>CM027864.1:26105078-26715078 GCA_016097605.1 Eucalyptus guilfoylei | reverse complement strand
TAGAGCTAGACAAGCTCTAGTATTAACTAGAGTGGTTTGGTAATTTTATGGCTCGTCTTGGCTTCCAATTAGGCTTTTCGGCCTAAGTCTATTTATTGGCATTTATTTATTATTTTCCATAATTATTTAATTATTTATTTATTTTTCGGAAATTAGACCAGATAGTCAGACCAGAATTTTATGCTGATTGTGATGGTGTAATTTGTTTATTTAATTGAATTCGAATTTGTACGATTTGGCGTGAATTGTGATTTTAGGATATATTCCTAAATTTATTTATTTTCAGTATTTAATTGGAAAATAATCGAGCGTCGCTTAACGCCAAAAAATATCTTGGTGGACTGTATAAAATGGTGGGATTTATGGAAAGGAAATTATTATATTTTGGCTAAGGTCAACCGTGTACCCACACACGGCTATTTTGTCGGGTATGATTAAAAAGTGAGAAAGAACGTTATATTACGTCGCTCGATGACTAAGTATGTCATCTCGGAGAAAGACGTTATATTATATTGGCTCGGGTGACTTGGTACGTCATCTTGGAGAATGAACGCTGGCTTGGTGACTCGATATGTCATCTTGGAGAATGAACGTTGGCTCGGTGACTTAATATGTTATCTTAGAGAATGAACGTTGACTCGTGACTCGATATGTCATCTTAGAGAATGGGTAGTATTGACTAGAATAACCGGGAATGGTTTGATTGACATGTAATCGACTAGGGTCGATTGATCGATGAGTCGATCTAAGTGAATGATTTGATGTGTTGATGTGACTCGATGAGATTATGAATTGCGTTGAATTGTAGGGAGGAATTGAGGCCAATGTAAGTCTTCTGATTCGTTATTGTGCTTAGGCAGCCCTTAGGGCGTATTTGCTTCCTAATCGGGTCTTAGGGGGTAGAACTTGCTGAGACGTAGTCTCACCCCCGTTGTATAATAACATTTCAGGTCCATAGATGGCAGCCCCTCCCGCTCCTCCCGAGCATTTTGGCATACCGAAGAAGTTCACATAACAGAATTATCACATTCCGATATACGGCACCCCCGAAGGATTAGAATATGTCTTTGATGAAATCCATAGTCTCAAGTTGATGCAAGTTTACCCAAAAGGTGCCCCATCAATTTAGGGCATGGTATCGCTACTACAATGATGGACGAAGAGAGGGTCTTGTGCTTTGAGTCTCGATATACTTCATTTGTGATGGAGGATGCTTTTGGTAAGTGGTACCATAGACCTTAAGGATGGATGTGGTGGATGCAAAGGATCCCAAGCTGCATGATCTTGATTCTTCGGAGTATTCAGCCGTGGGCTCTAGGAGAATAGAAGAAGGAGAGATTGTCGAAGAGGATGACCAGAGTAGATTGAAGTCCCCACCCCCCGTCTCGTAGACTTTGTTTTCTAAGCTTATTTAAGTTGAATCGACTTGGTAGTTCTACCTTGTATATATATGCACTGGTTTGCAATGTATATAAGTGTGGTTGTTTTTCAGGTTTGAGATTTATGGTCCTACTTTCCTATCCTATTGTTTTATTGTATAGATTATTTATATGCTTCCGCTTGCGTATTAAAATGAAAAACAACAGCCGTATGCGTCCCTAAAACGTCGCTATTTAATCGACTAGTGAGAGATGGGCGTGCGCTCAAGGATCAAAGTGACAATGCTCAACGGGGTGAGTCTCAACCTGATCTAATAGAAGGGCTCAGGACATTCTTAGGGCCTGCAAATATTTAATAGACAATAGTGAGATAAAACTCAATGAGTGAACTTTCTAGACCTCAGACAGGGAGGTAGCTCACCTCGAAAATGGCCTAAACGTGTAAGTTATTTATCGATAGCAAATCAATAGCAAAGTAACTCCTCTTTGCCTTAACTATAAATAGGAACAATTATCTCACCTTCTCAAACCATCATAACATAAACACAAAGTTTATTCTATAACACTTTTTATACTCAGTGAGTTAAACATAAGAATGTGCAATATATTATAGTCATGCACCCATGCTATGCAATAATCAAGACATAATCATATATCAATTTCATGCATGTTTCACACATATATGTCCAGATTATTACGATCGCTCAGGGCCACGGCCAACCCAAAGGTCGACGGTCTTTCGGCATAACCGGGCATCGTCTCGCTTCATCAAGACGGCAAAAGTGTCCCGTAAAAACATCAAGACTGCATTTCACTAAGGAGCTTTGTTTTGAAATCCATTCGTGAACAGCATCCCATTAACTTGGGGGCATCCGAACTAAATCAAGCATTGTCTCGTGTAAACGCATCAGGACAGATCCATCACCCCACGTAAACATATCAAGGTATTTAGGTGACCCCATGAGCATACTATCACTCAAGCCCATTTCTCATCTTCCATATTAATCAATGCAAGAATGAGATGCTCATACGATAGACAATAATGTGTCACATACAATCATGTTATGCTTACACCTCATATCACCTTATCGTTTCACACTAACGTACCACTTAAACATACCTACGTTTTATCTTTTTGCATAACCTACATGCAACAAAAGATTGCAATCCTCGAGCACCATGAACACTTATCACTTCCCATTCTAAGTGTCACCTAGGCATGCACTATAATCAAATTGAACAACTAACGATTTTTCTATCATTGGAACTCAAAGCATAGAATACTTATTAAAGATAAGTTAAGTCATTGTCTAGAGTCTAAATTATTGCAATTACCTATCCGACAACTTATCCCATTAATATAACATGCTACAACATCATATTACATGCCATATATCACCACACAATAACTTATCCCATTAATATAACATGCTATAACAACTTATCACTCAACACTTATCCCCACATAATAACTTATCGTATAACTACTTATCACATGTCACTTATCACATAATAATAACTTATCAAACATTGGAAGGGCCTATCGTGATAAGCTATCAACAAATATGATAACCTATCACGATAACCTATTGGTAAACATGATAACCTATCACAATAACCTACAATAACCTATCGGAAAACTAACAACAACCTATTGCGATAACTTATTGGAAGTCCATGATAACTTATCGTGATCATCTAACCTTAATCTAGTCTTAAACTAAGTCTTAAGTGCAATAACAACCCTAATCAAGGGCTAGAAAGCCAATCACACTCAAATCCGAGATCGACATGCTATGAGGACGGACGGCAAGGCTGGATAGCGAGCAACAGCTACTGGTCATGCCTCCACAGCTCACGTTGAGGGGCTAGACGGCGCCAGAAGAGGTATGGCAGCAGCTAGGTGAACAGCCCTTTGGCTTGTGGCGTCCAACCGAGAAAGAGGAGGAAAAGGAAGGCGTGGTGAAGGCTGAATGGCCTCCTCCTTGGCTTTAACAATCCAACACGGCGACGAAAAGATGGTGCAAGAATGGCGGTTCAATGACGGACATGAATGGTGGACAAGATGGGCCAGCGAGGAAATGAGAAGAAATGGAGGAAAATGACCTGAAAAGAGAGAGGAAATGGAGAAGTGTGGCTCAAATAAACACAAGGAAAAGGAGAAAATGGAAGCAAAGTGAGAGAAGAGAGGAGAGAAAGTGTGACGTGCAAAACAAAAGGGAATGAGGAAGGAGAGAATGAGAGAGAGATCTTTGCCATTAAGGTCTTGTACTTTTTTTTTTTTTTGGGTTGGTTCTACTCTAATCGTACTCGAACACTCACTCGTGACTTTTGCCATTAAGGTCTTGTACTTCAAATCCTCAAATCCCTCACAACTTTGCATTACTTGGATAGGAATGAACTCATAAAGAGAGAAAATCCAAGCCATTAATACCAAGATATCCACACATGTAGAAATAGGCTTAGGCTAGGTTTTAGGTTGGCTAGGGTCTTCTTCTTTCCCAAGCATATGGCCACCCCCTCTATGCTCTTTTCCCATCTTGCCCCTTTGGTCCTTAGCTTTAAGAGAGATCAATTTGGTCTTTGCAAGAAGATTTGACACTATTCATGCACATTGGTGCATTATATGCCTAGATCTCATAAGGCCAAGGTGGGCTTGGAGGTCCCCTAGTCCTCTTATGTCGCCCATTTCCTTGGTTATGGGCCCCTTGAGCTGCCCAATATGGGTGCAGCCCATTGGGCCATCCAATGTGGGCTTGGGCTCACTTGGATCCTCGTCCACGGCTCGTTTCTACTTTCCTAAATCTTAGCGTTCCGCCAATGAGAAAACAAGTTTTCAAATTCCTGCATGGTTTTCTCAATGTTTTCGTATTTTTATCAATCCTCATTATAATCTCGTTTCAAGATTTGCCACCATTAGAATCCATTCTGAAAATCAGGAATCGGATCGAGGGTGTCATAATGTGTGATCCGTGTTCTTCAGAAAAAGAAACAGAACAAATGGCCCATATGAGTCCAATGCATCAAACAGGCATGAATGAATCTGTATCAAAGCACCGAGAAACTAGGGGCCTGAATGTGATACCATGTTAAATGAACGAAAAGCAGATTTGAAGAAAATGTTTGAATGTCGATCGTGAATCCAACATACACAACTCAAATTACAAAGATTAATTCCAGTCCAATTATAGCAGCATGCATGAATCTATCGCATGCGATTTAAATAACAACATCGAATTCAATCGTAACAGTGTGCACGAGTCCAATGCATACCGTTTTAATAACAAAAGTGAATCTAATCAAACTACCGAACCAAATGGTCTCTGCGCTTCCTGTTATATTAGCCTTCTTCCTACCCTTGTGACCTTTTGATAATGTGCAAAATAGAGGATTGCATCTCTTAGGTAGAGGAGCAGTGGATTGGGCGAGAAGATTTTTTTCTTTTTTTTAATTTCGCTTTCAATACAACTTCCGCTGCCTATAGTCACCGTTCCTCTTTTTCCTCAACTCTGATTGGGTGTCTATGCAATAGGTTGTTGCGATAATTTTCACTTTTCCAGGTGAAATACTATTTTCCATGTATGACATGCAACTAGCTAATTTTGTGACAGGTGCGCGCGTGTACGAATTATACATGGCTTAAATAAAAGCAAAATGATATGTGTTGGTCCTACATGTAGCATAGATGATACGAACTAACGGAAATCAATATTCACATGTCCGATTCATGGCATAAGTTTTACGACCTAACATGGATGAGTCCCCATAAGCAAATACTATTCAATCTATGTTGCAAATGATCGAGATATGGAGTTGGTTTTTCCAAAACCTAGTTTTAAAAAAATTTTCATTATTATCAAAATGCTTATAGACACCTAATTTTTTAGCAAAAGTTTTGACAAAAATTGACTGAGAATATTACTTCCTTAAAAATTCAATCCAAGGATATAATTAGATTGTACTTGTTGATAGTTTTCCAAATATATTCAATTTGTTTAATTTGAACGGTTGGTTTTTAAGGGGAAAAGCACCAAAATAGTCCTAAACTTTTTTTGCATTGGTATCAATTCAGTCCTAAACTTTTTAATTAGACCAATTTAGTCCTAAACCTTTTTCATTGGTACCAATTCAGTCCATCCAGCTAATTTAAACCGGAGATTGCTGATGTGGCGCCGGCGGTCATATGTGGCGCCACGGGACAAATTTTATAATTTTTTATAATTTTTTTTCAGATTTTTAAATTATTTTTCTTTTTTTCCTTTTTTGCTCTTTTTTTATTTTATTTTATTTCGTCCTTACCCTTGGCCGGCGAGGCCGCCGGCCACGGGCTGGCCGGGGCGAGGGCCCCGCGCCTCGCCCGGCCATAGGCGAGGGCGCGAGGCCCTCGCCGGCCAATGGGCGAGGGTTTCAGCCCTTTCGGATCCGGGCGAGGGCCGACGCCCTGCATGTGGTTGGCGAGGGCGCGCGGCCTCGCCCGGCGGTCGCCGTGAGGGCGTGGGGCCCCTCGCCGACCAGCCCGTGGCTAGCGATGGTCGGCCGGCCAGCGACCTCGCCGGCCAAGGGTTAGAGAAAAGAAAATAAATAAAAATAAATAAAAATAAAATCTGAAAAATATTAAAAAAATTATAAAATTTGTCCACGTGGCGCCACATATGACCATCGGCAGCCACGTCAGTAATTTCCGCTTAAATTAGCCGGATGGACTGAATTGGTACCAATGTGAAAATGTTTAGAACTAAATTGATCCAATTAAAAAGTTTATGGCTGAATTGGTAGCAATACAAAAGGTTTATGATTATTTTGGTACTTTTCCTATTTTTAAGATATTGCAACTTTTAATCATAGTTGTCCAATCGTGAAATGTCAAGAATTTCGTGATGTGACCTGATTGATTAATTTCATTTTATATATCAAGTCATAAATTTTTTAAAGCCCCAAGAATCACATCAAGTAGATTTTTAACAATGAAAATTTCTTTAACTTTCCACTACAATCATATGTTGGCCCAATTTTCAAAATTCCATTCTGAGTCATGAGCTTATGAAAACTTTAAACACAGTCATAGACTCATAGGGGCTAGTGGTCTTTTCGCTAGAGACAAGTCAGTGTTTCATAGCACCCATTTATTGCTAACCAAGGCCTAGGGTGTGCCTATCCCTACATAGGGCACAGTGGCCTTTGTCTAGCTTTATAGCCTTTTAGGAGGGTTCTTCTTAACTAAGAAATTTTACACGGAACTAATTAATAAATCTTGCTCAAAACAAATCAAATTAACTCTACAAAGTTTAAATGACACTCCCTCTACTTAGTCAAAAATATTTGACTCTATCAAACTTTTCCTCTACATCTCTTTGTGGATTCCAAGGCCTGAAATAATTGGAACTTGAATTAAATCAATTTAGAGCTGGGTCTTTGTTTCTAGGTACATGGAGTATTGTCTACTCCATCGATAATGCAATCTTCTTTTACAATGCAATACATCCAAACTTGGTGATTTCGCATAATCTCAATCTATTCACCTTCTACACTTGGGTTCTTCTAAGTATATTAATGTACTCACATTATTGAAGTCATTCTCCGTTATTTGGTTTGTCCAAGCACCTCAATGATTTAATGTCCCTTGCTTGTTCACCAAAATCCAAAGGTTCTTCCAAGTCTTAACACTTTCCACTCAATATCTTGTTCTCTATATGCAAAGGAAGAATATTCTTCAATAGCACAGACATCATAGTGTTAACATTATCTGCATATAAACTTGTACATGTAGAGGATAATTCGTTTGTGTGCACACACACATGTGTATATGTGTGTGTATATATCTTCAAAATACATAAGGAATCTTATTAATATAATTTACCTTGTTAAAATGAGCATTTTTTTTTTTTGGTCGGTTAAAATGAGCATTTGACCCCCTATTTAAATGGAAAAATCGGAAGCAAGCAAGGGAAATGATGCGCAAGGGACCTCGGGCCTTACTGAAGGCCATTGGGCCACTGCACACCGTCATAGGGACATTGTATAGGGTCCTCGGCTGAAAAGAAACAAGCGTGGGCCGGGGGGGCATGGGCCTGGCGCTGCAAACGCTATGCGGCATTTGCTCGTTAGGAGTGCCACCACCTGGATCAAATTTTCCCTTTTTTACTTTGAAAAATCACTTATTTTATTTTTATATCTGTCCGAACTTTGACCCCTCAGGAAAGTTATTTATTTTAACTTTTGTCCGAACTTTGACCCCTCATTTCCCTTCAGTTCGATATTTGTAAAAGTATTGGGATTATGGATTTTTGCAAACTTGATTGGAATGGTCATGGTGAAAAGTCACAACATCTTTCTCATTGAAATTCTGATTGACCCAATTCTAAAGGCATGAGTCGTGACTAAATATACCTGAATTCATCAGTTAATCTGGAAAATCACAATTTTCTTAGACACCCTCAAAATTGGAAAGCTGCGGTTAAAAGTTGTGATATATGTGATCCGGTCATCTGATGTGGGCAAATTGGGTGCCTTTGTTCTTTCTGAGCACAAACCAATTACACCAATCATCGCAATTTCAACGAATTTTTTCTTTTCAACACTCAAGGTTTCGATGCATTAGAAACCAAGAAATTTTCCAATGGAGCAAGTGCTATCCGAGAATAGTTTGTGTAGTCAAACATTGGTAAATAAATGAGGTGCCTTCAATAATAGTTGCAAAGAGAGAAGTACGTGTGTCCGTTGAGAAAATTTTACACCCTCGTGCAAGGCAAATACTAAAGAATGCAAAAGTAATTGAAGGCCACCGTGAGTCCATGACAATGAACTTTTGAATGTGCAACTTTATAGATCTGGCTTGGTGTTAATGCTTTTCCTTACCATT
The DNA here is from genome assembly GCA_016097605.1 of Eucalyptus guilfoylei. NCBI lineage: Eukaryota > Viridiplantae > Streptophyta > Magnoliopsida > Myrtales > Myrtaceae > Eucalyptus > Eucalyptus guilfoylei. The sequence continues at coordinate 26,706,840 of CM027864.1, read as the reverse complement.
GTTAGCCTAACCTTTTCACAGCAACAAAGCTGGAAGTGTTGTCTCCCGATGGTCATTTGGTTGTTCACAATCTTTATGACTATCTCAAAGCATCATTTCACTAACTAGTAAAGCTGAGAACTTTTTCCCTCCATTTTGGAAAATTTTCATAGGTGACTTAGAGGTCTTCACTCTTCCTGTTCTTTTTCCCCTAGTGCTAAAAGAAAAAGAAGATGATGTGTCTCATGGTGAAGGAAGCCTTGTTAAGTTGGCAGCGGGATCGGCAGTACGCTCAAAATGTTCGAACTTGACTTGGATTCAACGATAGCATACATCATTAGTGTCAAAAAAGATTTACACAAGTGACCTTATTGTTACATCACTAACTTAAGAAAGAGGTATTGTGATCCTAACATCAATTGTCAAAAGGTTGATTTTATAAAATATTTTATAAACTCGCGGTCTCATTTTCTTTGTTCTCATTTTTTCATGATAATCAAAATTCAAGATGACTTGATTCTTACAATGATTTCCAAGTATGGTTTTGGGAGGGGAAGAGACCTGTGATTGTAGAGGACTTGTTCTGAGGCTCGCATGCAATTCTTTTTCCAAGAGAATTTATACGATGGCTTCCATATATGGTTTTGGCAGGGGAGAGAGAACGATGATTGTGGAGGAGCTTATCCCAAAGTTCTCATGTGATTCTTTTCGCAAGAGAGGATAAGTTTTACTCACAATACCAATCAACCGGAACTGGTAATTATAGACGACCTTATCTTGAGGTTCACACGTAATTCTTTTAGCTACAGAGGGTAAGTATTGTGCATGAGTAATTCCATTGTCCGGATGAATGAAGTAGAGAACGTGTGAAATGAGATTCTGGCAATGTTAAGGGACTTCAAATGCAAGGTGACGGGTGAGAGTTTGATACATTGCTATTGGAGAGACTAAAGCTATAGTTCTTCCTTTGTGAAATTAACTATCGAATAATTGGTTTAGGGCATTGTATAGTGAATAATGAGAAATTTCATGTTAAACATGATTGTCTTCTATGCATTCACATTCTTCATGACTATCTCAAAGCGTCATTGTACCTCTACTTAGTAAAGGCGCAAACTTTTTTCCTTCACTTTGGAAAAATTTTATAGGCTTGACTTAAAAGTCGTCACTCTTGTTTTCTTTTGGTGCTAAGAAAAAAAGAAGATGCCTTGTCTCATGGTCCACTTTGGAAAAAATTTCTTAGGCTTGATTTAAAAGTCGTCACTCTTGTTTATAGGCTTGACTTAAAAGCCATCACTCTTGTTTTCTTTTGGTGCTAAGAGAAAAAGAAGATGCCTTGTCTCATAGTCCACTTTGGAAAAAATTTCATTGGCTTGACTTAAAAGTCGTCACTCTTGTTTTCTTTTGGTGCTAAGAGAAAAAGAAATGCCTTGTCTCATGGTCCACTTTGGAAAAAAATTATTAGACTTGACTTAAAAGTCGTCACTCTTGTTTTCTTTTGGTGCTAAGAGAAAAATAAGATGCCTTGTCTCATGGTCTACTTTGGAAAAAATTTCGTAGGCTTGACTTAAAAGTCATCACTCTTGTTTTCTTTTGGTGCTAAGAGAAAAATAAGATGCCTTGTCTCATGGTCCACTTAGGAAAAAATTTCATAGACTTGACTTAAAAGTCGTCACTCTTGTTTAAAGTGGAATTCACAGGTGCTCTCACTTTACTAAATTCATTTGCTAAATGTCATTCACAAGTACTCTCCACGTGCCCCCAATTACTCCTCTGTTCTCGTGACATAGAATGGCAATATAATGGGAGAAAAATATCATGGCTCAACAAGTGACAATCATCATTATTTCTATGACATCAAGTAAAGAATAATGCAGTCTTATAATATGTATCGAAAATATGCATTTTCCAAATCATACTTAGTGGATATTATCAAATAACATGAATATTCCATGTACTCTTTATAAATCAATGCATCATAACATAAACCATATTATAGCAAATGTCAACGTCAACCACTCATATCAAGGAACCTCATGGTCATGTTTCGGCTATGCTTCATTTTCCATATAAGAGAAAGAAAAGTGAAGACTAAACAGATGAAAGCCATTTCTGATTGCCAATCTTGATCATCCAATGGCTTCTTCATCAAAACCCAAAAGTAATTATGAGGTCTTCTTGAGTTTCAGAGGCACAAACCTACGTAACACCTTCCTTGGTCATCTCTACAAAGCTTTACATCATAATGGAATATACACTTTCGTTGATAGCGAGGAACTAAGGAAGGGAGACCAAACATTGCCAGTGCTCATGAAGGCCATCGAAGAGTCATTCGTCGCAATCATTATTTTCTCTAAGGACTATGCTTCCTCACGATGGTGCCTGGAAGAGTTGATGAAGATTATGGAGTGCAAGAAGCAAAAGGACCTCACTGTTCTACCGGTGTTTTATAAAGTGGACCCAAGAGAAGTGAGATGGGGTAGCAAGAGTTATGGGAAAGCCCTTGCTAAGCATGAGTCCAAGTTCAGGAAGGATTCAAAAAAAGTACAACGATGGAAGAAAGCTCTTTTCGATGCCGCAACTTGTCTGGGTGGCATTTTAATGATGGGTAAGTAGAGTAGAGTCCATCTTTTGTGCAAGAAGCTAATCTTTACAAGTAAGTATAAAGACTGTTTAAAAAAGAAAAAAAAATCTACACACACGATTGTTAGTACACGTGTAGATGCTTCCTTTTATGATTCACGAAAATTCTTAAGTTCTTGCTCAATTACCAAGTGATATCATTTCTATGGAATCAGTCGCATCGAATCATTTCATTTCTTTGGCTTAGACGATTCTAGTTCCGTTCCCAAAAAATGAATTTCTCTTTTGTATTGATAGATTTTTTAAAGAGTTGATATACGTCAAATATCTAATAGTTAAAAAAAATTGCCAGTCATATAAATTTTGAATAAACTACTAATAATTCAACAACAATTTCATGAAATTACTAGCTTTTTGATAGTTCGTAAATTACCACCTTTTTTTTTTTATCTTTTATTGAAATTTATTTGTCTTTTTTTACTGACCGCTTAAATTTATCAACTGTTACAATAATTTTGGAAAAAAATACCAAAATAGTCATAAACATATTGCATTGGTATCAATTTAGTTATAAACCTTTTACTGGATCAACTTAGTCCTAATCCTTTTCACATTGATACAAATTCAGTCCATCTGACCAATTTAAGTTGGGAATTGCTAACTTGGAGAGTGGAGAAGGAGGGTTTGTCTTGTTTGTCACAGTGGCAGGTGCGGTGGGATCCATCATAAGGATCCATGGTTCATATAGGAGTGAAGAAGGCAAGTGAGGAGGGAACGAACTGGGTCCAGAGAGAGAGAGAAAGAAGGGAGAGTGGGATTTGGAATCCAATGATTTGGGCTTTCTTTAATAGTTTGCTGTGAGTGTTAAAAAGTTGCTTGAGAGAGAGAGAGAGAGAGAGAGAGAGAGAGAGAGAGAAGCAAAGGGTGATTGACCATGGAGGAAAGAGAACAAGTGAAGTAATGGAGTCTCTCTCTCTCTCTCTCTCTCTCTAGGGCCATGGGAATGCCAATACGAAACACAAAGCGAAAAAAACAGAAAACAAAAACTGAAAACCGAAAATTCGAGCTGATCTGAACTGGGTTTTGATTCAGTTCATATTTAGTTTGGGTCACATTTGGTTCGTTCAGCCATTTATCCTAATGATACAGTTCGGTTTAGTTCAGTTTTTCTCGATTCAATTTTCCAAAAAAAAAAAAAAAAAGAACCGAATCAAACCATTGACACCCCTACGGTAACCATAAAATTGACAAGATGCTTTTTCCAATTATTAGAAATTGATACTAGGACGTCATAGGCTGAAACGTTCACTGACTCATTTGAATAAAATCAAATGTAAAAACTGGATCAACCAATGGACAAAATGTCAAGTAGTTTTAATACACTTACCCCATTTCTTTGCAAGGAATAAGAAAGTTAGCAACACCTGAGGCAAGATTACTAGTGTGTACAGGCCATGGTGGGCAATGGCATCGTGCTTCAAGGAATTTAATAGTTTTTGAATTGAAATCTCAACCACCATTAAAAGTTATAAATAGCTCTTTTGAGTAAGCATACATATAAATCACATATATCCATCAAAAAGACAAATAAGTACATTGTCATTTATAAATCAGAAGAACATGAATTATTTGGATGACTAAATTTTGAAGCCTTAACTTGTTTCCATTGGTATGGAGCTCTTGGAGTTCTAATTCGACTTGGTGGGAATACATGTTGGTTTTGGTTATGATCATCAGGAAATGTGATGCACTGCTTTATCATTGTTGGCTTGTAATTGCTCCTTATTTGCTTATTCAAATTGCTAAAAATGATCTTACAACTTCTTCTTTTTTTGTCTTTATCAGAGATGAGTCAGAGCTTATAGAAAGAATTGTGAAGGAGATCTCCACTCTTCTAGACCGAACACCTTTGCATGTTGCTAAGCATCCGGTTGGGATTAATTCCCGAGTGGTTAAGCTAAAATCCATGTTAAACCTTGAGTCTGATGATGGTGTTCTTATGATGGGATTATGGGGAAAGGGAGGCATAGGAAAGACAAGTTTAGCTAAAGCCATTTATAATGATATTTTCAGACAATTTGAAGGTTCAGCTTTTTTGGCAAATGTTAGAGAAACTTCACAAGGTTGTAGGGATTTAGTTGCTTTGCAAGAAAAATTACTATCGGAGATATTATTATTGAAACAAAGATTAGTAGTGTCCAATGTCGATGCAGGTACTAATCTAGTACAGGATAGACTCTGTTGCAAAAAAGTTCTCCTTATCCTTGATGATGTGGACGACTTGCGTCAATTAAATGCTTTAGCAGGAGAAGGCAAGTGGTTTGGTAATGGAAGTAGGATCATCATTACTACAAGAGATAAACATTTGCTAACTTGTCACGAGATAGATCAAGATCATGTGTACGAAGTCAAAGCATTGGAGGACAGTGAAGCTCGCGAGCTGCTTAGTAAGCATGCTTTTCAGACGCATCAAAAACTAAAAATTAGGACAGATCTAGTGGATAGTATTATGAATCATGCCAAAGGCCTTCCTTTAGCAATTGAGGTACTAGGTTCCTTCTTATGTGGTAGAAGAGAACATGAATGGAAAAGTACACTAAAGAAGTTTTCTAGGATTCCTCACAAAACCATTAATAATGTGCTCAAAATAAGTTATGATGGACTAGAGGATAATGAGAAAGAGATTTTTCTCCACATTGCTTGCTTCTTTAAGGGGCGGGATAGTGAGTACATAAAGAAAGTTATTGATAGTTGTGATTTCGAGATAGTTATAGGATTAGAAATTCTCATTGAGAGGTCCTTGATAAGTATTGAGCATAAAATCGTAGAAATGCATGACGTGATTCAATTGATGGGTATGGATATCGTGAACCAAGAATGTCGTGATGATCCCTGGAGACAAAGCAGGCTTTGGCTATATGATGATGTTCTCGATGTTCTATCTCGCAACATGGTAATACTAGCAAATATAGTTAAAATTGTCCTCCTTGTCTTTGACTCTAATTACTAAATATGCATTACTTAAATAGTCTCGTATATACAGGGAGATTGTGCAGTAAAAGCCATAGTGTTGGAGCCACCGAAGCGAGAAAGAGATATATATCAGGCCTAATGCTTTTACAAAAGTGAGCAGGTTGAGATTGCTCATCATGCACAATCTACATAATTCTTTCCAAGGTCCTATATGTCTTCCTAATGAGCTAAGATGGTTTGAATGGGCTGGTTGTGCTTCCTGGTTTCCTCAATTTTCCTCTGGTCCAAAGAAATTAGTGGGAATTTGTATGAGTAATTGCGTTACCGGAGTGCCGAAACAATTTAGGTGAGCAATTACCTACATAGACCTTTTTATTATATACTTCATTAGCATATGTACATGTTTATTATATGTTCTAGTACACAAAAGAAAGTGGTGTTCCTGCATTATAGAAAGCACTTCTCTCTTTTCTTTCAAAATGACCCTAACTACTTGCTTTAGAAATATTCTTTCATGCAACAAATTTGGCTTTTGAAAAATTAAGCGTAAACAAAATAAATACACAAAACTAGGAAATTTTATAAATGTTTGTGGGAAAGAAAGATATTTCAATTTTTTTTTTTTTATGAAGGTCATTAAGTCATAAGAGAATGATACATGGAAAGGGAAAGATATTTAGAGATTTAATTTTTTTAAGGCCCTTGCATCATAAGAAAATTGAAATTTTAGTATTGAAATATGTTGTAAAGCTATTTGACCTTGAAACTAAATGAATGTGAAATCATCAATGAAATAAACGAGGAACAATAAAGATCATAAGAGATTTTACTTGGTTTGGTCTAGTATCAATACCTACTCCACCGGGATATCTAATAGCAAATAATCTAATAATCAATCAGAGAATTACAGAGTTGCAATCGTTAATACACACAACCCACTCCTGTGCATGGCTAAATAAGAGTTTCCCACTTGTTTCTTTTTTTTTTGTGGTTGCGGATGAAGGGAGAGAAAAAATAAATGAAAGTTACACCTTGACAACATTCAAAGGAGTTCAACCATTGGCCTCGGTCAAACCTTGGATAAATATGAAGAAATCATTAAAGTTAACAAAACAATTTAGAGAGGGCTAACTAGATTAATTGAAAACTTAAGACAATTTATCTTGCGGAAGATAACATGATGTACTTTGACAGTAGCAAAACAGTTTTGGAAGTATCAACCAAGCTGGTATTGCTGTTAAAGAATTACAGGCAATAATGTACACATAGAAAATAGCACACAACAATAAATAGTGATTTGACTTTATCCCAAGCCTACATTCACTTTTCGGGTAACAACCTCAACATGGGCTGCAATTCACTAGTTATCTTTAAGAGAAATTACAATCAACATGCATTGCTCTATTATTGGATGTATCACATTATTAGAACAAAAGTAATGCCATCATTCTAGTACACATCCACTTATCACTAAATATAAAGTAGCAAGTAGAGAGTATTATAGATGGATAGTAGCATAGTTTGACCATAACAAAAAGATGATATAATAGAACAAGCTTCCTCAATTTTACATCCAACCCTTTTTAGCTACTTTGATCCTATTTATTAGACATCTTCAATCCATCCCTTGGAGATGCTTTTGAAGACATGAGAGCTGTTGGGACTTGGTTAGAGTTGTCATTGAGGTCTAGATTGCCCATAAAATCCTTTCCCCTAAATGATATCGAGATTTCCCAAAGTGGAGTCTGTAGGTGCTTTTACATTAATTGGACCTCTAACTATTTGACCAAAATAGTCAATGGTGCTCTGACTCATTTCCTGTTCTCCGGTCGAGAGTTCTCAAAATATTAACGGCTATATTCTACTCATATAACAATCATCAAAAAATGCACTCGTTGAGCAACGACTTTCAAGAATTGACAACACAATACATTGCTTTATGTCACCTTATCATACCATGAGCACTTATCACTAGTTTGTCGATGTTGCCTATGGTCAAACTGTATGGAATGACTTGCAATTAATTATCCAATGATCTTCCTCAGTATGTCATCTTCAAAAGACTTTACATTGATGACACATCAACCATCGTATCTGAAAGTCCTCATGAACACATCATCATATTTGACTTGTTCTCCTATCATGATCCTCATCCTTGCAATCAATCTTCACTAAACTCACAAAGACCAACACTATTATCATAGTTTTTCCAAAATCATTGTTGCATCATTAAGACGAATATATGCACTTATCATAAGTATAGTAGACCAAGGATAGTTTTGGAATCTTCAAAATACCATTAGGATGTTTTCGCAATAGAAACCACTATCAATTAACTGAATCTTGGATTCATATATCCCAAAAAAATTATGATCCAAGATTATCATCTGAAGAAAGAAACACCAAATCAAAGGCCAAATAGGACTTTCTTTTTACACCACATCCAATCTGAGTCGATCTACATCCTCTAATAGGGTCGGCTTCAGTATATAGGCTCAAACATGAAACATAATTTAATAACTCTCTACCTTGGCTCGATGTTTGTAGCCATTATCCACCATAGTAGTTGTCCCAATGCTCTAGTGAGCACTTATTCACTACAAAGGCTAATTGAGCTCAAGCTTCGCCATCATATCAAAAGGGTTCTTTGCTGTTGCGATCCTTCTTCACAACAACCTTGCCCTTCGCCACAATATCTCAAATTAAATGGTACTTAATTTCGATATGCTTTGTTCCTCGTGATAAATTGGATTATAGGCCAAATATTTTGTACTTTGGTTGTCGCAGTGTATTGCAATGTTTTGCTGCTCCAACCCTAGGTTAGAGAGCATACCCCTTAGTCATGTAGTCTCATTCACTATAAAATTCAGTGTCATGTACTTTGCCTCAATCAAAGACAAGGTAGTGTGGTCTTGCAACAATACCTTCCAACTTACTACACTACCTCGCTAGTCTAAGTAGGACCTACACTCATTTAAGTCACTAGCATGATTTAAATTTACATAAGTTGTGATTTCTTTACCATTGTCATCCTTCGATACACTATACCAATATTTGTTGTCTCCTTCAAGTATAAGAAGACTTATTTCATAGCTTCTAATTGTTTCTTACTAGGATGCTTTATGTAACAACTAACGATGCTCACAACTTATGAAATGTCAAGCCTCATGCATACATAATACTACCCCACTACACTATAATAAAAAACACGGAACATATGTTCCTCCTCCTTAGTCTGCAGTGAGTTTAAAGTACTTGGCTAAATGTATACTCGTAGATTTTGTTGATCACATGCCATAATCTTCTCAATATATTTCTTTTGATATAGACGCAAAACTACTACAGCCCTATCATGTAATATCTTCATACCTAGTATCTTCTTTGCATTACCTAAAATTTTTCATCTCAAACTCAATACTCAACTAGCACTTCACCACATGACTATCGACATATCGGTAGTTGCGATCAACATGTTATCGTACATGATAACAAATCAATCAAATACAAATCTTCCAATTTCTTAGAGTTAGCATGGCTATCCAATTGAATTTTTGAATAGTCCAACTGGTCATGGAAGCATCAAAACATTTATAAAATTTCCTAGGAGACTATCTTAACCCATGCAAAAATTTCTTTAATAAGCAAACATGATCCTTCTTATGGAAATAGCATATTCCTCCTGCGCACCACGACGAAACACTGCTATCATGTTTGGCTGCACCGACTCAAGATCTTATGTAGCAACTAAGGCAAGTAATACTTGAAAAAAAGTATGCCTTACCAGATGAGAATATTATGATTAATGTCATTCCATTGAGTATATTACTTCACAATAAGTCTCACCTTATACCTCACCACCTAATAATTGGAATGTTATCCTTTTGTTTTAAAAACCCATTTGCATCTAACTATCTCCTAGCTTTTGAATACTTTGACCAAATCCTATGTCTATTTCCAATGGAGTGACTCCATCTCTTTATTCATAGCTGCTAGCCACTACAACGACTCAGCACTAGCCATCACCTCAAAATAAAAATGAATGTGCATTTGTCTCCATCTCAGCACCATTAGTCAATGCATGAGCAATATCTATATGACCACAAATACCAGTAGTTTAATTCGCCTCCTCTATCTGCTCGTGGCTATACTCTGTTGTGAATTTACTAGTTTTCCAGTATTATCGACTTTAAGAATTGTAATCTCAACCTCTATTACTTGTGATTTGTTCGGAATCTCCACCTAAAGATCCATTCCACAATTGACACCATGATTCCTTTTTCTACCAATTATGTCTCAAGACTTCACTATTGAAGTATAGCAATCATGTTTGATGTCACGTCTCTGCCAACTAGAAACTAGGTGAGTCTGCACCATTGCACCATAGCTGGTAACCTTTCAGCCCATGTGCATAACCCATAATTATGCACTTCTTCGACCTCGTTCAAGCTTACCGTCATTTGCTTGAGTTGCAAGACATCCGTATATCTATAGTCCAAAGTAGTCAATAAGATTCCCATGACCATACTTCTTCATGAGCCTTCCACTAAATAACATATGATGGAGATTGATCAATCAAGTAATAGCATAGGTTCACAACTTTAACCTAAAATTCCTTGCTTAGTCTTGCATGCAAAAGAATACACTGAGCTCGCTCGATCAAAGTCTTATTCTTTCATTTTGCGATGCCATTCTACCGTGGTGTCCAGGACACTATGTTGTGTCCCACAAACCCTTTTCCTATGCAAAAATTGGTAAAATCTTTACTACAAAATTCCATGTCAATATTGATCCTAAGACACTTAATTTGGTTATTGAATGCTTCTCAAAGTGCCTTACACTTCTTGACCTGATTGAACACCTCGCATTTGTGCTTTAGGAAGCATATCCATTTATTTTTCAAAAATTCGTCTATGAATATCAATATATATCAAACACCTCCTTTCAAAGAAAATAAGGCACTGTGTTGTCACGTCCCGATCCTCGGGCGCACGCCCATCCCTCACTGGTCGATTAAATAGCGACGTCCCAGAACGCATCGCCGACCCATTCATTTTAATATGCAAGCGGCAGCATATAAAATATCTCTAAACAATAAAACAATGGGATAGGGAAATAGGACTAAAAACTTTGAACCTGAAAACATCACACTTATATACATATATAACAACCGAGTCAAATATATATATACAATACACTAATAGGTCGGTTCTACTCAAGCTAGTTCGGTACACGAGTCTTGCAAACCGGGGTGAGGTTTCAATCCTCTCCTAGATCCTCCTCTGGGTCCTCCTCCTCCTCCTCCTCCTCAACGATCTCTCATTCTTCCATGCTCCAGTTGGAGCCCACTGCTGAGCACTCTGGAGAGTCGTAATCATCACCAAGCTTGGGATCCTTCGCATCCACCACCAATCCACCCTTAGGATCTGCTGTCCCCTTCCCGAACGCAACCTCCAAAACGTACAGAGGTATATTAGATTCTGGTACAGGGCCCACCCTTCGTCCATCATTGTAATGGTCGTATTTATGGGGCACCTTTTGGGGTTCACCCACATCAACCCAAATGGTGGATTTCACCAGTACATATTCCAATCCTTTGAGGTGGTGGTGTATCGGAATGTGATAACCTATTTCTGTGATTTCTTCTGGTATATCAAAATGCTCGGGAGGAGCTGGAGGTGTTGTCATCTATGGACCTAAAATGTTATCTCACAACGGGGTGAGACGACGTCTCAGCGAGTTCTACCCCCTAAGACTCAATTAGGAAAAAAATGCACCCTAAGGGCTGCCTAAGCACACCACGGGTCAGAGAACTTACCTTGGCCTCAGTTCCTTCTTGTTAGACAATAGAATTCAACAGTTATTCACTAAGATCGAATTATCGATCAATCGACTTAGTTGGTTACATGTCACCATGACCTTTCTCTGGTCGATACATTCAATACTATCTATAAAGTCCTATCAAATCAAGACTGCTTACCCAAAACCGATAATAAATTGTTCTCCCAAAGCTGATATTATGGTATACTATTTATATGCTCGCCCAAAGCTGATAAATTAGGGCCCCCAGCCAATATAGTAAACCACTTTCACCGTACAACCAATTCATCATTTTTATCATACCCGATAAAAATACTCATGTGTGAGTACACGATCGGTCTTAGCCAAAATACAATAATTTCATTTTTGATCTTCCCACTACTTTCGACAGTCCAAAATTAGATTTTTGGCGCTATAAACCAACGCCCGGTAATTTTCCAATTAATTACCAAAATTAATTAATTTAGGAATAAAATCCTAAAATCACAATTAAATTAATTTAGCACAAATTAGAGCTCAAATAAATAAATGAACCACACCACAACAATTAGCATAAAATTTCGGTTACTGCTATCCCGGTCTAATTTTCAAAAAATAATTAATTAACTAAATAATTACGGAAAATATTAAATAAATGCCAATAAATCAACTTAGGCCCGAAAAAGATTAATTGAATGCCGAAACGGACTCGGAAAATTTCCGAGTCACTCTAGATAAATACTAGAGCTCGTCTAGGCTCTAATTACACTAACTAACCACCTAACATGCATTGGCAATTAATTAAATTTCACTAATTTAATCTAACTAACCACTTAATCATACTTAACTTAATTTAATTAACCCTTAAGCGTCATTAAATTACTAAGCGAGGATTAGTGAGTTAAACTCACTTGTTTTGCAATCCGATCAGCTCAAATCATTGGGGACGCAACAGGGCTCACTTCTTTCCAAAGCGAGCCTAATTTTCGGGGCCAGGAACAACCTTAAAACGGGTCTCGAAGGTTGCTGGAAACCCACTGATCTTGCTCTTGTTCTTGGTTGGAAAAGGGGGAAACCAGCTCGGGTTAAGGCGAGGATGGACCGAGGGAGGTCGAAGGGGTCGAACTGGACCTAGGCGGGCTTGCTCGGTGGTCGGAGGTGGGCTGGATGGCTCCGGTCGAGCCTCACGGGGCTGGATGATGCATGGGCAGCATGCAAAGATGGTGAGCTGGGCGCGGCAAGGCAAGAGACATGCACTGTGGCGGCAGCGTGCAAGGACGGCAGACGGCGTCGTGCAGCAGGGATGAGGTGGCTCGGCTGCTCTTGCTGGTCTACTCTGCAACTCTGAGTTTCAAACGGCGCAAATGGAGAAGAAGAGAGGGAAGAGGTCGTTGATGCTAAAGAGAGAGAGAGGAGGGACAAGTTTTGATCGGAGGGGACAACTTGCTTCTTCTTATCTCTCTCTTGCCTCCTTGACCGGTCCCCCTCCTCCATAGCTGGCTTGCACCATCAATTTTGGACCAAAAACACCCTCCTAGAAGCATTGAAGAGGTCCATAAGTCATAGCTAAGGGGGTGCTATGAATTTGTAAGGATTTTCTCTCCAATTGGTCACCATTCCTTCTTAAATCAACCCAATTTGGCCTTTACAAAAATCAATCGACACCTCACCGATCCAATTGGTATTTTTCCTCACCAATTGATCCCACTTGCATCCCGATTGCGCCATCAAAAACAATCCCCGACATTTTCTCGGACAAAAACGGCCCTAAGACGACATTTTCCCAAAAAGTCTCGCTTGCAGAAAAATCTTCCGAGATTGAGTCGATGCTCCTAGAATTAATTGTGACATGACAGAACTTTCAATTTCTGAAATCGGATTCAAATTCGCGAGTTAATTTCACTGGCGCGTTTTTAGCATGACTTAGGCTACCCGGTAATTTTCAAAAAATTTTAGTGCAAATGACCCGTGGTCGATTTTCTTTGAGCCACAATGAACCCACTCGATACATTGGCGACTCTCGCTTGTCGTGAAAATCTCGATGATTCAAATACAGACATAGGGTAGCAAAACGATAGAAAAATCAGTCTAGTATTGACCTACGAGAATTTTCCAAATTAGTGGAGTCACTCACGTTTAGCCACACATCTCGCTCAAACCGACCTATCTCTCGATCCCCGATCAATTTTTTTTTTTAACTATGCCATAATGGTCTCTAAAGATGAGCACGATCGAATAGCCGATTCCTAGTCAAATTCTCAAGTCTATTGCATGGAGATTCCTTAATGGTTTTCCCGATAGTCTAGTTATCTTGAGAGTGATCAGCTCTGAGAACAGCCTTATAGGCGCGTCGATGAAATGCCCGATTAACTTAATTGAAAACAGAAGTGAAAAATCCAGGATATCACAATGTTGTGTCCCACAACCCTTCTCCTTTGTAGAAATTGATAAAATCTTTACTACAAAACTCCATGTCGTTATTGATCCTAAGGCACTTGATTTGGTCACTGAATGCTTTTCAATAAGTGCCTTGAACTTCTTGACCTGATTGAACACCTCAAATTTGTGCTTTAAGCACCTCCTTCAAAAATTTGTCAATGAATATCAGTATGTATCAAGCACCTCCTTTCAAAGAAACTAGAGATGTGCTATAGACTTCTAAACGAATGTAACCAATCGGTTGCTTGGTCGAATGCGTAGCTGTAGTGAATTTAACTTGGCTTTGTTTCCTAAAGATGCATTGTTCACACAAATCTAGCTTCCCTATCTTCTGATTCATGAGCAACCCACTCTCACTCGTACTTTCATGCTTGTCTCATTGTTATGCCCCAATGGCACATGCCTCAACTTAGTCAAGTTTGAGTTTGACTCACCTAGTGAAACTGTAGGAGTTTTGGTCATGATCTCTCCTAGTAAATGATACAGAGAATTCATTTTCTTCCCTTTCATAATGTCATGACAAGTCAAGAGATGTTTGGCATTCCTCCTTCAAAGTGATGTACTTACACCTAATGTTATCGAGTGTTTCAAGAGAAATACAGTTATTCTTGAGCTCCGTTATATGACTCATGTCTTTTAGTATAAGCAATACTCCATCATGCATCCAAATTTGAATTGTCCCTATTTGGACAATCTTTTGAGGCTGCATTATTCCCCATTGAACTCTATCATCATGTGTAGTATATAATAATTTGTAAACCAGTTTCTATGAAGAATCATATGATAAGACACCCCAAATTCTAGCACTATGCATCTCTTGACGAGTCACACTCATGATAGCCTTTGCATCATTGGTGCTTTCTTTGGTAATGTTCGCCACATTACATTACTTGTGGTATTTTGCCTACTAACTCTATTTCTTAGCTTAGGGTAATCTCTCCTCATGTACCCCTCCTCGAGATATTCAAAGCACATCACGCAACCCTTAGACTTTCCATGGTGAGACTTCCGTCTTTTCTTACCTCTTCTCCTAGACTCTAATGTTGATCTCTACCTTGAATCACAAGTCCTCATGCCTCCTCTTATGCTAGATCCTCATCTTGTAACTTTCTCTACCACTCCTTCGAGAACAAGGCAAATTGTACCTCTTATGAGGTAATTGCAGTGTGCCCTATAATAGTGAATTAGTAAAGTATATCCATGACTCTGGTAGAGAAGCCAACAATATCATGCCTTATTTTTCATCATCTAGGGTCTCTTCGACATTTTTCAAGCTCATCATGAATTTGTCAAACACATCTAAATGAGATTTGATGGATGTATCTTTAGTATAACAAACTTCAAACATCCTCTTCAACATGCATTAGTGATATTCAAACCCTTCTTTACGCATCATGCTTGAAGTTTTGCCCACAACATTGGAGCATCCTTCTCTTTGGCCACCATTATTAATACCTCATTTGATAAATTCAATAGGATTATACTCCTCGCTCTCTCAATTAACTCATCTTTGTCAACATATTTCATCGTTTCTGCCACCTTAGCCTTGCCATTCAACGCCTCAGCCAAATCTTGAGTTGTTAATAGTGCATGCATCATGAAGCTCTACAATCCAAAGTTGTTCCTCCCATTGAACTTCTCAAAATTTCTACTTTCACTTTACACATAATTGCAGCAACATAATTTCTAGACAACAATCAGACAAGGAGAAATCTCAAATTAAATCCAAAAGATTCTAGCGGTAGCTCTTATACCAATCATGGTAAAATAGTGCATAAGCTAATGGATCTTACAATTAAATCAATGCAAAATTATTAGTAAATAAAAGAGAACTAAAAAAAAGAAATATTTATGTGGTTCAATCTTAGTAATGGTACTTAATCCATGCAGAGAGTCAGGACAAAAACCACTAATTGGAAAATTTCAGAGTTATAATTACTCACACACTCAAGTACTTTCCAATCCTAGCTACTCCAAAACCTACAGTGCTCATAAAGAAACAAATCACTTTGGATGTAAAACTACACTACATATATATCACCGTGTGTTCCTCATTCCTGAGCCTAGCTAAAGAAGAGCTTCCCCCTTGTTCCTTTTTTGTGCAATTGCAGCTGAAGGAATATAGAAAACAAAACCCACACTTTATTTTCTATCTCTGAAACCCAATAGGACTTTCTTCAGAGTATTCCTTTTTGTTTCCTCTTATGTGGCCTTTTGAAGGAAAGTCAACTGAGCGGCAATCAAAGGAGTTCAACTCTTGGTCTCATTCCTTGGAGAGATATGAAGAAACCCTTGTTGGTTGTCCGAACGTCGGATTCATATATCCCAACATAGAAAAACAAATTATAATCCGAGATTATCATCCAAAGAATGCAAGACCATGTCAAAGACCGACTCGGACTTTTCTTTTACACCTCATCCAATACAAAGGTCCACATCCTCCAATCGGGTCAAGTTCAATATACTAACTTAAATTCGATACATAATTATAGAGTATGTGAGATAAAATAGAATAACCACTTTGATGTATCCGTCCATGAGTATAATATTTGTAAAATAAGTAATTGAGTATAATTGAAGGAAAGAATAAAAAAATAATTGAAATCCCTTAAAAGCAGCTTTATGTACTATATATAATAATATAGATGAAGTTCAAACACTGTTTTAATCTAATGTCTCTAAAAATCAACATAACTATATTTCAAAATCAAATCAAATCTACCTAATGAAGAATGCAAATGTGCTAGTGTAAGCTATGTAACCCCATTCTAATTGTGTCAGTTGTTTACACATAAGCTTTTTTGTTTTACTAGAAAATTTGTATAATGAGCAAATATAAATGAAACAAAAATATAAAGAATGAATCCGTTGATATTGTATATAAAAGTGAAAACACCCAAGCAGTAGGGAGCTGAGTGTTCAAGCTGCTCTATTTGGATGTGGTAAATTAGATATCCTAGTCACAACATCTCCTACTGAAAGTAAACTTAAGAGGCTAGTTAGTCGCAAGTGATGGAGCTTTACCCAATGCAACATACCTGAACAACAGGATTTGTCCTGCATCGATAGAATTAGCTTTGTCAAAGTTTTGAATGCACCATGCCGTAAAGGCATTATTAATTACTTAAGTTAGTTCTTAAGGAGCAACATTTCTAAGCAAACATAATAAAATATTTATTAGAAGCTTTGCCAATAATGTTGTAATGCATTTACAAATAGTGGGATCTAGTGGTGGCATGCCACTAGTTTCTTAATCGAAAGTCAAACTAGATAATGAATTGTATATGTAAATTATTTTACCTCATAATTTTTTTCTAAGTTGGTCTCATTTTCTTTGCATAACTTCAAAGAAATTTGAAATTTTATTTATATTTTGAAAACTTTCATTGTGATAGAATATAGTATTGGCATTAAGCTATTATATATACTCTAAATCAGAATTAAAAAAAAAAAAAAATGTTCACTCCGGTGCTCGCCACATGACATTAACATTGCTTCTCTAATTAGAACATGGCATGATGCATGGCTTAATTTTGTCACAATACCCACATTCGCATGGTTGCCGCATGGCACTTCACTTTATGTTTTTGATTGCCACATGGCCTAACATATGGCATAGTTTTACCACATGGCCTACATCTGACCAATATCCATTAGCTTTTTGATTTATCATCTCTAAATTTCAATCTCTTACAATACATACGTATAGATTTGTAATTAAAGTTTCTAATTGTTTACTAATTCCTCAATACAATATTTAATTCTCAAAAAATCAAATTATAGTACCTTTTTATGAAATGTTGGTTTCATTGTTTTTGCAGGACTTCCAACAATTGAAGTACATTAATTTCAGGAACTGTGAATCATTGGTTCATATGCTTGACCTTTCTTGTACACCAAATCTTGAGGAATTGGTTCTTTGTGATTGCAAAAACTTGGTAGAAGTCCATGAGTCTATTGCATATCACGACAAGTTGCAGTCATTGAATTTAAGGGGTGCAGAAAAATTGACAATTTCCCTGATATTCCACGTAAACTTGGAGGCTTGAAAAAGCTTTGTTTACAAGGGACCACTATTAAAGAACTTCCCGTATCAATCGAAAATCTTGTCTCTTTGAAAATAATGGATTTAAGTGATTGCAAGAACTTGGTAAGTCTTCCGTCTAGCATTTACAAGTTACAAAACATTGAACTCTTGGAACTTGCGTATTGTACAAATTTAATAGGATTTCCAAAATATGAGGATTCAGCTAATCCGCGCATGAATAGCGGACTTTCAAATTTACTCTATTTATCTCTTGGGGAATGTAATTTCGGAATAGAATTTCTCGAGAATCCTTCATGTTTTCCCTTCTTGCAAGATTTAGTTCTGGCGGAGAGCAATGTTACTAGACTTCCCGCATCTATTCGTAAACGTGATCATTTGACCGTATATGCAATTTCATTTTGCCAAGAGTTACAAGAAATACCCGAGCTTCCACCATTTTTGAAGATTCTTTCAGCTAATAATTGCGAATCTCTACAAAAAACTGGAGATGTATTTTCATCTGCTTTTGCCCGTAGAGTGTTGACCACGACTGACATTCCCTCTCTCGACCAAGTTAGACTCTCTCTCTCTCTCTCTCTCTCTCTCTCTCTCTCTCTCTCTCTCTCTCTCTCTCTCTCTCTCTCTCTCTCTCTCTCTCTCTCTCTCTCTCTCGGAGTATATGCTGGATGTGTTATGTTCTTGTATATTGCAATAGTAGTAAATGCAAAGGCTAGAGAATGCTGGATGTGTTATGTTCTTGTATATTGCAATAGTAGTAAATGCAAAGGCTCAAGAAAAGCAAACAAATATAAAGTGTTTGCATGTAATAAAGTTGGCCACATACTTTTACGGGAATGATTTCTATCACATGAGAGTGGTATGTTAATGCAAGCAAGGGTCAATAATCTCTAATCATTTAGAGAGCTATAGTTTGAAGTGGAATTCACTAGGATTAATCATTATACTTAAAATGAATTCTTTTATTTGAGTACTACTAATAACAAACTTCGGTACTTTGTAATGGTCTATCTTTATAGCAGACGTCTTCGATTACATAATTTGGTCCCTCGGAGAAGAGATGCCGAGTGGGTCCTCCCTATTGAAGAGAGTTCCGTATCATTCATGGCTTTAGAGGACTTGTATGATAAGTTTCTTATAGTCACTCTCTGTGCCGTTTTTAGTAATGATGATCAAACAAAGCATCCGATATTTGAGATTTTACCACATGTGAATGGTGAAATGAGGAATCGCAAAGGAGGAAGAAGCTTCTTGACAAAGGATTTGGATCAAGTCTTACTTTGGTTTTTCACACCATATGATCTATGGGGAGAAGTCAATTTTGGTCAAATCGATAGGAGTTATGTACACTTTAGCCTTACAGTATCAACTGCAAAGGTGAAAAAGTGGGGAATCCGAATAATATGCAAGCCACTTGAGGACGATTTAAAGATTGGGATTCAAGACAATCGGCTGATCGATCTAGCTTTACTCCGTGAGGTTGTTCTTGAACTAATAGATTTAGAAGTTGAGAGTCCACTTATGCACAAAGATAATTTGATCGAAACAAATCTACAGAAAGACTTGCAAGATTGCCAAAGGAGGAGTGAGGAACATAGTCAAATAGTATCAAAAGGAAATCCTAAGCTTATTCTCCCTCGTGGCATGCAAACCAAAAATATGATGAGCTCCGATTCGACCAGCAGAGATGAGCATGCTAGCGTTGGCTTGCAACTTTTATTGTTAGAATGATTGAAACTTGCTAAGGAAGCAATTCATAGGTAAATGAACTGCCTCACCTTGATTACAATGCATTCTTCTTCTTTTTTCTTTTTTGTTCTTCTCGTTTTCTTTTCTCAAGAAAAACTTATAACCCGCTGTTAGTACCCACTTTTACCCATATATTAACATTGACGTACTTGGTGTGTCCATTTTAATTGGCGTTAACTTTGCCAGCTGCAACGATGGAAATAATCAGCCCCATGGAGAGGAGGTCGCCCTACTTTCTCGATTTAATATCGAGAAAATGAGTTTGACCAAGAAAGCACGCAAAGGTTGTGGCTGGAGATCTGCAAGAGGAGGAGGCTCTGGCGAATAATTTCATGCGTGTAGAGCACATTTCTTGCGAAGAAAAGTCGAACAAGAATAAGATCACAAGCTCTTACCTATGGCAAAGCATGCAAACGTGGAAAGTGGTCGGGATGGAGGATGATCTGGTCAGAACGTGAAGGGATTCTAGCACACGTAAAAGAAGTGGGAAGCGATCGTGCGGTTTATCAACGTGGGATGGGCATTTGATGCTGGTGGAGGTAAAATTGGAAGAGAAGGCAGGAACAACTTCCATTCCATGGAGTATAAAGGACAAAGCATCAGAGGAGAGAGACGAGCGCACGCATGAATACTCTCTCCGTGAGTTTTATCTATCTTTGTACTCCCATTTTTTTTCCTTTACTTAAACGTTCGGTTCTTGCCACTTTCATTTCCTTATTTTCATCTCAAAATTTATTTCCTTTCAATGTAATCTCAATTCTAGCGCATCTACTTTTATTCACACCGAGTGAATTTCACGTAGATTTGTCCCTTCATCTAAACCCCATACGTGCATTTTACACTTTAGTATGAAACCACAAAGCCATTTCAGTCGTTCTCTCTTCACTCAACTATGACTCTGGAAATGGATTTGATGACATGACTCATAAAAATTATCAAAAGCCTTGACCATGTGGCTGTCCCGTTATGTCATTTTTTCCAAAAATGACTTCTTGAAAATTATCAATATCAAATTTCTTGCAAAACAAAAGTGTCATCTTAAAAATGATTTTGGTTTTTGTCGAAGTACCCTTCCATCATTATAGAAATATAATATATATTAGATGGTCGCTTGCGTATAATAAATAATTGCCTTTTCTTTTGTGGTTCAAATCCCTTAGACCCTAGTTAGTTAACTTAATTCCCACATAGAATTTGGTCATTCTTTCTTCTCTTCGTTCATTTTCTTTGATTTTCCCGTTGGAAGCGACTTCCGTTTTTCCGCCATAGGCAAAGCTACTTTCAGCATCAAGGCTTCTCATCTTCCAAACGACTCAAGTGAGCTCTGACGGAGTGGAAGATCGCCACCCGCCAACGAAGGTTACAAATAGAAGAAGTTCGTCTTCCAAAAACTGGTGATGTAGACCGGCCAGCGGAGCCGACGGGCTGCCACTGCTGACCGAAGCCATGGAAACTCGTGACTTAGCTTCGGGTGAACGATTCACTCCTGAGGTTCTGGGCTTCATGCAACTTGCTATAGATCAGGTGATGCCCGGGGCATCCAAATTTTATTAAGTTGCAGTAATAGTTGAGCTGGATTTTGAATTCGATACGTATGGTGCTACAATTGCATGGGAACTTGAAGAATGTGTGGTTGACTTTGTTTGAGAGAGGCTGAATCAGTGTCTTCATAAGTTTTGTCTGTGGAAACTTGATAGTGAATTCATAGGTTTTCAGCATTACACGCTGCAAAATCAGCGACAATCTCTGCTAGGTGTAGCTTTTCTTTCTCTCGTTTCCACAGGTGGCAATTTATAGATTATTCTGGATATGTATTTATTGCTTTACATTACATGAGAGTGAGTTGTTATGGTGGCTTCACCTTTCGTGGTTAAAAAGGTTTAGTGAAAGATGCAAAATTCTAAAGTTATGGGAAGCGAGTTAAGAGACTTTGTAAAATCTTAAGTATAGGGAGGATAAGTGCAATTTCACAAACTTTCGAAGAATATAGTGCTTCAGTTCTGGAAATTAGAATACCTAATAGTAAGGAGAAAAGAAAATTGTCCATACTTCACGCGTAAGATCCTCTCTTAGACTCTCAATGTCGTGGGTATTTGAAGAAACATCTGAAATTTTCCGATAAGGTGTATCATGATTCTGTTTTAAAGACAGCGATTCTTCCAATGAGATTCATGATCTAATGCAGTTGGCTTTGACGAAAATCCTTTCCCTAGAATACAATTTATGCACTGTAATCTTCCACACTTAGTCTGCATACCGAGCAAAGGATAAACATGATCAAGCCTTAAAAATATAGCCAACACGGAGCAGCTATGAAAGAGGTGATTTGAAGAGGAAGAAGACAAGTTATATTGTGTTGTCATTATTTGCTTTTGTTAACTCATTTTTATTTGCACTACAAATGCCCCCAACACTGAGAGGAAGAAGGAAACGGCACTAAGAGATGCACCAATTCATAGATAAACTACTGGACTCAATTGTTCATGAAATGAGTTTCCTAAATTAATGTTGAAACTACACTAAGAGCAGCTTTCTCTCTGACCAAGCTCCTAAGTTTCATATGCTTCCTTCATTTTTCTGCTTGCACTTTCCTAGGCAACAAGACGTGCAGAGATCGAAGCTCTTGATGTTCTTCTTGAACAGAGGACTGGATTTCGTCTGCAGAAGTTGCAGAGAAGTTTTTTAGCATGCTCCCTTCATGTGACATGTGAACCATGCATTATGTGCGCAGCAGCATCATTGATCATTGGTACATTTGTTGGTCATACTCAATAATGATGAGCAGGAAGAGATAGCCGCTCTCAATATTGATAAAGAGTATGAGATAGGCACATTTTTTATTGTACGGCATGTTGATGGCAAAGAGCTGTTTGGCGTGGAACGATGTTGCAGATTGTTGGATTCAGATCATATCTTTGTCGAATATTTATCACCATGTGAGTTGTGGAGAAAAGTCGATTTTGCTCAAATTGATGGGCATTATATACAATTTGGTGTTGGAGTAGCAAGTAGAGTCGTGAAAAAGTGGAGATTCCGAATAATATACAAGCAACTAAGGGATGATCTAAAGGTTGAGTTTCGAAATAATCAGCTGATAAAGCCGGCTTTACTCTACGAGGTTGGTCATGGATCAATAGATTCAACAGCCGAGAGTTCACATGTGGACAAAGATAATCCGAGTGAAGCAGATCTAGAGGAGGACTCGCAATATAGTCAAATGAGCATGGGGAAACATAGTCAAATAGGATCAAAAAGAAGACGTGAGTTTAATTTCCCTCTAGGCAAGCGAATCAAGACGATGTTGACTTCTATATTTGACCGATGGAGACGGGCACGGTAGTGTCGGCTGGCTGCATTTGTAGTTGGAATGATTGGGAGACTTGGTAAGGAAGCGATTCGTAGGTGAGCGACTGAGCTGATCTTGATTACAATGCCTTCTTTCTTCCTCGTTCTTCTCGTTTTCTTTTCTCAGGAAGACTTTTGACTAGTACCCGCTTTCACGCATACAT
Source organism: Eucalyptus guilfoylei (assembly GCA_016097605.1). Taxonomy (NCBI): domain Eukaryota; kingdom Viridiplantae; phylum Streptophyta; class Magnoliopsida; order Myrtales; family Myrtaceae; genus Eucalyptus; species Eucalyptus guilfoylei. The sequence goes on along the minus strand of CM027864.1, from coordinate 26,683,767 downwards.
TAACATTGACGTACTTTTATGTGTCCACTTGAGTTAGCATTGACTTTGCCAGCTACAACGAGGGAAATGATCAGCCCTGGGCGAGAGCTGGACAAGGAGAGAGAAGCTTGACCTCCTTCTCGAACTTAATAACGAGAGGATGAATTCGACCGAGAAAAGCATGCGGAGGTCGTGGCTGGCGAGTCGCGTGATAAGGCTTGGGCAAACAAGAAGACGAAGAAGAAGATCGCAGCATGCTCATTTACATGTGGCAAAGCATGCAAACATGGAAAGGGCGGGATGATGGATGAAGATTTGGTCAGAACATGCGATGAAGTGGGAAATCACCGTGCAGTTTATGCGGGATGAGGATTTTTTTTTTTTTTTTTTTTTGTGATCAAGGACTCCGCCACATGCCCCCGAACGGCTCCTGAGAACCGGGTCCCTATACCTCGGGGAAGACTAGCACAACAACCTATCGCTAGCAATGCAGGGTTTTAAACTCTCGACCTCAGCAATGAATGAGGGACTCTCAACCAATTGCGCTATCCACGGATGAGTACGGGATGAGGATTTGATGCTGGTGGAGGTGAAAAATTGGAAGAGAAAGGCACAAACAACTTCCATTCCATGTGAGTATGAAGGACCAAGAATGCTCTCCGTGAGTTTTATCCATCTTTTGCCTTTCATTTTTTATCACGTTGTCTTTACTCGCACCCTCGATTCTTGCCACTTTCATTCCGTGTACTTTCGCTTCACGATCTATTTCTTTTTTATATGTTTTCAATTCCAGTACGCCTACTTTTATTCTCACTTAGATTGATCCCTCAATTCAAGGTTCATTCTTGCATTTTTATACTTCAATATGAAATCACGGACTGATCTCGATCAGTGCTCTTTTCACTCAACTATCAGATTTGAACTCGATTCATGAAAATTCATTCAAAGCCTTGAAAAACACTTAATGTCAAATTTTTCGTCTCGATAGAAGTACCCTTCCATTATATATGTGATGGTCGCTTGCTTAAAATAAACAATTACTTTTAATTAACCCTAGTTAGTTAACTTTAATTCCCAAACAGATTCTGTAATTCTTTCCTTCTCTTTGTTCATTTTCTCTGATTTTCCCGTTGTTTGGAAGCTCCTTTCTTTTCTCCGCCATAGCCAACCATCCAACTCCATCGTTACGACGCCAGTGTGCTCTCACGCATTGAAGATCGCCACCTGCCAACGGAGTCGACGAACAGAAGAAGAAGAAGCTCGTCTTCCGGAAACGGAGTCCCTACCGAACCGACGGCTGACGGAGACCGGCCATGGAAACTGGTGACGTAGCTTGAGGTGAAAGATTCTCTCCTGAGGTTTTGGGCTTCGTGCAGCTTGCTATAGACCAGGTAACGCCTGGTACGTCCGAATTTTTTTAAGTTAGTGGAATGCTTGAGATGGATTTTTGAATTCGGTTTGTTTGGTGCTGCGATTGCGCGGGAACTTGAAGAATGTGTCGTTGAATCTGTTTGAGAGAGGCTGAATCAGTGTTTCTTCGCAAGTTTTGTCTGTGGATGCTTGATGGTGAATTCATAGGTTAACGACATTACATGCTGCAAAAACAACGGCAATCTCTGGAAGGTATAGCTTTTCCTTCTCTTGTTTTCATAGGTGGCAATTTATTGAAAGAAGTAGGTGAAGTCTAGGTTCAAAAGAAAAACAAGGGAGGGAGAGTGATATAATGGGGAGGAGGGCGTACACGGGTTGGTTCAGTCCCCTTAACAGGCAAAAAGTTGAGCAAATCCGGGTGCTGTAGGTTGGGTGGGAGGGATTTGGGTGTTTTTGGGGTGTCTAGGAAATGTGGATTCGTAGTATGTACTTATCATAAGAATATGTTTTTTGAGGCGCTTGAAAAGGCAAAACCATAGAGGAATAAAGAAGATGCAGTGAGATGGCAAGCCACGAGGAAAGGTTGCTTGACAGTTGAGGCCTTTAACCACTTCTTGACATTGGCAACTAGGGAGAATTGAAAACCAAATTCACTTGGAGTGAGAGTAATGTCAACATCGGTTGTGCCCATGGATAACTGCTTTGGTGGTTAGTTTCTTTTGCCCTATGGAATGTAGATATGAAAAAGAAATAATCACGAGAAACACGGAGTTTACATCAGTTATTCAGCAGAATAGAGGCAAAAACACAAGAAGCTGATTGTCAATTCTAATTTCTGAGGCCTTCACAATAGTTTAGGATTCTTTTTTTATCCTCAGGTGTCTTGGCTTTTAAGAAGGAAAATGACCGAGAAGCTAAGACTCCTGGATGCTTCTTGAATGTTTGAGTGAAACCTGATTAATGAAAGGTAAACTTCTGAGGAGCCAATAATAAGACACATTGGAAAGAGTAACATGTAGTTTCTCAAATTAGTTGTTTTTGCTTTAGTGTTGTTAGAGCCATACCAGTTTGAGTGTTAGGTGGGATTTGCATCTGAATTACAAGATGAGTATGTATTAATAATCATTACTTGGAAGTTTGTGACCAGCATATTATACCGGACTCACACAATCTTGATCTTATAGCCACGAGATATAAATTCATTGCATTAGTAGCTGCATATTGATGCTGAAATATTTCTACTGCTGGCAACTTGGTGCTGATTTCCTCTAGTTGTCCATTGTCCTCATATTTTTTTCTACTAACAAGTAACAAGACCTATTTGCCTTTCTTGTATAAGGCTAAGCTTGCTCTGCACAGCCTGTTCCAGTAATGTAAGAAACTGGTTTTCAGTAACCAGGTGCATTTTAGATATGTTGCTTTTTTTCTATTAAGATAATTAGTATTTCAGTCTTCATTAGTGAATGATCTCAAATTTATTTATGTTATAGCTTGATTGAATGGCTGTGCGATTGTTGACGATGCAAACGTTATTGCGGCACGAAGAAACTGGTGTAATGAGACACGAAATGTATGTTTATCATTGCTTCTCCAGCCCCTTCTATAAATTTTGGCCAATGGCACTTTGTTATTGTTCTGAATTGATACCCTTGAGAGTCTGTTCATAGTTTATTGTTGATATTTTATGTTCCTCCCTTAATTATTTCTTTATGATAAAATAATTTATCTGCACAAATCTGTTAATAATTGGAATATCCATGCATTATAATGCTGTAAAGGGTTTGTTCTCATTATTCTTAAAATGTGGTTGTGGCTGACAATAACAGTAATCTTGCTTTATTATTCCAATGTTTAACGTTTTTCATTTGCCACTATGCTCTGTCTGGAACCATATCGCAGTCTTTATCTACTTTGGTGAAGTTCCTAACATTGCTTTCTTAGGCTGTGTCATAGCTGGATTTATGATATACTTTTTTGGCATGAAAATGCATTGTCAGTATTGTACTGCCTTTAATGCTGTTAGAACCTGCTCCTTGGCCACATTCCTTCATACGATGACCAAATTTACACAAATAGTTTGAGCCTGGTTTCTAGTACACATCTCTTATCTAATAGTCTGTTGCTGTCATTCATAATTATGTGGTGACAATACACAACTATAAATCATTTTGTGGACAGAAATGGATAGTTGATGCCAAAATATTTGGCCCTTTAGTATCTTTGTGGAGAATAATTCAAAACCAAAGGCACCTTGCTTCAGGGATATAAATAAGAAAATACTGTTAGAAAAGGTGGAGTGAGACTCTTGGCAACTTCAAGTGAGCATCTTGTTGACTTTATGTAGTATATGCCTTATCAATCTTATATATAGTCTCAAACAGTTAACTAAAAGAAGAAAACATTTCTCATTAAATTCATTGCCTAAATTTATGTTGAAACTACAGCAAGAGCAACAGTCTCTCTGACATAGCTCCTAAAATTGATATGCTTGCTTTGTTTCCTCTCTCCTTGTGCTTTCGTGGGCAGCAAGACATGCAGAGATGGAAGCTCTTGATGTTCCTCTTGAACAGTGGCAGAGGACTGGATTTTTGGCTACGGAAGTTACAGAGAAGCTTTCAGCATGCTGCTTCATGTGACATCTGAACCATAATTTGTGTAACAGCATTGTCGATCATAGGTACATCTGTTGATCATAATGAAACAAAACTAAACTTTCCTAGAATTTGTTTATTCCTATGATTAGATGACTCTTAACCCTCTTTTAGGCATAAATGAAGTATATCATGGCTGTGCAAATGATAAACTTGGAGGCGGTTGCTCAATACTTTCTTTGCATTCAAGTAGCTCCAAGGCATGATTAGGTGAGTTTCTGCACTTGCTTATGTTGCTGATTTCATCTTTACTTAGCTCCACTTTGAAATTGTGACATACGATAGTTGATGACTAAAGCTTATTGGAGGTCGTCTGTACTTCCTTATGTTGATTATTGCTGGATGTGGATTCTTAGTGATTCTGTTTGTTGTTGCGCTTTGAATATTGCAACACATGACCATGAAAAATAATGGAGGTTTACAAAACTAATTTTCCATCTTTAATGTCCTTTACTGAGTCTAATAGGAAGAAAGTGGAGTTGCTGGAAGCATCAAGAAGTTTATATTAATTATTTCTTTCCCCACTTTGTTTCCTTTTTCTTAAATATTTTGTGACTTGTTAGACATTTCTATATATTTTTATTTGCCCTAAAAAATTTACAGTCTCAGGAAGTGCTACACACTAAACTAACATTAGTGTTTTCTTTCCTTTTCACTTTCCCCCCTGTTTCTTGATCTCTTCTTCCTCACTTTTTTTCACTGCTGTGAGATTGTTTGATGTCTTTAATGTTATCTTATTAAAAATCTTCCAATATGCCATGTGCAAAGTACTTGATAAAGAAATCTCTTTTCTGGTTTTTAAGTTGCAAGTGTCTATTCTTGCATACATGAGAGTACGTGCCTGTTAAATTGTGGTGTATATTTGGCTTTCCGGTATGAGTTTTTTATCTGTCTGATGCTGCCATGATCTAATATTTTATGTTTCCTAAGCTTGTTCAGAACTCATAAAATATTTTAATCAGACTTTGTTGACATAAAAGTAAAAACATAATGAAACAGGATCTGTTTCATTGAGATTTGAGCAGTACACAGAGTAGCTAACCTAGATTACGGACATTGTCCATTTAAGAATTAGTCTTGAAATAACATGTTCCAGTACAAGGCGAAGAAGCAAGAGATGTGCTAAGAATGCATCCAAACAAAAAATTTAGGGGAAAAAAAAAATAAGCCAGGAAATCTCTGCCTTTTAGAGCTTGAGATTTATAGTTTATGCTGCTCCCAATGATCTGATTATTAGTCAAAAGCATTGTAGGGAGCATGATCTAGCTCATTGCCTTTCTGAATATGATATCAAGCAAGAGGACTCATCTTGCAGATAATGCACCGCCTTGCTCAATTTCCACCCTCTAGAGCTCCAAAACTAGCCCTAATTATGGCATAGTTTCATGATAGAGAGAATGAGTCCATGGTTGTAATGGTGGGCATGAATCTTATGCATTGTTTGGAAGATGTAGCTGATGGGAACTCATCCTACCCTAGTACTAGTATACAAGTCATCAAAAAATCATCTCTCTATCAGATCACTGGTGCTGAGATTTCTCTGAAGAGAAGTTACCCATCCAAGATAAAAACATCTAAGTATCACCCGATTTACAGTGTGTTGTTTGTTCTTCAGGGACATTAGGACCTAGAGATATCCTTAAAATAAAAAAATTTTGGCCATATTTACTCAAAACACACCTCTTTTAAATATTGACGCGGGAATTTTGTCAAAGTCAATGCCACTTTAGGGAGCCTAGTTACCGTCAATTGAATCAAATGGTACACTTCAGAGATAATATGCTTGCATGAAAACCTATTTCCTGGAGTACAGACATTACTTAATATTGATATTCTTAGGACTGTAATGGAAACTTCCTAAACTCTCCTATCAGGGAACTTGTGTTTCCTTAGATATTACCTTCTTTCGCAAAGTGCTTTGTCAATTAGTCTGCTAAATTATCTCTTGCATGATATATGGACATGTTTTGAAAATGGAATCTGTCTCGGGTTTCAGGCTGAGCTAGGAAAAATGGTGAATCATTGAAATTATTGGCTGGTTTGCACAAGAATTTCATCTATGTTCCCCCTTTCATGTGAGGCTGATAGGTACAGAGAAAAGGATGCTGGTGCTTCTACCGTCCAGAGTGACGGTTCACGATGGCCAAAAGTGATGACAGACACACCAGTGCCATGAGACTGATGAGACTTTGCCATTACTTACGACAAAAGGACAATTAAGTATAACCTCCGTGCCTCTTCGAGCAATGTTCAGAGATCAACTGAATTCGAAGTTTCCCATTTCGTACTCTTGTGCATCTTAGCCTTGATTGCCATCTTCTCCAAAGTATGGGAATTACGTGCTAGAAACTTAAATAGAAAAAGCTACTGTTTCAGCTCCGAAGGTCAATTGAATACAAACTCCATTCTGCAAAAAAGAAAAAAAAAATGAAATAGATTCTCACTTCTAACATCTAATCTGTTATAGCACGAGATTTTTCTTCCCAGTTGTAAAGTATCGAAGGCGGCTGTTACTTGCAAATTCTTCTTTGATTTCATTTGTGTCGATATCACAAACTTAGTCGCCTTTAGCAATGTAAATTTTTATTCTTTCATGTCATCATTAATATATTTGCCACTCTTTTAGATTTGATCTGACTGTTCTTTTGACTGAATTTTCTTCTTAAAGAGGCGAAATTGGATTGAATAAGACATATTAGTGGTATTGTGCTGCAACATAGTTTCAAATCTTGATAGTCAATTTTTCTTTTTCCACCAGTTCTTAGATGATTAAAAAGAGACGTGCAACGTCAACGTCCTCAACCTCTCGAAGTGTCAAGTATCTATCTTCTTGTTATAATTTTATGTGGAATGTAATTCGATGACGACCAAGTATGTGTATGAGTGTAATATATACGCATTAAACATGTATTTGGTTGTTGTGGGTGTCCTTTTTTTTCTTTTCAAGTGTAGACTTGTTATACGTCTTTATCATGATGTAATTTCTAAACTTGTTTCTATTTATTGAGAATTTCATCCTTTAATATTGGTCCATTCAGCGGGTGGATTGGCACTTAGTTACCAGTAATATAGAAAGGAAGATAGAGTAGGTGCGGTAATTAGGAGAGAGTATTAGACATATGCCTTGTTCAGAAAATGGTAGCAGTGATTATGGGAAAAGTATCAAAAAAGTCATAAACCTATGGCATTAGTACTGATTCAATTATAAATCTTTTAATTGGATCAATTTAGTCATAAATATTTTCACATTGATACCAATTCAGTCTATCCGGTCAAATTTTGGCCGATCGGTGCTGACTTGGACGTCAGCCAGTGCAGGTTGGCAGACGAATGCTGACGTAACAATTTTTAAATAATTTTTTTTCGAATTTTTTACTATTTTTTTTCTTTTTTCTTTCTCTTCTTCTTTATCTTGGTCTTCTTCTCCCTACAGCAGCTCGTTGCCATTGGGCAAGGGTTGCTAAGCCCTCGTTGGTGGCCGGTGAGGGTGGTGGTCCTTGCTCCCTACCTCACCCAAGGCTACGGGTGAGGTGGCTTTGCCCAGATCTGGGCAAGCCATGGCCTCACCAACCACAGGCAAGGCCGCCTTCGCCTATGCAAGGCCATGGCGAGGCTGGCCTCACTTAGATTTGGGCAAAGCCACCTTGCTCACGACCCCCAAGTCTCGCGGGAGCGTCACCGGCCACTGGAGGAAGAACCCCAAAGAGGAAGAAGGGGGAAAAGGAAAAGGGAAAAGAAAGAAATAAAAAAATTCATAAAAAAATTCAAAAAAATGGAAAAAATTATTTAAAAAGTGTCACGTTAGTGTTTGCATTGGTCAAAATTGGCCTGATGGACTGAATTTGTACTAATATAAAAATGTTTAGAACTAAATTAGTCAAATTGAAAGGTTTATAACTAAATTGATACAAATACCATAAATTTATGACTCTTTTGGTGCTTTTCCTAACAATTATTCATATCACTAAGGTCCAAACTTCTCATGAAAATTGCAGACAAGAATAGGGAAACTAATACAGGATTGAGTAATGTATGGTTATTTAAGAAAGTTGAATTGGTACCAATATGAAAAAATTTAAGACTAAATTTGTCCAATTGAAAGGTTTAAGACTTAATTGATATCAATACCATAAATTTATGACTTTTTTGGTACTTTTCCCTAGCGATTAGTCATATCACCAACATCCAAACTTCTCATGAAAATTGCAGTAATGTACGGTTATTTAAGAAAGTTACACATACTTACAAAATCGGCACATATCTATATAAGAATTTCTGGCAGAAAGGTTCTTATACACAAAAGTTGTAGTGACACCATTATAAGTTGAATTTTTACTAGCTTAGTAACAACCCTCGATGTGCTACTGACCAAAGTATCCTCATGTCGCATCCCACAACGACTTCACGCATGAACTCTCCTTCCTCAAGGAACTTGCCTTATGACTAGCAAGTTGGGTTGCAACTAAACTTAGGGGCTAGGGTTTCATTTAGAAGCCAATATAAACCCAACTTATCAGTTTAGGGCAATTTGTTGCCTCAACCAACTAGGTACTGCACATATTTTTAGTTTTGATATCTCCGATGAGTCAAGTTGTTTTAACTTATTTTTAAACTAATGTCACTATGAATTCTCACGTAAATCACCAATGTCCCTTAAGTAATGACTTTATTGCGTAGAGAGATTAAAGATATAATGGAGCTCCTTAAGTTCCTTTTTTTGGAATCGTACTGATAGATTTTCCTTTGTTCGTCGAATTTCTTATGGCCGTTTAGTCCATGGTCCATTGGATGGTCAACACAAGGTCAAAAATTGGAACACATTGATTCCGCTCGTTCCGTCCTTCGCTTCAGGGCCTGTCCCTCGGTGTGGTCAGTACTCCACATTGTTACTATACCAGCGCTTGGGCATGAAGTTAACTTTCAAACAGACTCATAGTTAGAAATTCTCTACTGCCTCAACTATTGATATCTTGTCTTCTCCCTCTTTAATCAAAGAGCGTTGCCCGCGTACTGACTTCCTAATGATTCCAGGAGTTGATTCAAAGAAGAAAATCAATTCAATAGATACTCTCTCTGTATCCGCCCACTAGGTGGAATTTTGCCAACAGAAGTAAACTTGAAGAAATAAGTGTTTTGACCCCTTTATTTACATGGAAAAATCAAAAGCGCCAAGGGATCTGGGGCCTTACTTAAAGACCATTGGGCCATTGGCCCTCGACTCGTTCCTTAGTTGAGTCGGGCCTCTCGGCAGAAAAGAATCAGCACGAGGAATAGGCTTTGGCTACAAATGCCATGTGATACGCACTTCTTAGGTGTGCCACAACCAATTGACCCGATATTCATGCTCGCAGAAAGATCATGACTTGAAATTTTCGAAACAATTGTTTGTTTTCTAGAAAATTCTTGCTGTTCTGAGTACAAGCAATAAATTCATTCTGGTCTTATTTGAAGAATTGGTTTTGTTTCAATGTGTTGTGACCCTATCGAGGTGAATCCAAGAGAGTTTAACAGATTGCTAAGCCAGCACAAATAACCCTCTTGCAAGATGGCACTTACGCTCCGTAGAAATTATCCCAAGCCCTACCAATCAGAAATTACTTTCTCATTAATTATTTGATTGATTTTAACTAGAGTCGCCGCTAAGGTTAGGAGCTGAGTAAGATGTGGGAGACCGCTCTTTCTGTGAATTAGAGAATCATAAGCCCAGGAATTTTGTGATGGTAGATAAATGCAATTCTCCTCGTGGGTACCATTTCCTTTTTATAATAGGCTTTGGATGCAATCTTTCCTTTTTTATTTTTTTATTTTTTAGAAGAAATAGAAATCTAAATAATCATATATGGAGACTCAAAAAATTAAAAATCCATTTAAATAATAACAAAGAACGTAAAACACAAGGAAAGAAAGGCCCTGCATGTTTGTGTTTCTTTTTTTTTTATGTTTTCTGTTTTTTGTTCCCGAGAACAAAAAAAGAACAGAAACGCGTTTGTTTGCGTTTCTGTTCAAAAACAGTTTTTTTGTTCCCGGAACAAAATTGAAACAAAAAAACTTACTTCGGAATCCGAAACACTTCTTGAAGGCCTAAAAAGAACAAAACCGGAACACTTCGGGTTCGTTCGTGCCCGAAGGCTTTCGTTCGTGCTCTCCCTTTTCCGGCGTCTCTCCCTTCTCTCCGGCGCCTCCCACTCGGGCGGACTCTCCGGCGACTCCCCCCTCCGGCGACTCTCCGGCGCCTCCCCACTCGGGCGACTCTCCGGCGCCGATGCAGGTGCTCCTTCACCGGCTGAAGCTTCCGAATCCAGGTAAGTTTCTGCTGCTCCTCCTTCTCCGTTCAACGAGGGCTTCGGCGAGAGCCACCCCTCGCAAATCTGAGCCACCTTCGCCGACAGCAGGGACGCTCGCTCGAGCGACAGCTCGCTCGAGCCTCAAGCGAGCGTTGCTCGCCTAGATCTGCGGCAGATCTGGGCGAGCAACGCTCGCTGGAGCTGCTCTGCCGAGCTCGAGCTGCTGTGGTCACTCGGCAGAGCAGCTCCGGTCGCTCGAGCGGCAAAGCAGCCTCTCTGCCAGCTCGAGCGAGCAGAACGAGCCCCAAGTGAGCGTTGGTCGCCCAGATCTGCGGCAGATCTGGGCGACCAACGCTCGTTGGAGCTGCTCTGCCAAGCTCGAGTTGCTCCGGTCACTCGGCAGAGCAGCGACGCTCGCTCGAGCGAGCGTCGCTGCTCTGCTCGCTCGAGTTGCTCTACCGAGCGACCAGAGCTGCTCTGCTCGCTCGGCAGAGCAGCGACTCTCGCTCAAGCGGCAAAGCAACGACACTCGCTCGAGCTGCTCTGCTAGCTCGTGCGAGCGTCGTCGCTCTGGTCGCTTGAGCTGCTCTGCCGAGCTCGAGTTGCTATGCTTGCTCGGCAAAGCAGCTCTGCCAGCTCGCTTGACCGGCAGAGCAACGACACTCGTTCGAGCTGCTCTGCCAACTCGAGCGAGCGTGGCTGCTCTGCTCGTGCGGTCTCTATGTTGAGTCTTGATCATGAATTCTTTCTCCGTTCGTCGATTGTTTGGCCTTGTCGGTGTTAGTTTATGGCGAGCTTTGATCGGCTGTCGGGATGGATTTGCCGCTGCTTCGTCACGATCATAGGGTGATGATTGTGTCGTAGGTCGATGACAGTATAGGAATCGCAAGCTGTGCGGCTTTCTCAACCACTGAGGAAGTCGGCGCTCGGGCAACGGGTCGTGAATAGGCATTGTTGTTGAGAAAGAAGATGGTATTATAGGGTGAATAGATTGATAGATGTCCATGAAGCGTAGAAAAGCGGTTGAAAAACGTTAAATGAGTTTTCAAAGCTTCGTTCCGTTGGACATTCAAGAAAGATGAACAAATTAAATGCACATATCAACAAAAACAGTTCTCTTCCTTTCTCTTTTTATCAAGAAAAACGAACACATTTTACGCATATCAATCCATAAAACTACCAATTTACAGCACATTGGTCGATAATCAATTTCCCCACAACACTTAAAAGTGAATGAATAAAATTGTTTGACAGAGTGTCCAAATAATTAGTATTATGACGAGAATAGAAAAAGGATGAAAAAGAGAAGGAAGAGATGCAAATCAACACTATATATGAAATGAAATTTCATCAATGAAAGAAAAATGAATATCTATTGGGGTTTCCTTCGATTGTTGTTTTGTTGCTCATGGTGCTGTGGAATGGACAGGCTGGTGAAGCTCGTGGCGAGGGCGTTCTACGACGATTTCACTACCAAGGGGGAGAACCAGCCGAAGTCGGGGCGCAGCGACAACCTAAAGAATCACTTCACCATTTTGAGAGATATGCCTCCATTTACAATTCGGAAGCAAGCACTTGTTGTAATTGCATGTTGTGCTCTTCATAATTACATTCGTGATCAAGATAGGATGGACAGAAATTTTTCCATTTATGGAGATCCGGAGTATCCATTTAGACCTACAGAAGTGGAGGTTGCAGATACATCGGATGAGCAGGAATCTGGGAAAAACATGCTTAGGATAAGTATTGCAAATAAAATGGCAAGGGATCAGAATATGCATGAGATTTGTTGACTTTTGTAATATTGTTTTTAAGTATTCACTGTGATGAAGTTGAACAATGAACTATATTGCTTCATTATTGTGATGTCATGTATGGAAGGGTTCATGTTGAGATGTATAAGATACTCTTCTTTTTGCTAGTTCTTAGTGTACGAACTTTACTTATAAAATTTTCTTTTAAGTATGCACATATGACCATGTTGGAAATATTTTTCTTCACTCACCATTATCAAAATTAAATTGATGAGTATTTCATGAGAATGAGAATTCAATATCAAGTTTATATGTTAAAAAAATAAAAAATAAAAAAAGTACTTGAAAAAATTTGATACAAACTTTACTTACAAAATTTTCTACCGAGTATGCCATATGATCATGTTCAAAATGTTTGTCTTCACTCACCATGAACAAAATAAAATTAATGAGCATTTTATGAGAATGACAATTCAATATCAAGTTTAAACTTTATTTTAAAAAAGCATTTTTTTTTAAATTTAAAAACAGAAATTTTGTACAGTTTACCAAATGTGTTTCTGTTCTTTTTCTATTCTAGGAACATAAATTGACTGCGTTACTACAAACGTGTTTCTGTTCTTTTTTTATTTCAAGAACAGTTTTTTTTTTTCACTTACCAAACGCGTTCTTTTGTTCAAAAACTGTTCCCCGGAACAGAAACACTTTTTTTATTTTTGTTACCTGGAACAATTTTTGAACAGAAACGTTACCAAACGCGCCCAAAATAACCTGAACTGTGTTGGGCAACATTATACATATACGATGTCTTGTTATTAAGTTTCGAGATAGGATCCCCGTGAGTTATGCATAAAAAGTAACGTGTGTTAAAGTAAATAATAAATATGAGTTTCCTAATCTAGGTGAGATCTGGCCCATTTCATTGCGCTTGGAATTTACTTATGTTGCGAGACTTATGATAAATTTAAGGGTAAATCAGAGAAGTGAATCAATAAAGGTCCTCATTTGTGTTGGAAAGATTGTGATAAACTAGACGGGACAACTTAGCATTCCAAGTTGAAAGAAACCTGCCATGAGAGCATCATGACAGCACACATCAATGGCTTCACATGCTTAGGTCAAACAGAACGTTATAAATAAACTATCGATTAATTAAGCATTACAATCTTGATCTGACAATAGAATAATATATGCCACTTTCATTAAAGACTCAAAATGCAAGTTGAGCAAGAGCATCTATCATCTAGTGCTTCGAGTGTGTGCTAGTTTTCACTTATTCTAGCTCCGTCCAATAAGAAGCAACACAAACTCCTCAAGAAAGAGATGAAATTTTATCTTGCATTTATACCCTATCTTCTCTTTCCTTAGTGGATCATTCTTTAAATTATAGTGGTGTGATTCTTTAACTCCTTTAATTGCTCTTGCTTTTGTGGGGCCATATTCCTTAGAAAGATCAATTACCCATTGTGTTATCAAGGACAACCTATGTTAGAAAAATAATTCAATGGCAACCGTTTAGTATTTTCCTTTTTCTTTTTTTTTTTGGGGGATTTTATCCGTACAATGTTATCACAAATCATATGCTTAAGTCTACATTTTCCTTGTTCAGTGAAAGTCCAAGTAGAGCATAAAATGGATGACTAAATGACAAATTTAACGAAACCGATACATTACCATAATGATCTCAGTACTATTATGATTTAATCTAAGCAAGTGCTAATCGAATGCTTATGAGCTAAGTAAAGCTATATCCATGACCAAAACGGTAAAAAGATCCAAACTTTTTGGGTGGATGAAGGCACAGGTAAAAGGCCAACACTACGTAAAAACGACGAGGATAATACTTCCAAAAATCGTAAATAACAAACTACACACATACTGGATGTAACGTAAAAGCAATCTAACGCAACGGAAACGTAATGGATGAAGCAAAATTATGCAGACAAACAACGGGGTCACTCCATGATACTTCAAGGGACCAAACATGTACGAAACATACTTTGTCCAATACCATCATGCCAAGGGAATAACTAGGTGACCTGATTCAGCCCCAGACAAGTTCATGTGAAGGGGATTAACACAGCGAATTCCATATCAAAATAGCGTGAGAAACGAATTCTACCCCTTTTGATTCTCAAGCTTTTTCTTCCTCTCACAGCTTTCTAATCTTGTCTAATTCTGGTTTTCCTTTACCGACCAACTCTCACTCAAATCTCCCTTTTTGAATTCTCCAGCCACCGAAAGCCATCCCCTTTGAAGCTCACGATCGGTTTTACTTTGTTAAAGAGTCCTCATCTCTCGTATTCCTCTCTTTTAAAAAAAGAACCACCGAATCCTTTTCTCATTTTGCTTCTTCAAAAATCCGCTACAAAAACCAATTGAGCGCAACGGTCCCCGAACCACACTCGGCGACTCCTATCGCATGCATTTCGCTTCACAAAAACCAAAACGAAACGCAGAGAGAGAGAGAAAGAGAGAGAGAGAGAGAGAGAGAGAGAGAGAGACCACCAACGACGATGCAGAGGGTGGCTGAGCTTGTGAAAGCCGTCGTTAGTATGACGACGAAGGAGGTCTCGGGTATGACAACGTCGTGCTGGAGCAAGAGCGTTTTTTCCATGGCGGAGGAAGTCGCTAAACAGCTGGTCATCATTGGACCCGAGGCTCTTCTCTTCGGAGTTTTGAAATGCTTCCTTGGTATGCTTTTGCCTTTTTCTTTCATTTTTTATTTTCCCATGTTGCCTTAAGGGTTTACCCATGCATGGCATTTTCGCACCCACTGAATTTCTGAATGGAGAAAATAATATACTTCTCCGTTCACTTATATATACTTAAGAAAAGGGAGAAATATGCATGCACGTAGTGCAAAATCTACTCTTGTGTGAACATGTATAGATAGCTAATGAGAACTTTTGACGTGTTGTGTTTGGTAGGTGGAACTGGGGGGATGGGTTCTGCCGCCATTTTTATTCTGGAGGTTATCATCAACTCAAGACCGTGGAAAAAGGATTAATCAGAAGACACAACGGCACTGCTTGAGGGGAACTGCTAAATTTTCTTCTTCTTCTTCTTCTTCTTCTTCTTTTTTTCCCTCGGTGGCTTTGGTTCTAGGCTTTATCGTTTTTATACTGTGGTTTTCGTACCGCATGTTTGTGTTATATGGTCTATCCTTTGGTAAGGTAGCCTTGCACAACTTAATGACATGTTCACCATCGAATCTTCTTCATGTTAAATGAGAGTTGAGCTCTCAAAATATAGAAAGAACAAACGAAAAAGAAGTGAAAGAGCTAAGCACATAAGTTATTCCGCTGTGCATTCTATAAGTTATAATTAAGTGCATTTATTCATTATTGATGCCTATGTAAACAAATCAAATGTGTGATAAATTTTTCTAGATGATCTAATCAAACATTGGAGACTGATATGGGATCGACACCTATTTAGACTTTGTAATTAGTTCTAAAATTTGCATGGGTGTGTTTGGAAGCATGGACATAGGTAAGTAAAGTTGGGATAGCAGCGGACCCTTATTTCCACCAATGGACCTTGAATTGATCTATGAAGGCCATGAGTGGACAAATATGTGCAAAATGGAGTGCTTTATTGGAAGAAGATTCATGATAGGCCTGAGAATTTTGTGCATTAAATCTTGGAATAATATATTGTGATTTAATGATGTTTCCTGAATATTGTATGTTATGTATGAACAAATTTTCATACGTCGGTTCTTTAATCAAATATTTACAAGTGTTCCTCCAAGTGAGCATTTTACCGTGCATTTCAATTTCTTGATGGGAATCTTGGGTATAATGCCGTGGCAAATAATCGTAACTAGAGTTTAGATTAGCGAATAATGTTTTTAACCTCCCATTGGCCAGACTCAAATCAATTTATTAAGCAAGATCGCCACACGAGGCAGATGCATTTTGCCTCAAGAGAACATCGTGATTTCTTAAAGACGCTTGGCCGCGTAGCGAAGCTCATACACGACTCGAGATGTTTTTCTGGAAGGAGTTTGAAAACACTGCTGTCGCCAAGGTGCTCGAGAACTGTCTAGACGCGAAGTGGTGCTTCGGTGAGAGATGCGGTGATGAGGGTTGCCGTGGCTGCAGCGGCCGAAATTTTTCAAGAGAGGCTTTACGCGAGGCGCGTTAACTGTTTGGTGACATTGCTCTTTTTTCTTTATTATAGAGGATTTTATGCGGATTGTTTTTTCCAGCAGTCCGTTCTCTTGGCCGGCCTCAACTCATCTAATCCTCATCTTGAAAGTTTTTCATCCAAACTTCCACAATTCTTGGAACCGTGATCCAACTTGTCCAACTCATATCTAACTCCACAGCAAGGAGTTATAACCAATTCCACTATCTTTCGCCTCTCATGAAATTGAAGCAAATTACCACAATTTTGGAGTTATATATTCCAGTTCATCTTGCATGTCTAGCCGTCCATCGGGCAGATTAAAACGAACAAGTTTGGAGCCCCTATTTTATTAGAAACAAACAAGATTTGTTTAATTCAAATGCATTGAATTTGTCAATCGTCGGAATGCAGAGATATGTAATAAAAGATGTGAGTGTCGGACTAAGCTAGGAAAATGTTTTTATTTAATAATCCAATAGCACCACTATCGACAAAGCTCTCTATAAGGATAATTATGAGGAGAAAAGTATAGAGTCATATCGTTTTTTTTTTGGTAAGGTAAGAATATATTAAGCTAAGAACCAAAATATACAAGAGGGTTCGGCACCAAAAACTTACATTCATAAAGACAACAAGTTAGGACGAGTGGAAGGGAGCTGAAGAAAAACAAGGAGGACCGCAAAACAAGCGGCCCAACCAACAAAAGCAAAACAGCCAAAACAAAAGGCAAAAAAAAACCCTAGCTAGAACAGCAGCACGGCAGCAAGAGGGCCGGAGCAACGCAGGAGCAAGCATATCGTTTTGTTCCCCATGTTAATGGAAAAATGCGGGAAATTTGTCCGTTCCTCCTCGAACCTTTGAAGGTGGATCATATCCAGCTCCAGTTTTTCACACCACCAAAATTATGGGGAGTAGTCAATTTTGGTTGAATTGATGGGAGTCATGTTCAATTTAGCCTTACGGTGTCCGGTAAATATATGAAAAGGTGGGGATTCTGAATAATATGCAAGTAATTGGAGGACAATTTAAAACTTGTGCTTCAAGATAATCCATCATCGATCCAGCTTTACTTTATGAAATTAGTCGTGAATCAACATATTCAGGAGTTGAGAGTTTATCTATGCCCAAAGATACTTCGACCAAAACAGATCTACAAAATGACTTGCAAGATTATCAAATTAGAATTGAGAAAGAGGAAGTGGCAAAGAGAAAGCATGGGCATAATCCCACTCAAAGCAAGCGAATCAAGACTAAGTTGACTTCCAATTTGACCAACGAAGAAAAGGATGATCCAGAAACTTGCTTAGGAAGCAATTCATACGTAAGTGAGCTCCCTAATTCTTCTTCTTCTTCTTCTTTTCTGCTTTCTTCTCGTCCTCTTCCCTTTCATCTTCTTTTCTTTGTTCTGCTAAATCCTCATTTTCTCCGCGATAGGCGAACTTCTCGAACTCCTTCGACGCCGAGAAAATATTAGGTGCCTTGACAGACACCACTTTCACCATTGCGACTGACCATCACCTTCCGTCCGATGCCACGGAGCTCTGGCGAATTTAAGACCGCCACCTGCCGACGGAGTTGATGAATAGCGAATCAACGGCGGCGAAGACCGGCGAGCAGAGTCGATGGACTGCCGCCACCGACCGAAGCCGTGGAAACTGATGAAGCAGCTTGGTGGGAACGATTCTCTCCTGAGGTTCTGGGCTTTCATGCTCGGTTTTGAATTCGATTCGTGCGGTGCCGCAATTGCGAGGGAACTTGAAGGATGTGTCCAGTGGATTTGTTCGAGAGACGTTGAATAAGGTGTTTCTTCGTAAGTTTGGTCTATGGATGGTCGGGAGTGAATTCACTGGCGATCGACGTTACACGCTCCAAATTCAGCAACAATCCCTAGTAGAAGTTATAGCTTTTCTTTCTTTCTTTTGATAAGTGGCAATCTATTCAAAGAAGTAGGTGAACTCTAGGTTCATTGCAAAACACGAGCGCCGGTGAGTGAAACAATGGGAAGTAGCTTGTATGTGGTTCGGTTCAATCTGCTTTTCAGGCAAAAACTGAGCTAATCCGGGGACTCCCTTATGCGAAACTAGGCATTGCAGCGGACAACTGGCCATAGTGGGGTTTGGGGGACGGGTGCTTTTGAGGTGTCTAGGAAATGTGGATATGTGGGATTCATGCAGATGTGTGGCGGGCAAAAGTTTTTCCAGGATTGTTGAATTGCGAGAAACATCGACTATTGGGATAGGTCTCTGTCTCTATGTTTTATGCAGCGCTTGAAGAGGCAAAACCATTCAAGAATTAAGAAGATGCAGTGAGATGGCAAGCCAACAGGAAAGGTTGCTGGACAGTCTAGTCCTTTTACCACTTGTTGACTTTGGCATTTATGGAGAATTAAAAACCAAATTTAATTGGAGCATGAGAGTAATGTGGACATCAGTTGTGCCCATGGATAACTGGTTAGGTGGTTATTTTTTCTCCCTGTGGACTGTGGGTATGAAAAAGAAACAAAATCACAAGCAGCACAGAGTTTACATAAGTTATTCAGTAGAATAGAGACAAAAGCACAGGAAGCTGATTATCAATTCTGATTTCTAAGGCCTTCACAACCGTTTAATGTTCTCTTTCTGTGCTTATGTGCCATAGCGCTTATGGAGGAAATTGACCTAGAAGCTAAAGCTCCTGGAAGTTTCTTGAATGTTAGTGAAACCTAATTAATGAATGATAAGCTTTTGAGGTACCAATGATAGGACACACTGGAATGAACAACATGTAGTTTCTCAAATTAGTTGCTTTTTATGTTAGAGCCGTATCAGTTCAACAGTTAGTTGGGATTCGCATCTGAATTACTGGATGAGAATGTGGTAATAACCATTGCTTGGACCTGCAAGATCTTGATCATATAGCTATGAGACATGCATTCATTCCATCCGTAGCTATGAGACATGTTGAATATTTCTACTGGTAGCAACTTAATGCTGATTTCCTCTTGAATTGCTTTATTAGGGCATATCTGCCATCCTGTAGGCTTCCATCATGCATAATTAGCTCAAGACCTTACTTTCAAAACTAGTTAGGAAGTCGCTGCATTGTCCCTCGATCATATCACTACATCATTTATTTAATAGCAAAGCATTTACTATCCAAGGGACCTAAGATATCAAGAACCAAATAATTGATTTTGCCATAACAATCATGATTCAGTAGGGAAATAGTCCACGTGATTCTTATTTCATCCGTTAGCGCACCCTCCTAATTGACAATTGCCGACGCTAGTGTTTTGGCTTTAAGTGAAGGCGAATTTTCTTTTTTTAATGTTTTGAGGGGAAGTCAAGAGGGCCCCTGGTTTGACTTAAAAGCCAGGCATACGTACACAACAATTGGCAAAAATCTAGGAAACTCAGAATTCATATTAGATCAAATGTATTTTTTGTACGGTAATGGAGAATGAGATGAGGAACTTTATTAATTAAAAAAAAAAGATAATACGTATGAATAGAAGGGTGAGGGGACGGAAGCAAAACCTCAAAGAAGGTTCTAGAAGATGGTGCCTAGCTGGAGACGAGAGATTCTCTGTGACGGCATGGGAGGAGCACGTCACTTCACTGAGAGATTAACGGATTTCGGTTCAACAAGATAAAAGAGAATCGGGTGAGGGGGCTGAAGACGATCAAGCTACTGTTCCGAATGTTGCTGGTTGATCTTACTTCGAATCAGGCCGTGAATTCGAGCCCGAGGCAGCGTAATTTTACTTCACAATTTTGTTGACCACGGATGTTCGATAATATGGCTCTAAGTCGCAGACATTGAATAGATCGCGATTTTGTTCGAACTGAAGATGCGCAGACGTAGACCCATCTTTTTCTTAGTGCATTCATTCGATTCGGGTTATGTTTCATCTTCGTCAAGATTGATTCTGAACGTGTACTGTTCTGTCCGTCTCTTCTTTGTATTGGCATGTTTCTTTGCTGCCTTCGATGACAATGGCCACTGACGAGAGGGATCAGCATTCAAACAGTAGAAATATGTTTGTGTACTGGACCTGCAAGATCTTGATCTTATAGCTGCAAGCTATGGATTCATTCCTTTAGTAGCTGCATATTGATACTGAAAAATTTCTACTGTTGGCAACTTGATGCTGATTTCTTCCTGAGTTACCTATTGTCCTCATAATTTTTTCTCCTAACAAGTAACGAGACCTATTTGCCTCTTTTGTATAAAGAACAGCGTTGAAGTTCCGGTCATGTAAGAAACTGGTTTCGGTAACTAGGTGCATTTAAGATATGTTGTTTATTTTCTATTAAGATGATTAGTATTTCAGTCTTCATTAGTGAATGATCTCAAATTTATTTATGTTATAGTTTGATTGAACAGCTGTGTGATTGTTGAGGATGCGAACATCATTCCAGCAGGAAGAAACCGGTGTAGTGAGACATGACCATGATTAGCCCGCCAGGTGTTTGTTAAAATTGCCCAGGGAAAATTGTGTTCAACATCTCACCGGATAAGCATCTTTTGCGAATGTATACTAGAGATGACAACGGTATATTAGAGATGATGTAGAGAGGACCTTAAACGAGCACAGAAGTACAGATTCTGTACCTGCACTTGTCCTGCTTTATTCCTGGTCTGAACTCAATTGGGGAGAGGGCTTGTCAGGCTGTGGACCTCTGAGTCCATGATGGAATTTTGTACTGGTGTGTGGTGAGGTACTGCTTGGTTGGTGAATCAATTAGACTTCATTGAAACACGATTTTCCCATATGTGCAGTTTATGCTAGTTTTGTCTGGAGAATTCTGTGTTCTCCTAGTGAACATGCATGCTCCAAAACTATCCTTTTTTTACCTGGTCATCTGTCAAAACACTTGGGTATGGATAGTGCTCCGTACTCTTTTGGAAAATGACTTCCACCTTTAAAATTAGGAAGTCATTTTCCTTATTTTTAAACTTGGTATTTTCTGGTCGACTGAAGTCATTTTTCTTTGACCAGCTTATTTTCCCACACCAAACACTAAAAAATGGAAATAGAAATTTTCTGGCAAAATATTTTCCTTCAAACAAATAGAGCCTAAGTCAAAATTGAGTTTCATCTTTCCAAACTACCTTTGATCATAGTAGAAATATAATTGGTCTTTAAGGACCACATACTTTGTAAATAAATACTCATTTGCATCTATGCATAACCACCTAATTATGCACGCATGCATCCCCTTTAACCTTTTTTTTTTTTTTCATTAATTCCCCTTAAACCAGGTTAACTATATATATATATATCCTAAAATAAATTTCTGTAATTCTTTCTTCTATCATTCTTTTTCTGTTTTAATTCTTTCTCTCCACCTTTCTTCGATAACTTCTAAGCTCCTTCCTTATCTTCACGATAGGCAAACTTTGAACTCCATCAATGTCACTTTCGATATCTCGATTGCTCATCTTTCATCTGACACCAGCGAGCCTCGACGAGTGGAAGATTGCCACCTACCAATGGAGCGTACGAACAGAAGAAGTTCTTCGTAAACAGCCTAGCGAACTGAAGGTGACGGAGACCGGCGAGTAGAGGCAACAGACTACCACCGCCGACCGAAGCCATGGAAACTGATAACATAGCTTTGGGTGAACGATTCTCTCCTGAGGTTCTTGGTTTTATGCAGCTTGCTATAGATCAGATAACGCCTGGCACGGCCGAATTGTATTAAGTTGATTTAATACTTGAGCTGAAGCTTGAGTCTGATCCCTTTGGTGCTATAATTGCATGGGAACTTGAAGAATGTATAGTTGAATTTGGACAAGAGATGTTAAATAAGTGTTTCTTTGTAACTGTTGTTTGTGGATGCTTGGTAGTGCATCCATTGGTAAACGACATTACACGCTGCCAAATCAGCAACAATCCCTAGAAGGTATAGGTTTTCTCTCTGTTTTCAGAGGTGGTAATTTATTGAAATAAGTAGGTGAAGTCTAGGTTTAAAGGAAAAACAAGCAAGGCAGAGTGCGACAAAGGGAAGTTGGGTGTACATGGGGTGGTTCAGTCCCCTTTTCAAGCGAAAAACAGAGCCAATCCAGGTGTTGTAGGTTGGGAGGGAGGGAGGGATGGATTTGGGTGCTTTTGAGGTGTCTAGGAAAGGTGGATGTGTAATATGTGCCTATTATAAAGATGTGCAGCGGGCAATAGGTTTGCCAGGACAATTAAATTGTCAGAAGCTTTGATCACTAGGGTAGGACTCTGTGTTAGGTTTCATAAGGCTTTTGAAGAGGCGAAACCAGGGAGGAATGAAGAAGATGCAATGAGATGGCAAGCCACCAGGAAAGGTGTCTGCTTGACAGTTGAATCCTTTTACGACCTTTTGACTTTAGCACCTAGGGAGAATTTAAAACCAAATTCACTTGGAGTGCGAGGATAATGTGGACATTGGTTGTACCCATGGATAATTGGTTGGGTGGTTATTTTCTTTGGCCATGTGGAACGAGAAACACAGAGTTTATATAAGTTATTCAGTGGAATAGAGACAAAATCACAAGATGCTAATAGTCAGTTCTGATTTACGAGGGCTTCACAGCAGTTTTAGGGATCTCTCTCTAGCATTATATGCCATAGCATTTGTAAAGGAAAATGACCCAGAAGCTAAAGCTCCAGGAGTTTTCTTGAATGTTTGAGAGAAACCTCATTAACAAAAGAACAGCCTCTGAGGTAACCATGATAGGACACACTGGAATGAGCAACATGTAGCTTCTCAAATTAGTTCTTGTTTTTGCTGTGCTGTTATTAGAGCCATATCAGTTTAACCGTTAGTGGGATTTGCATCTGTATTACAGGATGAGTATGTGGTGATAATCATTGCTTGGAAGTTAGTAACCAGTACATTACACAGGACCTACAAGATCTTGATCATATAACTATGAGACATGCATTTGTTCCATTGGTAGCTGCATAATGAATACTGAAGCATTTTTATTGCCGGCAACGTGATGCTGATTTCCTCTTGAATTTGCCTTTATGCATGCATGCATGAGAGAACTTCAACTGATATTCTCATGTTTTTTCTCCAAACAAGTAACAAGACCTATTTCTTTTCTTATATAAGACAAAGCTTGCATTGGACAGCCTCAAAGTTCCAGTTGGGTAAGATACTGGTTTTCAGAAACCAGGTGCATTGCATATATGTTACTTTATTTTCTAATTAAGATGATTAGTATTTCAGTCTTAATTAGTGAATGATATCAGATTGGACTCTTTGATTGAACAGCTGTGTGATTGTTGAGGATGGGAACGTTATTGCGGCAGAAGAAACCGGACTAATGAGACACGGAATGTATGTTTATCATTACTTCTCTAGCTCGTTATATAGATTTTGGCCAACAGCACTTTGTTAATGTTCCAAATTGATACCCTTGAATTATCACACTTGTATATATATGTTAAAATTATGGCATAGTGGTCGGCTCTTAGGCCGAATTGGTCACAGGATGAGTGACCCAACATAAATTTTGAGGCCGAGGCCTCAAAAGTTCTTTAAGGTTGGGCCCCATTATTGGATTCGGCCTACAAGGCTCAATTGGGAAAATTTGGGCCAAGGCTCGGCCCAACCCTAAAACGGTGCACGATTCGCTACATTTTCTAAAAGGTTCGCGCCTAGGCACGATCCTTTTGAAATAGGCCTATGTGTAGGCACTCGGCCCAACCGTGCTGGGCCGTGGCTTGCGTAGTACCTCGCTAACACCACATCTCCTTGAGTGTGCATGTTGTATTCCAAGAGACAAGACTCCCATTCACCAGTTAAGGCTAACAAATCTCTTCCAAGCTACCTAGGCTAACAAATCTCTTCCAAGCTACCTAGGCCCCAAGAGCATTCTCTCTTACCTTCCTTTCCACAAAATGCTGACCATTTCATTTCCATTTCTTTAAAAATGGAAAAATTTGACACCAATAGTTTGTAAAGCTATAAATAACAGACTTGATTAGGACCTAAGCAAGTCCTTAAAAGGCTGTGACATCCTAGAAAGACAGGATAGAGGCAGGTAGGGATCTCAATAAAGATCCCGTCCCCACTGCTGGACCCGATCCACAACCCTTTCGGGGGTAAGGGCTAGCTACCTGGAGTGAGGACGCCGACCGCTTAAGTGTGAGGCTAACCCTCACAATGAAGGGTCTCCTCCCTCGCAGGGGAGGAGGTGGATAACAGACTTGATCATTTGTATTCTACTTGCATGACCGAGGTGTTTTTCAGTCCATGTAGTCATTCCAGTTGTAAACTTCCTGATAAGGTCTGCATCCCCTGCCACTTAGTCTACCAAGGATAAAAGGAAGACCCTAACCCTTGACAGACAACATTCAACATTTAAAACCACTCAACTGAAGAAACTGAGCACTATACCCATCCTGATATCCAACCAAAAAATCAACTCCATTTTGTCCGGATTCAATTTCAATCGAGAAATGCTTTAAGGCAAGTCATTTTAAATATTCATTATAAAAAGACGATATTAACTCATTATCTAGGAATATAAATAATTCTCTAGAAAAAGGTATATGTTTAAGTATATGCCCAAACAAGATATAGATTTTTCTAATAAATTGGATGAAATCTCAAAGGATTCATTATTCAGTATATTTTTATATAGTTATCAAATTCCAATTGTTTCATTCACGTGGATGAAACTCTTGAAGAAGTCCTCCGAGCCACTATTCGAACTAAAAGAGAGAATGAGTAGTAGTGACATGAGCTTTACTCCACATAACATATTGCTCCGGCACACTTATGCTCCTCAAAGCAACTCATTTTATGCATTAAGTTTCTGTTTGTTTCGCGAAAAATTAATAATTTGAAAAATATTTTCTTAAAAATAATTACTTGTATCGTTTACAAAAAGAATGAACAAAAAATACTCTCATTACCTACGAAAATGCTTAGACATATATTATTGTCTGTAAAATAAAAACAAATTTCCTTGATTAATCATATCAAACGATATAAGTGATCATTTTAATTCCAAATTATTCATTTTTCTCAAAACAAACGCATCCTACAAAGTGGTAGTATATTATATATCTAGAACAATTATTGAGTGAATGGTGCATAGCCTAAATTAAATTTGAACAGTAAAAAATGGTAATCACCATCGAATCTCTTCAACTTTTACAAATCAGATTTACATTACTACATATATTTTTCATTAATTAATTTTTTACCTAACAGACTAAAATAACTGCAACTTTGGACTTTTGGTCGTGGAAAGAACCTCGGAAAACGCCCACACAGCTTTTCTCTAACCAAATTAACTAACTATAGCGTCGATGATCCAACACAATTTGCTGGTGGCGTGTATATATATACATAAAATTTAAGTCAAGTTGCACCATTCATGAGAGTTTAAAATTAACCAAACTCCTTAGTAGAGATGTCAAAATGGGTCTTAAACCCATATATGATCCATTTAAATCATAGATTGGTCATATATGAGTCACTTACAATTGAAGAGATGAGTTAAATGAGTTTAAAAATTAAAAACTTAATATAAATGGATCATAAATAGATTGGACTTAGAACCTATTTCCAACTGAAGTCGTACACTCTATCTTTTCCTCTTTAACTTTATAATTTTTTTTAATAAAAATCAAAGTTATAATTATTTTTTATATTTCTTTTTTCTTTCCTTTTGTTTTCCTTTCTTCTTCCTCCTTCTTTAGCTGGTGGCCAACATGGCCACGGCCGATGACTAGCTAGGCGAAACTTGAGCTCGCTGACCGTAGACAAGCTCAAGGCCAACTTCCTTCTGGTGAGACTCGAGCTCGTTTGTGTTGAGCAAGCTTGAGCTCGCCGATCTAGCGAGGCCTCGGCCTCACCGACATCTAGTGGTACTCGAGCTCGTCGACATCAAATGAGCTTGATCTCGCCGATTTGGCGAGGTTGAGGCCGAGGTAGTGATTGACGAGGCTTAAGCCACATCGATTGGGCAAGACTCGAGCATGCTAGCATCGAGTGAGCTCGATCTCGCCGACATTAGGTGACCTTGAGCTGGCCAGTGGCTGATTATCAACCATCGTCATGGCTGGCGGCCGCCGAACGAAGAAGAAGAAAAAGATTAAAAGAAAATAGAAAAAATATATTTTTTAAAAAATGAAAATAAAAATAATTAAAAATTAGATATCTAGAAAATAATTAAAATTTCGCTTTTCTAAAAACTAATTTTAAAAAAATTATAAAAATTGTCCATTAAATTTGGCGCTGTCTTGGCTTAGGGGAAGATTTTCTCATATTGGACTTCAAAAGTCTTCCAGTTAGAAGAAAGTGTGATCATTGGTCCGATCTTTCCCAAAGATGCTACACTAGTCTTTGCCTTCCCTTTCCCCTATTTCATCAAAGTGTTTTAGCAATATCATTTTTTTAAAAGTACCATAAAAAGTAAGTTTTCCTAAGTTTAATCAAAGGTTTTTCACTTTTTTTTTAAAAATTCTTTTACTAATTTTTTATTGTTTAATTTATTTTTTTTAAATTTGATGTGAAATTTTTATTCAAGTAACATATATGTGAAGAGCTTAAAGTGAATTAAATGGGTGGGAGTGAATTAACCTAAATTGAATTAAAAACTAATGTGTTTCGATAATATGTGTTGGGTCAAGTATGAGTATGGGTCATCAAATTTACATTGCATGAAAATGGTTAAAATAGGTTAAATGGGTCAATATGGGTCGGATCATTTTCCAATCGACCCAAACACGAGCCGACCCACCTATTTGACGGCCCTATTCCTTAGCCATATTAAAGCGACAAAATAATTGCGCTAGGGAAATGCATGCACAAAGAGAGAGATTGTTAGGTGCTCCCAAAACATCACATGATGGTCCATTGAACCAGTCAGCTTCATCATAATATTTTTTTTCAGAGGAAAGTCAAAAGTCCATGTGATATTGCCAAATTAGTTGGGTAGTCGATGACATGAAGCTTTGAGAGCATCCAACATTTTCTCATAAAAACAAACAGTTGATAAGCTATTGCTACCTCAGTTATTTAATAAAAAAGCCTACACCAACATTTTTCGTTAGTTAGATGCATGGAGTTAAAGAACTAATTGCATCAACTTAACAAGTCGACTATATTGCAATATCTAAAATTTTCAAGAATCCAGTGCATTTTCTTGACAATGTTTAGGACTTTTGGTACATGTACCCCTTTTAGAAGTTATCAATCTCAATTAGAGAGATTATACCGGGCCAATTTTGCATTATTAACTTTTATTTGAGTTAGTTTCTGACGTTGTTTGTTTTGTTAATTACCTACTTGTTGTCTTTCTAATACAAAAAAACTTATTTTACCATTTACTAATTTTTTTTTAACTAACGGCTCAAATTTACTGATTATTGTGTCGATGATTCAACATTTCTTGTTAGTTGCATTTATTCCCAAAAATTAGTTAAATGGCACTGTCAACAAGAGCTTAAAATTGACAAAACTCCTTAGCCATATTGAAGCACCGGAATAATTGCTGTAGGGAAATGCATGCATAAATAGTGAGAATGTTAGGTGCTCTCTAAACATCACAGTTCATGTGCTATTGAAAAATTAGTTTGGTGGTTGATGACGTGGTGCTTTGAAAGCATCTAACATTTTTTTACAAAACAATTAGTTGTGGATGAGCTGTTGCTAATTCATTCAATTAAAAAAAAAAAAAAAAAAAAAGCTACACCAACATTTTCTGTTCTTCAGAATTAATAGAGATCATTGATTGTATCAATTTAATAAGTTTTAGGACTTAATTACACTATCCAAAATTTTCAGGACTCCATTGCATTTTCTTGAAAAACTCTAGGACTTTTGGTGGACTTATTCATTTTAGAAGTTATCAATCCCAATTAAATTGATCATCAATTTTTCACCGATTGGTTAACGGGCAAGTTTTGCATTACCCACTTTTATTTGAGTTAGTTTCCGAAATTCATCTGTTTTGTTAATTACCTACTTGTTATAGAGTTTCCGAAGTTCATTTGTTTTGTTAATTGCCTACTTGTTATATCTCCAATAAAAAAAAGAAGACCTATTTTATTGTTTACTAATTTTTATTTGACTTTTTATTTAACTACTCAAGCTTATCAACTATCTTGTCAATGATTTAATATTTCTTGTTAGTTACATATAGTCAAGTGGCACTAAGAACGAGAGCTTAAAATTGGTCAAACTCCTAAGCCATATTGAAGCAATGGAATAATTGCAATAGGGAAATACATGTGCAAGCAGTCAGATTGTTAGGTGCTCCCTAAACATCACATAATAATTTATTCAACCTGTTTGCTTCATCAAAATATTTTTCTTTAGAGGAAAGTCAAAGTTCATGTGATATTGAAAAATTAGTTTGGTGGTTGATGACATTATGCTTTGAAGGCGTCTAACATTTTCTCATAAAAACAAACAGTCGTGGATGAGCTGTTGCTGCCTCATTTATTTAATAAGAAAAGCCATACCAATAATTTTTTTTTTTTAGTCAAATTGATGGAATTAATAGAGAGAATTGATTGCATCAGTTTGACAAATTTTGAGCTTGATTGCATTATTTAAATATTTCAGGACTCCATTGCATTTTCTTAACTAGTTCTTAAACTTTTGGTGCACATATTCCTTTTAGAAATTATCAAGCTTAACTAGAGTGATTATCAATTTTTAACCAATCTTAAGTGAAGAGATCCACGTGAATAGTATTTACGATGATTAGCATTCTATATATGGTATGAGGATGTAGTTAAACATCTAGAATTCTATAAAGTGTCTTCAAATGATTTAGTGCACTCTGACTTACAATGCATGCGCCATTTACTGCTTTTCCAATTACAGGATTTCATCAAGGACCTGATAGAGAAAGTGTGAACGTCCAGATCAGTTTTTGCCCCGATGTTCATGTGTTTATTAAGGGTTGCAGCTGGGTTGCAGCTGTGATCTTCCATTTTATGCTTTAACTTGATCATCATATTATAAGATAATTCATGGCAAAATCCTGTGTAGGCATAACTTTTTTTATGCTAATTTTTGTCATCAACCTATTATATAATCAAGCTTGAATTTTTTATTTTTTATTTATAATGAGCTTTCAAGCTTTGAGGTAATTCTAGGCATTTTATTTATGTGTCTAAACTTCTTAATTCTACTCCATATCATGTGTGATCCTTAATGGTCAGCGATCTAATGGCCTGGTGCCTAGCCACAGGCCCAAGCATGTCAGTCTGTCTCGTGCCCCATCACAATAATATCCTCTTGCATGTACATGTTAAATTCCAAGAGACAAGACTCCAATCCTACGCAAACGAACCTCTTCCAAGCAACCTTGGCCCTATGAGTGTGCTCTGATCCTCTACGCAAATGCTGAGCATTTAATATCAACTTCTTTGGCATAGTAAAATTGACAATAAGAGTTTATCAAGCTGTAAATAATAACAAACTTGATCAGTTGAAATTATTCTAGTTGTAGTCTTCCCGATCAAGGGCCTACATTCTTTGTCGCTTAGTCGACCAGGGATAGAGGAAGACCTTGAAACTTTACAGACAATTTTCCCCTTTTAAAACCACCAAATTGAAGCAACTCAGCACTGTCTCCATCCTCATATCCAACATATATATATATATGTTAAGAATAATAGTCTTTCGGCATCAATTAAAGCTTTATTTTGGTTAAGAATAACAGTTGACTATAAGAATTAACACAATAATATATATACAATATTTTTTATTCGGGTAACTTGTCCATATTATCAAAGCTACTCAATTCATGATTGCTACCACGAGCCACATTTTCCATTGAGAGTGCTTTAAATAAAAATCCTTGATTTTTTTTTTTTTGGTGTAAAACCATTTGAGTTCACAAAAGGGAAAGTAGAAAAATATTTTGTGTGATGATCCTCAGTATAAAATATATCTTTTGGTATATACTTTTGTAGTTCAAATGCTATTATGACACGATTCAAATACTATTTGTTAATTTCTTGTGAATATTCACAAATCCTTAAATTTCTTAGTAGGCCAATATTGTGTTTGTCTATACCCACATGATTTTCTAGATCCACCATTTCTCACAAATTTGTTGGTCCAAAGGTTTGTCGACGATGACGTTGTTGGAGGTGGAGTAAATCGAAGCCAAATCACATGTCTACACGAACATTAAAAGATGCTTCACAATAAAGGCTAGAAGAGTATAAACAAGTGGTTCTTAATTTATAGCACCTTTACAATAATGACAATAAATCAATGAATTAATTAATTAATCAATTGGTGTCCAGTCCACGAAGCTGGTATGCGGTCTTTGGTGAAAATAAGTCCATGTGTTCATACCTATTATATATCGTGGTTCCTACTTAAGCAGCACGTTTTTCCAAAGTTTTACTATTATTAATAGATCAAATATTATTTTTTGCTGGCACACTTGACTATGTGCGCAATTATATATCTCTTGTGCGGTCATGTGGTAAATTATTATATAGCAAGGAAAAACTTTTCAAAGGTTGTGGATGAAATTTCGAGGAAGCTAGCAAAGTTGTTCTTTTTTTTTTCAATGACCCCATGACTAGATCATGAGAATCCACCACCCTAAAGTTGTTTGTCGGTTTATGCAATGATCGAGTCTGACCAGTACTGATCTATACTATTCACTACTTTTGTCAGCCATAGTAAAGCTTGGGTCACTCTGACAATCCAAATAATGCCCGGCTCAATTACCAGAGAAGGCGTCGCGGGGATCAGGCTCGGGGGGTTATCCAATTGGTTTTCCAACCCCCGACGGTTTATCATTCTTCTTTTGTAACCCGGAGAAGTGATTCCGATAACCGGGGCCTTTGTTTAACGTCCTTAGGCTGGACGTTACCAGTACTAATCTATACTATTCACTACTTTTGTCAGCCATAGTAAAGCTTGGGTCACTCTGACAATCCAAATAACGCAGTGGTAGCGGTCTTCATTCAAACTAAGGGCATGTGTTCACACCGTTAGATGTCTTGATCCGTCCTTAAGCACCATCATTTGTCAAAGTACTAAAACAAGTCATGCATCTCTGTCCTCTGGTATAAGAATCAATCACCAAAAAGTTGAAGTCGTGAACCAATTGCCTGATAAAACATTGTACCAAATCTTAAGCTAGTCCTTGTTGCTAATTGTTAAACTCTATCGTCCAGGCACGGGTCTATGCAACAGCTTCTTCGGTCATCTTTACAAAACTCTAGATCAGAATGGAATAAATATTTTTGTTGATAGCGAGGAATTGAGGAAGGGAGATCCAATATTGCCACCACTTACAAAGGTCATCGAGCAATCGTATACTGCAATCACCCTTTTCTTAGAGAATTATGCTTTATTTTGATTATGAATAATATTTCACCATCAGAATCATGACTCTGATATATCAAAGATTTATTTATTCTTGTAACTTGTAGGTATCAACAAAACCAATCAATTCATGATTGCTACAATGAGTCATATTTTCCATTAAGAAAGCTTTGAATTAAAATCCTGGACTTTACTTGGCCGTAGAACTATTTTAGCTCATGAAAAGGAAAATAGAAAAACATTTGTTTGACGATCCTTCAAATGAGATCTATCTTTTAGTATATCATCAAGTAGTTTAAATGCTATTATAATATGGTTCATATACTATTTGTGTAATTTCTCATGAACATTCACATATCCTATATTTCTAGTAGGCTAACATCGCCTTTGTTTATACACACATAAATCCACCATTTCTCACAAGTTTGTTGGTCCGACGGCTTGTCGACAACCACGTTATACGAGGTGGAGTAAATCCAAGTCGAATCACATCTTCATACTAATGAAATTAATAAAAGATGCTTCACAATAAAGAAGAGAGTATAACACACAAGTGGCTCTTGATTGTAGAAAGATAATGGGGTTCGATACCCAAAATATTTTACCGAATGATATTGGTGCACATGGTGCCTCCACATATTTCATAGCATCTTTCGTTTTATGAGGACAAGTAATTAATTAGTTAATTAATCAATTATCGTCGGGTCACGAATCTCGAGATACATCAATCATCACTCGCAAATTTGCCATTAAAGAGCCTGCGTAAATAAAGCTAACCAAGATATATCATATCACTTAGCTATGATATACTTACATTGTGCATATAATTAGTTGGGTAGCTGATCCAATGATGCTTTGAAAGCATCTAACGTTCACTCACGACACGAAAAAACGCAAAAAATAAAAAAATAAATAAAAAGTTATTGTGGATGAGCTGTTGTTGACCCATTTGTTTAATAAATTGGTTAAAACAGCATTCCACATTTATAACATCAATATATGTCATTTTATATAAGTTTGATTCATCTTCTCGATTGAGAATGAAAAATTCACACTTCAATGGGAGTAAAAACTCTAGGTTGTCTACAATGTTGATCCTCATGAGTTTAATTTTATCAATTTCTTCATAAGTCCACAATACTTTTTTTTTTTATATTTGGAATTTCAATGTCCGAATGATTTGAGGTATGTGATGAAGAAAATGGAAACTATTTATAAACTATAAATAGAGATTACTCTAACGAGATAAATTATTATTATTATTATTATTATTATTATTATTATTATTATATTATTTTTTTTACCATTAGAGAGATTTTCTCATATTGTATATCTTAAATATGCACAAAGCCAGAAACTTCACAAGACTCGGGCACCAATTTTTTTGCTCGACAATATAAAAATGGGAATAGATTATGCTTTGTTTTAAAAAAAAAAATGTAAATCACTCACAAACATTAATATATGAAAGGAAAACTCTACAACAAAGAGTATGCCAATTATTATAAGTAAGGAAGATGTTTAAATGATCTTTCAAAAATTCAATATGATGGTAAATTATTTATGTCATAATAAGAAGAATTTAGAGTAATTTGAAGTTTTGAAATGTAATTTCTATATTGTAATTTTTTAATATATTATATAGATATTTTTTAAATGAAGCAATAAAATGTTTATTATTAAAAAAGTAACACTTAAATTTACCAACTTCATAGATTTTCTTATGTAAACACTTATTAAAATGATTTGCAAAAGATTAGAACGGTATCTATAGTTTTCGTTACGTTTTGAATGATAACCAAAATAAATCCTTCAATTCCCGTGCATAGCACGGGCTTTGTAACTAATATATATGTATATAAAATGGTGCAGGGGTACATAGGCCGAGTTTGATAAGACCATCTTATCTGGAAATGAAGTGGGCATAGGTAGTGTCACATGATCATGTGGACCATATAGATAAAGACGAAAGAATAAATAGAAAAGGTTGGTTCTTTAAGTAGCACTAAAATCTCTGACCCAGAACAAAAAGTAGCACTAAATTCTAAAAATTCAGCCGGTAAACATGAAGACCTAAG
Organism: Eucalyptus guilfoylei; assembly: GCA_016097605.1. Lineage (NCBI taxonomy): Eukaryota > Viridiplantae > Streptophyta > Magnoliopsida > Myrtales > Myrtaceae > Eucalyptus > Eucalyptus guilfoylei. Next base: position 26,650,229 of record CM027864.1, on the reverse strand, counting down.
TTTTTTCTTTTTTTAGTAGGCTGGGGGCTAAGCGCCCATTTAATTAGTGAAGATATTATGAGTTTTTTCATTTTTATTTCACGGAAACATGATAATTATATGTATTATATCCCAAATTCGTGTCGGAAAAATAGGTAACAATAGCAAGAGTGTCATAATTTTTGTACAATGCTCAATTAAATGCCATAATTTTTCTTCGCTTACTTGAGTGCTATAAATTTGAAAAATCAATCACTTGATTGTCATCGGTGTTTTACCTCGTTGGAAAATCTGACGTGGCCACCGGTCATCCTATGTGGCTTCACCGTAGCTGACGTTGATAATTTTTTTTAATTATTTTTAATATCTTGAATTATATTTATTATTTTGAATTTTTATTTTCCTTTTCTCCCTTTTTTTAGGGTCGACAAGGATTGCCTTGATTAGATCTGGCTGTGATACCCTAGGTGAGGGACTTCGTGGCTAAGGATAAGGACCGCCTCGCCCAAATCTAGCCAGGAAGGCCCTAGGCGAGGGCATTGTGACCTCGTTGTTTGTGTGCAAGGCAGCAAAGGCCCTCACTAGCTTTAGGTAGCGACAGGCAACACCGCCTTGCTTGTAGTCGGTGAGGTAGCCCTCACCTTTGGCCGATGAGGTGGCCCTTGCCCATTGGGCAAGGATTTTATGGTCGTAATTGTGAAAAAAAAAAAATAATTCAAAAAAAAAAAAAAAAAGTTCACGTATGATAATTTGTTGAAATTGGCACTCAAATGATTGCTTTTACTCTAATATGGCACTTAAATGAGTAAAAGAAAAGTTACGGCACTCCCATTCTTCTCCTGAATTAGAGGGAATGATCCTAGAAGGGACCAAGCCTTCGACAAAACCAAACATTTGATAAATATCTAACTTCTTGTCACATTATGTATTCGCAAAACTTAAAAATCCAAATCATTTTCAACAGAAATTTACAAGTACTCTCAATTTACTATTATTTATCTGGTAAATGTCATTATCGGTCACCCATTATCACTCTCCACATGTCCTCATTTACTCTTCTTCGTTCTTGTGACATAGAATGGTAATAAAAGGGCAGAACAAAGTCATGGCTAAGCAAGTGACAACTATTATTATTTCTATGACATCGAGTAACAAATAATGCAATTTTATAAAAATGTCTTGATTAAATGGATCGTTAAAGTTGTACCAATGGATGTTCTCAAGTAACATGAATACTCCGTATATTCCCCCATAAGTCAATGTGTCACATAATATGGATCATAACATAAAATATATAGTAGTAGTATTCAATGCCGACCACTCGCGTCAAGAAACCCCATGGTCACGTTTCACCAAATAATAAAATCTCAAATATATATATATATATATATATTAATATATATATATATAATATTAATAACAGCCCAAGTTGTAATTTTTCTCAAGCATATTGTTGTAAAAGCCACTAAGTTATTGCGTGCAAACTATTATAAGTCAAGACTACTGGTACATAGGTCAAAAAAACTAAATTTAATTGATTCATGAGACTTTAGTGTAGCTATGATCATAAGAATTGTGAAAGAGGGTTAAATCTCTTTTGATGAATATAAAAGGTTAAAATCAAATGACTTCAATGTAATCTCTCTCTCTTTTGTGGGTGTACAATCGCACAACAAACTTTTTGCAATAGATATAATGATTTCACTTGCTCAAGCTCGAGTAGTAGCTCGCGCAAGTGGGGGGAAAAAGCTCGAGTAGTAGATATAATGGTGACAATATGACTTTACACCGGGTAACGTCCTGTTTTCGTTAATAATATCATTTCACTACTAGGATCAATGTACCGACATGTATACGATTTTGTTATTCTGGTAACTTGTACCTATTAACGAAACAATTTAATTCATAATTACTACCATAAGCCACATTTTCCATTGAGAGCTTTTAACAAAAGTCCTTGACTTTTTTGCAGAAAAAGATTTGTGTCACGAATCTCATTATGAAATATACTGGCAGTTCAAGTGCTATAATAACACGGCTCAAATATTATTCGTATAATTTTTCATAAACATTCACATATGCTAAATTCCTAGCAGGCTAACATTGTATTTCTTTATTCACACATGATTATTATTTGTCACACTTTTGTCGGTCCAATGGTGTGTCTCCAAGTCGAATCACATGTCCGCATGACATATCATTCGGAGATTCTTCACAGTAAAGACTAGAAGAGAACACACGATTGGCTCTTGATTAAGAAAATATTATGGGTTCGATACCCAAAATCTTTGACCGTCAAACCTACCATCTTGGTGCACATGGTGCCACCACAGATTTTATAGAACCTTTCATTTTATAATGACAATAAATTAATCAATCGATTAGTGTCCGGTTCACTAATATAGCGGTGCATCGATTATCACTCACAAATTTGCCACATACATAAAGCTAACCAAGATAATATACCTTGAGTGAAGGCATATCATGTCACTTTGCTATGACATACTTAAATTTTGCACATATAATTATGTTTTTTAGGAGCATGCGTTAAATTATTAATTGGTAAAGAGGAAATAACTACTCAAAGGTCGGGAACGCCATGTCTAAGAAGCCGTCAAAGTTTGTCTTATTAGTAAGCCTATCACATAAGCTAATCTAATGAAAGGCAATATTTCATTTTCCATGTAATAAAAATAAAAATGAAAACTAAACAGATGAAAGTCATTCACTTGAAACTGGTAATTAATTAAAAGTTTATCTTATGTTAAACAGTCATGCGCATCAACAATCTAACAATAAATTAAATATCCAATAAAGAAATTTGTTTCAATAAGAAAATCCGAATAACGTCGTGGTATGTAGTTTTAAATGAAAGTAAGTCCATGTGTTTATACCTATCAGGTATCTTGTTCCATTCTTATGCACCAAGATTTTCCGAAGGTTTCTACTATTATTAATAGAATATTGTTCTTTTCCTGATATACTTATATGTGTGTATAATTATATATCTTTTGAGTCATCATGTGTTCAATTACTATTTAGCAAAGAAGAAACAATTATTTATAGGTTGGGGATCCCATTTTGAGAAAGCCAACAAACTATAATTTATTAGGGAGCCTATGACCTAGATCACGGCAATCCACGACTCTAAAGTTGTTTGTCAATTCGTGCAATAAGTGAGTCCACTAGATGATCTATTCTAATCACCACTTTTGTCGGCCATATGGCTTGTTGACTGGTCAAGTTTATCAACAATTTAAATAGCTTAGTCCATCCTTAAGCATCATTATTTTCCAAATTTATACTATTATTAATAGATTAAATATTATTCTTTTGCTGTTACACTTGATTGTGCCTGTTATTATATATGGTGTAGGGTAAGAAAAAGCTTGGTTTCTAGTTATGTCCTGAGACCGAAGATAAAAAGCAGTTTTATTAGTATAGAAATGGAAAATAGTGAATTTCACTAAGCTACCTTAATAAATAAAGAAGCTTGTGAAGAGAGAATAATTAGTATATTTTATTTGTGTCGGTGAAAGATAATTAATGTAAATCTTTTCGAAACGCAATCGCCAACCATGTGTTGGGAGGAGCAAAGTTTCCTCCGACCAAAGACTTGGAGAAAAACGAGGCCCCCAGAATGAGATGAAGATTCTCTGCCATGTCTGGTGCTCTCCTTGATACTTTGACAAATTACGACCGTTGATAATAAGATCATTCTCGTAAATCAATAGCCGGGATCTGATGAAATATCAGAAGAGTACCGAGTGGAGTAGAGGATCCATATTTCATACGCGGGGAATTTGTAATTGACAAAGCTCGACGTGACTGGAGAAACATAAGAACCAATCTTTTCCAAATAAATAATTAACAATTTAGTATCATATATACTTATTTGTTGCTTGAAAACTTTATTATTTAATAGCTCTTTATTCAATAACATGTCGTTGTCCTTAGTATTATAAGCCGATTTTTATATGTATAAGAGATAATATCTAAACATTTTATCATCAAAACCCCTAAATTATTCTAACGGTAATGCTAATATTTCAAACTTTTTTTTTTGTCATCAAAAGTTCTAAGTTATGCCGACTATGATATTAATATAAAATTTTTTGTTTTATGACCAAAGCTCTCAAACTTGCACGTGACAGAAATACAATTATATATTGGATGTAGGATAAGGAATAGGCCATAGGTGGATCATGGGTGCGTAGTGGTGAAGGCTCTGTGGAGCGCATTATCAGCGCATGGCATGATGAAATTTTTTTCTAACTATGCTCTAAATATTGTTCATTCTCACACATGGGATGAGGGACAGCAGGTTCGGCTTCCATTTGAATGGAAACTGTTGCATGACGCATAATCAATTAGGCAAAACGACAACGGGTACTGGTAGAGCCCACAATCTTTCATTATAAAATTACACTGTTGCTGTTATTGGTAACAACAAAAAAAGAAGCTCAGGATATTGATGTTACAGTGGACAATACTTGGGGTTTTTGTTGATAGACAGAATATTTCTATCACACTGGTACAAGTTTTGGATATTGATGAAACAAAAAAAAAAGTTCAAGGTATTAGTGTGAAAATGGATATGGTATTTATGTCATAATAAGAAAAGTTTAGGGTTTTTGTAGTAAGTAGAGTTTTTTTTTTTTTCATGTTGATTCAAATTTGGATGTTTTAGTGACATAAAAAAAAGTTTAAGATATTGATATCACAATGGGTATAATTTAAGATATTGATATCACAAAGGAAGCTGCCCACCTAGGTTTGAATTGCCGTAATTTCGAGATAATTTATTGCCAAACACAAAATTACCTTACTTCAAAACAAGGATCGACTCTCTCCACTGATGTATCCTATCCATTAATTTTCGATTTCGTGTATTTTCTATTGAACAGAGGAAATCATATCTAGTCTTAACTTACGTGACCACCGGATGATGTTTCTTTGTCCAGTCTATATATGGTGGTGATGAAAAAAGGGCTTAAAAAACTGCTCTCGATGGGACTCTGTAATTTGAGAATGCAGAAATCTTTGCCTTACTGGAGAAAAACTTATGGATATCTCTCCATTTCATGAAATTTTGCCATCCTTACTCTCACAAACTCGCTTCTTGACATCACAGGAAATATTCATGGCCGGCACAGAAACAACGAGCAGCACTATCGAGTGGGCGCTGACAGAGCTCCTACTGAACCCGGACTCCAAGGTCAAGGTCGAAGCAGAGCTGTCCCAGGTTGTCGGGTCGAACCGAAAGGTCCTGGAAACCGATATGGACCAGCTCCCCTACCTGCAAGCAGTTGTGAAGGAAACCCTGAGGCTCCACCCGCCGGTCCCCTTCCTCTTGCCACGGAGGGCCATTCGCGACACCATCTTCATGGGCTACAATGTACCCAAAAACACGCAGGTCTTTGTGAACGCTTGGGCGACCGGTAGGGACCCGGATGTCTGGGAAGACCCTATGGCTTTCAAGCCCGAGAGGTTCGTTGGGTCGAAGTTGGATTATAAGGGTCAACACTACGAGTTCATTCCGTTTGGAGCCGGTCGAAGGATGTGTGCCGGCTTGTCCTTGGCACATCGGGTGCTTCATCTGGCTCTGGGCTCACTGCTTCATGAGTTCGATTGGGAGTTCGATGGCCGCATCGATCCGAAGACGATCGACATGAGAGATAGGGTGGGGTTGGCCACGAGGAAGTATGTGCCCTTGCTGGTGGTGCCCAAAAGAAGAGCAGCATGAGACTGGGTTTCTGCTCGGAATTTCTGCGTGTTTGCCCAAGTAATGTTAGTCTGAAGATTTCTTTGCTTCCTGAATTGCTACTGCACGCGTGGACACTCGTCGTTTATAAGTCGAATAACAACAGGGCTATGTCATTTTCAAAATTGTATCGTGCATCATTGAAAAAATTTACTCGACCGGGCATGCTGAGCACATCCAATGAGGATTCATCCATATTTATCGCCTCGTCTTGCATACATTAATTTATATTTTTAAAAAGATTGAGATCCTTTCAAAGTAGGAATACTTCACCATTTAAAACTCTTCTGTAGAAGACCCACCCCCCCCCCCCCCCCCCCCCGTGAACTAGTTCCAAGCGGTGTGAATCGGAAACTTAACGTCGGCGTTAACTTTTAGATCTCAAACTAATTAAATTTCTTTTGAACTCTAACAACTTGGATAATAGATGGTAGAGTAGACTACAGCGAGCGGATAGTTGTTCAATTGGTAAGAATTCCATCTCCTCCACAGTTTTAGTAGCTTATCACAAGTTCATCCCTTTATAGGAAGATTGTTCAAGCCTTTGCCTTTTATAGTACGGTCCCCATCTTCATTGAACTAGCAGTTTGCCTTGTTAATCGTTCAGGGCCCAAATAACCACATGGAGGTAATAGACTCCATAGCCACATTATCTATCTTAGAATATTTGGATCTTATTGAATTGATATGCACTTTATCTTTTCGAAGAATATCTTTTTTCCGGTTCGGAGACAGATAAAAAAAATAGCAATTGATCCATTATGCATATATACCTCACAATCGATTGCACCAATTGCGGATATCTACACAACTTTGGTTACAAGAGGAAACTAATAGAATGAACCATCTACTCCTTTTACTAAATCACCCCAATAGCTTCGACTTCAATCTCTCTTCAACCCATAAGATGCAATATCTTTCTAAGTCAAATTACATGTACGATTAAACATAATAGCATTAAAGCTTAAAAGTGAATTAGCGGACCCAATCACTAGAAATTTTAAGATTTTGTCGAGTTTGTAATGTTTCAAGCACTCTTATCTTTTATCTTGCTTTCTGTAGACTCAAATTTCCCATGACTAATTTGACCTCGTGGTATAATTATGACGTTCTTCTCATTAAGCCATTAAAAAGGCAAACTCGATAATTTAAAAAAGAAATGGTTAATTAAAGCCGTTCGGATGGTTACATGACAAGAAATGCCCTCTTCATGAAAAGGGCCAAGTGGGGGTTGTCACTATGGGAGTTCTTTTTCGGTTGAAAGTGTACACATGGTAATGACACGACAAAAGCCAAGTTGGGTTGTCACTGTCACGAGGTTCGATATGGGTTCCCTAGAACGACATCACTAGTGATGTTGTTCAACACATTGTTCAACTTTGTAAAACAATTTCGAAACAAAAATGCAATCCAGAACTGGCTTCACAATGAAAAATTTACCATAGACATTACGAACAACAGATCAAGCTAGTGATGTTGTGGCTTACTGTATTCCTATTCCAATCAAGCATTTTGAGGGCTGATGCACAAACATTTTGTTGGTTACTCTAACTCCTTTCTTCTGCCCCATTTCACGTGCTTGTTCTAGATAATTGAGTATCATTGCAGCATGCCTAGAAGCTCTATGACACTTTTGAAGTCGTTGGGTCACTTCAAGTAATTTACATGAATCAACTACCTCAAGATTTTGATCTTCTTGTAAATTATGATTCTTAACTTTAATGACCATATTTTCCAGCACAAATGCATGTTCGATTAGAAAATTTATTAGCATGAGCACTTCCTCATATTTCAATCTTAAACAACCATAAAACCCTCAACTTTGCCGGAGTCTAAGTCAGATTCATACTGCACACGGATAAAAGACAAAGTGAACTTTGTAGAATCAATTGAAAACATTGCAACACCCAATCTTATTTGAATTAAAGAGCATACTATTGCTCTTTATTTCAAAAGAGTAGCCACACATGTCCAAACAAGACACGGAAATTAAGTTTCATCCAAAGAAAAATACATAAAATGTGTTTCTTAGCATCAAATTAAAATTAGAATCTAGAATTAAAATGACATCTCACATGAACTCGACATTGACTTTAATGTTATTTCCCATAGTGAGCTTTGATTCATCCAAATTTGGCTTTTCTGGTTTATGAATCCATGTATGGTAAGCGCAACATGATTTATTGCATCGTTATCTAGCCACCATGAATTGGACAAGGCTTCTGATAGATTAGATTTATAAATAAATGTCAAAGAATCATTACTTGCAAGCTCATGTTTGAATAACCAAGTTTTATTTTTTCACAATATTTCTTTTTGTAACATTTCTTCTTACAAAAGAAGCAACAATTACCATCTTTCTTGAAGAATGCTTAATTAAGATGCATACTGTCAGAATGATCGGTGATTTCATGAATTCCTTTATGAGTATAATTTTTAGACTTAAGATCTATTGTCCTTAGGATGTAACCTCTGACCCTATCAGAACCATCATACCTTAGTCCTTGCAAATATATCCCAATCTCGGCATTTGACAAGGCACTGTTCCAAGTCGCCAAGGATTCCATCATCTAACTAGTAATGCGGTTAACTAGCAAACCACTCTAAGTGTATATAAATGGATAGCTTCATTAATAACAAGTAAATCCAATTGCTCTTATCCTAGGCACCAGAGTATGCCTTATGGGGTTTCATAATGTCGGAAGCGAAATCTTTCGGCTTATCCGCAGTAAGAGCAATATGAACACCTACTAGTTCCGTTGCAAATAGAAAATCCTCTCTTCATTTCTTAGAGTTAGAATTAGTAAAAATCTCAATTCTAATAGAGTTGTTGTTTGCAAAAAAGATGACGAAATAACAAGCAATATATACACTTAGTATCTTAAGAGTTACATACATCATCGTATACACCTTTGGACAGAATATATGACATGCAGTTATATGCTCTCCACATGACAGCGGCTATGAGAACATATTCCAACCTTCGTGAATTCATCACCTCTAAGTGTATGAACCGCTAGGTACAATCAATTCTCAACAATATGCTATACATGTATTCCTTTATGAATCAATACAAAATCATCTCCTTTGGAAATATGATCAAGCATTTGAATAGGAGACATCCACCATAAAAGGAGATCGATATTTTTCAAATCTAACCAAATGTGCCACTTTGACAGTCACAACCCAAGGGATATAAACTTCATGTCTTACATTTACCATATACATGTGACTTTAGACTTGAGTCATTAAAATCATATGTTATGCCAATTACATTGCTCCATCTATTGATATATGTTAAAGCTATACGTGCTGTCAATCAATCACACTCTACACATTCTTTATGTAATGATGTACATGTGAGCTTGCAACTGTATTTTTGAAATCATAGATAAATACAGGAAAATAGGCAAAAATGCCTTAAAAAATACACATATAGAGGGTTCCGTGCATATTTTCACATCTTCAAAAGCATCAAACATATAAAATAAATACATCATAGTTAAAGCGTCTCAATACAAGCGTAGAAACCAATAATGGCCCAAACAAAGCTTGGACACGCCCTCATGCACAGCATGTTGAACCACCAATCCGACCGGTTCAACTAGTCAACGAACGGTCTAAACACTCAATAGACAATCCAACCGATTGACTAGACTGGTCAATCAGGTCATATCTTGGTTTGGGTCGGATCACAGGTGGGGCCCTAGGTTCAAGTCGAGTCGATTGAGTCAGCTCGCATCAGGGAGCCTCAAATGTCAACCTTAGTGCATGGGTAAAGAGCACGTGGAACACGTGGAGCACGTGCTTGACACTCACCGTTGCCCAGCAGCGCGTGGCCACGCATGACATCCCCCAGTGGCTCCCTTGGTGGTGTGCAACCACTCAAAATGCTCATCTAAACGAGCCCAATCCATTTATGTGATCAAAATTGATTTTTACTTGACAAAAAATCACAAAAATGGACAAAAATAGCACATTCTATATCTAGTCTATGGTTGCTTTGGTTCTACATGAAAGCCGCGAAAACACAACCTGAGATAGCCATAGCTAGAATCTGGAACACATGCAATCGAGTAAAAGAAATTTGCGCACCTGATTTAAAATCTATCGTTCTTGATGCAAAACAGCGACGCCTCAAGCACTTCTCCTCTATTGTCATTTGCATCATTAGCTCAATGAGACTACCCCTCACCTTCAACGTTCAATAAACGCTCCTTATGTGAGGATATTTATACATAGGGTTAAATGAGAGACTTGAGGATATAAAGTTTTAAGCCACAAACCCTCTTATCACAGGCCGAGCATTACTCGGCTCATACTAGCAAACCCCATGTTGGACTAATTAAGAAAACGTATATCTCACTTTATTAGACCAATCCTAAAAGCGGAAAATTACAATATCAATTAATATAGCTCACATCAAAAAAACTATTACAACAGAAGCCTGAATCCCATGAACAAAAGTCACAGGGCAATGGCCTTTAAAAACATTGAGAATAAAATCCCAATTCAAAGAGTCAAAATATTTCATGATATCAGCTTAAAAATTGACCATGTCAACACCAGTCGTTCTTCAGCTGTGTCATGTAAAATAGCCAGCATCCATGTTAGTGATTTCCGATCAAAATTGATTGAATGAACTCAACTAGCTAAACATAAAAGATTTAGGGTTCAATTAATAAAATTGAAAGGTTGATAACTAAATTGATAAAAGTGCATTATGTTTAAGATTTTTTGAACAATTTTCTCTAAAAAGATACATAAAATTTTAAAGTTAAATTTTAGTTGAAAGGGACATGATAGGAAAATCGGAAATGAGTTTGTGAACTTTTGGCATCTTTGCAAATAATTTTGATTTAACAGTAATGGGACATTCATATAAATAAATAAATAAATAAATAAATAAAATATATACATATTTATATATATTGTGTCATTTTCGTTCTACATTTCATCCGCTAAGTTAAGATTTAAAATTTCGCCACCCTCTTGAGGCCAACCCCAAGGAGGTTTAACAGATTGCCAAGTGAATGGATATGTGAGGCGTCGCTCAAGCTCAACGCAAATTATCCCAAATCTTTTCGATCGCAACTTGATTTTCTTTATTAATTTTGAAAATTGTTTTGACTTTTAGAGTCACCACTAAGATATTACAGGTCGGTCAGAGGCCAAGTAAAATAGCGTCTTGTGAATTGGAGATTCTGAATACAGAAACTTAGTTGATGAGGTTTTCAAGGCCGTTCGCTGATTATTACTGGTTTCGCTTCGAACTCGAAGAACGATTCTGTTTCTGAGCTCATCGATGAGCTCGAATTTACTGCCATCGGAGGGATTAGGTCGAACTTTTGAGATTTCACTTCGAAATTGAACCTCTCTCTCCAGTTTTGCTTGAAGGCGATCGAGCTGATGTCGAACTCGAAGAGATATTCATTTGGGAGGCAATCGAAGTCGAAGATACGGAGGAGAGAGATCCAAAGCGAGAGGGCTCGATTGTCGGTTCGAAAGTGATGGAGTAGGAGGATGGGATGGCCGGTGGTGGCTGTGAGATGAGCCGGTAAGGCGGCTCCGATCAGGGGGAAGTCACCGAGGAGGTGTTGCTTGATGAGCTGAAGCGTCGTGGACACTTCAGTGCTCGATGATGTCGCCATTTCCGAAGGAGCATGGGCAAATTGAGTGAGTGGGTTAGATAGATCTGCAACTAAGTCCGCAACAGCATCCAAGTCATCTCGCCGTCTAGATCAGCGCGCCTCCATTCCGCCTCCAGCCTCAAGGGCTTCATGGCCTTCGCCATCTCCACCTCGACGAGCTTGATCCTCATCATCGACTCCGAGAACAACTTGAAGCTCGTCACCACACCAGTCCCCAGGGGCGGCTTACCAGCTGCGTCGAAGCTCGCCGAGTCACCAGGGTCCTCGTTCGAAGTGTGCGCGCCAGAGAAGAGCCCAGCGTGTTTGATGCAGCTGTCGTCATCACAGGGATCTCTATCCGATATGGTCCAAGGGGAGGGATCTGCCATTGGAGGGAGTGAAATCGTTCGACGTTGCTTTTGGAATGAAAACCACTCAATTCCAGATCTGGCGACAAGGAAAAAGATGAACAAGAAAAGAGAAATCAAAAATATATACTTTTTAGATGAGAATGCCCCTAATCAACCGAAAAATTTGACCGGCAAGTGATGCCGGCTCTCGATGAGGGCTGTGACGCCCTAACCAAATCTGGCCATGTGAGGGCTTGGCGGCCCTCACCTGCCTTGAGCAAGGTCATGACTCTTGCCTAAGGCCAATAAGGGCTGCCAAGCCCTCACTTGGCCAAATCTAGCGAGGGACATGATGCCTTTGCCCAAAGCTGGCCAACCACCTTTATCGGCCCTAACTCCAAAACCTTTAAAAAAAGCCATAAAAATTAAAACATTATTAAAATATTATTTAAAAATGTCCACGTCAGAGCGCTAGCTATGTTAAACAGAACGGCTAGTGTCCACGTCGGCTAATTTTAATCAAAATTGGTTGGATAGACTTAATTAGCAAAAGTCGAAAAGATTTAGAAATATAATTGACAAAATTAAAAGATTTAAGACTAAATTGACAAAAGCGCAATTAGTTTATGATTTTTGAATAATTTTCCCCCTCAATTAAGAACAGGGCTTTTGATGCTCTATATAAAATTAGAGGCCCAAAGACGAGGGTTTAAAAAATAAGAGAGCTTTTTGGGCTATCAACGGCCCAGCTCAGCCCATCGACTTGAATAAAACTTCTCTTCTCCTTGGTGCAGCTTAAGGAAACGTAGCAAGAAAGAAGAAAAGAAGGGAGAGAGTGAGCAGCGAGAGAAGAGAGAAAAGAGAGGACAAATTGATGATCAGCAGTTAAAGACGTTGATTGATGCCAGGTTAGCAAGTGATTAGAGAGTTTGCAGTCATCTTTTCCTCTTTCAGTTTTTCTTTAAGAGTTCAAAATTGGAGGCCTAACTGTGTTGACCTCATCGGTGAAGTTCTGGCTCAGTCTAAGCTTTCCAACGGTGATAATTAGGTCACCTCACGAATCTAGGGACATCTGTGATGGTACAAATTGCGATTGGAAGTTCTTATCTTTGATATATTGATAGACATCACACAATTTGATATTTATTATTTATGTACAAAGAAATAGTTAATTTTAAAGTATATTTGTTATATAAAGTTCAACCAGGCATTTACTACCCTCTTGGTTATGAAATGACATGTTGAAGCATCTCCTGAAATAATTTGTGAGTTGATTATGCATAAAATATTTTGACAGATGTAATATAAATTTTATTCTATTTAAAGCATATTTGTTATGTAAAGCTTAACCAAGCATTTACTACGATCTTAGATATATGAAATGGCATGATAAAGCATCTCTTGGAATAGCTTGGGATTTATTTATGTATGTAATAATTTGACAAATACTATATAGAATTTTTTCCTGTTTAGAATAAATTAATACTACTTACTAAGTGGTGGTTTATTGATATCATATATGTTAATTTTTTCGGAAAATACAGCTATCTACAAATACGACAAAAGTAATACCGCGGGGAGTTTTTTTGGGAGTTGCATTTTGAGTAAGTCATGATCCTGACCTATATCCTCGGGTGATCGTGCAATAGTTCATCCTTCATCAAATGGAGAAAAAAAAAAACCTAGAATCCATTCAGAAGCCATGGCATGTACTTTAGCACCGATCATAGGTCGAAAAGGCTACAAGGATTACATGAGTCTCTTACCCGATTGCCTAATCCATCATATCTTCCAAGGGAGGTCGTCAAAACTTGTGTTTTGTCGAAAAGGTGGCAATATATTGGGACCACTATCTCGGATCTCAGGTTCTCCGTCAATTCTTCCAATGATTCATTTGTGGGCAAGGTTCGAGAATCCTCAACCTTCCCACCCTAAAATATAACAAGTTCATCTGCAGCATCAGTCGACAAGCTTGAGAATACTTGCATAGCCATAACTAAAAGATAAAGAAACAAGGGATCTCCTTGTCTACGTGCTTTCTTTTCAGGGAATAACCTTCCATGGAAGTATTAAGAGCAATAGAAACATGGGATTTGTCACACAAATGGAATCCACGTCCTCCTGGATTTTCAAGATGGATCTCAACTCTTCCTCTGAACCAGCATAATACTGAGTATCAGTCCTACAAAGATGACTTACAGAAAGAAATTGCTTCCTCTTTAATATCGTCATACTTTCTCAAGTCTCTCACCAGGACAATTATATAGCACTCTTACAGTGTTCTTTGCAATTTCTTTCTATAAAAAGTCAAAAAAAGTTGCCAGAGTACTGATCACCCAATTTAATCCGGGATATCATGGATTTTTGCTTTAAAAAAACCTCCTTCGGCAGCTTTAAGACCAGCTAGTACTGCAGCAGGTGTCCTTTCCTCTCTCTTCAAGTCATCTGTGGCAACATTAAGCAATTGACAGTCTACTTGACACCGACACTCTTCGGGAGCCTTCGTGTCGTGTCCGACACTCCGACACGTGTCCGACACGCTCCGACACGTCCCGACACGCGGTCAACGAGTGTCGAAAAATCTGACACGCAGTCAACTCTCTTCAACACGTTCACGTAATTCTGACACGCATGGGGTCAATTTTAAAAATTTCTAATACTTGAGATGTCAAAATATAAATATACAAAAAAGAAGTAATAAAAAATTCTATAAATATACACACATGGGTCAATTTTTTCTTTTTTCAGTTTTTTTTTTTTAGAATTGTTTTAGATTTTTTCAAAGTCTTTTACTATGAAAGAAGTAATAAAAAAATGCTATATATGATAAATAAATAAATTTAAAAATATCATTTCAACATTTTTCTTTAAACAATATTTTTTCCTCTAAGTTTTATGTATTATTGTAACAAATTAAAATAATGAATGATATCATTTAATATTTTTCATGTAATTAATTCTAAGCTATTTTTATTATTATTTATTTATATATTTATATATAAAAATATATTTAATATATAACGTGTCGGAACGTGTCGGAATTCTCTATTTTTAAGAAATAACGTGTCGGCGTGTCATGTCGTGTTGTGTCGCGTGTCGCGTGTCCGTGTCGGTGCTACATAGTTGACAGTGCACATGCCACGGTCAGATTTCGGTAACATTCTTTCACTCAATTCTTTTGTCAACAAAAATCTTTGGTTAAAAAATATCTATGGTATTTATGCATGTGACCAATGGCAAATTATTCCTGATTGATTGCTTAATGTTGCAGATTTTACTGCACTCAAGAATTTGTGTCTCCCGGCATTTCAGTATACAAAGCATCTTTCTCCAGTAGGATCATGATTGAAATCATGAAAGACCACTTAATCAAAGTTGCTGCTCGAGCATGCATATGCACTGGGAAATATGGTCATCAACGTTAAGAATCATAAATACAAGATCTTGAGGTATTCACGCAAATTTCTCGAAGTGGCTAAATGAATTATCACAGAGCTTCTGAGCTTGTTGCGGTAATACTTGATTATCTGGAAGAAGGGCACGGAAAGAGGTGAAAGAAAGGAGTTAGAGTAACAACATAATGTATGCGTAGTGGCCATAAGGATGCCCGATTGGAATAGGAATACCGTCAGCCACAACATCAACTAGCTCGATCTGTTGCTGGTAATTGTCTCACGAAAGATATTCAATGTTTTAAAGCAAGTTCTGGGATTGAGTTATATTTCAAAATTGTTTTAATATCTACCTCCCTAAAGCATGATTTCATGGCGGTAAATAAACGGCTTCTAGATTAAATGCTTTAATAATATAAAAAATGAATCCATGTATAGACTAAAATTGTAAATGTATTTAATTTTCTGGCTAATGAATTAAAGTTATTTTCCTATTTTGGGTTTTCTTCTAGTTCCAATGTATTGCCATTTACACCCACCCGTGGGCAGCTGCATTGGTGCTCATTCTCTCCTGCAATGCTACGGTCGAGAGTTGAAATCCCCTCGTTGCTATCGCGATTTAAGTGGAGGGCCCTGGTGGTGGAATGATGAACTAGTCCCTCCGAGGTTTTACGTTTAAATAATGGCTTACGGCGAGGCCCAACGGTGCTACTGAGCACCGGAGGGTCATGTGACCCCAAAAAGAGTCTCCAGCGGTTCCTCAGTCACCAAAAAAAAAAAAAAACATATTGCTATTTAAACCTAAAAATTATTCTTGACTTTGTCATTACTCTTATCGCCACTCATGCATCATTCGTCCCTTCTACCTCAAAGACTCATTTTTTGTGGTGAATTTGTTATTTAATTAGTCTCAAAAAAAAAATATTGAGTCCCTTTATATACTATACTGAAAATTTAGTGATTCCTTTACATCATTATTGAGACACTTTCACACATAGCATGAAAAAATGTAGTTATAGGAGTATCTAAAAATACACCAACGACAATAACGTATAACAACGATGAATAGTGAGGCACCTTAATAATTTTCTTTATGAACACTCCATGAATCATATTATTTCTCAATTCAAAATGAATGAAATTCAACTATCATTTCAAAAAAAAAAAAAAATCTTATTTTATGTGAATTTTTTAGTTGGTCAAATGTCGTCTTTTAGAACTTCACTTGGGTACGTAATTGTCATTTTACTGTAAAAAACTTTAAAGAGTGCTTTTAAAAAAGAAAAAAATTCATCCGATCATCCTGTTGTGTTTGTATGAAAAAATTTGTAAGAAAAGTTTGGTAGTGTTATGCACGAGAAATATAGAAAGTTTAAACATGTTGCACCATGCTGAAATGTTGTCTGTGTTCAAATTTCTAAATTCTACTAGACAATGAATCCATAAATTATTCAACAACATAGAAAAGAATTAGGTTGTGTTAAAATTTCTTTATGTGGGGAAGCTAATATATTCAAAGGTAATACCTAACAATAAAAAAGACGTAGTCCATTTGATATGCATGGTAAGATCCACTTATAAATTGAAAAAAAAAAACAATAAAACATATTATTTTCTCAATTATGACAACTAGTAAATTGGAATGGAAAATACTTATAAAAAAAAAAAGGAAAGAAAAGTGAATAAATTTGGGGATCACCACCTTAAATTCTAATTGAATGATTAAAGGTGATGTCTCTTTAGTGAACATTGATAAATTTAGTTTTACGAGGACGGAAATACACCCACCCTACTTTAAAATTAGTGTGAAAATAACCGATTGTCGTATGCTTTATTTATTATTTATTATATATAGTGAAAATAAGCATTGTTTTGCCATGTCGTCCAAAATTAACTAATAAAACTTTGCCTCCAATTTTTTGTATATATTTTGATTTTAAATTGAAGGTAAAATATCTGGAAATTTATTATAGAAAAAAAAAGTTAGTTTGAATAAAGCTCGTCGCAATAAGATAAATTATGTAATTTAAAAGGTTTTCTTCTTTGATTTGTAATTTGAAATATATATAAAGAGAAAATATCTTGAAGTAATTTTTCAGCTCTATTATTTTACATATAATTCAAGATAGTGAGATTATCAATTTAATGTAAAGTTGAAGTAAAGGAGAGAGAGAGAGAGAGAGAGAGAGATATATATATATATATGTGTGTGTGTGTGTGTGTGTGTGTGTACTTATATAATCACATCAAAAGTATTGATAATGTAGGTTATTCCGAATATACCTAATCATAGTAAACTATACAATTACCTAAAAAGTATATGTAAATAGTAGATATATTATACACAAGCTGAAGTACAATTATTTTATTTTGCTATTAAATCGATTTGCAAAATACATTACAATTGATATAAGATAAGGGTTAATACTACGAAAAAATCCAAACTAATACCCTTATGAAAAATTTATCTCAAAAAAATTTTTACCAGAAAAAACTCAAATAAGTACATTTGTGACAACTTAATTCTTCATACCACGAGAAACCACAAATTAGAACTCTTGTTATAAACGGAGAGTAAAACCCTACCACAGTGCAATCATCAATTGTCTTGTGTCATCTAACTTAGTAATTAACAGTAAAATTTAACAAAAATTAACGAAAGGTAAATTTATTATAGGTATACCAATTAGGAATTTTTCGTGATATTAGCCCTTAAGATAATTAACAATGTATATTTTTAAAAAATTGAAAAACCACAGCACTTAACAATATTTATTAACTTGATGAAATATATCTTCTTTGTTTATGTGACTAATATCATACTTAACAGATAAACTCACTTTACTTAAAGATAATAGGAATATTATAAAATAAGTATAAAATAAAGTAATGCCTACTCCATTATGTGATAAAATTATATTTGATAAGGATATTCACTTTATTCAAATAATAAAATATAATGAATAATAGAAACGTCAATCATATGATTCCACTTTATTTGAATAATATTATCTAATCAATTAAAACAAGATTAACCAATTCACAAATTATTTAGTAGATAGCTAACTAATTACTATGCTATTGAGTTGTATATCCTCTTTGTACTAGTAAACTATTATTTAAAAAATAACCTAAGAACGGTAAGAGTAAATGGAACCATTTACTAGTTTTAGTACACATTTCGTTTAATTATAACTTTAATGTGTCATTACATTTTAGTATGTGTATTTTGACATATTTACTTCATTTTATTAAGTAAATCTAATAGTCCGACTTTTTTATTATTTTTGTGCCATCATTGCATGATGTCAAAAATATGACAAAGATAAGTGCATGAAATATTCTAAACATCCATTATTATCATGCAAAAAAAAAAAAGCTCCCTAAGACATTATTACATATAATACTATCTTTGCCTTGATTACATGATTTAATTAGCTATTGACAATAAATTATGACAATTGTAATGACATTGCAAGATACTCAATCAAACCATTTGTAAAAACATTTTTCTGTCAATTCTCAATGCATCAAAATTTTCATAGAATCATTGATGAAAAGAAAATCAACCTCAAAATACAAATGAACTGCAATAATAACAAGTGTCATCAATGAAAAGAAAATTACCAACAAAATGGTTACTTATTGGGTTGAACATAACATAAAGCATAATGTCTACAATGCTATGATTGTATGTGTATATACATACATACATACATACATACATACATACATACATACATACATACATACATACATACATACATACATACATACATACATACATATATATATAGACACACACACATGTGCACGAGTGTGTGTGCACAAACACACCTCGCCATCGATCGCACCGGTACTAGATATCAACCCAACAATTTTAATTACAAGTCATGTTTATCAATACCTGGATCCAATTTATTTAATCTAACAATTGCCTAAATCATATATTTCGGCTAACTTTATTAGCCATTCGAAGGAGGAAGATAATAGAACGAGCCATCTACTCCTTTTACTGAACCACCCCAATAACTTGCGACTTGAATCTCTCTTCAACCTGTAAAATGCAACATTTTTTTGAAGCTTAAAAGTGCATAAGCGTATCCAATCATTGAAATTAAGATTTCGTTGAGTTTATAATGTTTCAAAAGCACGCTCATCTTTTATCTTTCTAATGTTTCAAAGTTTTCTGGTTTCCCCTGAATTTTAGGATGTCAAAAATTTATATATTTGTGTGTGTGTGTGTGTGTGTGTATTAATTAAAGCCACCCGGACGTGGACATAACAAGAAATGCTCTCAATAAGTAAACAAGATAACAAATGCCCTCTTAGGAAAAAGCTCCATAAGCTACGGGAGTTTTAAGGATATAAACTCCCTTAATTGCATTGGTTTTTTGGTTTATGGTCGAAATGATACACATGGTAATGACATGACAAACGCCAAGTGGAGGTCGTCACGCCATTGATTTAATATGGATTTCTTAAAACAGCATTACTCATTTGAATAGGGACTTCCTTACTGGTTCAAGGGCTACAGAAGGAAAAGCTACGGCAACACGTTGCTCAACCTTGTAAAACAATTCGGAAACAAAATACTATCCCATAAGTTGCTTTAAAACGCCAAAAAAAAAAAAAAAACATGAGACAATACCAGCAACAGACCAAGCTAGTTGATGTCGCAGCTTACGGTATGCCCGTTCCAATCAGGCATCCTTATGGTCATATGCGCATCATTTTGTTGTTACTCTAACTCCTTTCTTCTGCCGCTTTCCATGCTCTTCTTCCAGATAATTGAGTATGACGGCAGCATGCTTAGAAACTCTATGACAAGATTGAAGTTTCCGGGCCACTTCATGAAATTTGCGTGAACTGACTGCCCCAAGATGTTGTGATCCCTTCATAACTTTGATGACCATACTTTCCAACACACATGCATGTCTGAGAAGAAACTTTACGAGCGTGAGCACTTCTTCATATTCGAGTCTTAAACAACCATAAAATCCAAAAATCTCAACATTCTTGAGATGCCGCGCCCAATGCTTGAACTTCTTCTTTACATGCCAATAGCTCATGTGATCAAAATTGTAGAACTCATCAAAATTGAAGGAGTCTACGTCAGATATATTCTGCACACGGGTAAAAGACAGAGTGAACGTTCCAAAAATCACGATTTAGTTTCCACGCTTTAATATGCCAATAGCTTATAGTAAATCATAAAGAGGGAAACCAAAATTTGGGCGCCCCAGCTCAATAAATGCAAATGCAAGCTGTGAGGGTCTTCAAACTTCCAGAGCATTATACTAATTTCACTAATTGATGGACTCAAGGAGATAAAAGAAGGGAGTGACTTTGGATGGTACATTCCAGTGAATCCTTTGAAATATCTTAACTTGCGAATTAGAGTTTAGGAACATACCAAGTACAGATCATATGGCTTAAAAATTATAACCAACTTCTCCAAATTTGGTGTAGTTGCTAGCATGTTTGCTATCGGAGGAAAGCCGAATTCGGAAATGGCCAGGTGCAGGGTCAGAGACTTGCAATTAGGCAGCGAAACTTGCGTGTCTTCTGTCTGAGTCCACATAACCTACCCATGTCAAAAGGTAAAGTCAGAAAACCAAGAAAAAAAAGTTTGGGGTCACATCCTTGTATTTGTTATGTTAGCAAAGTATAGCTTGGAATGATAGAACATGGATTAAATTTTCCTCAAGTACATCATAATCCAGTACTTTTTTCCTCATAGAATATTCATCAATATAACCCCTAAACGTCCACCAGCTTTGGCAGATTAATGTCCCCAATCCTAAGTGAAAAGCTACATGAAAAAGATAATGTCCATTATGAAGCAAGAGGACCATGCTCACCTCAACGCACGAAGGACCGAAGAGAACTCGCGTAGCATTCCGCGGCTGGCAAAGCATTTTCTTTAGCCCACAGAAATCTGATGTGATTGGACCATCGAAATCTAATTCGGCTTCAAGTAAGGATGGTGCTTCAACAATTCTTATTATCTCATCAAGATAATAACCTCTTACACGCAATGACAGTAATCGAGGAGTCAAAATGTGCAAAGGGAATCCCACACTAATATCCTCAATCACCAACTCTTTCAGACTTGTCGAACGAATTCCTTGTACACCCCAACATCTTTTCAAATTCAAGTATTCAAGAACAGGGCTGCCCATCAAAATTTTCTGAAGCACATCATCAATCACGTCCATGGAATGAATAGATAAGGACTTAAGCGAACTCCAATTGATACTTTCGCTCAATGAGAAACAACAGCCACTCAAACATAGCTTAGTCAACGAAGAGCAATTACAAAGCAATGGAGACAATGGGTAATCCGCCCACCAAAAATTTAAGTCGAGAAGAAGTTCTTCCACTTGACGATCAATTGCAAAGCCAGCCCATGAATCAATCTTAGAGGGGCATAAGTGCTTTAAATTTACTTCAAGGTGGAACTTCCTCACCTTATCCAACCCATATAGCGTCAAAACCCTGTCTACAAACGAATCATCATAAGAAGAGACGGAGAACCTAAGATCCGAGACAGTGGTCCAAACAGACTGCCACCTTTTCGACAAAACACAAGTTTTGACGACGTCCCTCATGTGCAAACAGGAGAAAATGTGGTGGATTAAGTAATCGGGCAACAGACTAATGTAATCCTCATCATCTTTTTGGCCTATGATCTGCTTCGAAATACCTGCCATGGCTTCTGTTATTTCTTTTCTTTCTCTATTCGGTGAAGCCTGGGCTTGTGTTGAGCTTGCTTTCTTAAGTAATGGCTTAGGCTCGCGGCAGGACACCAGCATCCGTGCTACGCTTAACTCATAAATTCCCTTTTCCTTTCAAATCCCCCAAAAAGGGAAAAATTAACTTATGCATCTCATAAGAATCTAACATGATACAATCAACTAATCAGACTATTCGTTGATATACACCATCCTAGAGGTTTATTTTATTGTTATATTGTACACAATATATTTAAAGGATGGGAATATTTGCATATCGCATGTAACTTAATCCATTGCATATTCACTAAATCACCCTATTTGGACAATTTCCTTCAATTAAGTTATTTTCCTATTTTGGGTTTTCTTCGAATTCAAACATATTTCTATTTAGAACATAATATTTATTCTTGACTATGTCATTACTCTCACCGCAACTCATACATCATTCGTCACTCCTACCCCAAAGGCTCATTTTTTGTTGTGAATTTGTTATTGTATTAGTCTCAAAAAAAAAAATATTGAATCTCTTGATTTATTACATCAAAGAATTAGTGATTCTTTTACCCCCATCATTGAGACACTTTCACACATAGCATGAAAATATGTAGTTACAAGAGTATCGAAAATACACTAAGAACAATAACGTAAAGCAGTGATAAATTGTGAGGCACCTTAATACACACACACACACTAAATTAATCACATTACTTTTCTTGATTCAAAATGAATGAAATTTAACTAACACTTCAATTTTTTTTCTTAGTTTATGTGAATTTTTTATGTAATTAAATGTTGTAAACTTTGTCTTAGGTTACCAAAAAAAAAACTGTCTTTGCTATTTAATTGTGATTTTATTTTGAAAATCTTTAAAGAGCTTTTTGTTTTGTTTCATTTAGTCATCCTATTATGTTTGTATGAAAGACATTTGATAAGAAAAGGTTGGTAAGGATATGCACAACAAAAATCAAAGGTATAAACATGCTGCACTATGTTGAAACGTTGTTCTTGTTCAAATTTTTCTAGATTCTACTCAACAATGAATCCATAAATTACTCGACAACATTGGAAAAAATCCATGTTTCATGAAACTTCTCACTGTGAGAAAGCTAATGTATGAAGAGGTAAAATCTATAATATAAAAAAGATATAGTTCTTTTGATATGTATGGTAATTTCCACTTATAAATTGAAAAAAAAAAAAAAAAAAAAAACACATATGATATTCTCAATTATGACAACTAGTACATTGAAAAGGAAAATACTAAGAAAATAAAAAGAAAGTGAATAAACTTAGGGACTACTAATTAAATTTCAATTGAATGATTAAGGGTTGTAATATCTTTTTAGCGAACACTGATAAATTTAGTTGTGTGAGGGTGGAAATACACCCGCCCTATTTTAAATTGAGTGTGAAAATAACCTATTATTATATGTTTCATCCATTATTTATTATATATTGTGAAAATAAGGATTGTTTTGCCATGTCGTCCTAATTTAACTAATAAAACTTTACCTAACTGAACCTTTGTTCACCATTTTTTTTTTATATATTTTGATTTTAAATTGAAGATAAAATATCTGAAAATCTTAGAGAATACATGTCACTTTGAATAAAATTTGTCACAATAAAATAACTTATATAATTTAAAAGGTTCTATTTTTATTTGAAATTCGAAAAAGATGCATAAATAGTAAATATATTGAACAAATTTTATGCTATATTATTTTGAATAGGGTACCACAAAGAACCCTAAACTATACACACTTTGATACAAAATCCCAAACTTTATTTGTGTTACTAAAAGCCCCAAACTTTGTCCATTGTGACACAAATTAACCCAAACTTTCTATTGTGTCATAAAGAACCTCAAACTTATATTGATATGACAAATATATCCCTGGATAAAATTGAAATAGAGGTTATATACGTAAAATGTGTATAAGTTTGGGCTTTTTCATGACATAAAAATAAGTTTGAGGCATTTATGTTACAATAGGCAAGTTTAAGGCTTTTGATGACACAAAAAAAAAAAGTTTACGATATTTATGTCACGATGGATATAATTCGAATTCTTTTATAATATTTGGCCTTTTGAATATAACTCATAATAGCGAGATTATTGATTTAATTTAAAGTTGAAGTAAAGGGTACCTAATTATGTCAAAAGAATTGATGATGTGGATTACTCAAAATAGTAATCCATTACTAATGATATTAATTATGCAATTACCCGAATAGTTTATGCAAATACTAGATATATTTGAAGTATGTTTATTTCATTTTTCTATTTACTCGATTTGAAAAATACATTAGAAAAAATTATGAGAAAATTAACACTACATATTGTTTAGAAAATTGAAAAACTATAACTTGTAATTATATTTATTAACTTGATTAAATATATTTTCTTTCACTACGTGATTGATATTGTACTTAACAAATAAATTCACTTCACTTCAAGATGATAGGAATGCTAAAAGATAATAAGAATGTAATAGTATTTGTGGCCGATGTTTCTGCTTTTCGTAGAAACATTGACTTCTTCATAAAATAAGTATACCATAAGGTAATGCCCACTACATTATGTGATAAAATTACATTTTATAAGAATATTATTCACTTCATTTAAAATCTGAGCTAAGTTATATTTCGCCTCTGCAGTTGCATCTTTTCTCTCTGCTTCACTTGCAGCTTCGTCTCCACCACTACCAACTCCCACCAGCAGCCGCACCGCGCACGACCGCCAGCCAACCACCAACCCCGACGACCAACCACCGGACACAAGCACCGCCAGGCAAGCCTCCGCCCCCTCCGGCGAGGCCCCAGATGGCGTTAACCGAAGTTGGGTCCCGACGCTGAGCCCTTCTCTTGCTTCCCCTCGCTACTATTACTCACCCTCTGCTTTGCTTGCTGCCGCCGTCGAGTCTCGGAATATTGGAGGATAGCTCTCCTCGCCGTTCCATGGATGCTTGGTCTTCTCTGCTCGAATTTCTGGTAATCTGACTGCTGAGTTTTGCTGGGTTGATCCGACTTTTGAAGCGCCTGGTACTCGAACATTGGCTCGGGACATTTTCTTTACCCCTTCTTACCCTGAAAAAGCAGGGGCACCTTGTGTCCTTGAATCGATAACCATTTTTCGGCTAACCTAGCCTCCTTCGTCCCTTGGGACCAACAAGGGGTAGTACAGGAATATTCACCTGTTGTCCATCGACTATGCCTTTCGGCCTGATCTTGGAAAGGGTGGCAGCAGTCGCTCGTGGAGTCCGGCGCTGTACTCGCTGGAGATGGTGGGGATTAGCGGTGCGCGGTGGAGGCGAGGCAGAGAAGAGAGGGGAGGAGAGGGTGCGTTTGGGAGACGAGGGTATAACTTAAATTAGATGATCTAGTGAAGGAAAAACAGGAAAACGAAAATAATAATGTGGGTAGTAGAGTTAGAAGAAAAAGAAAATTTTCATTAAAGAAGAATTCACCGCGAAGGCTCCATTCAAGTTCTTCAGTATTGCAAACTGCTAGGCCTGACCAGACGAGAAAGGACAAAATAGTTCATATTGTAAAAGATAAACAGATTGACAAACGGAAATTTTCTACTTTCAGAAGAAAAACATAAATAAAATGTTAAAAAAGAAAATCAAAATCCGACGTCCTAATACCATGCCGAAAATTATTTGAGGAAAATAGCCAGAAGAAGCTATAACCGGCTGTAGACTATGGATGTCATGTGATAGCTAAAAGTTTATGGAGCAAACTGAAATCGGAGAAAAGCTAAGCTGTCTTTTGTGATTTCAATTACGCTCCTATTGGAGAAGATGCTCTGCATACTAAAATAGGGGGAGACATGAAAATTCTTGAGTGTAGAAAAATCTGCAACACAGCAATCAATGAGGAATAATTTGCAATTTACCACATGTATATATAGCGTAGAATTTTTTCCACCAAAGAATTTAGTTGACAGTGGTAGTGAAAAAGAATGTCACAGAAATCTCATCGAGGCATGTGCAGTGTCAACAGCTTAATGTTACCACCGGCCGGCGAGGGCTTGGCGGCAGCAAGGAATCGAAGGAGGAAAAAGAGAAAAAACAAAAGGAAAAGAAAAAGGAAAAAGAAAATAAAAGGGATTCAATTGGTACCAATGTGAAAATGTTTAAGACTAAATTGATCCAATTAAAAAGCTTAGAATTGAATTGATACTAATGCAATAGGTTTAGGACTTTTCGATACTTTTCTCTTTTGTTACACCACTACCAGCTGATCTTAAAGCTCCTGAAGAAGGACTTTCAAAGAAAAATTCCAGGACATCCGTATTAAATTGGGTGATCCGAAGTCTGGTTCCTTTTTCATAGTTGTTAAAGTGGAAAACGCTAAGAATATTGCCAGACTGCTATACAAACCCAATGGTGAGAGACTTGAAAGAAAAGAGGAAGCAATTTCTTTCTATGAGGGTCTTCTGGGTAGGAGTGATACTCAGTGTAATGGTAGTTTAGAGGAAGAGTCGAGATCTATCTTGAACTACTGTTTTATCCCAGAAGCACTTTGATACTCTTATATCCCCTGTTACAGCTGGTTATGTCAAAGAAGCAATTTGGTCAATTAAAGTGGACAAGAGTCCTGGACCTGATGGATACACTTCTTGCTTCAAGGAGCCTGCAATGTTGTTGGTGCTGACTTTAACAGGGCTTTGCTTGATTTTTTTTTCTCCTCTTCTAGGCTTATTGGTGCTATTAATGCAGCAAGAATTACATTAGTGCCAAAAGTGCTTTCATTGACGGAGAAATGTTGCAGATAATATTCTTCTAACCCATGAAATTGTGAAGCACTATCATTGAATCGGATTTTCCAATGCCTTATTAAAGCTGTGATATAAAGAAGGCTTTCGACTCTCTGAATTTGGATTTTACTCTTAATGTTTTAGAGGTCATTGGGATCCTTGCAACTTTCGTTAGTTAAATGCAGGCTTGTGAAACAAATGCCATGCTTTCTATAGCTGTGAATGGTTCTTTGGAAGTAAATTTCCTAAAAAGAAAGGTCTTAGACAAGAAGATTCCATGTTTTTATCATTTTGTCATGACTATGCAAGTATTCTCATGCTTGTTTAATGATGCTGCAGCTGCAGGGGAAATTCATTATCATCCTCTGTGTAGCGAGATCAAGCTCACTCATATATGTTTTGCAGATGACCTTGTTATATTTTTGGGCAGGAAGGTTGAGTATCTTTGAGTGGTTTTGCAGATATTGGAAAAGGATCAGCTGTCGGGGCTGAAAATTGATCCCATGAAGACTGAGCTACCCAGGAGGTTCATCTGCAGATGGCAAATATTTTGGCTGTCTCTGGATTTGAGCAAGGTTCTTCGCCCAGGAGACATGTTGGGGTCCCTCTTGTTTAAAGAAAGCTTAACGCAATTCTTCAGTATTGCTAAGCGTATCCAATTACCAATGTAATTTTATTTTTTTTTCAAGAAAATGACCATGGAAGTTGAGCATAAATGTACTTCCTTACTTTGGAAAGGGTCACTCACACTTGAGGGGCCAGATTTAGCTGGGAGACAGTTTGTATTCCTAAGAAAGGAGGAGGCTTGAACACTTGAATATGGCTTGCATCTTTTAGATACATAGCCGATGATGATAAAAGCTACCACTGTGTGGGTAGCCTAAATAAAAGCAGCCTCTGCTGTCATCAGAAACATAGACTGGGCTTGCCCAAGGGCTAGATTTGAGGATTTGGTAATTGTCCCATCTGCTGTCCGTGGTGTCCTGTTTCCTAATGATGCTACTGATCGAGTTGTTTGGATTCCAGCTATAGATAGGGCATTCTTTGTTAACAGTGCATGGAATGAGCTGAGAGTTAAAAGAGATCGAGTAAAATGGAGTCACTTTGGTTTCCCTTCAATATGCCTAAGCACTCTTCATGGAATGCTTCAGTTGATCCATAATGGTTCTCGTGTAGAGGTACTGATGAGTCAAGGGGTCATCTCTTTGTTGAGTGCCCCTTTGCCAGGGGTATTTGGCTGAGGATTCTTCATCAATAGGACAATCGATACTTAGAATGTTGAGCTGGAATGTGCTTCTATGCACTTCAAAAGCAAGTCATGTTCGGCGAGCCACAAACCACAAAATTCATTCTGTGCAAAATGTATCTAGTGTGCAGGTATTATTTGCGATCAAAAGTGACGTAAGATGTAGATTGTACAAAGAGAAGAAAACTGCAACTACTATTGTTTCTTGCAGTTCCTTTTGGTTGTAACTGGGGGATTCAAAGCGAGGTTGGTCCACTCTCATATAGTTTGATTCAATGAGATACAAAGCACACTAATATATATATATCGCAGTAGTATTTCAGAAGGATTTCCCTGAAAAGGATAACAACACATGATGATTTCCCTATAAAAAATAGTCATAAACAACTTAAGCATTTTGAGAAGTTCTACGGAGGTTTAGAACAACTCGGGCTGCTTCAAACAGTTTCCAAGGATCTAGTTTTTCCAACAGACTTTGGTCCATTGGCGAGGATCGCCATTTTAGCCAACACGAGTGAATTTCCAAGGAGAAATGTTGGAACAGCAACTACAGTTTTTGGACTAAGATACCGACATTAAAACTAACAATCGCAACATACTTGAGCCTAGTCATACACTCAACAAAGTGCAGGACTTTAACTGTGGAATTATACCATATGACTATTGATATAGTATCCGGTAAAGTAATTACAAAACTATTTATAATATTACCAACAAAATGGTTAATTACTGGGTTGAACATAGCATCAAGCATTACACTGCTATGATCGTTAACAGATACAAGCAGATACATACATACATACATACATACATACATACATACATACCTTGCCATCGATGCAAATCGGTACAGGATATCAACCCAACAATTTTAATTACGGGTCATGTCTGTCAATACCTGGATCCAAAAGATCTAATACAAGAATTGCCTATATCATGTATTTCGGCTAAATTTATTAGCCTTTCGAAGAAGATAATAGAACGATCATATACTCCTTTTATTGAACCTTCGCAATAGCTTGCAACTTCTATCTCTCTTCAACAATATGTTTTTTAAGCTTAAAAGTGCATCAGCCTAACCAATCATTGAAATTAAGATTTCATTGACTTTATAATGTTTTAAGCACATTCTTCTTTTATCTTCTCTTTAAGGAATTATTTACCCCATAATGTTGCTAATAGTTACCAATAAATATCCTCCAAGATATAATAAAATCTCGATGAGAATATCAAATAGCAACTTTAGTATTTCTCCAAGAACTCTAAAAGGGAAAATAATTGAAAACGATGGTTGTACAATTTTAGAAAGAAGAATTGAAAAAGTGAAAATTTGAGATGTAAAAATAATTGAAAAAGATGGTTGTACAATTTTAGAAAGAAGAATTGAAAAAGTGAAAATTTGAGATGTAAAATTAGGAATATATGTGTGTGTGTGTGTGTGTGTGTGTGTGTGTGTGAATCTTCTTAGAACCAAATGCAACATTTCCGGAGAAGTTATGTCCAAACAGAAATGCTCTTAAAAATTATCTTGAAAATTCAGAACAAAAAATAACAATATATTTTTTAAAATTTTTTGAAGCTTAAAAGTGCATCGGCATGGCTAATCATTGAAATCAAGATTTCGTTAAATTTATAATGTTTTAAGCACACTCTTCTTTTATCTTCTTTTTAAGGAATTTTTTGCCCCACAACATTGATAATGGTTACTTACAAAAATCCTCCGAAATATAATAAAATCTCGATGAGAATACCAAATAGCAATTATGGTATTTCTCTAAGAACTCTCAAAGGGAAAACAATTGAAAAAGATGGTTGTATGGTTTTAGAAAGAATAATCAAAAAAGTGAAATTTGAGATGTAAAATTATGAATATATATAAGTCTTTTTACAAGCAAATGCAACATTTCTGAACAAGTTATGTTCTTAAAAAACATATCGAAAATTCGGAATAAATAATAATAATAATAATAATAATAATAATAATATTATTATTATTATTATTATTATTATTATTATTATTATTATTATTATTATTATTATTATTTTAATATTTATTTTAATTCCGAATTTCATAATTTATGAAAAATTACCACCATTGAAGAAGAAGTTATGTTCGAATAGACACAACTCTTCAAATGTTAAGAGATTATGTTCAAATAAAATTTAAAATTAATTAAAAAATAACCGTAATTCCTTTGTGAGCAGTCACACTATTTCAATAGGACAAAATAATTATTTTATAATAATAAATTCGAATTTTAATAGAGAAAAATAATTTCAATAGGGACTTCCTTACTGAATCAAGGGCTACATAAGGAGAAGCTACAACAGTACGTTGCTCAACCTTGTAAAACAATTCCAAAACAAAATACTATCCTATGACTTGCTTTAAAACGCTGAAAAACTGCCATGAGACAAAAATGGCAAGAGACCAAGCTAGTTGATATTGTAGCTTACAATATTCCTATTCCAATCAGCCTTCCTTATGGTCAAATGCGCATACATTATGTTGTTACTCTAACTCCTTTCTTCCGCCGCTTTCCATGCTCTTCTTCCAGAAAATTGAGTATAACTGCAGAATGTTTAGAAGCTCTGTGGTAACATTTAAGTTGTTGGGCCACTTCATGCAATTCGCGTGAATCGACTACCTCAAGATGTTGTGATCCCTTCATAATTTCAATGACCATACTTTCCAGCATATATGCATGTCCAAGAAGAAACTTTACCAGCGTGAGCACTTCCTTATATTTGTATCTTAAACAGTCATAAAATCCAAAAATCTCAACATTCTTGAGATGGCGAGCCCAGCGCTTGAACTTCTTCTTTATATGCCAATAGCTCGTGTGATCAAAATTGCTGGAGTAATCAAATTTGCGGGAGTCTAAGTTTAAATAATACTGCACATGGATCAAAGACAGAGTGAACGTTCCAAATAAAACACGATTTAATTTCCACACTTTAATATCTTGATCACCGGAAAGAACAATCATCTCTTGTCAAATCAGATATGCAGCTTATAGTAATCAGATTCGAGGAAGTCCTAAACAAGGGAAACCAAAATTCGGGCACCCAAACTCATTAAATGCAAAGCACAATCTTCTAATCGTCACCATCATAGTGGCATTCACAGAGAGAGAGAGAGAGAGAGAGAGGAATCCACGAGACTGTCGCGAAATTGGATCATTATAAAAGAAGCATTTGAAACATGGGCTGCTACAGTCTTGAAACTTGCAGAGCTTTATACTAGTTTCACTAACTGATGGACTCAAGGGGACAAAAGAAGGGAGAGACTTTGGATGGTACATTTCAGTGAATCCTTTGAAATATCTTAGCTTGCGAATTAGAATTTAGGGAAAATACCTCGTAGTCATATGGCTTAAAAATTATAACCAGCTTCTCCAAATTTGGTGCAGTTGCTAGTATGTTAGCTATAGGAGGAAAGCCGCATTTGGAAATGGCTACGTGCAGGGTCAGAGACTTGCAATTCAGCAGCGAAACCTGCACGTTTTCTATCCGAGTCCGCATGGCCTGCCCACATAAAAAGGTGAAGTCAGATCACCAAGAAAAAAAAGTTCCGGGTCACATTCTTGTATTTGTTATGCTAGCAAAGTATAGCTCGGAATGATAGAACATAGATTATACGCCTCTCAAGTACATCACAATCGGGTACTTTTTTCCTCATAGAATATTCATCAATATAACCCATATACGTCCACTAGCGTTGGCAGATTAATGTCCCCTATCCTAAGTGAAAACCTACATGGAAAAGATAATGTCCATTATGAAGCAAGATGATTATGCTCACCTCAACGCACGACGGACCGAAAAGAACTCGAGTAGCGTTCTGCGGGTGGGGAAGCATTTTCCTCAGCCAGCAGAAATCTGATGCGGCTAGACCATCGAAATCAAATTCCACTAAAAGCAAGGATGGCGCTTCAACACTTCTTATCATCTCTTCAGAATAATAACCTCCTCTCACACGCAATGACAATAATCGAGGAGTCAAAATGTGTAAAGGGAATTCCACAGTAATATTATCAATCACCAACTCTTTCAAACTTGTCGAACGAATTCCCTCTACACCCCAGCACCATTCCAACTTCAAGTATTCAAGAACAGGGCTGCCTATCAAAATTTTCTTAAGCACATCATCACTCACGTCCGTGTGACGAATGGACAAGGACTTAAGTGAACTCCAATTGATACTTCCACTGAATGAGAAACGACAGCCGTGCAAGCATAGATTAGTCAATGAAGAGCAATTACAAAGCAATGGAGAAAACGGGCAATCTGCCTCCCAAATATTTGAGTCGAGAAGAAGTTCTTCCACTTGATGATCAATCGCAAAGCTAATCCATGAATCAATCTTAGTGGGGCAGAAGTGATATGGAATGATGTCAAGGTGGAACTTCCTCACCTTACCCCACCCATATAGCGTCAAAATCCTGTCCACAAACGAATCATCATGAGAAGAGACGGAGAATCTGAGATCCGAGACAGTGGTCCAAACAGACTGCCATCTTTTCGACAAAACACAAGTTTTGACGACATCCCTCGTGGGCAAAAAAGAGAAGATGTCGTGGATGAGGCAATCGGGCAATCGACTGATGTAATCCTCATCATCTTTTCGGCCTATGGTCTGCTTCGAAGTACCTGCCATGGCTTCTAGCGTTTCTTTTCTTTCTCTATTTGGTGAAGCGTGGACTTGTGTTGAGATTGCTTCCTCCAGCGATGGCCTAGGCTAGCAGGCAGGATGCAGGAAGAAGTTCGAGGTTCCCCACTATGCTTGACTCATAAATTCCTTTGTCCTTTCACCGCCGCCACCCCCGGGTTGCCCCCGGGCCTCTTCATTGGCTTCTAACGCGCCCCAGTAGACCCGGGGGAAGCCGAGGTGCCTCAGAGGTGGCTGGCCTGCTCCCCCTATTAAGGGGGGCTGTGGCGGCACAGCCAAGCGGGAGGGAATCTTTTTCGAGCCCCCTACCTGGCCCTATCCCGTATTTTCGGGATGTCATAGCCTTTTTAAGGTCATGCTAAGGACCTAAATCCCCCAAAAAAGGGAAATATATCTTAAGCATATAATACAAATATAACATGGTTCAATCAACCAATCAGACTTTTGAGCAAGTTGTATCTCTATTGTATATTGTACGTAATATATTTTGAGAATGGGGATATTCCCATATCTTTTGTGACTTAAACCATTGCGTTTTCACAAGATCCACACTTAACGATTTTCCTGTTTTTCCTTCAGTTAAGTTATTTTCCTATATTGGGTTTTCTTTGAATTTGAACATATTTCTATTTGCAACATAAAATTTATTCGCAAGTTTCTCATTATTCTTACCATAACTCATATATCATTCGTCACTCCTACCTCAGAGGTAGAGGTGTCAAACGGGTGGGTCGGGTTAGGTTTGGATCAGGTCATTAATGGGTCGACCCAAATTGACCCATTAACCCATTTATGACCCATTTAAGCCTAATGTAAATTTTTCGATCCGTACCCAACTCATACCCGACCCGACCCATATTAATAAAATATTTTTATATTTAACCAAATTTAGGAAAACTTATTCTTATGTTTTTTTTTAAAGATTATATTACTAAAAAACTTCCAAGCTTATTTCTTATATATATATATATATATATATATTATTTTTTTAAATGGTATTGCTAAAATAGTTTTATACAACACAAATTTAATGGACAATTTTTATAATTTTTTAAAATAATAATTTTAAAAATTCGAATTTTAATTATTTTTTATTTTTTAAAAATTAAAATTTTAATTATTTTTTATTTTTTATTTGTATTTTTAAAATATTTTTTTCTTTTTTTTTTTTCTTTTTTCTTTTTGGTTCTTCTTCTTCTTTGGCCGGTCGTCGGCCACGACGGCCAGCGGCCAGCCACAGGCGAGCCTTGAGCTCGCCGGCGTCAATCACCAGATCGGCAAGGCTTAAGCCTCGCCCAACGCTGGCGAGCTCAAGCCTCGCTAGATCGGCGAGGCTCGAGCCTCGTTGGTGTCGAGCGAGCTTGAGCTTGCCCCTCGCCAGATCTAGCGAAGCTCGAGCCTCACCGAACGTCGGCGAGGCCTCCGCCTCACCAGATCCGGCGAGCTCGAGCCTCGCCTTGCCGGTCGCCGACCATCGCCTTTTGGCGACCGAAGAAAGAAGAAAGAAAAAAATAAAATAAAATAAAATAAAAAATAATTATAATTTTAGTTTTTATAAAAAAAATATATATTTTTGTAAAGTTAAAGAGAGAAGAGAGAGATTGTGAGGTTTTGGGTGAAAATCGGTTTTAAACCCAAACCCATTTAGGACCCATTTAAGACCCACTTAAGACCCATTTAAGATCCATTTAAAACCCACCTATCAAAGTAAACCCATTTAACTACTTTTTGTCAAAAACAAGTGAGCCATATACGACCCATTTATGATTTAAATGGGTCATATATGGGTCTAAGACCCATTTTGACACCTCTACTCAGAGGCTCACTTTTTGTAGTGAATTTTTATTTGATTAGTCTAAAAAAATATTGAGTCTCTTTATTCATTACATCAAAGAATTAACGGTTCCTTTACACCATCATTGAGACACTTCTACACATAGCATGAAAATATGTAGTTATAAGAGTATCTAAAATACACTAACAACAATAACGTAAAACGGTGATGGTTATTGAGGCACTTTAAAAAAAAAAAAAAAATTGTCAACACTCCGTGAGTAATGAAATCCAACTATCATTTCAAATTTTCTTTCTTTTTTATGTGAATTTTTTATTAATCAAATTATGTCTTTTAAAACTTTGCCTTAGGTATCTTTACCCAAAAAAACTTTGCCTTAGGTACTAATTGCAATTTTTTTTTTAAAAATCTTTAAAGAGTGCTTTTTTTTTTCTGTTTTATCTGGTCACTTTATTATGTTCATATGAAAGACATTTGATTGGAAAAGTTTCATAGCGATATGCACAACAAAAATAAAAATTTTAAACATGTTGCACTATGTTGAAATGTTGTTTATATTCAAACTTTTCTAGATTCTACTCTACAATGAATCCATAAATCAACCGACAACATAAAAAAGAACTACGATTTTGTGAAAAAATTTCTTTATGAGAAAGCCAATATATACAAAGGTATAATCAAAAATAGAAAAAAAGATATGCATGGTAATATCCACTTGTAAATTGAAAGAAGAAACAACAAATCATATGATATTCTCAATTATGACAACTAGTATATTGAAATGGAAAATACTAAGAAAAGAAAGAAAGTGAATATATTTGGGGACCAATACTTCAAATTTAATTGAATGATTAAGGACAGTTATGTCTCTTTAGAGAAAATAAACAAATTTATTTGTATGGGGTTGGAAATTCACCCACACTATTTTAAAATAAGTGTGGTAATAACCAATTATTATATGTATTATCTATTGTTTATTATATATAGTGAAAATAAGCATTGCTTTGCATGTCGTCCAAATTTAACTAATAAAACTTTACCTAATTGATTTGTTGTTCACCAATTATTTTATCTATTTTGATTTTAAATCAAAGATAAAATATATAAAAATTTATTATAAAGTACATGTTAAATAAAGCTCATCACAATAAATTAAATATTATAGTTCAAAAGCTTTTGTTTTTTATTTGAAATTCGAAAAAGATACATAAAGAGAAAATATCTTGAAAAAAAAAATTCAGCTATATTATTTTGAATATAATTTATGTTTTCATTATCGGCAACAATTTTACGTTTTAATATTTTCGTGAATGATTAAAAAATTATTTATTTATTTATTTTCGTTAACGATATAAGTGACCATTTTTTAGGAAAAAAATTTTACATCGGTCATTTTTTGCAAAATAAAGGCACTCTGAATTAATGTCGGGTAGAGTTTTTACATTGGATCGCACTTTAGAAATGTTGACTTTGACTCCAAATTCTTTAAAGTTGTATTTCCAAATGGCTCAATTTTGATAGAATAATAGAAAGACCTTTAGGTCCAAAATCGTTGAACCAAATGCATCATAAGAGAGAAGCTCTTTACTCTCATTTCACGTGTATAATTTAATTCAGTTTTATCATGGAGAAAATTAATCAAATGTAGAAAGTTAATTTATCTGACAAAGAAATTAAAATGATAAAAAAATGAAGATATATGGTATGTAAAAAGATAATCGATAAATTAGTTATAAAAATTTAGCGCATTAATTTTTTGAAAGGAACAAAGAAATCCAGCTAGTTTGAATTACAATGTAAATATTAATAAATTGTAGCTATTTAAAATACAATTTATCACATTTCTTAACCTTGACATTAAATATAATTGAAATCTTTTTCTTTAATTAACTGGTCTATTTATTATTAATTTGCAATTCATCTCAAACTATGGATAAAGAAAGATAGTCTGAAGTGTTTAACTCAACAATTGAAGAATTGAATGAAGGTAACACTAAAAGAATAGGATGCGTAGGGCCATCCAACTCCTACAAAACATTTTTTTTTTTTTTTTTTGCATATATGCCATTGGTTCTCCAACTTCTCTTTTCTCTGATTTTCTATCATATGTCCATTTTAACTAAATTTTCGTTTTTATGCAGGTTTTAGTATGTTTAGCTTTACAAAACTTTTCCCTTTTTGGTGTTTGTGCACACACACACACACACACACAGATATATATGCTTAATACATTTATAGATTACATGTAAAAGTATCCGTAAATGCACGATACCTATACGAAGTCATATATTCAAATATGCCCAAACAAAGCGTAAGCTTTGTAGCTAGCATATAAAACTTCAACCAAAAAAAAAAAAAACTAGCATATAGTTGGAACTGAGCGAATGGATTTTATACTCTCCACGTGACACTATAATTTCTATCTATATCTAATTGTCATGTGACAGGACATTTGGCATTAATTTGTTGCATGTATCATATTTAAG
Organism: Eucalyptus guilfoylei; assembly: GCA_016097605.1. Taxonomy (NCBI): domain Eukaryota; kingdom Viridiplantae; phylum Streptophyta; class Magnoliopsida; order Myrtales; family Myrtaceae; genus Eucalyptus; species Eucalyptus guilfoylei. Next base: position 26,613,410 of record CM027864.1, on the reverse strand, counting down.
CAAGACTTTGATTTTTCATTTGCCAATTTTCTCTCGATAAATTTAGATCAAATATCTTGAAATGCATTTAAAAAAAATATATGTTAGTTTGAACAAAACTCATGATAGTAAGATAATCTATTTGATTTAAAAGTTTTATCTCTCATGGTTTGAAATTCAATAATTTATATTAGAAAGAAATTTTTTTGTAAGAATGTTTAACGCGCAATCCAAAGCGGTTCAATCCCTGTTTATTGTTTGCTTATGAGGAGTTCCACTTTCCTATTTCAACGGATGGAATTGCTAGGGTTTTTCAAAATAAGAGTTTCGCTAAGAAGAATTCCGATGATGTACAACATTATTGTGTTTGTCCAATTACTGAACTCTAAAATGATGATCTTTTTTTTTTTTTTCGGTTTTGACTACATATATGTTCAGCATTTAAAAATCGAGGAACCCATAAAAATTTTGACTTTGATATCTTTTGAAACGTTTTATCTTACTTTTGAATCGGAAAATAAAGTATGAAAATGCATATGTAGTGTATTACTTCCATGGAGCGATATAGTGATCAATCTACATTTTAGCAGAGCTTTTACTCAATACTGACTTTAGTAGAAAACATTCAATCGCCTTAGTGGAAAACATTTGTTGGGGTGGTCCCTAGACAACACATAATTTTGATGATTTGAATCAAACCATGAGTATAATGGAGTGAGAATGAAAGATTTGTGGAGGGAGTTAGATGAGATACAGCAACAGAAAGAGGAAGGACATCATGGAGCCGAGGAAGGTGGAGTTATAGAGGAAATGAATGATATTAAAGGAGCTTCCGTGGAATATTTTAAAAGAATTTGTTCGAAAGGTAAAGAGACATGGAAAGAACTCTGGAAACAGCGGAGCAATCTGTCACACAGGACATAAATCAAGAGATGGTTGCTGATGTCTCTGAGTAAAAAATAAAAGATGCAATTTTCCAGTTGGATTCATTCAAAGCCCTTTCAGCTAAGATGTAGGCCAGATGGTTTCTCAAGTGTCTTATGTAAAAAGTATTTAGGACATTTCGGTTCTTCCAATCTCACTCGTTATTATGATACTCATAGTATGATTGAGTCATCAAATTTGTGCAGTACCTAGAGACCGCCCTATTGAGCATAGACCGGCCAGTTTCAGGTAATTAATTGGTAAAAAAACTCTCGGACACTCCATAGAGATATAAAGAGAGAAAAAAATCGAAAGGCTTATATTTTTAATAATCGAGCCTTCTAGGTTTCATTGTTTGGTAAATTGTACCAATAAAGTTGGATAGCCATCCTACCCACTGTTAGGCATGAGCAAACTAAGGATTTCTATCAAAATAAATGACCTTAAAATTCAACAAACTAAGAATTTCTCATGATCCACTGCTAAACAATCAAAAATGGACAAACAAAAATAACCTACGATCTAAATCTTAAATGGTAAAGGAGTTTATTGCAGCATTCCAGAGCCATAGGATCGACTACAACAAGAAATGTAAATAAGCTAAAACAACATCGACAAAATAGACTAGCTGGCGAATGCTGAATTTATTAGGAGAGAGAAAACATAATCATTTACCTTCTGCTCTCTCACCTACTTCGTTTTTATTCTTATTTTTTTATTATTTTTCCTTCTCTTTATTTTATTTCTTTTCTCTTCCATTCGCTTCCATCATTCCTTCATAAAATATTATTAAATAATAAAATACACTAAAAAATAACTAAAACACTAAAAAGCCTAGAATATGTAATAAATACAAATACAATTTTACCTTGAATTATTTTTTTTACCACCAAAATTCTCAAATTGGTACACCTATAATAAATTTACTCTCCAATAATTTCTGTTAAATTTTATAGTCAAATTGCTAAATTAGATGACACGTAATTTTAAATTTTAACTTTCATTTGTTATAGGTGTTCTAATTTGTAGTTTTTTATAATATTAATCAAATTTAAAAGAAACTAACAAATGATAAATTTATTACATATGTACTAGTATAAAATTTGTCTTGATATTATCCTTTATCATATATACATTTACTCATTATTTCAATTTTTCACCTTCCTCAATGTATATTTTTATCCAAGTTATATTCCTCTTATAATTAACTTTATCATGATAGAAACCAAACACTAGATCATATCCTATTTTATTTGGACCGTCACGCGTAGTCTAGATTCATTGTTAAACTTTCATCATTTTAAACTTTTTCTTAGGTTGGGAAGATAACAAAGGGCATAATATGGAGGGACTTGAAAGCCACTACACTCCACCAGGGCCTTTTTGAACCAAAGCTCTAATAAAATGTAAATTGATCAACTAAATCACACCGCGAAACAAATACTTTCCTCATCTTGTCAAGTAGTACATTACTTATGTAGTTGCATAAATATTTATTTCCGCTTCAAAAGATAATATGCTTTTTATTTTTCTTTTTTCTTGGGGGGGGGGGGTGTTCTGCTATAAAAAGAAAAACAAAAAGAAAAGACCATAGTTTTAGAGTACAGAAAATGTACAGACAACAATATCGTGCATCCGGTGTCATCCTTAGTGAAACTCTGCAATCTCAAAAACCCTAGCAGTTCCATCAATTGAAACAGAAACAAGGAACTCCTCATTCGCAGACACCGACAGGGACTGAATAGCATCGGAATGCCCATTAAATATTCTTACGCAATCACCAGAAAGGCTATCCCACACTCGTACTTTGCCATCAACACAACCCGTAGCCAGAAATCTTGATGCACCGACCCAACTCAAGCAAGTCAGTCCATCCTGCAAATAATAGATGCCAAACAAGCCCCAGGTCCATCATAAATGAAGCAACGCCAATTTTAAGCGCAAAAGACAGCTATGAAAATCCAATTTGGATGAACAGATTCAATCAGTAAAGTTGAGGCAAAGGGAAACATAAGCAAACACCTCGTGATCACAGGTGGCGCGGGGAGAAGAATGCTGGAGATCCCATATAATGAGCTTCTGATCCAAGCTTCCAGTTGCAGCCCACGGGGAGCTGCCATAGGAGTTTGGAAAGCGTTAAAAAAAAAGTTGCTGAATTTCATACAGTTGATTTCTAATAATCTTGTGAACATTTTATTGTTTGAAGTGATTTAGCTTAAAACATGCATTCCAGTGGGAGGAAGATAAGCAAATACTTTTCTCTGATGAAAAAAAGTTGAGCATTCACTTGCTAATGCTTAATGCTTAATATACCCCTTCAGCAGTGTCTCCATGTGGAATGTGCGAGATTTTGGTAGAACCAAGACCTCACTGCTCACTTGCCTTCCCACATTATTTTGACCGCCACAACAATAGATCAATGCTTCAAGCAACTAATTACTACTCATTTTGGTTTAAAAACCACTGCATCTTCCTTCTTTATACGCTCCTCATGCATGTATCTACCCAGTTTTATATATTGTCATTCATAAGGAAGAATATGTGCATGTGTGCCCATCAATGAAATTGGTCGTCCATTTTCACTATAAGATACAACATAAAATGGCTCCAATTAATTTACCATCCTCTATCACATCACACCTACTTTCACTACCTTCTTCAAAGGCAAACTCCCTGCATTATTTTATATCTATGCTATAATCTCATGCTTCTAGTCTGTGCTTATCTTTTATTGCCTAAAAAGCATTTTCAATTATTAGCGAATCAAATGGGATTGAGTATTACGATAATACCTCTCAGAATTTATTTCCAGCCTTTACTTAAATCTTCCATTTTACATTTCCCTGATCATGCCTTTATAGTGTTTCGCTTAAAGTCGTTATCATAGTCCACTTTGCAAATTACATGGGATCCGCTGATACCATTGAGCTCTAGATATTATCGTGAAGACCATGACTAGCAGGTATAGATCTATTCTCCTAATCTATATTTAGGTCAAATAATTTGTTAACCAGGTGATACCTTAGAGCCAGTCCCACAAATTCGACAGAATCTGCATGAGCATCCAGAGAACTAACAACCTGTTGAAATCGGCAGCATAAATATGTCATCAGACAAAAAATGCACTAAAATTCAGCCACAGAATAAGTAGCAAGAGAACCTAACCATGCGCATTCACAAGGGAGAAGACATGATGGATGGATACTACTGAGTAAGAAGCTATTTCATCACAAGAACAAATAAGTTTTCTGAGATGGGCCATTATAAGTAAAATTCTCCAACAGACTGAGTTAACAAATTTAAAACCGCAATATCTAATTTAAATTCAAAACTTCATCCATCCTGCCATCGCATTCCATCCTGATTGTATTAAAACATAATGAATTATCCTTACAGAACCCCTCTACTCCCTCCCCGTAATTCTACCGGAAGTAGTTCCCGAGATACTTAATTTTTCTCCTACTTTTTCATTGACACCAATGTATGTTTCAAGATAGAATGACATAAATGGAAAGCACAAAATTAGGAAAAGAATAATAGAAGAAGGAGAAGAAGAAGAAGAGAAGCAAGACCGAACCCTTCCACTTGATATATTGACAATGCGAACAGATCCATCTTTGGCACCAGTAATAGCAAGACTTGAATCAGAGCTTATTGCCATGCTTGTTAGTCCTTCAGCATGATATGGATGACCTAAAGAGAACGGATTAGATGTCAAGTATTTTGGATGGAATTGTAAAGGCTACACACTCCCCTCTGACCTCAGATACAATATCTTTAAAATATAGATTACTTGTTTCCACTGTAAGTGCTTTTTTGTTGAAATAGAAAATTATTTTCATCATGTAAGGAAGAATATAATGATTCTATGAGAACAGGGAGGAAGGGAAACCATATAGATTGGGATAATTGTTAGTCCACCATCAATGTAAAAAAGATTTTTACACACTCACCATTGGATAAGTGACAAGTGTGTTTAGAGCTAGTTTTATGAACGAAATTCTTCCACATGTCAATAATCTAATGGGGAGTGTAAATTATTTCTTAGACTAGTAATGGACCTGAATCACACCTAATTGGTTGAACTTTCCAACTACCGACATTCAGTTACGAGGAACAAAAACAAATTCAAGTTTCAAGCACGTCAAGACCACTGAAAGTCATTCCAATTGAACAAAAAAGGACAAAAAAAAAGGAGCTTTTTCCCACAGAGAAATAAATAGCCTAAATGTGATTGTTAAAGTATCCTATTTCATTTATCTATGGAGTTTATATGGGCATGATATTGATGTAATCTCCCTCCACCTATTACTAAAATTTTTTAAATCGGACTTTCCAACCTAGTATGGGAGCCAGGTTCCACCTCGATTAATGTCGCAAGTGTGGGCACCCCGGTCATCCATTTCACTTGCCGTTCTCAGACTGGTTTCCATGTGAGAAGGGATTTTAAAGTATCTCACATTGCTTATCAATGTGGTTTATATGGCCCTAATATTCATGTTATGTTTCTCCACCTAATAATTTCAGCTTTTGGATTGGACATTTTATCAGTGAAAATCTTAGATCAAGCTTCTTTCGCTAAGATCTCATGCTAGGCTATAGTCTGCCAATCCAACACAGTGCCATAAAGCTAATAAAATTACTATTGAAGCAGAAAGAACTATGTCTCAAAATAGAATTCTAAGGATCCTAAAAATCCAAGCAATTCTAGTGTGGCAAGAGGTAAGAATAGGATCTTTACAACATCTCATTAAGTTGAATTTTTGCTACATCTAGAAAAATACTGGCACATGTGATGCATGTCTTCTAGAAAAACGCAAGGCCTTTCTGGTTATGTAGTCAAGACACTATAACTCATCAACTTTTCTTCACAATGAACACATTCTTCAAAACGTGCTTTGATCAAATGTTAGGACGCATAATCAAGAAAAGTCATTTATCATCTCCTGGAACTCTAAGATATCACCTTACCAACTACTTTCTTAGGACGCTACTTCCAAGCTCGTGAATCAACTGCCATACCCTCTGTAAATAATACTTCAACAAACAAGATTTGCCAAGGGTTGAAGATACCTTTTACAACATGAATGTTTTCCCCACTCTTGGGATTCCAAATTCTCAATGTTGCATCATCTGAGCCAGTACAAATTGTTTTACCTAGGCAAAGAGAGGGCTATAGTGTTGATAATGATAAAAAAATGCCTTTAGTAGCAGATGACAGCAAAGAGACTAGATAAGTACCATCAGGAGTAAAATCTCCACACGTTACGCTGTTACCATGCCCCGAAAACATATTCAAGTAGGCCATCTTGTCAGCATTCCACATCCAAACAGTGGAATCCTCCGAACCTGCTAATATTATGTGTCCCTTGGGATGCCACCTGATCCACTGAGTAATCACACAGCTCATAACCAACATTTTTGGGAAAATGAAGTGTCAAGGCAGCAAAATCTCATCAATTCAAATTTTCACCTCTATGCCCCCTCCAGGTCCATCAAGGGTGCCTTTAAGATTTCCAGATGGAACATCCCAAATCTGTATAACTCCATCAAGGCTTCCAGATGCAAGCAGCTGCCCATCCAGACTAAACACTAAACTAGAGATGGAATCCTTATGACCTGCAGGAACTCTAGAAAATTAGGGTCTTCTAGCAAACATATTTGTGCCTGCATGAGTGCAAATAACTAGTAAAATATCAACAATATGCGTCTCTATGCAATAGTAAGTAACTAGTGGCTACATGCACATGCCTTGGAGCTCAACAGCCCAATCTCCATGACCTATCCTCCACAGAAACCCTTTATCATCTCCACCCCCAGTTGCCACTAGTGTTGCATCTGTGGGACTGCATGCAAGGCTGTACACTTCCCCTGCATAAAAGGAAGAGAATAGACAAGTCAAAAAATACTTCTATAAGGCATGGCGTACTTCTTGATCCGAGTATTCCCATGAACATTGATCTATAAAATGCAAACATATTTTCACAAAAAGCTGAAATTCCAGATTACACATCAGTAAAAAGGTCCAACTAATATCCATCACAACCACAATAACAAAGACTAAGCAGTTGTCATTCCAGTTTTCCAAGTCACTCTGTGATTCCAGTAAGAACTAAAAGTCAAAGAAAAACTCACTGCAGAGGCTACAGCAACCCTTTAGCAGTTAATAAACAGCTGGCCACTATTTGAACAGGAAAGGATGATAAAACCCAATTGATCAATCAAGAGTTTCACACCTCCGCGGCAGGACAGTTTATCACATCAGTCTCTATGTCAACTCTCCGAAGCAAAAAGCTTTACCCAAAGACTTTGAATAACCACGCACTTAAATTCTGATTTAGTTATGGCACACCCAATGAAGACTCAAGACCAATGTTGACTCGAATCTACATCATTGTCATTATAATTACAATACAACTCTGAATCATGATCATGGTGCATGACTACTTAACAGAGGGAACAATTGTTTCACTGAGAGTTTGCACTTTCGCTCGAACAGCTTTAGGAAACATAAGAAGCACTAGTACTTTATTCCCTCCTCTCGATTGATTATCCTATTCTGCAACTCTAATCAGTCTGTATGTCAGTGGAACCAAAACCGCAGCTTTTTTTACACATAAAGAGCAGATATTCATTATCTAGATTGCTGGTTGCATTCTTGAACCGTATCATAAATAGCCATAATGGCATAATCAACTGAAAGACAAACAATGGCCCCAGAGATAGAATCCAACACTCCCACTACAACCTAGACTAGCATGACAACTGTGTCCAGCAGGATTTCAAGCATAGAAAATTGTTGCTCACAATCGAACAAGAACTAAAAACTTACCATTGTGGCCTGTGAATATGTGCAAAGAGTCATCCGCTTCCTCTGAAATTTAAAAGCAGAGACATCAGCTGTTAGAAATCCGATGGTCTAAACACCATAAACTCCCAATTTATACTGCACAAAGGTCGCCGAATTCGCCCGCTCGTAATAACCCCTGAACCTAATGAATTCACGAAACCCAGATAAACGAAAACGAAGAAAACCACTGCATTAGTCCTACCTGCCTCATCCTCATCGTCGGCGTCAGGAAGGTCTGCAAACACAAAGGAGGAATCAGAGATACGAAGGACCCAGAACCTCTACCCGACCCATATACAAAACCAAACGAGAATGGAACCAAAGCAAAGAAATCAAAGACACCCTCGACGCCCTTTCATATCTAGAGACGCTCCAACTGAGCTGCGCGTGTTTCGAAACCTTCTGATACAATTAGAAGCGAGAGAGATGATGATGATGATGAAGATGATGAAGAAGAATATGAACCTTCGTCGTCGACGGCGACCTCGTGGATGATGTCGGAGTCGTCGAGGAAGACCTCGCCCTGGTCGTCGTCGTCGTCGGAATCGCGATGGAGGGCCGGCGAGTTGCTGCTCATCGTCCCGTTCTCCGGCGTGGTTGTCGCGAACGGCGGCGCTGGAAGCTCTAGGGCAGTATTCGAAAAGGGCCTTTAAAGGAAAATAAATTAATTAAAAGATCATGCGTTTAGTTTAATATATTTCATTACTAATAATCGTATATTTAGGGTGAATTTAATTTAATATATTTGTTTGGTCAAATTAGTGATGTAATAATAAGTCACGGATCATTTATGCCAGAAATATAATTCTTTTATTCATATTAACATGAATAAATATAACCAATTTTTCTTGTGATTCCTCGTCAAATAGCATGTTTATAACAAAATTGAGTTATAATCATTTGGCCCTTTATAATATGTAAGCTTTCTTACTCATAACAATTGGGGTAAAATCATGAAAAGATAATTCTACAATTTTATTATAGTAATACAAAACTTTTTATGACTTATTTTTAAAGAAAATGATGATATCTAGCGGTTTATATTCCGAATCGAATAATTATTTTCTAGTATGTTAGTAATAGAGGGAATAAATAGATAAGAAATAATGACATTACAAGTATCTAAATATGTTCCTTTCATAATCAATTAGGGAAAACTTCCTTTTTGTTCCATCAAGAACTTCAACTCTTAAAATTTAGTTTTGTCGTTTTCTTTTTTGTTGAATTTAATCAGTTTAATGTGAGGTTTTTTAGGAGAAGGCAATTTTAATGTCCATTTAAATTTCATCTAAAACTTGACTTGTTGGGATCAATTCTCAATTTTTAGAATTTGAAATATAAATAAGATCGATTATAAGGTCTACCTAAAAACTAACTAGAGATAAATTCACATAGACTTTCATGAAGGTATTTATATTAAAAGCAAGTGAGAGATGAACATCTAGATCATTAAGCCTACTTCTTAATCAAAGTGAACCAAGACAGAGCATTTGGATCTCACCTGGAGACACAAGTAAGAAGTAACAGTCGCCAACCTCGATCGAATTAGCAATAGAAGGTTCCAAAAGGTGTCGTCACTAGAAAGGAAGTCGCGGTGGATTCTAAATTTCTAATGACCGGAGATGATGAATTTCAGAATCAATCAATGATCAAGAAACTTCAGGAATTCACGGATTAAGAGAGATTTTCCTTTCTCCGAGATGCGGTTGTTTTTTTATCTGTTGTGAAGTATGAATGACCCTCTTAATCCTAGTGAGCCCAGCTTGTAGAGAGAAAAGCAATAGGAGGTTCCGAGGTGTTGTCACCGGAACGCAAGCTACGGTGGATTCTAATGACCGGAGATGGTGAATTTTCAGAATCGATCAATGGTCTGAAACTTCTAGAGTTCACGTTTTGAGAGAGATTTTCCATTTTTTTCTTAGATGGGGTCGTTTTTGGCTTGTAGAGAGAAAAGTCAGAGAGAGTAGAAACCAATGGCTGAGAGGGAGAGGCGGCAGCAAATGAGATAAAAGAGTAAAAAGAGAGAATATAGGGTTGCTGGTTCTTCGATTCTCTGCTTCCTGGCCCGGCTTTTTTAGTTTTTCCGTTCTCGGTTGAGTTTGGTTCCTACTTGGGAATTGGACCTAAGCGATCAAGAAGTGGGAACTACATCAATTTTTAGGGAACTACATCAATTTTTATTGAATAAATTATCATGTCATGTGATTTTACTAATGTAATTTACTTACTTATTAGAAGCTTAGCCTAATTGCTAACGTAACTCGTTTACTAAGCAAAAAAAATGTCACTCTTATTTAGGTGTTGTGACATTAGAAATTTAGAAGAGAGACAAAGTATTGACTTAGATAATCTTCAGCCTCTAATATGCCTCTTTCGAGGTGGTATCATTTCAAAAATCTCCATCAAATGTAAACGTGGATGGTTATTAATTATTTACCGTTGTTAGTGTCTAATTCGGCATTTCCGTCCATGATTTTGGCAGTCTTGCATTGGTCAAAATTTAAAAAGTTAAATTCTTAATTAAAAAAAATTAGGTGTCTTCTAGTTTTGGTGTCGTACCCTAAAGATAAGTATTATTAACTTAAATCAGATATACCAATATAAATCACATTTGTAATTAGGTCAATAGACCCATCGAATAAAATCAATTCAGGTCAGAAGGAATCTAACTTGAATACGAATTATTTATCAATTGAGTTAATTCGACAAAAGTCCAACAGACACATGACAAACGTGAACTTAAAAATAGGCTAATTTCATGTAAAATTACATTTAAAAAATAAAGTTTCCACTTTTTTTTTTTTTTTTGGCACTATATCTGCCTTTCAAATTTGCTAGGTTTTCCTCCCTCCTCTTCCCTCTCGCCGGCCGCCACAGAAAACCCTAGCCGAAGCAGAGGAAAAAACCCAGCAAAGATGGTGAAGTTCCTCAAGCCCGGGAAGGCGGTGGTCGTGCTGCAGGGCCGGTACGCCGGCCGGAAGGCCGTGATCGTCCGGAACTTCGACGACGGCACGCGGGACCGCCCCTACGGCCACTGCCTCGTCGCCGGGATCAAGAAGTACCCGGCCAAGGTCGTCAAGAAGGACTCCGCCAAGAAGACCGCCAAGAAGTCGCGGGTGAAGGCGTTCGTGAAGCTCGTCAACTACCGCCACCTGATGCCCACCCGCTACACCCTCGACGTCGACCTCAAGGACGCCGTCGCCGTCGACTCCCTCCAGAGCAAGGACAAGAAGGTCACCGCCGCCAAGGAGGCCAAGAAGCGGCTCGAGGAGCGGTTCAAGACCGGCAAGAACAGGTGGTTCTTCACCAAGCTCAGGTTCTGAGTCCGGTGCGTTCGTGGGATTGTGTCGGGTTGGGTTAAGATTCGATTTTTGATCCTTTTGTGTTTTTGATACATGGATCGAGCGAACGATGAATGAGGCGAGCCTGGATTTGGGCTGTAGTGGGTAATCTGGAGCTTGGACATCTCATTCAATTTTGAAATGTGTTATTACTGCTAATGTTTTAGTGTTGGATCTGTTTCGGGTTGATAATGTCTTTTGCTTTGAGCAAATTTCTCCTATGCGGTAGTCCTTCGACTTAACGGGTTGAATGGATGGGCGCGTTGCCCGTGTTTTCTACCTTTTTGATTGTCTGGAATTGAGCTGGGGTCACGAGTGGAATTTGGAGTTTCTGGCATTATCATCTAGCCTTCAATTTGTTTATCATTTTGGCTATACTCAGGTTAATGGCATCGAGTAGGGATTTTTTTTTCTTTTTTTTTTTTTGGCATAAGTATGCTGTTTTAGATGCCATCTGCTTTCACCTGATGATGTTTGATCAGGTACAAGCAGGGCGATAAGGTACAGCTAATTTGTTAATTCGAGATTGAGCTGCATTTTTAGGAATCTGAGTCGTTTATGGGCAGGTGGTGAATACCAAATAGGGGGGAGAGGTGTTCATTTCTTGGCTTTGATTCTGTATTCAGATAACTAGGCGCCCATATAAACATTTGCAGAGTTTGAAGTTTGAATCTGGAGAGTGTGCTTTTAAGCCGTCTTTGTTGCTATCTTATTTTGAATCTTGATTTGTGCTTGCAATAACAATACCAAAGGCAACTGACATAATATTGATGAAGTCATTGGTAGTTTTGTTAATTGCAGCAAAATTATCTGTCTCGTCAGTCCTTGCTGTTAATATCAGGTCAAATTCTTCTTTGCTAGGATTATGGTTTTAATGAGTATACCAGTGCTTCATTGAGTGATGCCCTTGATTGCTGAATGTGACACAGCCGTAGTCTCCCTCGTGTGCTTATTCACACTAGTAATCATCATGATTTATATTTGATAAAAAAATCATCAGGATTTATCGCCATTTCATTGTGATATCACAGTTTTAGATCCTACTCTGCCTTTCTGAAACTTGAAAACTGAACCATGAGTGTCTCATTGTGTGGCTGATCCATTGCATGGTTGTTTATCCATACCTTCATCCTTTTTTCGTCTTTTGGCTTGCTGTCATGCTTTCTCAAGGCATAAAAAGTTCCATATTGATGTCCTTCACACATAAGTTTTTGGGTCATACCCTCCTTCTTTCCCTCTCATCAAGGAACTCTCTCTGTGTGGGGTGTGTGCTTTCTGCCGGTGGTGCACAGAACACTTGATAAAACAGTAATAACAACAACAATCCAACCATTATATCCCACTAAGTGGGTAACACTCAGCTGTTGATTATGCAAGTTGGAATGAACTCCATTACAGGTTCGGCATGAGTTTGCTTCATCATGGAGTAATTTGGCAAGTAGGACAGGTTCACTGCTAAGTTAGGAGCTGTCTCTTTTATCCTAGAGTGCAACTTCCATTTTTTCAATGTATCAGATAACTCTGGCAATTTCGATCGATCCTGTCCTGCTCCTCTGATGCTGGGTAAACTACATTTGTCTCAACTTTTCTTTTTATTTGCTCTGGCATTGTGAGATAAAGTGTCAATACTCCTTTACCAGTATGAAAGTTCATCCGTTTAATGTTTCAGGATTTCAATCCTTGAAGTTCAAAAACTTCAAAATGTCTCATCATACAAGCCATTGCAGATATAATTCAGATGGGTAGGATATCATGCGGAACCATGCACTAGTTTAAGCTATAGGAGACCGTCTATAGAGCTATAGGTAAGTAGAGTAACGGACTTGTCGTACTCAGATGGGACTATATGTCTATGAAGCGACGGTCAACCTCAGCGCTTCTCTCGGTACCGACATTTCTATTTCAACCCCCGAGCGATGTGGACTTTGATCACGGGACATCTTCTAAGGCCCCATTTGGTTGGACTTTCCCAAGGGGCTTTCGAGCCCGAAAGTCCCTTGGGGAAAACTTTTTGTGTTTGGCTAAGTTCGAATGCCGAATGCTGAAAGCTAGGGAGGGGCTGCTTTGGACATTGAGCATTTGGGAAATGTCACCGCGTACTGTTCATCTTCTCTTCCCCCCTTCGTCTTCTTCTTCCCTGCCTTCTCCGGCAGCCGTCACCGTCGCCTGAGGGTTGCGCGTCCCCGGTGACCACCGCCTGGGGGTGGCGAGACCCGTGACCCAGGCGGCGTCGCCTGGGTCGCGCGGACCTCAGGCGACGCCACCTGAGGTCGCGCATTGCCTGAGGTCGCACGTCACTTGAGGTCCGCGCGACCTCAGGTGGCGTCGCTTGAGGTCCGTGCGCCAATTGATCCGATGGTTCGGAGGCCAGATCTGGCCTCCGCGACCTCAGGCGCCTAAGGTTGCGCCTCCAGGCGGTGACGGCGTCACCTGAGGTCACGCAGACCGAGGTGGCGTCGTCTGGTCGCGCCTCCAAGTGGCGACGGTGTCGCCTGAGGTCGCGCCTCGACCTCAGGCGGATTTGGCTACCGGACGGCCAGATCTGACCGTCCGGTCACCGGATTGGATTTTCAAATTTTTAAAAAAAATAAAAATAGAAGCAAAAGCCCATTGTAAATATTAGTTTTGCCAAACAGTATTTTAGCTAAAGTGACTTTTTAATGCTATTTGAGACTACAATTTACCAAACAGTATAGTATTTCGGAAAACTCCTTTACTTCAAAGGTATTTGCATTCTCCCTAGTACATTTCCCCAAAGCTGAACCAAACGGGCCCTAAGTATCTCTAGCTTTGGACCAGGCTTATTTCCTAGCATCGTTGATGGACCTCTCTATTGGAAGGTCTCTTCATCTATGAAAGTTCGCATGCGTCGAGATAAAACTCATCGCATTCTCTAATCATCTTCTTCAGTTTCAAGTCTAATTCGTGAATCTAGTTCCTCACGTGCTCTAATTCTCACAAGATCTTCTCTTTACGACTCCATGCACTTGTGTCATCTTCGTGGTTCCTAAACCGTAATTAGGTTGGGAACCGAGTCAAATTATAGAACTGAACCAAACCATATGTTGCCACCACGATCCGACGTATTTCAATTTGTATTAAAAATCATTTCTTTTAGTGAAGCATGAAATTGCATAAAAGATCAAATGTATTCTACACGCTTTAACAAGAAAACGCAAGTGGTTTTATTCAGTCTAACGAGACAATTTGTCAGCAAACCAAGTGGTGTCGAAATGGGGTGGGCTGGATTGAAATATGGCTTCTTTTGAAAGGTCTTTTGGAATCGAAAGTAATAATGAAGAACTTCGATTTGGTTTGGCTTATGTTAAGTTCGATTTGAAGGTTTAAAGTCATTTTGACCTAAACACAATGGAGCTCCATAATTTTGCAAATGTTTTGATTTTGCTCCATAAAATCTCAGCAAAAGACCGCCGGATAAAGTCTTGGGAAACATCTTATGAGGTCTTTACACAAACAAATTAAGGGAAGTCCATAAATGTTCATCATGACAATGTCATGTACACGTAAAGATAAAAACATTTGTCTTCTGTCGTAGAATGGAGGACTGTTATGTCGTGAGTGACCTCTTGTCTACAGTTTCGAGACAAGAGACAATGATCTTTGAGGACATTGTAGGCGGACGAAGAACGTATCTTTGACTTTGCATTGGACTACGATGAATCGAGCCGTATGCTTGCGAATATGAGAGACGGGTAATTTCAATGATCATCTCTTCTCAAATTCCCAAATTCAAATGAGATCAAAGCAAAAGTAGAGAAAAACCCAAAGGTCAAATCAGAGCAAAATCAGTAAGTTCCCCAATGAACCAAGCAAAATGCAATGCTTACCAAAATGAACTTGTGAGTTGGCACCGACGTCAACGACTCCATCGGACCGTACTTGGTGGCGGCCAAGAGGACATTGGCACACCCAGAGCCAAGGGGCGACCACCGAGATGGCCATATTTGGTCACGATCCAGGGCCTCAAGGAGCAGTTGGCCTCCAAGTCCTTGATCTCTCGCTTGAGCTCTTTCGCAGCCTTGCTGAATTTCTCGCAGCACTCCTTGCAAAACCAGGCTGGTGCATGATGTGCTCCACATTGCAGGACTTGCACCACACGAACTCGCTCGATGATTCGGTCTCATCCAGAAGAAGTGCGCCCAGTCCTGGCATTTTGCCGGGTGAACCGGAGTCGATGACGAGGCAGTGGGGTTCAAGAGAGGTACATCACTTGCAAAACCTATCGAATGCGTGGTGGAGTTTTGGGTTGTTCTTGGCCATTGTGTTTTGGTTGTGGGTTTGTTTCTCGGATATGAAAATTCCTATAGCGTTAGTTTTGAAGGGGATGGCCACCGTGGCCGGTCAATACTTGGAAGCGAATCGATTTACGAGAGCAAACAAAAGGGAGGGCATTACTAATCACTCGGGTAAGATCCAGCGCCATTCACCTCACAGTTATGTCCATGTCCCAGTCCAAAACCCGTTCCCTGAGCTGCCCCAGTACTTGACGAATTGATCTATGGAGTTGCCAGCAACAATTTAAGCATAAAAATTGGTTTAGGATCGGATAAGGACCACTAAATTTATATTGTGAAAAAATGGACAAAAACTAAATAAATAAGTCAATTTGAGTTGGATGGACTATTTTCGACCCGACCTACTCATTTGATGGGTCTATCAGTTTCAGTTCATTAAATTGAGAAAACTTTTGAAAACTTTTCATGTGATTTTTACACAAATTTGGCCAAATTTTGACTGAGTATGATATTTCCATTTGATGTCCCGTTGACTCAATTATTACACTTGTGGAAAGCCCCGGATAGTCAAATTGGGAAAAATATTCGTGTGAATTGTTTTACAAATTTGACCAAGGTTTGACTGGACATAACTTTTCCGTCTGATGTGCCATTGA
This sequence comes from Eucalyptus guilfoylei, assembly GCA_016097605.1. Taxonomy (NCBI): domain Eukaryota; kingdom Viridiplantae; phylum Streptophyta; class Magnoliopsida; order Myrtales; family Myrtaceae; genus Eucalyptus; species Eucalyptus guilfoylei. The sequence continues at coordinate 26,597,404 of CM027864.1, read as the reverse complement.
CTACGCTTACAAAAGCCAGTGACTTCAATTATCAAATTTAATTTCATGGACGTAGATTTTAGAAGAATTTTGAATTTCATATTGCTGAATATTTTAAACAAAGGTATTTGTACCAATTTTTTTATTGATATAATGACTATGTTCCTTAAAACATAATTTTTTTTCAATTTCTATTTAATTTGTTTAAGATAATATAGATTTTGAGGTAAAAGAAGTGCCGGTCATGATTTTTATAATATATCAACGTCAAGCTTTGAGAAGGAGCTGCGTTACGTAGAATATTTGTCGCATAGTTTAAAGTGAATTGAACAAATTGCGACAATTTCCATGTTTGATTACTTGAAAAGTGGCATTAAGGATACTATTTGACCAAAAAAGAAGGAGCATTATTTAGGAAAAAAATTAACGAGACTATAATTATGGAGACCATCTATACTTTTAAACTAGTGAACATATATATTATAAGCTTCGCATTGAGTGACTATTGAATTTTTTAATAGAACTCAATCTTCCTAATATTATAGGATGAACTAATGGAAATAAATGTTTTTTTACAGTTGAAATCAAGAGTCAATACCATTAAAAATTCAGTTTTCATTATTGAAGTAATTTCAATTTGGATAATCCAATTTTCAGTCCTATTTTAAAATTTTACATCGTAGTATCATCTTCCATTTATTAACAAAAGCTAAAGCATCCATGCAATCAGACAGTCGATATGTTATGGCAAAAAGAAGTCACTAATCACTCAAGACCTTAAACACTCCCTTACCAGTGTATTTACATCCCACAGCTTTGGCAGATCATTGACATTGATGATCTTTCAAGCCAACGTGAAACGAACAAGGCTAATCTGGGAAGGCCTCATGAAGTAACAACTCATGAGAAGTAGAGTTAGGTCTAATATTGACAATTCACAAAACGCATGTCTTCCAAATGGATCTATTTTGCCCCCTTAGTCCCATAATAGGACAAAGCAAATATCTAGTTTCCTAGATACTAAAAAACACCAGCCAATTATAGCCTAACCCAAGATTGACTCTCATTCAAAGATAGTTCAAATAACATATCAAGTTCCAATCTCAAAACCGATAATGCCAACCACAAATAGGCATCAGATCAAGGAATTTGTCCAAATTATGAATCTAATTTGTGCCTTACTCTATTTCAGCTTGAGGGGGATAAATCGGCCTCCAGCGCCACGTCTGCTCACAAGTCATCATCCCTTTTCAACGTCATTTCTTCTTGAGGTCTCTAGTTAGGAAAAACAAATTTAGAAGCACGATAAATCCTTTTAGAAATCCAAGCTGTCATACACTATCTTAATCCACATCGATCTCTCTCAGGTACAAGTATAAATAGGGCCTGCTTCTTTCCAAAGGCCAGACGGTTCGAACACATACCAGCGATTTCTCTGCCCTTCTTGTCAATCTTGAAGAGCTGTCGTTTCCTCCTTACCTTGAATTTGCAGAAAATGGCAGATCAGACCAGTGGGAGCAATGGAGACAGTGAAGTTGTCTTGGAAATAAGAGACAATTCCAGAACCAAGCAAGAGATCAAATGCACTATGTTCTCTTTTCCCTTTATTCAAAAGGTTACTTTCGTTCTAATGGAGACTCTTTTTCCCCCCAAACCCTACCTTCTCGTCTCCTTTTTTGTTTTTTACTTTCTTTTTCGCGTGTTCACTTAAAATATAAATGTTCATCAAGAATCTTTTGAGGTGCACATATTGTGTACTGCACTGCCATGGCATTTAGACTCCTCAAACTTATTATAATATGCAGATAATTTAGGACTTTCGGTACGAAAAGGTTTGATCCCAAATTTCTCAAAATGTTGCAGTTGATCGCGGAGGTCTTTGGGACGTACTTCTTGATATTCGCCGGTTGCGGGTCGGTGGCGGTGAACTTGGACAACGAAAAGGTGGTGACGCTTCCAGGGATATCGATGGTGTGGGGTTTGGCGGTGATGGTGTTGGTGTACTCGGTCGGGCACATCTCTGGCGCCCATTTCAACCCGGCCGTCACCATTGCTTTCGCCACCTGCAGGAGGTTTCCATGGAATCAGGTGCGATCATATCTCTTCGGAAGTCCAAGCTCCTAACTATTTTTGTCTATCTTCCTTTTAGAATAGGTGAACCATAGTGCACAACAATTTGGGATCAATATCTATTGGCTATTTCAACTGTTAAGACAATCATGAAAGACATTATTTTGCATTGATTTTTGCAACAATTTTGTAAGGGCTTGATGTATAAATATCAAGCCGGTTGGTTTAGTTTGTTTTATACCAACCCCTCTTTCATTTGCCTAAATATAAAACCTCAAACTACAATCCAACATATATACCGAAACAAGACATTCGCTCCCCTCCTTCCTTTCTTTGCTGTGTTTTCCATATAATTTTGTTGTATGTATTTCCTCTATTATCAAGTACAAAGTAAAAGGAAGGTCTTTCTTAAAGGATAGCCGCTAAATAGTTCCTTAAATAATGTTTTCAAAATTCGGACAGTTTAATTTCTTTTCATCATGTCCAACAAATTTTCCAATAATACCGTCCCGTGACCTTAATCAATCTAAGTCACATGTATAGAATATAAATCGCTCTTTCTAACTTAAAAAAAGGAAAAATATATATAAAAGTAAATATATCCAAATTCCACTTGTCGGATATAGGCCTATCCGGAAAATTGGCTTTGATCACATGATGATAAGCAGCCATCGATTTTAGACCTTTACGGATCCAACTTTTTCAATCAAAGATTTATATAGATCTCTTGTGGCTTCATTCGTTTGCAATCTCATTTTTCCTATCTAAATCTTGATCGGCAAAAGCATTAGTTTAAGCAATTAACGGAGGATTTTTTTTTTTTTTGCTAAGCTAAACTTTCCTCTTGGCTGCATTTTGTTCTTGGCGTGTAGGTGCTTCCCTATATATCGGCGCAAGTTATTGGATCGACATTGGCGTGCGGGACGCTGCGGTTGCTCTTCACCGGAAAGCTCAATCATTTCGTGGGGACACAACCGGCCGGTTCGGATGTGCAAGCGTTCGTCTTTGAGTTCATCATCACTTTTTACCTCATGTTCATCGTCTCCGGCGTTGGCACGGACAATAGAGCAGTGAGTTCTAACTTCTTTCTTTGAATTACCTGCTGTTTATTGGGGAAATTTCAATGGACATTCGTGGACAAGTAAAATTTTATGCACAATCCCTTCAAGAAGCGGCCGGATATGAAAATCTTATAAAAACGCATAAGCTTAGTTGGAAATTACGTGAAATTCTCATGGACATGGAAAATAATTAATGCATTTTGCACATAGTACCTAGAGGCCAGAAGACAGCGGCCCCTACCAGCAATGCCAGGCTATCCTAACAAAAAGGGTCGACCCACTTCTAAGTTCTTACAAGGCTAGTCAGTTGCCTTCACGTGTCATATTTGAATTTTATAATCGAATAGAGATTCGTGTCATAGGAAGACGTAATACCTTTGTTAATTGTGCTGTAAAACTTATTATGCTAAATTCGTGTATGCTTCTGGAGTTCGCTGAATAATCATGTTAACGTGTCGGACATAGTTGCTCTTCAAGGGATATGGATAAGATTTTGACGAGCAAGAGGTGATACTCGGAAAGTATAGACATCCTTAACATCATCCTAAGCAAATGGGACATTATTGAATGAGGAAAAAGATTCATTTTAAATATTAATGGAAGCTAATATTAGTTAATTAATGTTGTGCGATTGGTGCAGATAGGAGAATTCGCCGGTCTTGCTGTCGGTGCAACCGTCTTGCTCAACGTGTTGTTTGCAGGGTAATGACTTCTTCTTCTTATTTGACCATGATTATTTAAATTATTATATTGCGTAAACCGTCTCGATATTAAAATTACTATTTTTGGGGGGCACAAAATAAGAAGCTTTTTGCTATGATATTCTAACAAATAGAATAAAAGAATATTTACAATGTAAAAAAATGTAAAATTTGCAACGTCCTTAATCAAGTAAGATGAATAGTATGTGATTGACTACATCTTTTAAAAAAAGAATATCATAACATATGGCTTTTATCTTATAATATGTTGCTGTTCCAAATAATTATTTAAGTATCAAAGGTACATCTTTGACGAAAAGGCCATCCTCAACCTTTTCTCAAGTAACGCTTTGGCCGTCAATTAAAAAAAAAAAGGTGTCTGAATAACCGATATCATTTTTCCAAATAATTAGCTGTCAACCATTACTTTTGTTAAGAAACAAAGTATGAATTTGGGCAGAAATTAGGGATTCTGAGATGATTATTTTTATGATTTTTTCTTTCATCTGATGGTGGTTAGACCAATAACGGGAGCATCAATGAACCCGGCAAGGAGCTTGGGTCCGGCGATAGTGTCTCACCATTACGACAAGCTGTGGATCTACATCGTGGCACCAATAGTCGGGGCAATTTCCGGGGCATGGGTCTACAACTTGATCCGGTTCACCGACAAGCCCATCCGAGAAATCACCGGGTCGTTCCTCCGGAGCTCCGCTTGAACATTGAAGTCAAACTCCTTTTTTTTGTTTTCGTTCTCCTTTTCTCTCTCTCTCGATTTTGATCCTGATGTATGCATTCATAGTGTAAAGGGTTTAGTTTTCCGAATTCAATCGATGGTTTGTTTTGTCCTCTCTCTCTCTCTCTCTCTCTCTCTCTCTCTCTCTCAAGAGCTTCTTTGATTGTGAACGTTGACGGGTCGTATTCCCTCTCTCTCTCTCTCTCTCTCTCCCAAGAGCTTCTTTGATTGTGAACGTTGACGGGTCGTATTCTCTCTCTCTCTCTCTCTCTCTCGAGCTTCTTTGATTGTGAACGTTGACGGGTCGTATTCCCTCTCTCTCTCTCTCTCTCTCTCTCTCTCTCTCTCTCTCTCTCTCTCTCTCTCTCTCTCTCCCAAGAGCTTCTTTGATTGTGAACGTTGACGGGTCGTATTCCCGTTATGGAAATAAATACCTTTACACATGGTAAGAATGAATTAGCTTTCATGTCATGCGGGAAAAAAATAAGATCTTAGAAGAATCTAAAATCGGTGACTTGTAGAAGACCGAAAAAATTATTCAATCAGTTCTAAATAAGGATATGCAAATATACCAAATTGGACCAAAAATCGCCAGAACTAGAACAAATTGGTTCCAGGCATGAAACCAACCACCTAGACTGGACTGGTGTGTGCATATTAATTTTTATGTTTTAAAAACTCTAATTCTGCAATTACTAATTCTAGCTCTCACGCTCCTTAGCCCTTGCCGCTCTAAAAGAACCCTAATTCCTTTCATCTCTCTCGCAGTCTTGCTCTCTCCCTCTCTCTCGCGGCTTGCACTCATGCTTTCTCCCACAGCTCGTGAGTCGTTTTGCCCAATCTAATTTTCTCATTCAAGCCCGTATAATACATTTGATCCTTTCCGCAATCTCCTATTTCACTAAAAAGAAGAAAAAAATTGTCTAGAGACATTTCTCTTTCCTTTGTGTTGGTGCATTGTACCTCATGCCTCTAGATGCAAATTACAATCTACGGGATTGGGAGAAAGCGAGGAATTTTATCTCGATTGCACACAACTTTCATAGAGGAAGAAACCTTCCATTCTAAGGGGTCATTCCGCTAGGAAACAAGCCAGGCTCAAAGTTAGGCATGCAGAAAGATATTGTGCAACTGAAGCAACACATCGCTCAAGTGTTGAAATAGAAATTCGGTACCGAAAAAGAGGCCGAGGGAGACTACAACTACATAATTTTGCAAATGTTTTCATTTTGATTCATAAAATCTTAGAAAAAGACCTCCGGAAAAAGTCTTGGGAAACATCTTATGAGGTCTTTACACAAACATATTAAGAGAAGTCCATAAATGTTCATCATGGCAATGTGATGCACACGTAAAGATAAAAACATACGTCTTCTATTGTGAAATGGAGGATTGTTATGTCGTGGCTGATCTCTTGTCTACAGTTTCGAGACAAGAGACAATGATCTTTGAGGACATTGTAGGAGGACGAAGAACGTACCTTTTGACTTTGCATTGGACTACGATGAATCAAGCCGTATGCTTGCGAGTATGAGAGATGGGTAATTTCAATAATCATTGTTGGATGCAAATTGCGCAATCCCAAGATCTCCATAACCAGAACAAGAACATGCATAATTGAGTAGAAAGATTAACGTACCTATGTTAGGATCCATCGTACTTAAAGCGGAAGCAAAAAAGGAATTACCCACATTCAAGGGGATTACGCATCAAGTCATTCTCCTCTATTGCCCTCCGTATCACTGGCTCAATGAGGCGGCCCCCCTCACCTTTAGCGTTAGGTAAAGGCTCCTTATGTGAGGATACATGTGAGAATTAGGGTTAAAGGAGAGACTTGAGCACTATTTATAGAGTTTCCAACTAGGCCCCCTCATTACGGGTCAGGCTCAACTCAGCCCATACTAGCCAGCCTCATATTAGACTAATTAAGAAACCTTCTATCTCACCTTAGACCAACCCCGTTTTACGGTAACCATAAAAATAGTAAATTACAATATCAATTAATGTAGTCCACATTAAAAAAACTCTTACATTCTCCTACTTGGGCGAAATCGTACCGTATGTGAGCACATTGGTCCAGATATAATTCTTAATAGTCAATCATATCCCATAAAGTCTCAAACACTGAATCATGGCAGTAACTGCATGTATACACACAGAGCGTTCCATGGTCACGAGTGCTCTCAACTTTATTGATATGGATTCAATATGGTAGTGTGGCAAATGGATAACATCTCTCTCATAGAGAGATTCCATTTGTCAGTCACCATTCTCTTACCTTAGGCGACACAAAAAAACTTGTGCCACTAGAGAATGTCTTTATAGTTCCAATGAACCCACATATGCCTTATCCTTACGGTTAACCTTTCTTTATATATAACAAGGTATATACACAAGGCTAATAACCGGATGCCTCCAGCCTTCACTCAATGTTTATACAGTACCTTGAGATTTTATCAATATGTATTCAACATAATAACAATGCATTCAAAAATATTTTATTGAATACAAAAGTTGATACATATCAAACCGTTACTAAATGTAACGAATACAGATGAAATCTTTAACAGAGTAAAGTCAAAATAGCTCCCACTAAACAATAACATCTCATGATGCTCCTAGGCCCATGTTAATGACATGTCGCTCAAATACACATGGGCGTAAGTCTTTAATTAGTGGATCTGCAACCATATCATCTGTGAAAAGATGTTATATTATAATGTCATCTTTCTATATCATTTCCTTTTGGTTAAAAATTTTGACCGCCATATATTTAGACCCCTTGAGACCTCTGTAGTAAATAAATAATACTATAAATTTATTGTCTCAATACAACCCTGTATGGGTCAATCTATAAAATTAAAATGGTCAACTCCTTCATGAGGTTCCGGAGCCTAATGGCCCAAGTAACAACCTTAAAAAAATGTTACAAACTCTGCTTACATAGTAGAAGATGACATAAAACTTTATTTACTGCACTTCCTACTAACATAAATATGTATTCCGTTATTGATCACATGTCATCCTAACAGCCAAGCAAGTTTACATCTGAATGCCCTACTAGCGGCAAGAATTGAACATGTCTGTAAATTAGCATATAATCTTTTGTCTTCTTTAAGTACCTTAAAACATTCTTAGCAGCAACCCAGTATAATTGATTTCTACCTAGAAGTTTCGTCGCAAAGACGATATTTAGTCTAGTGCAAATTTTAGCATACATTATACTATTAAGTGCACTGACACAAGATACATCCTTTAATTAGATTTTCTCAATATCTAAATAAGGACAATGTAATGGATTCGGTCCATCACTCTTGACAACAAGAGCAATTCTTGGCTAGTAATGATGTATATTGTATATTTCCAAAATACGATCAGCAAATGTCCTCTGAGAAAATCTAATATAATATGACGAAAACAATCCTTACGAACCTCAGTGTAAAGGACAAAAGATGCCATGCCTCAAGGTCACTACTAGTAAGCAAAATATCACGTACATAGAGGGCCCGTTTGGTTCGGCTTTTGGGGAATGCATTTGCCAAAATGCAAATACCTTTGGGTGAAGGAGGTTTTCCGAAATGCAAATATCGTTTGGTAAAATTTGTATTGAGATACAACTTTGGCCAAAATACCGTTTGATAAAATTTACATTTGTAAATAACTTTTATTAAATTAAAAAAACAAAAAAAAATTCTATTTTCTTTTTTGAAGTCCGGCGGCCGGATGGCCGGATCCGCGGCCGGACCGTCCGATCCGGCGGCCGGATGGCCGGATCGGGCCGCTGGTCGCGCGACCTCGGGCGACGGTCGCCGGGTCGCGCGCGGCCGGATGGCCAGATCTGGCCACCTGGGTCGCGCGACCCAAGCGACCAGGCGACGGCCGCGCGCGACCCGCGACCGTCGCCTGGGTCGCGCGACCTCAGGCGGCCGTCGCCTGGGGTCGCGCGACCTCAGGCAGCCGCCTGGGTCGCGCGATCCGGGCGGCCGACGCCTGGGTCGCGAGATCCGGGCGTCGCCTGAGGTCCGGCGACGGTCGCCAGGGTCGGGCGACCCTCAGGCGGCGGTCGCCGGCGCGCGCCACCCCTTCGCCGGTGGTCGTCGGCCTCCGATCAGCAGCTTGGAGAGGTTGGAGAAGGTGAACAGTAACCGAGCTACTTGCATCCCAAAAATACAACTTCCCAAAGCACCTCAACCTTTGCATTCAGCTAAAGTCCCTTAGAGCCACTTAGAGATGCAATTGCATCTCGCCAAAGTCACCCAAAAAAACGAACCAAACACCTTTGCATTTGGCCAAGGGACTTTAGAGCCCAAATGAGCATTTGGAATGCTGAACCAAACAGGCCTAGAGTATGAGAAAAATAAATTTCCTCCCACTGACCTTGCAATATATTGAATTACTTTGTTCCTAATTGAACAAAATAACAACACTATGAAATTTTTAATAATAATATCTGGAAATTTGCTTAAAACTATTAATAAAGCTTTTCAGTTTACACACAAGTTTACTTGAATCTATTGCAAAATCCTCCAATTGCACTATATAGATTTTGTATGACGTGTGGACCCCTAGAGTGCTATAACTTTGCACAAAGAGACACTTAAGTGCCATAACTTACGAAAGGTACACTTAAGTGTCAAAATCGGAGTAAAATGGATCACTTGAGTGCCAATCCGGCCAAAGTCCAGCCAAAACGCCGACATGACATTTCTCCTGCGAAGCAAGCCCAAAACGACGCCGTTTTGCACGCTGATGTGGCCAAATAATGCAAAAACGGCGTCGTTTTGGGCTGACGTGGTAAAAAAAAAAAAATTAATTAAATTAAATTTAGTTACAAATTTAAAAAAATACTAAAATATTAAAAAATATTAAAAATTATTAAAAATTATTTAAAAATATTTAAAAAACTTAACAAAATTTAAAAAATACTAAAATTTTTTAAAATATTAAAAAATTACTAAAAAATTTAAAATTATTAAAAAATATAAAAATATTTAAAAATATTTAAAAATTTAAAAAATTTTAAAAATTAAAAAAGGAAAGGGGAGTGGCGGCTAGGGGATCGGCCCTCAACCGCCCCGCCCGCCGGGAAGGGCCGGCGACAGCGGGAGGGTCAACCGGGGTCGCCGGCCACGGCCGGCGCGACCCGGTCGACCGCCGCGAGGGCGCGAGCCCTTGCCATCAGCCACGATCCGGCGGGGTCGCGGCCCTCGCCCGCGCCATAGATCCGGGGGAGGGTTGCGGCCCGCCCGGATCCGGCGAGGGCGGCCCTTGGCCGGCCGGGCGGGGGCGGTGACCCTGGCCGGATTTGGGCGAGGGCTGCGACCCTCGCCCCGATCGGTTGAGGTCGCCAGCCCCTGGCTAGGGCCCGGCGACCCCAGCCGACCCTCCTCCCGTCGACGCCGGCCCTTCCCGGCGGCGGCGGCGGCGATCCTCATCGCCTCCCCCTTTCCTTTTTTTTTTAAATTTTTATAATTTTTCTAAATTTTTCTAAATTTTTTAAAATTTTTTGAAATTTTTTGAAATTTTTCTAAATTTTTTTTTAAATTTTTCTAAATTTTTTTTATAAAATTTTATAAAAAATATAAATTTTTTTTTATATTTTTTTTAATTTTAAAATAATTTTTTGATATTTTAACTAAATTTAATTAATTTTTATATATTTTTTTTATCACGTCGGCTTAAAACGACGCCGTTTTTGCATTATTTGGCCATGTCAACGTGCAAAACGGCGTCGTTTTGGGCTGACTTCGCCGGAAAAATGCCACGTCAGCGTTTTGGCCGGATTTTGGTTGAAGTGGCACTTAAGTGATCCGTTTTTCTTTAAATGTGGCACTTATGTGTACTTTTCGTAAGTTGTGGCACTTAAGTGTCCCTTTGTGTAAAGTTATGGCACTTGGAGCGTTCTTTTGCCGATTTTGTATCTATTTGGCATAACTCCATATAAAAAATGAACTATTAATACCACGTTCACTCTGAAAGAATCTTTAAAAATATTAGAAAGAAATTTTTATTTCTTCACTATAAACTATCCACCCCTCTTTCAGAGTAAAAACTTTAACTACAAGTTTAGTTTTAAACTCCACAATCTTTTTTTTTTCTTTTTTTGAAATCCTTTTAGTTTTGTACGCCAATTTGCAACTAATGAACTTGTGATCTTTAGGCAAGTCAGTAAGTTTCCAAACACTATGATGTTTCATGGATTGTATATCGCATTTTATGGTATCTAATCACATACTTGATTGACGATAAGAAACAACATTTATTTATATCGCTAAATTAACCATGTAGTGGATATTGCAGTCATGCTATCACAAATAAACTATATAGTCTAATGGAATAACTGAGCATCTTTTCCTAACAAATCTCCCGAGTAAAGCTACAACCACTTCATTTTATACTTGAGAGGTTTGAAAGAATTTCATCATAAACTATATCAAGAATAGTACCTTAAATCTCAACAAGTTTAGTCCATGGTATAGGAGATTTCATAATTGTCTGTACCACAATTATCTGTATAGGCAAAAACAAAGACACAGTGATTTTCCATCGTACTATTATCCTTAATAGTCTGAGAGAAGCTATCCTCTACAATTTAGTCGAACTGTAGAAACTTTACAGTGTGTGATTCCATAATACTTGTACCTTCTTTAGAGTCATAAAATTGATACCTCTTTTAACAATCTGGATAAGATACAAAATAATTCCAAGTGGATATAAATTCCAACGCACTTAATATTGGATTAGATAACCTCACTTCTGCATGACACTTATAAATTTCATATGATTCAAGTAATTTATGTCCAGTCTATAACTCAAAAGAAGTTTATGAAACAACTTTTGTATATGAAAATGTTGTTTTCAAAATATTAGCCCATAGAAGATCGGATAAATTAATTTTACTAATCATACTCATCACCATGTTCAATATGGTGCATTTATGCCTTTCGGCCAAATCTTTTTGTTAGGATTTTCGGGTATAGTAAATTAAGTTACCACCCCAGAATTTACCAAGTATTTAACAAATGACCCTTTAAGTTATTCCACATTGTCATACTTGCCAAAATACTTATGGTCACTTTTAAGCCTGACAACCTTTAAGACTAATTCTAATCGATTTATTCTTTACTTCGGTAATTTTACTTCCACAATAATCTATATGAAAGTCTTTAGTTAACCGTTAAGAGTAGACATAATATTAATATTGTCAACTTTTCTACTATTTCTTTAGACATGTGTGTGATTATTTCTTAAATAGAAAATTTTTGGAAATAACCTCTTCAACCATATACGAGATGTATATCTCATTAAGACTTAAACACAATCTTTGTAGATGTGTCCTAATTTCGGTATTAGACAAGACATAATTTAAGCCACTGAGGCTTCCATCATCTTTTAGCAATGCAGTTAGTTGATAAACCACTTTTCAAGTGCTCATTGAATGGAACACTTCATGGATAGTAAACAAATTTTATTGCTCTTTTCCCAAATAACAAGTCCTATGTCTACTACTTAAAATTTGAAGTAATAAAAACCTCAATAACAGTGGAGTTATTAATAACAGAAAATGTGACTGAAAAACAACTAATGTATATAATTAGCATCATGTGAGTACTGTGTAACTTGATGTACAAGTACACATCTAAAGAGTTACACGTATAATCATATATTATAATCTTTGTGAATTCATCACCTTTGGGCATATGAACCACTAGGATCAGTCACTCCTCCACCACACCATCATGCATCCCTCTATGAATTAATACACAATCACCTCCTTTGGAAGTATGACCACGCATTAAATCAGGAGACATCACAATCATCATATGAGACCGAAATTTCTCAAACCCAATCAAGCGTGCCACTTTGGCGGTCACTACTCAATTGAATCCTTGAAACTCTCTCATATTAGGGATATAAACTTTACTTCTCACATACACCATATACATGTGATTTTAACTTTAGTGATAGGGGCAATAAATCACTAAAATCATATATTATGCTAATTACATTACTTTATTCATTAATAAAAATTAATCATATATATCTATAAAACCTGAAAGATAGACTCCTATGAGATCATTGATCATAGCAACATAAGAAACTTCTCATAATAGAGAAGAAAGCATCTCTTATGTACCTCGATTACGATTACCGAACAACATAAAAAGAATGCCGATCTATAGGATCTATTACAAGTTAACATCAATAGAAATGCAGGGTACACTAGATTGACAAGCTTGACAGCTGATCCATTATCACTCATGAGTTTTATAAGGCAAAAAATGACTCCAAGGCTAACAACTGATTTATCAGCCAATTTTTAAGTAACAAATTATCATTGTAATCAACCAGTGGCCTATTAATTGAGTCAAACCAGAGGACCAAATATCTAAACTTTAACAGTAAATATTATTGCTCTGCGTAAATGTTTTTTTTTTTTTTGGTAAGTACTCTGCGTAAATGTTGTCATACTCCTTAACCATAAAAAAATATTCAACTTAATGGACATTAACCAGTGACCAGATGAGTTTAGGTACAATATGCAATGACTTAACTGATATGCATTACCCACATTCAGCAGATGTGTTAATTAGTACAATCAGTTTGGTCACAGGTTCTTAAAACGTCAATCATTCAAAGGTTACCGGCATGTAAAGGAGTATGCATGAGCAACAAAAGGTTCATAACATTTTACTGTTTCCCATCACCTCAATACATAGCTCAATTACTATCTCATAATGGTTGTATCTCATTAAGCCGGCTTTAGTTCACAATAAATTTTAATTTTTATTAATGAATCACACCTTTATAATATTTATGTGATAATATACGTGTAATCCAACATTTGTATTTCCAAAATCACGGAAAATACAAGAAAAATACGCAAAAATACACTAAAAATACATGTATTTAGGGTTTCGTATGTATTTTCACATCCATAAAATCATCAAACATATAAAATAAATACACTACAAGATAGACGATGGGCATACGAATTCAATGCCGCTGGCCACGCGCCGATCCGATACTCCACGCACCCGCACGCGCCGCCTAATTGTGCGACGCGTGGAGCCCATGCGCGGGTGTATCTTGACCGGTTAAAACCGGTCCAACTGGTAGCGGTCCGACCTGTTCCCGGTCTGACCGCTCGGTCCAGCCGCCCAGTCCGACCATTTGACTGGTCCGGTCAACAGTTGACCGGGTCGGGTTGGGTCAACGGGTCGGGTCGGGTTGAGTCGGTTGCCAATCGAGTCTGATTGCTGACGTCATAGTGACGTTAGCCTACGCGCGTGCGATGCACGTGCGAGCCGCGCCCCACGCGTGGGAGCATGTGCGGGCACGTGACCGCGCGTAGGGCGCGTCTCCGACGCCCTGGCGACGCGTGGCCGCGCGTGGGGGCGCGTGCGGCCACCTCCGGCAATGCGCCACCCACGGATCTGCTCCTCTTGTTGAGCCCAGTCCGAATTTGTGATTTAGTTTTATTTTTATTGAACAAAAATCACGAAAATTACAAATTAGGGCAAAAAATCTTATGCGTTTGAGTTCTAGGGTTATGGTTGCTCTAATACCACATGTTGGATGCAAATTGCACAATCCCAAGATCTCCATAATCAGAACAAGAACATGCATAATTGAGTAGAAAGATTAACGCACATGTTTTGGGATCCATCGTACTTAAAGCAGAAGCAAAAAAGGAATTACCCACATTCACGGGGATTAAGCATTAAGTCCTTCTCATCTATTGCCCTTCGTATCACTAGCTCAATGAGGCGGCCCCCCTCATCTTTAGCTTTAGGTAAATGCTTCTTATGTGATGATACATGTGAGAATTAGGGTTAGAGGAGAGATTTGAGCACTATTTATAAAATTTCCAGCCAAGTCCCCTCATTACGAGTCAGGCTTAAATGGGCCCACACTAGCTATGCTCATATTAGACTAATTAAGAAACATTCTATCTTACTTTAGACCAACTCTGTTTTACGGTAACCGTAAAAATAGTAAATTACAATATCAATTAATGTAGTCCACATTAGGAAAACTCTTACAATCATCTCTTCTCAAATAAGTTCAAATCAGAGCAAAATCAGTAAGGACCACAATGAACCAAGCAAAATCCAATGCTTGCCAAAATGAACCTGTGAGTTGGCACCGACTTCAACGACTCTGTCGAACCGTACTCAGGTGGCGACCAAGAGGACATTGGCGAACCCAAAGCCGAGGGGGTGACCACTGAGATGGCCATGTTCGGTCACAATCTAGGGCCTCAAGAAGGAGTTGGCCTCCAAGTTCTCTCGCTTGAGATCTTTCGCAGCCTTGCTGAATTTCTCGTAGAACTCTTTGCAAAAACAAGCTGGTGCATGACGTGCTCCACATTGCAGGACTTGCACCACACGAACTCGCTCGATGACTCGGTCTCGTCTGGAAGAAGTGCGCCCAGTCCCGGCATTTTGCCTAGTGAGCCAGAGTCGATGACGAGTCAGTGGGGCTCAAGAGAGCTACATCACTTGCAAAACCTCTCGAATGCGAGGTGGAGTTTTGGGTTGTTCTTGGCCATTGTGTTTTGGTTGTGGGTTTGTTTCTCGGATCTGAAAAGATCCTATAGCGTTAGTTTTGAAGGAGATGGCCACCGTGGCCGGTCAATACTTGGAAGCGAATCGATTTACGAGAGCAAACAAGAGGGAGGGCATTACTAGCCACTCGGGTAAGATCCAGCGCCATTCACCTCACAGTTATGTCCACGTCCCAGTCCAAAACCCGTTCCCTGAGCTGCCCCAGTACTTGACGAATTGATCTATGGAGTTGCCCGCAACAATTTAAGGAGAAAAATTTGTTTCGGATAGGATATAGACCACTAAATTTATATTGCGAAAAAATGGATAAAAACTAAATAAATAAGTCAATTTGAGTTGGATGGACTATTTTCGACCCGACCTACTCATTTGATGGATTTATCAGTTTCAATTCATTAAATTTGAGAGAACTTTTGAAATATTTTCATGTGATTTTTACACAAATTCAGCCAGATTTTGACTGAGTATAATATTTCCATTTGATGTCCCGTTGACTCAATTATTACACTTGAGGAAAGCCCCTGATAGTCAAATTGGGAGAAATATTTGCGTGAATTTTTTACAAATTTAACCAGACTTTGACTGGACATAACTTTTCCATCCGACGTCTCATTGACTACGTTGCGAAAAGCTAGTGACTTCAATTATCAAATTTAATTTCATGGACGTAGATTTTAGAAGAATTTTGAATTTCATAATGCTGAATATTTTAAACAAAGGTATTTGTACCAATTTTTTTATTGATATAATGACTATGTTCCTTAAAACATAATTTTTTTCAATTTCTATTTAATTTGTTTAAGATAATATAGATTTTGAGGTAAAAGAAGTGCCGGTCATGATTTTTATAATATATCAACGTCAAGCTTTGAGAAGGAGCTGCGTTATTTAGAATATTTGTCGCATAGTTTAAAGTGCATTGAACAAATTGCGACAATTTCCATGTTTGATTACTTGAAAAGTGGCATTAAGGATACTATTTGACCAAAAAGAAGGAGCATTATTTAGGAAAAAAATTAACGAGACTATAATTATGGAGACCATCTATACTTTTAAACTAGTGAACATATATATTATAAGCTTCGCATTGAGTGACTATTGAATTTTTTAATAGAACTCAATCTTCCTAATATTATAGGATGAACTAATGGAAATAAATGTTTTTTTAGAGTTGAAATCAAGAGTCAATACCATTAAAAATTCAATTTTCATTATTGAAGTAATTTCAATTTGGATAATACAATTTTCAGTCCTATTTTAAAATTTTACATCGTAGTATCATCTGCCATTTATTAACAAAAGCTAAAGCATCCATGCAATCAGACAGTCGATGTGTTATGGCAAAAAGAAGTCACTAATCACTCAAGACCTTAAACACTCCCTTACCAGTGTATTTTACATCCCACAACTTTGTCAGATCACTGACATTGATGATATTTCAAGCCAACGTGAAACGAACAAGGCTAATCTGGGAAGGCCTCATGAAGTAACAGTTCATGAGAGGTAGAGTTAGGTCTAATATTTTTTTTGGTCGAAATAGTTAGGTCTAATATTGACAATTCACAAAACGCATGTCTTCCAAATGGATCTATTTTGCCCCCTTAGTCCCATAATAGGACAAAGCAAATATCTAGTTTCCTAGATACTAAAAAACACCAGCCAATTATAGCCTAACCCAAGATTGACTCACATTCAAAGATAGGTCAAATAACATATCAAGTTCCAATCTCAAAACCGAAAATGCCAACTACAAATAGGCATCAGATCAAGGAATTTGCCCAAATTATTATTCTAGTTTGTGCCTCCCTCTATTTCAGCTTGAGGGGGATAAATCGGCCTCCAGCGCCACGTCTGTTTCACAGGTCATCATCCCTTTTCAACGTCGCATCTTCTTGAGGTCTCTAGTTAGGAAAAACAAATTTAGAAGTTCGATAAATCCTTTTAGAAATCCAAGCTGTCATACACAATCTTAATCCACATCGACCTCTCTCAGGTACTAGTATAAATAGGGCCTGCTTCTCTCCAAATGCAAGACGGTTCGAACACATACCAGCGATTTCTCTGCCCTTCTTGTCAATCTTGAAAAGCTGTCGTCTGCTCCTTACCTTGAATTTGCAGAAAATGGCAGATCAGACCAGTGGGAGCAATGGAGACAGTGAAGTTGTCTTGGAAATAAGAGACAATTCCAGAACCAAGCAAGAGATCAAATGCACTATGTTCTCTTTTCCCTTTATTCAAAAGGTTACTTTCGTTCTAATGGAGACTCTTTTTCCCCCCAAACCCTACCTTCTCGTCTCCTTTTTTTTTTTTTTTTTACTTTCTTTTTCGCGTGTTCACTTAAAATATAAATGTTCATCAAGAATCTTTTGAGGTGCACATGTTGTGTTCTGCACTGCCATGGCAGTAGACTCCTCAAACTCATAATAATATGCAGAGAATTTAGGACTTTCGGTACGAAAAGGTTTGATCCCAAATTTCTCAAAATGTTGCAGTTGATCGCGGAGGTCTTTGGGACGTACTTCTTGATATTCGCCGGTTGCGGGTCGGTGGCGGTGAACTTGGACAACGAAAAGGTGGTGACGCTTCCAGGGATATCGATGGTGTGGGGTTTGGCGGTGATGGTGTTGGTGTACTCGGTCGGGCACATCTCTGGCGCCCATTTCAACCCGGCCGTCACCATTGCTTTCGCCACCTGCAGGAGGTTTCCATGGAATCAGGTGCGATCATATCTCTTCGGAAGTCCAAGCTCCTTACTATTTTTGTCTATCTTCCTTTTAGAATAGGTGAACGATAGTGCACAACAATTTGGGATCAATATCTATTGGCTATTTCAACTGTTATGACAATCATGAAAGACATTATTTTGCATTGATTTTTGCAACAATTTTGTAAGGGCTTGATGTATAAATATCAAGCCGGTTGGTTTAGTTTGTTTTATACCAACCCCTCTTTCATTTGCCTAAATATAAAACCTCAAACTACAATCCAACATATATACCGAAACAAGACATTCGCTCCCCTCCTTCCTTTCTTTGCTGTGTTTTCCATGTAATTTTGTTGTATGTATTTCCTCTCTTATCAAGTACAAAGTAAAAGGAAGGTCTTTCTTAAAGGATAGCCGCTAAATAGTTCCTTAAATAATGTTTTCAAAATTCGGACAGTTTAATTTCTTTTCATCATGTCCAACAAATTTTCCAATAATACCGTCCCGTGACCTTAATCAATCTAAGTCACATGTATAGAATATAAATCGCTCTTTCTAACTTAAAAAAAGGAAAAATATATATAAAAGTAAATATATCCAAATTCCACTTGTCGGATATAGGCCTATCCGGAAAATTGGCTTTGATCACATGATGATAAGCAGCCACCGATTTTAGACCTTTACGGATCCAACTTTTTCAATCAAAGATTTATATAGATCTCTTGTGGCTTCATTCGTTTGCAATCTCATTTTTCCTATCTAAATCTTGATCGGCAAAAGCATTAGTTTAAGCAATTAACGGAGGATTTTTTTTTTTGCTAAGCTAAACTTTCCTCTTGGCTGCATTTTGTTCTTGGCGTGTAGGTGCTTCCCTATATATCGGCGCAAGTTATTGGATCGACATTGGCGTGCGGGACGCTGCGGTTGCTCTTCACCGGAAAGCTCAATCATTTCGTGGGGACACAACCGGCCGGTTCGGATGTGCAAGCGTTCGTCTTTGAGTTCATCATCACTTTTTACCTCATGTTCATCGTCTCCGGCGTTGGCACGGACAATAGAGCAGTGAGTTCTAACTTCTTTCTTTGAATTACCTGCTGTTTATTGGGGAAATTTCAATGGACATTCGTGGACAAGTAAAATTTTATGCACAATCCCTTCAAGAAGCAGCCGGATATGAAAATCTTATAAAAACGCATAAGCTTAGTTGGAAATTACGTGAAATTCTCATGGACATGGAAAATAATTAATGCATTTTGCACATAGTACCTAGAGGCCAGAAGACAGCGGCCCCTACCAGCAATGCCAGGCTATCCTAACAAAAAGGGTCGACCCACTTCTAAGTTCTTACAAGGCTAGTCAGTTGCCTTCACGTGTCATATTTGAATTTTATAATTTAATAGAGATTCGTGTCATAGGAAGACGTAATACCTTTGTTAATTGTGCTGTAAAACTTATTATGCTAAATTCGTGTATGCTTCTGGAGTTCGCTGAATAATCATGTTAACGTGTCGGACATAGTTGCTCTTCAAGGGATATGGAGAAGATTTTGACGAGCAAGAGGTGATACTCGGAAAGTATAGACATCCTTAACATCATCCTAAGCAAATGGGACATTATTGAATGAGGAAAAAGATTCATTTTAAATATTAATGGAAGCTAATATTAGTTAATTAATGTTGTGCGATTGGTGCAGATAGGAGAATTCGCCGGTCTTGCTGTCGGTGCAACCGTCTTGCTCAACGTGTTGTTTGCAGGGTAATGACTTCTTCTTCTTATTTGACCATGATTATTTAAATTATTATATTGCGTAAACCGTCTCGATATTAAAATTACTATTTTTGGGGGGCACAAAATAAGAAGCTTTTTGCTATGATATTCTAACAAATAGAATAAAAGAATATTTACAATGTAAAAAATGTAAAATTTGCAACGTCCTTAATCAAGTAAGATGAATAGTATGTGATTGACTACATCTTTTAAAAAAGAATATCATAACATATGGCTTTTATCTTATAATATGTTGCTGTTCCAAATAATTATTTAAGTATCAAAGGTACATCTTTGACGAAAAGGCCATCCTCAACCTTTTCTCAAGTAACGCTTTGGCCGTCAATTAAAAAAAAAAAGGTGTCTGAATAACCGATATCATTTTTCCAAATAATTAGCTGTCAACCATTACTTTTGTTAAGAAACAAAGTATGAATTTGGGCAGAAATTAGGGATTCTGAGATGATTATTTTATGATTTTTTTTTCTTTCATCTGATGGTGGTTAGACCAATAACGGGAGCATCAATGAACCCAGCAAGGAGCTTGGGTCCGGCGATAGTGTCTCATCATTACGCCAAGCTGTGGATCTACATCGTGGCACCAATAGTCGGGGCAATTTCCGGGGAATGGGTCTACAACCTGATCCGGTTCACCGACAAGCCCATCCGAGAAATCACCAGGTCGTTCCGCCGGGAAGGGCCGGCGACAGCGGGGGGAGGGTCAGCCGGGGTCGCCGGGCCCTGGCCAGGGGGCGGCGACCCCGTTTGACCAGCGGCGAGGGCCGCGAGCCCTTGCCACTGGCCACAGATCCGGCGAGGGTCGCAGCCCTCGCCACTGGCCATAGATCTGGGGAGGGTTGCGGCCCTCGCCCAGATCCGGCGAGGGTCGGCGGCCCTTGGCCCGGCCGGGCGGGGGCCGGTGACCCTGGCCGGATTTGGGCGAGGGCTGCGACCCTCGCCCCGATCGGCTAAGGTCGCCAGCCCCTGGCTAGGGCCCGGCGACCCCAATCGACCCTCCTCCCGTTGACGCCGGCCCTTCCCGGCGGCGGCGGCGGCTGAGGGCTGATCCCTCAATCGCCTCCCCCTTTCCTTTTTTTTTTTAAAAATTTTTTTAAAATATTTAAAATTTGTTAAATTTTTTAAATTTTTTGAAATTTTTGAAAATTTTTGAAAATTTTTCTAATTTTTTTAAAATTTTTCTAAATTTTTTTATAAAATTTTATAAAATATAAATTTTTTTAAAATTTTAAAATAATTTTTTAATATTTTAACTAAATTTAATTAATTTTTATATATATTTGTTTATCACGTCAGCCTAAAACGATGCCGTTTTTGCATTATTTGGCCATGTCAACGTGCAAAACGGCGTCGTTTTGGGCTGACTTCGCTGGAAAAATGCCACGTCGGCGTTTTGGCCGGATTTTGGCCGAAGTGGCACTTAAGTGATCCGTTTTTCTTTGAATGTGGCACTTATGTGTACTTTTCGTAAGTTATGGTACTTAAGTGTCCCTTTGTGCAAAGTTATGGCAATTAGAGCGTTCTTTTGCCGATTTTGTATCTATTTGGCATAACTCCATATAAAAAATGAACTATTAATACCACGTTCACTCTGAAAGAATCTTTAAAAATATTAGAAAGAAATTTTTATTTCTTCACTATAAACTATCCACCCCTCTTTCAGAGTAAAAACTTTAACTACAAGTTTAGTTTTAAACTCCACAATCTTTTTTTTTTTTTTTTTTTTTTTTGAAATCCTTTTAGTTTTGTACGCCAATTTGCAACTAATGAACTTGTGATCTTTAGGCAAGTCAGTAAGTTTCCAAACACTATGATGTTTCATGGATTGTATATCGCATTTTATGGCATCTAATCACATACTTGATTGACGATAAGAAACAACATTTATTTATATCGCTAAATCAACCATGTAGTGGATATTGCAGTCATGCTATCACAAATAAACTATATAGTCTAATGGAATAACTGAGCATCTTTTCCTAACAAATCTCCCGAGTAAAGCTACAACCACTTCATTCTATACTTGAGAGGTTTGAAAGAATTTCATCATAAACTATATCAAGAATAGTACCTTAAATCTCAACAAGTTTAGTCCATAGTATAGGAGATTTCATAATTGTCTGTACCACAATTATCTGTATATGCAAAAACAAAGACACAGTGATTTTCCATCGTACTATTATCCTTAATAGTCTGAGAGAAGCTATCCTCTACAATTTAGTCGAACTGTAGAAACTTTACAGTGTGTGATTCCATAATACTTGTACCTTCTTTAGAGTCATAAAATTGATACCTCTTTTAACAATCTGGATAAGATACAAAATAATTCCAAGTGGATATAAATTCCAACGCACTTAATATTGGATTAGATAACCTCACTTCTGCATGACACTTATAAATTTCATATGATTCAAGTAATTTATGTCCAGTCTATAACTCAAAAGAAGTTTATGAAACAACTTTTGTATATGAAAATGTTGTTTTCAAAATATTAGCCCATAGAAGATCGGATAAATTAATTTTACTAATCATACTCATCACCATGTTCAATATGGTGCATTTATGCCTTTCGGCCAAATCTTTTTGTTAGGATTTTCGGGTATAGTAAATTAAGTTACCACCCCAGAATTTACCAAGTATTTAACAAATGACCCTTTAAGTTATTCCACATTGTCATACTTGCCAAAATACTTATGGTCACTTTTAAGCCCGACAACCTTTAAGACTAATTCTAATCGATTTATTCTTTACTTCGGTAATTTTACTTCCACAATAATCTATATAAAAGTCTTTAGTTAACCGTTAAGAGTAGACATAATATTAATATTGTCAACTTTTCTACTATTTCTTTAGACATGTGTGTGATTATTCCTTAAATAGAAAATTTTTGGAAATAACCTCTTCAACCATATACGAGATGTATATGTCATTAAGACTTAAACACAATCTTTGTAGACGTATCCTAATTTCGGTATTAGACAAGACATAATTTAAGCCACTGAGGCTTCCATCATCTTTTAGCAATGCAGTCAGTTGATAAACCACTTTTCAAGTGCTCATTGAATGGAACACTTCATGGATAGTAAGCAAATTTTATTGCTCTTTTCCCAAATAACAAGTCCTATGTCTACTACTTAAAATTTGAAGTAATAAAAACCTCAATAACGGTGAAGTTATTAATAACAGAAAATGTGACTGAAAAACAACTAATGTATATAATTAGCATCATGTGAGCACTGTATAACTTGATGTACAAGTACATATCTAGAGAGTTACACATATAATCATATATTATAATCTTTGTGAATTCATCACCTTTGGGCATATGAACCACTAGGATCAGTCACTCCTCCACCACACCATCATGCATCCCTCTATAAATTAATACACAATCACCTCCTTTGGAAGTATGACCACGCATTAAATCAGGAGACATCCCAATCATCATATGAGACCGAAATTTCTCAAACCCAATCAAGCGTGCCACTTTGGCGGTCACTACTCAATTGAATCCTTGAAACTCTCTCATATTAGGGATATAAACTTTACTTCTCACATACACCATATACATGTGATTTTAACTTTAGTGATAGGGGCAGTAAATCACTAAAATCATATATCATGCTAATTACATTACTTTATTCATTAATAAAAATTAATCATATATATATAAAACCTGAAAGATAGACTCCTATGAGATCATTGATCATAGCAACATAAGAAACTTCTCATAATAGAGAAGAAAGCATCTCTTATGTACCTCGATTACAGATTACCAGAACAACATAAAAAGAATGCCGATCTATAGGATCTATTACAAGTTAACATCAATAGAAATGCAGGGTACACTAGATTGACAAGCTTGACAGCTGATCCATTATCACTCATGAGTTTTATAAGGCAAAAAATGACTCCAAGGCTAACAACTGATTTATCAGCCAATTTTTAAGTAACAAATTATCATTGTAATCAACCAGTGGCCTATTAATTGAGTCAAACCAGATGACCAAATATCTAAACTTTAACAGTAAATATTATTGCTCTGCGTAAATGTTTTTTTTTTTTTGGTAAGTACTCTGCGTAAATGTTGTCATACTCCTTAACCATAAAAAAATATTCAACTTAATGGACATTAACCAGTGACCAGATGAGTTTAGGTACAATATGCAATGACTTAACTGATATGCATTACCCACATTCAGCAATGTGTTAATTAGTACAATCAGTTTGGTCACAGGTTCTTAAAACGTCAATCATTCAAAGGTTACCGGCATGTAAAGGAGTATGCATGAGCAACAAAAGTTTCATAACATTTTACTGTTTCTCATCACCTCAATACATAGCTCAATTACTATCTCATAATGGTTGTATCTCATTAAGCCGGCTTTAGTTCACAATAAATTTTAATTTTTATTAATGAATCACACCTTTATAATATTTATGTGATAATATACGTGTAATCCAACATTTGTATTTCCAAAATCACGGAAAATACAAGAAAAATACGCAAAAATACACTAAAAATACACGTATTTAGGGTTTCGTATGTATTTTCACATCCATAAAATCATCAAACATATAAAATAAATACACTACAAGATAGACGATGGGCATACGAATTCAATGCCGCCGGCCACGCGCCGATCCAATACTCCACGCACCCGCACGCGCCGCCTAATTGTGCGATGCGTGGAGCCCATGCGCGAGTGTATCTTGACCGGTTAAAACCGGTCCAACTGGTAGCGGTCCGACCTGTTCCCGGTCTGACCGCTCGGTCCAGCCGCCCGGTCCGACCATTTGACTGGTCCGGTCAACAGTTGACCGGGTCGGGTTGGGTCAACGGGTCGGGTCGGGTTGAGTCGGTTGCCAATCGAGTCCGATTGCTGACGTCATAGTGACGTTAGCCTACGCGCGTGCGATGCACATGCGAGCCGCGCCCCACGCGTGGGAGCATGTGCGGGCACATGACCGCGCGTAGGGCGCGTCTCCGACGCCCTGGCGACGCGTGGCCGCGCGTGGGGGCGCGTGCGGCCACCTTTGGCAATGCGCCACCCACGGATCTGCTCCTCTTGTTGAGCCTAGTCCGAATTTGTGATTTAGTTTTATTTTTATTGAACAAAAATCACAAAAATTACAAATTAGGGCAAAAAATCTTATGCGTTTGAGTTCTAGGGTTATGGTTGCTCTAATACCACATGTTGGATGCAAATTGCACAATCCCAA
This sequence comes from Eucalyptus guilfoylei, assembly GCA_016097605.1. Classification (NCBI taxonomy): domain Eukaryota; kingdom Viridiplantae; phylum Streptophyta; class Magnoliopsida; order Myrtales; family Myrtaceae; genus Eucalyptus; species Eucalyptus guilfoylei. The sequence goes on along the minus strand of CM027864.1, from coordinate 26,572,574 downwards.
GATCTCCATAATCAGAACAAGAATATGCATAATTGAGTAGAAAGATTAACGCACATGTTTTGGGATCCATCGTACTTAAAGCGGAAGCAAAAAAGGAATTACCCACATTCACGGGGATTAAGCATCAAGTCATTCTCCTCTATTGCCCTCCGTATCACTAGCTCAATGAGGCGGCCCCCCTCACCTTTAGCTTTAGGTAAATGCTTCTTATGTGAGGATACATGTGAGAATTAGGGTTAGAGGAGATATTTGAGCACTATTTATAAAATTTCCAGCCAGGTCCCCTCATTACGAGTCAGGCTTAAATGGGCCCACACTAGCTATGCTCATATTAGACTAATTAAGAAACATTCTATCTTACTTTAGACCAACTCTGTTTTACGGTAACCGTAAAAATAGTAAATTATAATATCAATTAATGTAGTCCACATTAGGAAAACTCTTACAATCATCTCTTCTCAAATAAGTTCAAATCAGAGCAAAATCAGTAAGGAACACAGTGAACCAAGCAAAATCCAATGCTTGCCAAAATGAACCTGTGAGTTGGCACCGACTTCAACGACTCTGTCGAACCGTACTCAGGTGGCGACCAAGAGGACATTGGCGAACCCAAAGCCGAGGGGGTGACCACTGAGATGGCCATGTTCGGTCACAATCTAGGGCCTCAAGAAGGAGTTGGCCTCCAAGTTCTCTCGCTTGAGATCTTTCGCAGCCTTGCTGAATTTCTCGTAGAACTCTTTGCAAAAACAAGCTGGTGCATGACGTGCTCCACATTGCAGGACTTGCACCACACGAACTCGCTCGATGACTCGGTCTCGTCTGGAAGAAGTGCGCCCAGTCCCGGCATTTTGCCTAGTGAGCCAGAGTCGATGACGAGTCAGTGGGGCTCAAGAGAGCTACATCACTTGCAAAACCTCTCGAATGCGAGGTGGAGTTTTGGGTTGTTCTTGGCCATTGTGTTTTGGTTGTGGGTTTGTTTCTCGGATCTGAAAAGATCCTATAGCGTTAGTTTTGAAGGAGATGGCCACCGTGGCCGGTCAATACTTGGAAGCGAATCGATTTACGAGAGCAAACAAGAGGGAGGGCATTACTAGCCACTCGGGTAAGATCCAGCGCCATTCACCTCACAGTTATGTCCACGTCCCAGTCCAAAACCCGTTCCCTGAGCTGCCCCAGTACTTGACGAATTGATCTATGGAGTTGCCCGCAACAATTTAAGGAGAAAAATTTGTTTCGGATAGGATATAGACCACTAAATTTATATTGCGAAAAAATGGATAAAAACTAAATAAATAAGTCAATTTGAGTTGGATGGACTATTTTCGACCCGACCTACTCATTTGATGGATTTATCAGTTTCAATTCATTAAATTTGAGAGAACTTTTGAAATGTTTTCATGTGATTTTTACACAAATTCAGCCAGATTTTGACCGTGTATAATATTTCCATTTGATGTCCCGTTGACTCAATTATTACACTTAAGGAAAGCCCCTGGTAATCAAATTGGGAAAAATATTTGCGTGAATATTTTATAAATTTGACCAGACTTTGACTGGACATAACTTTTCCGTCCAATGTCTCATTGACTACGTTGCGAAAAGCTAGTGACTTCAATTATCAAATTTAATTTCATGGACGTAGATTTTAGAAGAATTTTGAATTTCATATAGCTGAATATTTTAAACAAAGGTATTTGTACCAATTTTTTATCGATATAATGATTATGTTCCTTAAAACATGATTTTTTTTTCAATTTCTATTTAATTTGTGTAAGATAATATAGGTTTTGAGGTAAAAGAAGTGCCGGTCATGATTTTTATAATATATCAACGTCTAGCTTTTAGAAGGATCTACTTTATTTAAAATATTTATCGTATAGTTTAAAGTGAACTGAACAAATTGCGACAATTTCCATGTTTGATTACTTTTTTTTTTTTTGGTCGGAACATGTTTGATTACTTGAAAAGTGGCATTAAGGATACTATTTTACAAAAAAAAAAAAGAAGAAGCATTATTTAGGAAAAAAAATTAACGAGACTCTAATTATGGAGACCATCCATACTTTTAAACTAGTGAACATATATATTATAAGCTTCGCATTGAGTTACTATTGAATTTATTAATAGAACTCAATCTTCCTAATAAAGCAAGAGTTGATACCATTAAAAATTCAGTTTTCATTATTGAAGTAATTTTAATTTAGATAATCCAGTTTTCAGTCCTATTTTAAAATTTTACATCGTTAGTATCATCTTCCATTTATTAACAAAAGATAAAGCATCCATGCAATCAGACATTCGATATGTTATGGCAAAAAGAAGTCACTAATCACTCAAGACCTTAAACACTCCCTTACGAATGTATTTTACATCCCATAGCTTTGGCAGATCACTGGCGTTGATGATATTTCAAGCCAACGTGAAACGAACAAGGCTAATCTAGGAAGGCCTTATGAAAATTCACAAAACGCATGTCTTCCAAATGGATCTATTTTTCCCCCTTAGTCCCATAATAGGACAAATCAAATATCTAGTTTCCTAGATACTAAAAAACACCAGCCAATTATAGCCTAACCCAAGATTGACTCTCATTCAAAGATAGGTCAAATAACGTATCAAGTTCCAATCTCAAAATCGACAATGCCAACTACAAATAGGCATCAGATCAAGGAATTTGCCCAAATTATTAATCTAGTTTGTGCCTCCCTCTATTTCAGCTTGAGGGGGATAAATCGGCCTCCAGCGCCACGTCTGTTTCACAGGTCATCATCCCTTTTCAACGTCGCATCTTCTTGAGGTCTCTAGTTAGGAAAAACAAATTTAGAAGTTCGATAAATCCTTTTAGAAATCCAAGCTGTCATACACAATCTTAATCCACATCGATCTCTCTCAGGTACAAGTATAAATAGGGCCTGCTTCTTTCCAAATGCAAGACGGTTCGAACACATACCGGCGATTTCTCTCCCCTTCTGGTCAATCCTGAAAAGCTGTCGTTTGCTCCTTACCTTGAATTTGCAGAAAATGGCAGATCAGACCAGTGGGAGCAATGGAGACAGTGAAGTTGTCTTGGAAATAAGAGACAATTCCAGAACCAAGCAAGAGATCAAATGCACTATGTTCTCTTTTCCCTTTATTCAAAAGGTTACTTTCGTTCTAATGGAGACTCTTTTTTCCCCCCAAACCCTACCTTCTCGTCTCCTTTTTTTTTTTTACTTTCTTTTTCGCGTGTTCACTTAAAATATAAATGTTCATCAAGAATCTTTTGAGGTGCACATATTGTGTACTGCACTGCCATGGCATTTAGACTCCTCAAACTTATAATAATATGCAGAGAATTTAGGACTCTCGGTACGAAAGGGTTTGATCCCAAATTTCTCAAAATGTTGCAGTTGATCGCGGAGGTCTTTGGGACGTACTTCTTGATATTCGCCGGTTGCGGGTTGGTGGCGGTGAACTTGAATAACGAAAAGGTGGTGACGCTTCCAGGGATATCAATGGTGTGGGGGTTGGCGGTGACGGTGTTGGTGTACTCGGTCGGGCACATCTCCGGCGCCCATTTCAACCCGGCCGTCACCATTGCTTTCGCCACCTGCAGGAGGTTTCCATGGAATCAGGTGCGACGATATCTCTTTGGAAGTCAAAGCTCCTAACTATTCTTGTCTATCTTCCTTTTAAAATAGGCGAACCATAATGCAAAACAATTTGGGATCAATATCTATTGGATATTTCAACTGTTATGACAATCATGAAAGACATTATTTTGCATTGATTTTTGCAACAATTTTGTAAGGGCTTGAGTTGTAAATGTCAAGCCGGTTGGTTTAATTTGTTATTTGCCAACCCCTCTTTCATTTGCCTATATATAAAACCTCAAACTACAATCCAACATATATAACAAAACAGGAAATTCTCTCCTCTCCTTCCTTTCTTTGCTGTGTTTTCCATATAATTTTGTTGTATGTATTTCTCTATTATCGACTACAAAGTAAAAACGAAGGTCTGTTCTATTCTGAAAGGATGGCCGCTAAATAGTTCCTTAAATAATGTTTGCGCCATTTGGAGTTTATTTTATTTTCATCGTGTCCAACAGGTTGTCCAATAAAATCGTCCGGTGACCTTTTAATCAATCCGAGTCACGTGTGTAGAATATAAAACGCTCTTTTTAAAGCAAAAAAAAAAAAAAAATACAAAATTTAATATATCCAAATTCCACTTGTCGGATGTAGGCCAGTCTGGAAAACTTGGCTTTGATCACATCATGCTAAGCAGCCACCGGTTTTAGAGCTTGACGCATCCAACTTTTTCAATCAAAGATTTAAATAGCCCTCTTGGGGGTTCATTCATTTGCAATCTCATTTTTTCTTGATCGGCAAAATCGTTAGTTTAGGCAATTAACGGAGAATTCTTTTTTATGTTTTTGCGGAGCTAAACTTTCCTCTTGGCTGCATTTTGTTCTTGGCTTGTAGGTGCTTCCCTATGTATCGGCACAAGTTATTGGATCGACGTTGGCGTGCGGGACGCTGCGGTTGCTATTCACCGGCAAGCTCGACCATTTCGTGGGGACACAACCAGCCGGTTCGGATGTGCAAGCGTTCGTCTTTGAGTTCATCATCACTTTTTACCTCTTGTTCATCGTCTCCGGCGTTGGCACCGACAATAGAGCAGTGAGTTCTAACTTCTTTCTTTGAATTACCTGATGTTTATTGGGGAAATTTCAATGGACATTCCTCGACAAGTAAAATTTAATGCACAATCCCTTTAAGAACCGGCGGGATATGAAAATCTTATAAAAACACATAAGATTAGCTAGAAATTATGTGAAATTCTCATGGACATGGAAAATAATTAATGCATTTTGCACATAGTACCTAGAGGCCAGAGGGCGGAGGCCCCTACCAGCAATGCCAGGCTATATAACAAAAAGGGTCGACCCACTTCCAAGTTCTTATAAGGGCTGGTCAGTTGTGTTCACGTGTCATATTCGAATTTTGTAATCAAATCGAGTCATGTCGTATGATAATGTAATACTTTGTTAATTGTGCTGTAAAACTTATTATTCTAAATTCGTGATGCTTCCGGAGTTCGCCGAATAATCATGTTAACGTGTCGGACATAGTTGCTCTTCAAGGGATATGGAGAAGATTTAGAGAAGCAAGAGGTGATACTCGGAAAGTGTAGACATCCTTAAAATCATCCTAAGCAAATCGGACATTATTGAATGAGGAAAAAGATTCATAAGTATTGGTCAAAGTTAATATTAGTTAATTAATGGTTTGTGATTGGTGCAGATAGGAGAATTCGCCGGCCTTGTTGTCGGTGCAACCGTCTTGCTCAACGTGTTGTTTGCAGGGTAATGACTTCTTCTTATTTGACCATGATTATCTAAATTATTACATTGCGTAAACCGTCTCAATATTAAAATTACTATCTTTTGAGGGGCACAAAAGAAGAAGCTTTTTCCTATGATATTCTAACTAATAGAATAAAAGAACATTTACAATGTAAAAAATGTAAAATTTGTAACGTCCTTTATCTAGTAAGATGAATAGTATGTGATTGACTACATCTTTTGAATAAAGAATATCATAACATATGGCTTTTATCTTATAATATGTTGCTGTTCTAAATAATTATTTATCATAAGGTACATCTTTAACGAAAATGCCATCCTCAACCTTTTCTCAAGTAACGCTTTGGCAGTCAATTCAAAAAGAAAGTTATCTGAATAACGGATATCATTTTTCCAAGTAATTGGCCGTGGACCTTTTCTTCTGCTACGACACAAAGTATGAATTTGGGCAGAAATTAGGGATTCTGAGATGATTATTTTTATGATTTTTTCTTTCATCTGATGGTGGTTAGACCAATAACGGGAGCATCAATGAACCCGGCAAGGAGCTTGGGTCCGGCGATAGTGTCTCACCATTACGACAAGCTGTGGATCTACATCGTGGCACCAATAGTCGGGGCAATTTCCGGGGCATGGGTCTACAACCTGATCCGGTTCACCGACAAGCCCATCCGAGAAATCACCGAGTCGTTCCTCCGGAGCTCCGCTTGAACATTGAAGTCAAACTCCTTTTTTTTGTTTTCGTTCTCCTTTTCTCTCTCTCGATTTTGATCCTGATGTATGCATTCATAGTGTAAAGGGTTTAGTTTTCCGAATGCAATCGATGGTTTGTTTTGTCCTTTCTCTCTCTCTCTCTCTCTCTCTCTCTCTCACTGATCTTGATGTATGCATTCATAGTGTAAAGGGTTTAGTTTTCCGAATTCAATCGATGGTTTGTTTTCTCCTCTCTCTCTCTCTCTCTCTCTCTCTCTCCCCCCAAGAGCTTCTTTGATTGTGAACGTTGACGGGTCGTATTCCCGTTATGGAAATAAATACCATTACACATGGTAAGAATGAATTAGCTTTCATGTCATGCAGGAAAAAAAAAAGATCTTAGAAGAATATAAAATCGGCAACTTGTAGAAGACCGAAAAAAGTATTCAATCAGTTCTAAATAAGGGTATACAAATGTACAAAATTGGACTGAAAAATCGCCTGAACCAGAACAAATTGGTTCCAGTTGCGAAATCACCCACCTAGACCGGACTAGTGTGTGCATATTAATTTTTATGTTTTAAAAACTCTAATTTTGTAATTACTAATTCTAGCTCTCACGCTCCTTAATCCTCGCCTCTCTAAAAGAACCCTAATTCCTTTAATCTCTCTCGCAATCTCGCTCTCTCCCTCTCTCACACGGCTCGCACTCATGCTCTCTCCTGCAGCTCGTAAGTCGTTTTGCCCGATCTAATTTTCTCATTCAAGCCCATAAAATAAATTTGTTCCTTTTCGCAATCTCCTAATTCACTAAAAAAAAATTGTCTAGAGACATTTCTCTTTCCTTTGTGTTGGTGCATTGTACCTCATGCCTCTAGATGCAAATTACAACCTACGGGATTCGGAGAAAGCGATGAATTTCATCTCGACTGCACGCAACTTTCATAGAGGAAGAAACCTTCCATTCGAAGGGGTCATTACGCTAGGAAACAAGCCAGGCTCAAAGTTAGACATGCAGAAAGATGTTGTGCAACCCAAGTAACACATCGCTCAAGTGTTGAAATAGAAATTTGGTACCGAAAGAGAGGCCGAGGAAGACTACGACTCCATAGCCATGGAGTTCCGTCTGGGCACGACAAGCCCATTACTATACTTATCTGTGACTCCATAGACCGTCTCGTATCAGCTTAAACTAGTGCATGGTTCAGTACCCATCTAAGTTAATCCCAAGGTCTTTGAATGACAATGCTTCTTAAGTTTCCGAAGTATTGAAATCCTGAAACAGTAATGGGAGGAACTTTCGCACTGGCGAAGGACTATTGACACTTTATCATCTAACAATGCCGGAGTAAAGTAAGAAAAGAAAAGTTAGGACGGATGTAGTTTGCCAAAGATCAGAGGAAGCACCAAAGGATCTATTCGATACCTTTCCAAAGTGGAAGTTAAGACTTGAGGATACGAGAGAGAACTCCCAGCTTAGCAGAGAATCTGTCCTAATGGCCGAGCCACTACTCTGGGATAAGGTACACTTATGCCGGACCTGTAATGGATTTCAATTTCAACAAACATAATCAACAGCTGAGTTCAAACACACCTAGTGGGATAATGCTTGGATTATTGTTGCTATTACTGTTGTATGAGTGTTCTGTGCACCACGAGCAGAGAGTGCACACCCCAGAGAGAGCGAGAGAGAGAGAGAGAGAGAGACCATCAATGGGAGAGAAAGGGAGGATATGACCCGAAAACTTACATGTGAGAGACATCAATATGTAACTTTGTATACATGCCTTGAGATAACATGACAGCACGCCAGAAAGATGAAACAAGGAGTAAGGTATGGGAAAACAACCAAGTGATTGGATCAGCCACTCGAAGAGACACTCGTGATTAATCCTGTTCCAAAAAACCAGAGTAGGATCTAAAACTGTGATATTGCGATGACCAATCACTAGAACCCAACACGAAACAAAATCACAATGATGAAAAATCCTGATGGTTTGTCTTATCAGATTTAGATCATGTTGATTACTAGTATGAATAAGCATGTACAAGAGATCACAGCTAAAGATACGTCCAGCGATCAATGGCATTACTCAATGAAGCGCTACTATATTGATTAGAACCATAATCCTAGCAATGGAGAATTAGGCCTCATATTGACAACAAGGACTGACACGACATACACCGCAAATAACAAAAGTACTAATGACAGCTTTAATATCATGTCGGTGGCTTTGAGATTCCTATCACAATCACAAATCAAGATTCGGAATAACATAACACAAAAGACACTTCAGAGCATACTCTCTAGAATCAAACTCCTAACTCTGCAATTCATATGAGCAAAAGTCATTATGCAAATAGAGAATCAAGGCCAAGACATGAACAACTCTGCTCCCTCTTTGGTATTCACCAGCCCCCCCAAGAAACAACTCAAATTCCTCAAAAAAGACAGCTTTTAATCACAAATAAACAGATTAGATGTACCATTATCACCGTGCCCATACCTGATCAAGCATCATAAGGTTGAAAGCAGGCATTGTCTAGAACAATAGCATACTTATGCTAAATAATCCCTACTCCGACCCCACTAACCGAGCAGCCCAAAGGATAAACGAATCGACGACTGAATGATAGTGCCAGAAACTCCAAATTCCACTCATAACCCCGACAAGCTCGATTCCACACAATCTAAACATTAGAAAAATGCCCGCAATGAGTATATCGATTTCACTTCTATACCGAGTCAAACTACTGCCCATATAGAAAACTGTCAAAGCGAAAAAAAACATTATCGACCCGAAACAGATCCAACACTAAAACATTAGCAGTAATAACACATTTCAAAATTGAATGAGATGTCCAAGCTCCAAATTACCCACTACAGCCCAAATCCAGGCTCGCCCCATTCATCGTTCGCTCGATCCACGTATCGAAAACAAAAAGGGATCAAAAATCGAATCTTGCCCCAACCCGACACAATCCCACGAACGGACTGGACTCAGAACCTAAGCTTGGTGAAGAACCACCTGTTCTTGCCGGTCTTGAACCGCTCCTCGAGCCGCTTCTTGGCCTCCTTGGCGGCGGTGACCTTCTTGTCCTTGCTCTGGAGGGAGTCGACGGCGACGGCGTCCTTGAGGTCGACGTCGAGGGTGTAGCGGGTGGGCATCAGGTGGCGGTAGTTGACGAGCTTCACGAACGCCTTGACCCGCGACTTCTTGGCCGTCTTCTTGGCGGAGTCCTTCTTGACGACCTTGGCCGGGTACTTCTTGATCCCGGCGACGAGGCAGTGGCCGTAGGGGCGGTCCCCCGTGCCGTCGTCGAAGTTCCGGACGATCACGGCCTTCCGGCCGGCGTAGCGGCCCTGCAGCACGACCACCGCCTTCCCGGGCTTGAGGAACTTCACCATCTTTGCCGGTTTCCTCCTGGAGATCTCCGCGGGGGTTGTCGGCTAGGGTTTCTTCTCCGCACCAGGCGAAAGGAAGCAAAGGGGATTATATATGTTTTTATATGTGGTGGCTTGGCAGAGGGAAAGTAGAGGAACGTGCCTTAGGGCAAGGCAAATGTGAGGCAAAAATAAGAAAATTTTCAAATGTAACTTTTTTATTTTATTTTTTGCAACTTTTATTTTTATTTTTATTTTTATATTTCACGAGTGACTTTTAAAGTAGCAATTTTCGACACGACAATGATTCCACGGCACGTGAATTACTAAAAATTAGCAAATTCGGATTTATGCTAGCTATGTTTATGATGTAATTTTGTCGGCTTATTTGATAAAATCGATACACAGATCATCTTCATGTTCAGTTCGTTCTAAATTGAAATCAATCCGTCCACATATTTAAATTATATGAGTCGGTCAACCTAATTACTAAAGTGATATTTAATTAAGTTAGTGTGTTAATTTATTAGAAAAAAGATACAACAAGTATCTGAAAATTTTCCCCACTTCATAGTTGATTGCCCAGCATTTGTTCTTTTCAATGAAATACCTAAACATTTCAAATGTAGGTCAATTTGACATCTACTAAAATCACTGGTGAAAAATGTTGAATTGGACATTGGTGCCTATAAATAACTAGTACCTATCCACCTTAACATTCGACATGATGCTGTCATCTAGGTAAAGGGTGTAAATTTTGTTAAGCGGGTCATGTCCGCAATTTGAGTAAACTTTTGCTAAGTAAGTGGGTTATTTATGCAAAATTACATAATACAACAATTTATTTAATGAAATATCAAATTGAGCTAAATCTAAAAAGTTGAGGTACTTGATTGAATAAAAAAGAAGTATTCGAGTTTACTTATTTAATAATATAGACTCAGGTTGTCGTCATAGGAACACAACATTTAATGCCGACACTGAGTGACTCAAAAAAAAAAGGGGCAAGGTTAGAAGATTTGTCCTACGATTTAATTCCCCAAAAACCTACCAACTTTAAGTTGAATTTTGGACCTGAGCAGGTCTTTAAAAGGCTCTAGCCACAAGGAAAGTCCTGATAGAGATAGGCAGGGCCCTCGAAAAAGATCCTCTCCCCATTGGTCACCCCATCCACACCCCCTTTAAGGGGGTTAAGGGGGCCACCTTGGATTCCCGCGACGCCTTCCCCGGGTAACTAATCCCGGGCGCGGTACAGGGACATGAAAAGGCCTGGCTAAGAAACTGGCTAGGGTTTTAAGTTGAATTTCAATTCATTTCTAATCTCTTTTTTTTTTTGGTAAAGTCATTTCTAATCTTTTTTATTTCATTAAAATCACCAATTTTCGGTGACTACTTAGGTTGACTTTCTAACTAATGTTGCCTAGAGTTGGACATGGTAATTCCACATGTATAATGGGTGCATTTGAAAAGATTTTTGGGAAAAGTCCTTGAGAAAATGTAAAGGCCTTTGAGTTAAGGTGTTTTTTAAAATGTAAAGTGTGTTTGGTAAATTTATTTGTGAAAGTCCATTGTGAAATATCTTTGTGCAAAATAGTGTTTGGGTAAATTAAATTTGCAAAAGACTTTTATTATTAAAAAAAAGAAGAAGGAAAGTTGGCCGGCCAAGGCTTCGCCGGTTACCGTCGGCCAAGGGCTTCACTGGTCACCGTCAGCGAAGGGTAGGTGATTTGGCGAGGGGGAGGTGGCATGGCGAGGGTTGCGGCGACCCTCGCCCCGCTGTCGCACGACCCATAGCGCCGTTGCGCGACCCAGGCGACCTCTGCGACCCAGGCGATCTTTGCGACCCAGATCTGGGTCGCGGCGAGGTCGTGGGTCGCTTGGGTCGCCGTCACCTCTGGCGACCTCCGCGACCCAGAGAGGTCGTTGGTCGCCGGATGTCGTAGCGACGTTGTGGGTGGCTTGGTTTGCCGTGACCTCCGGTGACCTTCGCGACCCAGATCTGGGTCACGGCGAGGTCGTGGGTCACCGGAGGTTGCGGCGAGGTCGTGGGTCGCCGGAGGTCACGGCGACTGACCTCACCACGACCTAAGCAACCGATGCGACCCAGATTTGGGTCGCGCGACCGGTTGGCGACGGTCGCCAAGGTGCCGCGACCACGTCGGCCTCTCTCCAACCCGTCGCTGACCCATCACCACCTCACCGGCCGAGTCGCCACCTCACCGGCTGACATCTGAGAATCCGACGAAGAGGAAGATGAATAGTGCATTGGGCCTTCTGAAAATGCTGAAAGTCCAAGGCAGCCTAGGACCTGCCTTGGGCTTTCAGCCTTTGGAAGGCTAGCATTTCTTCAAGGCAGGTTTAAAAAATGTTTCCAAACACCCAATATTTGGCAAATGGGCTTTGGACACCCAAAGGTACTTGGCAAAACTGGTGCCAAACGCACCCAATAAATCCGCATCGCTTGCCGACTCAAATATAAGGATTTTAAAAAATTAGACCGATGATTTTAAAATCAAGAGAAGATAATTTTCATTGAAAAAAAAAGAATATCCCAACACATCTTCATCCCTCAACCAAACTGACCCCTCCCCATGTGCTTGCCGCCGACATTCTGCCGGCGAAGTCCGTCGCCGACGACCCTCTCTCCCTCGGCATGCGCTCTCTCAACATGGAGTTCGTGCTTGTCGCCATGTAACTTATGGAGAAAACAGGGGCTTTTGTCAAGAATTCAGAGCTCGGTTCTTGCTGATTTCTTCGGAGGAACGATCCGCGCTTACTCAAAGGACCTGGAACGGTCGAAGGAACGATCTTGCTCAGTTCGTCTTCATTCTAGGGCTCGAAGGACCTTCGACAGATCTGGGCTTGCTCCCGCTCGACGGAAATGCTTCTTGCTCTAATTGTTTGAACAGCCCAGACGTCGGGTGGTCGTGTGCTGAATCGGGAGAGGGATGGACTACAAGAGGGCCACGGACACGAGCATGGAGAGGCTCGCCCCCAAGTTCGTCGCCGCCTGCTCGTGATTTTGAGTCAAAATCAGAGGATACGAGGATGTTGCTTGCGGCGCCGTCAAAGTGCGAGATGCTGGTTCTTCTTTCTCGGCCATCACGAGAGAAGACCAAACAAGAAAAAGAGATATAATTTCTTTTTCATACGGGCTATGGCTTAAGGACAGTGAAATCACTTTTGATCTCAATGATTCCTGGTTCTTCTTAGAGAGCTTGCACGGCTGGTATGAGCTTAAGGTGGAGCTTGCTATGTTGAGACAACGCAACCGAAACTTGGTACCTTCACCTAAGGAAATCGTCAAGTCCAAAAAGTTAATATTTTTAATTGGATTCTCATTCATTCAAATGTTTAATCTAATGAGTTATGGTCAATTTATTTCGCACTACACCAATTCTTCAATGCGAGATTTTTTTTAGTGAAACTCACATATGTATCTCAACAATCTCTTCCTTACGAGTAAGCTCAATGTTAAAGTTTGCTCCTTCATAATTTAAATATCCTTCTATATCGGAATTATCTTAACTTGCATATTCACTAGACACCATAACAAATTGTGGGTGGAGCACCAATCAACCACTGGCTTTTCTATTATTTGTTGGGAGCATATTGCAAAAACTCGATATTTTCACTTGAGAAGATTATTAAGGAAGAGTTCAAGTTCAAACTTGTCAATATCAGTTCAATTCACATTTATTCAAAAACTTTAGTTAATAAGTTATGGATCAATTAGGATATATTTATTATTTCATACAACACCAATTTTACAATATGAGTCACACGTCCACCTCAACACTCTTGTGAGCTCAAGCTTCCATGGCCGCGAGCACAAGCTCCATTGAGAGAGTGGACGAAAGGCAGAGAGGGACGTCGGTGAACAAACCCTCTGGCGAGGGGTCGGAACGTTGGTGGCAACACATGGTGAAGGGTTATTTTATTTTATTTTTTATTTTTTGTCTATGTGAGGGGGTTTGTTTACTTGAGGATGAAGATGAGTTGCCGGTATATATTTTTTTTCACCGAAAAATATTTTGTTTTCATTTTAAAATCATTAAATTAATATATTAGATCCTTAAAATCCACGTCAATAAGTGAGTTTGCATGTGTAAGTTTTATGAGACAAAAATTGAATAAACTTAGGGCTCCACCTAAAAGTGGTGGTTTTCTAGAGAATTGGGTCATTATCCTAAATAGAAAAGCTCGGCCCACTGACTAGGATGAGGTCCGGTGCAAACGTTGCATTAATTCATTTAATATCGGGCTAGCCTCGATGAAAAGGTTAGGCCCGACAATGGTGAGGAAAAGAATATGGCCCGAAAACAAAGGAAAACCATCGAGAAATAAATGCATCATAGATATCCCATTATGCAAGTAATAGAATTCTATTTTTAGGTCTTTTTCGGTTGACTGTGGAACTAGATTACCTAAAGAATTGGCCATTCAAAAATCTAAATTTCTCATTTTTGAAAGAAATCTAAACTTCAAATTGGCTGATTCGTGGATTATGGTTCCTTAAAAGAAAGTTAAATTATATTATTAAGTAATATTTGTTACTGAAATTTCACTACCATCACAATATATACATCACCTTCAAAATCATGGAATAAATGAATCTCCAAGGACCCTGAGTGCCAGCTTGGTCTTAGTATATCTGCTTCGTGCGAGAGAAATGTCATTAGTACTATACTTTGTGATACCCAGGACCACAAGGTCGGGCTTGTAACCTCGACACCCTGATTTGGAGACCGTAGGCCAGCCTTGTGACCTTAATGCCTATGCCTTGGACCCCAATCGATCTAGGACCTCAATGATACTGGCCAGATAATGGTCAATCGAAGATTCTATTTCGTTAAGATTGGATTCTTTTACCATTGTGGATGGCATTGTTGTACTTCATTCCTCTATCTATATTACTTTATAATAACGGTAATATAGTTTATTTTCCTCGATGGTAGCCATTTGGATTACTAAAAGTTAATGGAAGAGCTTCTATCTTGTGGAGAGTGGCTTTCTATTGTTCGATAGCTTGAAACATACCGCCTACCAGTTTGTTCATTTTACTAACTCTTTTAGAAATTACCAAGAGTCTATTTTATTACCAACGTTTATCAGATATGTTTAGAAATTAATAACCGTTTTAGTATTGAACCATTTTTTAAAGTTACCAACGTGTTAAGGTTACTTATTCTGGTGAAAAATTACTAATTGCTAATTTATCAATATTTATTTGCGGGGCTATATAACCAAAGCTTATTTGATTTTTAATAATTTACTGATATTGATTAGCTAATCTTTATAGCAATTACCACACAGAAAGGTTAACAAATCCAACCTAAAATTGTCCAATTTTACTTGAATTAGTTACTAATGTTTACTTGATTGTTCTAGAAATATAAACTATTTCGATAATTTACTAGCGCTGATGGGAAGAGCTTACCTACATGTTGAAGTCTTTTACGAAATTAGGTTCTCTTTTGAAAATTATCAACAACGTTTCTATTTTTATCAATATTTATTTTTGGAGCTTAAATTACCTAACTCTTATTTAGGACACTTACAAAATTTTATTTGAATATTAAAAAACGTTGGGAAGACATCCTTATGGTGTCTTGATGATTCCAAAACTTTATTTGATATTAGTATCTATTATGATAAGTACAGATGTTGAGATCAAATTTAATCGTGTTGATACCGATGAAAAATGAAACTAGTGAAGACTAGGACAAAGATCGTGACAAGAGGAGAGCAAGTGTCCAATGACAAGTGGCTCATGGTGACTTGCAGATACCAAGGTCAATCTTGTGTCCATGAAAATTCTTTGTATGCTGATATACTCAAAAGGGTTATTGAATATGCAATCGCAAGTTACTACATTCAAGCAATTACTGGAAAGCATCTATAGACTGGTCATATGGAGCACATGTTGATAATGAGTATCGGGACGTGTTGATATCAAGTCTCGAGTGATGATGGTGTGGTATTCGTTTAAAGATGACTGTTGACTGTATAAGAAATAGCCCTTACGGGCTAAGAATTCATGACAGAAAAACAAGAAAATACTTACAAAAAAGTAATGATAGCTTTTTGGGGGTGGCGAATCGAGAATTAGCAAAGTGACAGTTACAATAGACTCCATTTTAAGAAATCTGCTGATATCGAAAGAAATGATTGTATGGCAATACTGATTTTTGCAAAAGCATCCAATAATTTTGAACTACTCTTTCCTTTTGATTAGAATCTCCAAAGTTGCGATTGATGATGTCTATGTAAAGGATCAAGGAAGTCACAAAAAGGGTTGGACCAAGAAATTGAAAATACCATCACTGTACTTCATCTCTTTCATATGTAATTATGAAGTGTCTTTGTTCACCATCTGGTATTCCTCATTTAAGGTTTGAGCTTCTTTGTAATCTAGATAAAGTGTACAAGTGCCAAAATAGTCATTATATTCTAATAATGTGATCTATCGCTTGATAGATACTTGTTGATTGTAACTTGCTCTGAATATTAATGAAATTCAACCCGTGTTATGATTGTTATATGGACAGTAGATACAGGTTTGTGGATAAAGCCAAACTATTATAAATTGTTATGTGTTTTACTCCCTCAGTTCATTATTGTCAACTACTGATTACTAGCACCACTATTACATAATATATCTTATCAATATCTTATGCATACAACTATCATAATTTGCTTCTATTATTGTTGACTTATATTGGAGGAATGTTTTTCATAATCCGCATACTACTTATTCTACCCTCTTCTAAGTTGTATTGTTAGCTCAACGAGAAAATAGCATATGTTTCATTCATTCAACCACATCAGTTGGGGAGCTTTCCAGCGGATAAGAACTACAAGTAAATATTGATAAGTGGACTCCCATAAGAGCAGTTAATTTCATAAAAGCTAGTAACTTTTAACATGCCCATAACATTCGGAAATAAACCTTGTTAAAACTGCTATAAAACACGTGTTGTTTCAATGGACATAGGAAACGTTAGGACACGTGTGAAGTCCCTCTGCAATGCATTGTTGCGCCGGCATGTCTGCTATTCGGTCGGCGACAGCAGCACACACAGAGACGTGGCAGGCTTCGGTGCTGAAACGTGGGTTATCCACAAAGCGAACGTGTCCGCGGTCCTCTCTCTGGTTTGCCCTCAACTTCTCCTCCATTTGCATCTGCTGCTTGTCTGTGTTGCGGCAGTGACGCTGGAAATGGGTCAAGGCCAGGAAGTGAAGACCAGAAATGATCCCCAAGTCGAAATTCAGGTTCGAAACCTGCTTTGTCTCCTTTTTTACTGCTAATCAAATGGGGTTTGCTAGTTGGTGACGGAGTGGAGTGAGCGAGGGGGCTTGTTGTGGAGTTTTTATTGCAGGAAAGAGGGGAGATATTCTTCTTCTATAGGCCCAAGGTGGAGAGAGAAGCAGCTCATGGCGCCGACGACGTGCAGCGCCTTTACATAGTCCTCCGCCCAGAGTCCGGCGAGAGGCCTGTCGAGGACAAGCAAGATCCCCACTCCGGCAAGGAAGGCGCCGACCCCAATTCCAGCGACAAGGCCACCGTGGAAGGTGGCCACGGTAGCCAGGTAATGATGGTCACGAGAACCACACGACCCGACAACTTGCCTATGATCACCTTGTGATTACAAGCCTCTCTGTAAATCCCAAACGCAGGAAGTGAACATCGAGAAGCAGGCGCTGTTGAGGTTGATAGTGATGGGGAAGAAGAGTCTTCCGGACCCGAGCAAACGGAGCCGACCTCACTGGGGGTTTGTGGAGATGGTCACCACCAAGATCGATGATATCAAGTCGGCTCTTAAAGCAGGTGCTCTCTCTCTCTCTCTCTCTCTCTCTCTCTCTCTCTCTCTCTCTCTCTCTGTGGTCTCCCGTGATTTAAGTAGGACTTGTTGCTTCTTGCAGAGGAGCATGACACTTCCACAAGGGGACACCGCCACACGGCTGCAGCCAGAGCGTTGGGGGAGGGAGTGTACCGCATACTTAGACACAAATCCAAGGGGAAGAAAGCGCACACGCATCTCATATACAAGCTCGAATTCCCTCCGGAAGATGAGAAGCAGGAGCCCCAGGAGTCGCTCAACGTCGAAAGAGAAGGCTCCTTCCTCATCCAGATCAAGAACCCCGACCAGCACGGTGCCGGCCCTTCCCAGTTCAGGGGACTCCAGAGCAAGCGCAAGGCGGTATTCCCCGCCCACCTACAGGGACAGTTCGGGCAGTTGAGGTACAGCCCGGCTGACCCGCCCGACTTCCTGAACTACGAAGGGTGTGAGTTGCTGTTGATATCGGCATCGGACGACATAGAGGAAGAGCTGGGGTTAGAGCTCAAAGCGGAAGGAGAGGCCGATCCCTCATGTTCCGATCTGCTCGAGATGTTCGGGGAAACTGCACCCGTGGATGCCCTCCTCAGGGGCACCTGGGTCTGAATTTCAATCTTTCTGACACTTTTTGGTCTGTGTTTAACTAGGAGGACCCGTTTCATGTTTCTACTGCAGTTGGGCATGTGTAATATATTTGGTAGCCCTGATGTCAATCTTGCAATATAATCTGATTTCATCAGCCCAAATGGCTCTAGCCTACTTAGGAATGATAATGATGATTGCATGGCCTAAGTAATGGAAATGGCAATTCCAAGAAGTTGGTGGAATCACCATTATATGATTCACATTTAAATCTAAACATACGAAAAGGGATTGGCCATTAGAATTGTGATCACTTTCCTACTCATTCATGCAAACCAAACATTCACATGGATCGGTATATTCGAACCTAAAGCATGTGGATGATAAAAGAGAGGGAGAGAGACTGAAAGCATAGCGGTTTTGTGAATGAGGAGTTTGTGAGCTTGTCTACGATGGAGATGGGTGATCACCATATTCAGCAATAGACCCTTTTGAGATTTTTAAATACTCGTGTCTTTTTTCAAAATTTTCAAAATTCCACTTTAATATCTTTATTTTCACGTTATTATTGGATTGATGTGTTGTTGACTCAACAGTGAAAAGGAGAGAAGAACACAGAAAAGCTTAGGTTTTTGCTGCTTAAAAATGAGGAGCAGAACAAGTCGGAATTTACGGACTATATTACAATAAATTCACGAAATGAAATAGTTGTACTTATTTAGAATTGCATTTGTAGAATTTCGTAGAGTAATTTTTGCAGATGCCTAGCATTGCTTATTTATTTCATTGAGGAATCTAACTATGCCTAGTTAGATGCCGATTGGCTCTTGTGGGAGAAGCTCTAGCTATGCGGAAAGCCCTCACTTGGAATTGGATGAAGCCTCATCGGTTGAGTCATTTATCCTTTATTTGTTTTCGAAGGTATAAAAAATGTTTGGCTACGCAACCAATATGATCCAACATCCTCTATGACCATAGCCAATTAAAAAAAGACGAGAGATTAGATTCTTTTTGTGAGAGAGAGAGAGAGAGAGAGAGAGAGAGAGAGAGAGAGAGAGAGAGAGAGAGAGAGAGAGAGCACATAAAAAGAGTTCAACCTTATTGTAATAGAATTGTTCTGAGAGAGAGAGAGAGAGAAAACACATAAAAAGAGTTCAACCTTATTGTAATAGAATCATAGAACAATGTTATCACAAAGTAAACTAGAAAGAATTGACATTGTGAAACAATGCTTGAATTATGAGATTTTACAGAAAAATCATATCTAATAAGTGACTTTGGTACTAATTGTTGTGTCTATGTGAATATAAAATAAAATAATCATATTTCAAGCAACATGTCACATTATTAATTGACTCAGGAAAATGTATTAAACAAAATCATCATTGAAGTACTTTCAACCGAATATAATATGGCATGTTGTCTACACGTGTATAATTGGTTTGCTTCGATCCAATAGTGCAACTATTTTTTCCGTAAGTTCAATGCATTGGAGACAATTTTTTATTGAAAATCAGAGTTCTTCCCCAACTAATGAATATAGTATCACCGAATATTGACACCAGCCATTGTTATACTTTGGTAAGGTATTACAATTGTAAATTGTTTCCATGTAATCTGACATGGACATCGAGTTCTGCCACAAAATTAAGCCAAAAAAAAAAAAAAAAAAAAAAAACGGAAAAGGGTTTAAGTTTGTCATTTTGTTAACTTTATTATTTGCTTGCATTTAAATAATGATGCTAACTTATAAAGCGCATCAATTAATGAGTAAAGCCACAACAGCTAAATTACATTTAATAAAGCATTTTTTTTGTTTGAATTTAATAAAGCACTTTACACAAGACATGTTCTCCATTTAACAATCAAGATTTATTAAAGTGTTTTTTTCTTAAATTATTTAAGGGGTTGCTAATTTGACGGTGGGCCTCATATGGAAGGAAATAAAGAAATCGTTTGTTTTGCGGAAAATGAATAATTTTGAATTATCTTTTTAAAAATGATTGTTTGTATTACTTATAAAAATAAATGAACGAAAACATTTTCATCGTCAACGATAATGTTTAAATATAAATTATTGTTTAAATGAAAACATTTCTCATTGACTGATTATTTGAAAAAATGTAATAATTACTTTTTAGAAAATATTTTTCAAGTTATTCATTTTTCTCAAAACAAATGAAATCTATATTGACATATCAATATTTACATGTCATCCAACCATTTCTTCACATTTCTCCTAAAAGTAGACAAGCATTCATCCAAGGTCTTGTCATCTTCCAAAAATTTCCTTTTGATGGATAACCGCTGGTCAACTTCAGCTAGTCACATGGTCTATTATCTATTCTTCTAATATTTGCCCGAATTTATAATAATATATAAACAGATTATGATCCAAAATTACCATCTTCTTTTCGGCAAATGTTCCGGTATTTCTAGTTTTTACTAGAATTGATTATAAAAAAACTAAAATTTGGACTTCTCATTACCAGAAGGAAAGAGGCATCTTGTTTCCAATTGAAGAATAAGAAAAGAACGTTCAAGTAAGAAGCAACTGCCAATTGCCTCTGGGCCGAGCAAATCACTGAGATTTTCTCAGTCAACATCGATTAAGACATTAATTGACTCATCAATACTATAGATTCAACTATTTAGGACATAATTGGTATAACTGGGAAGCTCAAATCCAATCAATGCAATTCTTTCCCAGGAAATCCATGATCATCATTAGGGATCACACGACATGGTCACGAACTATAAAGCTCAAAATTATCAATAGTGCGCCTGGAATTACCTCAAAGTTCGAAAAACTCATATCAAACTACATCACAAAATATGTAGACAAAAATTAACCTCAGAAAACTGATGCTTGCACAGGTTTATGCTGTAAAATTATCTAAATAATCTGATAATCAAGTTAGAGCACAAAATCACCGGTGATCACATCTGCAACCCTCTATAGACACATGAACATCCTGGCAAAAACTTATATGGACATGTATCACGCTTCCTTCCTCAGATCCCTTGATGAAATTTTGCGATTAGAAGAGCAGTAAATGGCTCATGCATCATCAGTCGGAGTGCATCGAATCATTTGAAGACACTTTGTGGGATGCTAACAACATTTACACAGATCTCTACACTTAAAGGGCTGTTTCTAAAATGTTTTAACATCGTGAGACAAAATAATTAACACTAATTGTTTCTGCCATATCACAAACTAGAGAGAATCTTACTATGCTAAAACCAGCACCAATAGTGTCACATTCAGATTTGTGCTTTATCACAAAACTACAGTTCAAAAGTTATCTTGCAAATAGTTCACTTCAAGAGTGGGAGCCACCTTGAAGTGAAAGTTTGACTTAGCTTATAGTCAAATGAATAGATTAACTGACAAGAATAAGAACAATGAACGATATGATTAGAATAAACCAAGAATCAGTAATGAAGAGCAATGACTTATGTTCTTCCTCATTGTGCTTGACTACAATCATACAAGTAAATCTATAGCTATAGGAATACTTGATCTTAACATGAGCATCCCATCAAACCGTCACAGCAAGAATCATTGCCACATCGCCCAAATTTGGCACAACCTATAATATAAAAGGTCACACCATGTACACACTAGTTATATGCATGAGTAACTGATAATCATTCAATATGCATCAGAGGTGCATCATATCACCATACATGATTGACGTGATGTTCATAAAAGAAAGGATCATAAGTTTAAAGGTTTTACCTAGTTGTGCAAAGGCATGAGAGTGTTCAACAGGATGAATTAATGCAGGTAGATCTAATGAGAAGCATGATTTACCCGTGACCTATGAGGCTTTGAAGCTGAAAATCAAATATTAGCCTTTAGCATATGTATAAGATAGTCTAAAGTAAAGCCACATGTGATAAACAGGGCAACTGAAAATTAGCAAAAGGAGAGACAGCACATCTGAAACTCAACCTTTTGTTTCCTAGGCCAATTCTACACATTTGCATAGCAATTATTAAATGGCTGAGCACTCTTAGCGTCGGTCTGGGTAAGTGTACTTACCATCTCAAGATAAACACCTTATCCTTGATGGATGCTTGCAATTTCATTAAGCCCCTGTCATTACATGATATTCCATTGGGCCAGCTTCATTTCTCTTGGATGTAAGGATACAACAACATATCTTCAGTACAACAAATGATCTAGAGAGAGAGAGAGAGAGAGAGAGAGAGAGAGAGAGAGAGAGAGAGAGAGAGAGAGAGAGAGAGAGTTGTTCAGCATAATATGCAATCACTGAAAGGCCCAGCAACAATTCTTTTCCAGCTATTTGAGGAATCGGTTAAAAAGTAAAAACAGAAAGAGGCTTCCCGAATTCTTTTTAATCAATATGGAAGAGGATGAGTACAAGGAAGACAACATAATTTGAGTTTAAAAGAGAACTTATTCCGAGGAAGGGTCTTTCAAGAAGATGTTGCTAGCAGACGCAATGCTCAACTTCATTGATTGAAAAGGTAAACTTCAGTTCAAAAGGTGGAATTGCTCTATTATGCTCGTAGAAGCCTCTTGAAAAGTGTAATTAACTGTGGGTCCATTGAAAAAGAACTATCATTTCCCTTAAGTTATCTCATGTAAATAGGTGCTAACAGCAGTATTATAACATTGTTACACATAATTCAATTGGTTAAAATGGTCGATCGCCGCTCATACCATTAAGGTTTCCTCATTCATAAAAATCTCCTAGAAGAGAAATTGCTTCTGATGCCGTTATACCTCCACAACATTCGAAACCCTTTGATCCAGAATTCCCATTACTGTAAGAGAAACAAGAATACAGTTGGAAACATTAAAAAATTAGCCAGACACTTGAAAGGGGGAACATAGATGAAATTTCTGTGGAAACCAGCCAATATTTCCAATGATTCTGCATTTGTACCTAGCTCATCAGCTTGAAACCAGAGACAGGTTCCACTTGCAAAACATTTCCAAATTTCATGCTAGAGATAATTTAGTAGACTAATTGACAAAGCACTTTGCACCACTTCTCAAGGGAATATTTCATGTCCACAAGTTACCAAAATTGAAATCTTGAAAAATCAATTGCCAGCTTTACTATAATTCATCTTGAGTTGAATTTTGTTCACAAGGTCAAACTCGAGATAAATTTTAAGATTGTGTATTAATTGCTCATTGATTCGTGTTGAAATTTCAAAGAGGACATCTATAGATCTGGTTCTTTAGCTTGACAACAAATATAATAGAAATAATATAATTTTCATACTGTGTTCATTTAAATACCATAATTTTTTTTTCGCTTACTTTAGTGCCATTGGCGAATTTGCCTAGTTGGAAAATCTGACATGGTCGTCCTATGATTATTTTTATTATCTTTGATTTATTTTGAATTTTTTATTTTTATTTTCCTCTTTTTTGCTCTTTTCAATGTTGGCGAGGGTCAATGGTGAAAAAGGAAAAAGAAAAATACAAAAGAAAAAAAAATTTAAAAATCCAAGTCAAATGAAAAATTGATTAAAACATCTGCGTAAGATGATTTATTAGAAATGACACTCAAACAATCGATTTTACTCCAATGTCGTACTTAAATGAGGGGATAAAAAAATTTTGACATTAAAAAGTTGTGACACTCATACTATACTCATCCCACCAAAAGGACATACGCGGAGATTCAACAGATTGATTTTCATCACTAGATCGCAACTAGCTTATTAGTTGGACTGTTTGTATTTGTCATTTTTGTCTATTATTTCTATCAAAATCATACACTAGATCCTTATTTTTTTTTTCGGTCGGTCCTACTCTAATCCTACTCTAACACTTTTTGCCCTGCCTCCTTGCAGAGCGTGGGAGTCGAAACCCACTCCTGAAATGAAATCGTCCCTACCCCAATCCCCCCTGAGAAGGTGGGGATTTGAACCCCCCACCTCCCCCTTTCAAGTTGAAAGGGTGGCCACTGGGGCGAACCCCCAGTGGTGACACTGGATCCTTATTAACATTGTATAACTTACATGGGAGCCAATCATTTTCTATTTTGAGATAAACTTTTAGGGCGGTGCCATTTCCACCCCCATTTTGGCTAAGACACTCCATTTTTCCCATAAACTTACCGAAGTACCCCCTCTCTCTCTCTCTCTTCAATTTATTTATTTATTTATCGGGCTAACTCATGAAACTGCTTTCATTTTTGTCATCTCTCTTATCTTAATTTGACAATATAAATGTCAAATTACACCAAACAAGATATATCTTATTTTGCATCCTATTATCACTATGCCTAGATTAGGTTATTGTTAATTTTAATTTATGATCTTAAATTTTTTATCTCAAAAGTTACATAGAATGTAAACAATTTCTAGTTATGATGGCCTATAAACACAAAATTAATTGCCTTTTTCGTTTTAAATAGTTTGAGGGAAACTTTATTTTAAAGTTGAAAGTTAAAATTCAATCTAATTATCTAGCCAATTTTGGCATTGTGGGTGCTTTTCTGGAATAATTTTTATAGGTTTTTAAAGTCTTCTTTTTGGACTTTTTGTAGGTTTTTAAAGGTAAACGTCGCTGATTTGTGATTCCTTTCGAGCTTTTTACATTTTAATATGAATTGAAAGATGGGGTTTGAAAATTTAGTTACACCTTCACTATCAAGCTCACATCAAATTTTTTCAAAGGAAAGTTATAAGTATATTTTAAAGTTTTGATCCACTTGATATGAGATTGAATCTTCAATCGATATTTATTACTTTCTTCAAATATTTTTTTTTTTTTTATGTGCTTTTCTTTTGTTAATATTTAGATATGATCTAAATATAAATTTGTTGACATTAATCATGTTCCTGACAAATTAACCTTTTTCATATTTTGATCAATTTTCCTTTTCCATTTTTGATCAAGATTCGGCTAGATAATTAAACTAAATATTAATTTTCAACTTTGAAATATAGTTATACTCATACTATTTGATAAAAATAAACAACTAATAGCGTGTTCATAAGTTGTCATATATAAAAATATTATGTGATTGAAAATAACTTCAGGGACGGTATTTTGGTAAGTTCACTGGAAAAAAATGAAAAAAGTGTCTTAGTCACAATGTCTTACTCATGCTTTATTCACTCTCTCGTGAATGCAGCGATCTCAAGGGGTCAGGAGGCCAAAACTCAGGCTGAGTATCCCCAGACTAGACCGGCCTTAGGTTTGGTCAGTGGGATTTCAACAGGTTCTTCGTTCATTTCGAGCCTTGCGAAGTCGGTTGCCATGATTTATCCTCATGTGTCTCGGGATCTGTTTTAGATTATTTCTAAAGCGTAATTGTGGCCATTTTTACGAAAGTATATATGTTGAAACATTTTAAGGAAATTTAATTTCATAAAATTATTTTGAACCCACAAGGGCATATGATTAGTTACTATTATATACCAAACATGAGATTGAAATTAGACCGGAAATGAGTATTTTCATTTTGGACTGATTCATTTTCATTTTGGGCTGATTCTCTTCAACCAAACAACTCATTACTACATTTTTGTTTTTTTTAATGGCAAATGATTGAACTGCAAACAAAGTGAGATGACAAGGCCCTCAATCCTTGCATTTATTGCAAGAGAAATAATTGTACATGTTTCCTGCATAAATTTCTGAATAATAACCGATGAATCTCTTTCATTAATGCACAACTTCCCTCAGCTATATAAGTTCTCATCTCTAGATCGACTGCACCATTAAACAATACACAATCTCAAACAATTTTCTAACCCTTCTATCCCCAAAAGACCATTATGGTAATGCTCAAGAACTCGTTTGCTCTCATGATCTTGTTCGTCGTCATTGTTGCATTGCTTCCTACTAAGGCTACCTTGACTAGATACCTTGATTGCGGAAAGAGAATAACTCACAATTGTGGGCCTGGATTCTTTCAATTCATAAAGTGCGTTTGGAAAGGCTATTGGGGAAAGTTTTCGGGGAAATGCAAAGACCATTGATTTAAAGGTGTTTTCCAAAATGCAAATTGTGTTTGGTAAATTGCATTGTAAAATTCCATTGTGAAGTATCTTTTGAGTAGAATGGTGTTTGGAAGAATTATATTTACAAAAGGCTTTTGTTATTCATAAAAAAAAAGGTTGGCCAGCTATGAACAAGTAGTTGCTGGCGAGGAGCAGGTAGTCCGATGCAAGCTGTCCGACAGAGGTAGGTGGTTCGGCGAGGGTTGCGCAACCCTAGGGCAAGCGTCGCGGTGACAAGATCTGGTCGCGGTGACCATCGCCAGAGGGTTGCAAGACCCAGATCGCGCGGCCTCACTAGTGGTTGCGGCGACTGAATCTGAGGTTGTTTCAATGTTGGCGAGGGTTAATGGTGAAAAAAGAAAAAGAAAAATACAAAAGAAAAAAAAATTTAATACCACCGATTATGGAAGGATCCCAAGATTGGAATATTTGAGAAGTCCACGCCTAGCGAAATTAGGAAAGAAAGTCCAAATTACTAAATTAGGAATTTTTTTTTCCTTTAATTTTGTTAGCCGATTCCCACTTCTCATGGGAATATTTCATGTCCACAAGTTACCAAAATTGAAATCTTGAAAAATCAATGTGTGCTTTACTATAATTCATCTTGAGTTGAATTTTGTTCACAAGGTCAAACTTGAGATATATTTTAAGATTGTGTATTAATTGCTCATTGATTCGTGTTGAAATTTCGAGGAGGACAACTACAGATTTGGTTCTTCAGCTTGACAACAAATGTAACAGAAATATTTTAACTTTTGTATTGTGTTCATTTAAATACCATAATTTTTTCCCTTACTTTAGTGCCATTGACGAATTTTCCTTGTTGGAAAATCTAACATGGTTGTCCTATGATTATTTATATTATTTTTGATTTATTTTGAATTTTGAATTTTTATTTTCCTCTTTTTTGCTTTTTTGCATGTTGGCGAGGGTTAATGGTGAAAAAAGAAAAAGAAAAATACAAAAGAAAAAAAATTTAAAAATCCAAGTCAAATGAAAAATTGATTAAAACATCTACGTAAGAAGATTTATTAGAAATGACACTCAAACAATCGATTTTACTCCAATGTCGTACTTAAATGAGCAGAAATTTTTTTTTGACATTAAAAAGTTGTGACACTCATACTGTACTTGTCCCACCAAAAGGACATACACGGAGACTCGAAAGATTGATTTTCATCACTAGATCGCAATTGGCCTATTAGTTGGACTGTTTGTATTTGCCATTTTTGTCTATTATTTCTATCGAAAGCATACACTAGATCTTTATTAACATTGTATAACTTACATGGGAGCCAATCATTTTCTATTTTGAGATAAAAACTTTTAGGGTGGCACTATTTCCACCCCCATTTTGGCTAAGACACTCCATTTTTCCCATAAACATACCGAAGTACCCTCTCTCTCCCTTCAATTTATTTATTTATTTATCGGGCTAACTCATGAAACTACTTTCATTTCTATCATCTCTCTTATCTTAATTTGACAATATAAATGTCAAATTACACCAAACAAGTATATCTTATTTTGCATCCTATTATCACTATGCCTAGATTAGGTTATTGTTAATTTTAATTTATGATCTTAAATTTTTTATCATAAAAGTTACATAGAAGGTCAAAATTTCTAGTTATGATGGCCTATGAACACAAAATTAATTGCCTTTTTCGTTTTAAATAGTTTGAGGGAAACTTTACTTCAAAGTTGAAAGTTAAAATTCAATCTAATTTTCTAGCCAATTTTGACATTGTGGGTGCTTTTCTGGGATAAGTTTATAAGTTTTTAATGTGACATTCTAAATTTCAAGTTTTGTTTTCGACTATTTGAGTTGGGTTTTTCATCGACGCGCCTATAGTTCTTTTCTCTGAGTAGGCTACTCACGAGATAACTAGCCTATCGAGTGAAGCTATTAAGGAATCGGAACGCAATAGACTTGAGAATTCGACCAGGAATCGATTACTCGACTATATTAATCTGCAAGGGTCATTACGGCACATATCGATTAGAGATCGGAGATAGGTCGATTCGACAAAGTCATGTGATTAAGTGTGGGTGATTCCATCTAATTGCATAATTCTTGTCGATCGACACTAGACCGATTTTTCTATCATTTTGGTATCCTGTATCCATATTTGAAATCTCGAGATTTTCACGACAACCAAGAGTCGCCAATGTATCAAAGATGTACTTTGTGGCTTGAAAATAATCAACCACTTGTCAATAGCACGAAAAGTTCCTAAAAGCTACCTAGTAGGTTAGGACGTGCTAAAATCGCGCCAGATTGAAATTAACCGTGAAATTGAAACCGAATTCAGAAATTCGAAGTTCTGTCATGTCACAAATTATTTTAGGACTATCGAATTATCATCCGAAGATTTTTTTGCAAACCGAGATTTTCGTCAAATTTTCAAAGTAAGGGTATTTTGGACCGGAAAAATCCGAGGACCGTTTTTGGTCATGTTTTTGGGATTTGAGTTGGATGAAGAGACGAGGAAAAATGTGAATTGGAGTGTGGAAACCTTGGTGGGATTTATGGACTCCAATTTAGGTCCAATTGGAGGTTAATTGGAGGGGAATTGAATCCAAGTTGGGGAAATGGTGCACAAATTCGTAGCCCCCATGCCCCTCAACCTTTTGGACCATTTGGGACTTGTTCTAGGGGGTTTAATGTGCACAAAATTGGCTGAGGATGACAGCCAAATGGTGGGACCTCTTCAAGGGGGACAAAGATAGAGAAGGAAGACTTTGGAGGCAAATGGGACCCCCCTCCTTGACCATCTGCTTCTTCTTCCTCTTTCCCCCTCCTTTATCCATTGTTGAAGCTTTGTGGGAGCTTAAAGAACCAAAGAGACCAGCCCTCATATCCCTCTCTCTCCCTTCTTCAGCCCAAGCAAATTCATAGCCTTTTTTCCCTTGTTTTCTTCTTCTTCCAGTTTCTATTCCAGCTAACATTTCTCCAAAAACCCAAGTTAAAAGTTGCATTCCTAGACAAATTAGCTCACGCTCCACCCACCACTATGACTAGGAGACCCAGTTCGTACGAAAGAGCCCACCTCGTGCTGAATGGAGCCGCTAGCCGACTCGCCTGGCCACTAGAAGTTGCCCCTCGCTAGTTTGTCGGGCAGCTCATCCGCTTGCACTGTTTCACTTGTTTTGCCCGTTTTGGCCATTTTCTTCCCATTTTGACCCTACCTCCACCCATACCAACAACTAGCAAGTCCCCCTTGACCCCCGGGTGCTGCTGGTTGTCGATCAACCCCTCGCCGGAGCTTCGATTAGCCCTTCCTCGCCGTTTCAGCCACCGGTTCAACCTTTCGGTTTAGCCAAGAACAGAAGCAGAAAACCGGCAAGGCTTTGGGACTTCATGGCCCGTTTTCGAGCCCTTCCATGCCTCCGTTGGTGTCACCGCTAGGAGGATTGTCACCTGCCTCCGTGTCGTCGTCGCCGTGGACTCACCGGAACGCTAAACCGGTGATTTTACTCACTAATCTCCGCTTAGGGAGTTAATTATGCTTAAGGGGTGATTATATTAGCCTAATGATGGTTTAGATGGTTAGATTAGTTTATTTAAATGTTAATTAGATTAGATGAATGATTAGATTAAGTGATGGTTTAATTAGTCTAATTATGCAATTAGATTAATGTTAAGCATGATTAGACTTTTAATTAATTAATTATTTGAATTAAATATTATTTAAATTATATTATTTATTATTTAAATTAAATTAATTCTCGGAATTTATTTAATTATTAATTAATATTTTTCGGAAATTATATCGGGAGAGCCGTTTGTTAGAATTTTGTACTAATTGCAGTGGTGTGGTTAGTTTATGCAATTGCTTGTTGGATTGTGCAATTGAGTGATGATTGTGAAAATTATGGTATTTGATTAGAAAACCCCGGGTGTCAGATTTTAACACCAAAAATGGTTTTATATACTATATAAAACAGTGGGATTTTACAAAAGAAGATATCAATTTTTCGGGTTTGATCTAACCGTGTACCCACACACGATATTTTCACGGATGCTTTTAATAAGAAGAAAACAGGCCAAGGTCATTATCTTAATTGAGACATGTGAGTGCAAAGCACAATGTCCTTGACTGAAACTGAATGATCGTGTGCTGGTTAAGAGAACCCGTCCCCGGCGTGTGTCGGTGGATGTTACCTATCCCCGGTGTGTGTCGGTGGATATTACCTATCCTCGGTGTGTGTTGGGTAAAACTGCTTGTGTGGGTAGTATTAATTAATTGGAACGTATGTTGATTGAATTGATGAAGCGATATATGTCGGTAGTTCTTGCTCGTGTGAGTAGTGATTGATTTAGATATTCCAATTGATGGGTGAATTTGCTATATGCACATGATTGTGGTATGAACTGTGCTGAGGTGCAGGAAGGAACCGAGGCGAGGTAAGTCATTTGTCCTAATTGTGTGGCTGTGTGGCTAGAGCGCCCTAAGGCGTATTACCTTTCTAATATGGGTTTAGGAGGTGAACTTATTGAGACATTGTCTCACCCCGTCGTGGGCTTAAATTTTCAGGTCCCTAGAGGATGAAGTAGCCAGTTCGTTTTGGTTGGCCTTGAGGAGTTGCAGAGGTAAAGTCCGAAGGAGTGGAAAACGTGTCCAACTAGTAGGTCGTAGGACGGTTCCTTTTTGAGAACCGACCTTTTGTAGACTTTTGGTTGTAGACCTTTGTTTGTAAACTCCATTGGTTTTTAAAATTGTTTTGGTTGTGAATTTGTTGTCCAGCTTTCTATTCCATGTTGTTTGTCGTCAGGGGTATTAATTGTTTACTTCCGCATGTGTATAAAATGAGTGGGTCGACGATACGTCTTGGAAACGTTGCAAATTTTATCGACCAAGGAAGGGGATGTGTGCGTGCTCGAGATTCGGGGCATGACATTCAAAGTCTTCTTTTTGGACTTTTTGTAGGTTTTTAAAGTTAAACTTTGCTGATTTGTGATTCCTTTTGAGCTTTTTACATTTTAATAAGAATTGCAAGATGGGGTTTGAAAATTTAGTTACACCTTCTTCACTTTCAAGCTCACATCAATTTTTTTTCAAAGGGAAGTTTTAAGTATATTTTAAAGTTTTGATCCACTTGATATGAGATTGAATCTCCAATCGATATTTATTACTTTCTTCATAGTAGAAGTACAACAGCAAAAAATTTTCACTTTTTTTTTTTCTTTTATGTGCTTTTCTTTTGTTAATATTTAGATATGATCTAAATATAAATATTTTGACATTGGATCATGTTCCTGA
The DNA here is from genome assembly GCA_016097605.1 of Eucalyptus guilfoylei. Taxonomy (NCBI): domain Eukaryota; kingdom Viridiplantae; phylum Streptophyta; class Magnoliopsida; order Myrtales; family Myrtaceae; genus Eucalyptus; species Eucalyptus guilfoylei. The sequence continues at coordinate 26,541,452 of CM027864.1, read as the reverse complement.
CAAGTTAACCTTTTTCATATTTTGATCACTTTTCCTTTTCCATTTTTTATCAAGATTCAGCTAGATAATTAAACTGAATATTAATTTTCAACTTTGAAATATAGTTATACTCATACTATTTGATAAAAATAAACAACTAATAGCGTGTTCATAAGTTGTCATTTATAAAAATATTATGTGATTGAAAATAACTTCAAGGATGGTATTTTGGTAAGTTCACTGGAAAAAAATGAAAAAAGTGTCTTAGTAAAATGTCTTACTCATGCTTTATTCACTCTCTCGTGAATGTAGCGATCTCAAGGGGTCGGGAGGCCAAAACTCAGGCTGAGTATCCCCAGACTAGACCGGCCTTGGGTTTGGTCAGTGGGATTTCAACAGGTTCTTCGTTCATTTCGAGCCTTGCGAAGTCGGTTGCCATGATTTATCCTCATGTGTCTTGGGTTCTGTTTTAGATTATTTCTAAAGCTTAATTGTGGCCATTTTTACGAAAGTATATATGTTGAAACGTTTTAAGGAAATTTAATTTCATAAAATTATTTTGAACCCACAAGGGCATATGATTAGTTACTATTATATACCAAACATGAGATTGAAATTAGACCGGAAATGAGTATTTTCATTTTGGACTGATTCATTTTCATTTTGGGCTGATTCTCTTCAACCAAACAACTCATTACTACATTTTTGTTTTTTTTAATGGCAAATGATTGAACTGCAAACATAGTGAGATGACAAGGCCCTCAATCCTTGCATTTATTGCAAGAGAAATAACTGTACATGTTTCCTGCATAAATTTCTGAATAATAACCGATGAATCTTTTTCATTAATGCACAACTTCCCTCAGCTATATAAGTTCTCATCTCTAGATCGACTGCACCATCAAACAATACACAATCTCAAACAATTTTCTAACCCTTCTATCCCCAAAAGACCATTATGGCAACGCCACTTGTTTGCTCTCATGATCTTGTTGGTCGTCACTATTGCATTGCTTCCTAAGGCTACCTTCGCTAGAAACCTTGATTACGGAAAGGGAATAACTTACGATTGTGGGTCTCGATTCTTTCAAATCATAATCCTTGCCGACACCTTTACACCCACCGATGAATGTTGTCATCAGCTCTTGAGAGCGGGCAAGAATTGCCACAAGCAATTTGTGGAGTCGAGCGTCTCCAGCTACAAGAAGATTAGGGGGACAATATCTAATGTCTATAGGAGGAGCAATGAGACGTGGAACAATTGTGTTGCGGTTGTCAATCTTGTGTTCCCTCCCGAGCCTGCTCATTTAAAGCCATTCCTATTTTGTAGTACACTAAATGTGAAATAAAAAAACGAAAGAATTATAGTTTCTTTTATTGGATTCTCCTCAATTATTTTATTTTATTTTTCGCTTCTTAAGCCTTATGGTTAACTATCCGCAAAATTATGGATGAATCATATTTTCAGTGTTCAATGTGTGTAGAAACTTGTAATTTTTTTAAAATGATCCGCAAAATACAATCTGCCCCTCAAGTTGTTACTACTTTCGAGTCTAAAAGCTTAGTCCCATACAAAACTATAAGAAAATGTCACTTTATTTCTTATGCTTTTAACACAACCTTTTGAAACAAATACCTAAGTGATCAAAAGATTAAATGATGGTTTGATAATCATACAATCATCTCTAATAATCACATGAATACGTAGCTAACGCTAGTCGATCTAGCACACTATTATACAAAATAAAGTAGAGAGGACTTCTTACTTTCAAGGTTTTTTGACCAAAAAAAGCAATCCTCGATAGTTGTTTTATATAATACTCTATTAATGGATAAATGTATAAATGTATATTCTTATATAAATCTTACTTTGAATCTTGTTAATCCTGTAAACAATCATAAAAAAAATTCGAATCTCGAAATATATTTCTCTCTTTATATATGTACGTATTCAATTGCTCCATCAGTAACTTCTTTCTTTTCGTTAACTGATAATTCAAATAGTTTATCCTAAGATGATTTAGCGAAACCTTTCAAATGCTAACTGTATATTCATGCAAGAACGCGTGTGCAGTTTTGCTAATCATACACTCTGTAAACTTGACTTTTGAACATTTAATGAGGTTTTACTGGGATCAAGAATTGAGAAATATGTAGGGCCCAACATCTTTTGTAAAATGAGTTCGGAATAATTTTGACCATGTTATTATGTAAGAGTAGGTTTAATTTAATCAGCCCAAACGAAATGAATGTACGTTTCTTCGCTTGGAAGATGATGGCGACAATTAATATTATCATTATCTTTATTAATATTATTGTTATCAACTTGGCTTCTCTTCATTAATGAAACCTATTAATTATCACTAGTTTTAATGTTTTTTAATAAAAAAATTGTCCTACCCAAATATCTAGTCAACAGTTTAAATAATCAATAAATGTGTTCACTAAATCTGGAAAACAAAAACTCAAATCTTGTTAAGTTATAATTAGCTAATATATAAGTTCAATTCATGTGGAAAACCAAAGCCAAGTTTGGTTTAGTGATATACGCGGAAAACAACACTTGTTATAACTTTGTAATCTCATTAACGCAATCTTTTCATTATTTAACCTTTTTTTCCACAAGTTGTTAAAGAATAATTTAATATAGTACAAAATAATACTAAAATATCTGGTCAATTTGTTGAATAATTGATAAATAAGTTCACTAAATCTGGAAGACCATAATTAAAATACCTAGTCAAAGGATAGTTAATCAATGAATAAGCTCAATGAATAAAAAAACTAAAGTTAAATTTGGTTGAGCAATAGATGGGAAAAAGATGAAATTAAACAATACGACGGTGGATACTAGAAAAGCTGATGAGGTATCTATTTTTATGAGGTTGACCCATGTTGATAGAATAAGCAGTGTGTAAATGGATTGGGTTAACTTGAGTTAATTGTTGTCGGGTCATCTCGAAAATGTTATGTTTCATTCAAAATGAAAGGACATCCGATCGTCGTATGAATCACGGTTGCGAAGAGATCCGTCCTTTCTCCGTTTTTTCTTTTCCTTGAAAAAGGACCACCTTTAGCTTTTGCAGGCCTTTCAAAAAGCCCGATTGAATGCTTCTGTTTAATGGGTTAAGCACACGTGTCATGACGATATCAATTGCGAACCTAAAGCTCTTCCTATATCCTGAGGTTTGGAAAGGATAAATCATGAATAAACAACGCTTTATTGAGAAGACACGTCTTTGAAATTTGGATGATTCTAAAACCATCCTTGATTTAATATCTCTATAATAATGTAGATGTTCGTCATAATGATGTGGTGAAGATTTCATGAAGACTGTGATCATATCGACGGGCTTCATAAGATCGACAAGAACAAATTACGAGGATGAGGATCTTAATAGGAGGAGAAAAAGTCAAATATGATGAAGTATTCATAAGGACATGGAATCACCATCGGTCTGTCACGAACATAGTCTTTAGAAGCTCATCTGCTCAAGAGGATGATTAAATGATTAATTGCAAGGTCCTTCCACACAGTTTTACTGTGGGCAATATGTAAAGATAGGTGATAAGGAGCATATGATATTGTCAAGTGACAAAAAGCATTTGATCATGCCGTTGTCAAATCTTGGAAGGTACTAATGAACGGGTAAATTTGCATATGACCGTTGATGGGTAGATAGTTTTAATTACCGAAACAATAATGTAACAGTAGCAACGGATTCCATTTTGGGAAACCATGCTATTGACTAAAGGATAGGTCGTATGGGCGATCTAGACCTCAACGACAGCACCAATCAACTCCCCATAGCTCTTAACTCCCAACCGGTGAATTGAAGATGGCTATACTTTCATGACCTACTTACCCAACGAGCCACTCTCATCGAATAGGTTTAGAGGTATATGTTTGTAAATGGTCCAATAAACTATCCAATCAAATGATTTCAAAGGTCCCAATGGTCCAATTCTTACAAACATGATCTCTCCCAAGACTATACCTTGCGTGACATGATATTTCCTTTTATGTTTTTAAAAACTAAAGCATTTTCTAGGAGTCGTCTTGATTTTTATATGACTACATATTTTAGGATTGATGACTTGACTATGCCAATATCTATTATTGCTCTTTTGGTACCTCTAACTTGTAAAGTTGTTATCTAAGTGGTCTTGCAAACTTGATTACACACTATGCTTTAAAGGTATCAAAATCGTTAGGTGATCATGTAAATGTTTTTGTAGGTTTTCATTCATTTCCTCAGCTAACCCTAACCTATTCCAAGAAAGTGATTAACATCCAATTTATTGAAAGACAATGCAATAAATAAACATCTACGTATTGAAAGCAGCTAGGTAATTGTACAAAAAGTTAAAACTTGATATGAGTGGGGCAAAGAATACACATGGCCTCGTTATAAGTGTCACGACCCTAGCTCCATCCCCAGGGTCATGAGTGACGAGGGGTTATTTTTGCGACGACCCAGGCACATCGCCGTCCCATTTCTTTTATATTTTCATTAAGCACATGCGGAAGCGTTACAAACAACACCCGGACAATAATAAGCAGCCATGAAAATAACTACTTGCAAATATACAATTATATCAGTTACATTTACAGGCCTCATTGTCATGGGCCATTATATTTACAACCACTACATTTTCTACGCTCCAAAGGCCGGGTAAACCTTAGCTCCTTTAGCAAGATTGCAACTTCAGCACTAATGGGAGACCGTAATGCCTACAATCCTGAACAACAACGGGGTGAGTCGTAAACTCAGCAAGTAAAACCCACTAATTTCCGGGTAGGATGATGCCTCACCCATCAACAAGCATATAACTCATCCAAAACATTAGTCGATGGCAGATCAATAGCAAAACAAAAACTTTGTCCTGGATGAAACATGAGGAATCCTCAATCAACAGTATGCAAGCATAAACCAATATTCATCCACAATATGAGGAATTCACGCCTCACTCAATATTATACTAGCATGACCAAAATCCATTCCATAATACGAGGAACTCATGCACACGAGATTCATTTATTAAAAGTCAAAATCCATCGACTCTTCCGAAATCCACCGAGCATCTGAACTTAATCGGGCAACGTCCCCTAATCCAAAGGTGACAACAGTCCTCCGACAATGAGTCCATTAGGCAATGTCGCCGAAATCCATCGATCGACGGCTATAAATTAGTCCATCGTGTGACCATGCATCAAGCATCACAATCCAGTTCTTATCTTTACTTTTAGTTCAAGGGCCTAAAGGCACGCTATGCATAAGTGTGTGAAATGATTTACCAAAGCTGAGACGTTAAGCATGTCAAGCACGAATCAAGGATTGTGACTTGATCCGACACGTTTGAGCACCGATCTAGTACCCAACTTGGCTCGGGAACAACATGCCTCAATATCACATTGAGGCCATGATAGGACCATCCTATCGTGACATGTTCACCAATCTAGTACTAGACTTGGCTTGGGAACGATACACCTCAATATCGCATCGAGACCATGAAAGGGCTGGCCTGTCGTGACATGTTCACCGATCTAGTACCAAAGTTGGCTCGGGAATGATATGCATTGATATCGCACCAAGACTAAGAAAGGACCAATCCATTGTGATTCCACGTAGGTCAAGGCTAACAAAGCCCTTTTTTTAGAGCTCGGGGTGTGAACTAAAACATGCACTTGTGAAAATAGTTTGAAATAGTTTTGTGAGGAAATATCAAGCTTTCACAAAACACTTTTTAAAGTAGGTTTGAGTCAAAGCATATCCAAAACATATCAAACAAGTACACAAATCGGACTTCTTTCAAAGCAATTCAAGTCAAAGCATGAGCCTAGCTCAACAACCAAGAACTGAACTCAATCAAGAAACAAAGTCACAACCCAACCTCAAGTAACAACAAGTCAATCAACTTCAGTCAATGACTTGTCACATGCTTGGAATAGCGTAACACAACGTCCTTGCCAAATATTAATAAATTCTACTTACCACATTTTAAGGAATGGCCTAGGTGATTGAGCAACGTGCAGGCTGGCGAATGAGCAAGAGGTCGTGGCCATGAGAAAGAGAGAGGGCGATGGTGAGGGTGAGGTTGAGAGAGTGAGGAAGGAAGAGGAAGTGATGTGTTGTGTGAATGAGGGAGGAATGCCCCTCCCCTATTTATAGGCAATCCTAGCTTGTTCTCCAAGCCTTAAAAGTCAAGACTTCCTCTCTAAGTCAAGAAGCATTAAATGCAAGGTAACTTGGTCACACGTAGGATAGGGCTTTAGCTTGGTAGCTTGGGAAGTCACGCCTCGAACCTCAAGCGTGCACACATCCCTTGGTGGTTGATAAAATTACGACGTCCCAGGATGCGTCGCTGACCCTTTTCATTTTATTGCACATGCAGAAGTGAATAAACAAATCCCCTGACAGTAAATAGCATGAGATAGAAAAGCAAGAAAACCATTTTACAAACAAAACACGCTTCTCTATACACACATCGAGTTATCTACAAAAGTATACAAAAAGATCTATGTATAGAAGTCTAGATCGAAAAGGGGCTATGGAGATTCTAAACTCTAGGCTCTCCAGTCCTCGGCTTTGGGTCCTCCACGACACCATTGAGGGTGTCAATGTCCAGAGGGTGCCTTATCTCCCACTCCCTTATCTCAACGGGAGGCCCGTCAAAACCACCTATAGGACCTTCTCAACTCCCATTGGGCTTGTGAAGGTACCACGCCTTGAAACGATGAGGTACCAGGTGGGGTAGATCCTCATCGACCCAGACAGTGGACTCAACAAGCTCACGGGTTAGGCCAGTCTCGGGAACTGGGAAATGGGAACGCTGGAAGTTTACCTCCCTCAGAACCCCATAGCGTACGTGACGCTGCTCCATCTAAGGACCTAAAAAGAATTGAGCCCACGACGGGGTGAGACAATGTCTCAGCAAGTTCACCCTTTAAACCCCGGCTAGAAAGGAAATACACCTAGAGGTGTCCTAACCACACAACCACACAACCATAGAGACTCACCTTGTCTTAGATCCTCCCTACATATCAACACAATTAATATCACAGACATGAGCAGTAATGAAACTCAATCAATTGGAATGCCACATCTCACAGTCACATGGGTCCTGATTATAGGGCCAAATCATTATGACACGTCCCATATCGTGCCACATAATTTTGTCCCATAATCCGGCGCGTCTATCTCAATCAATCATGCGTTCCTAATTTTAATCTCGGCCCAATGGGCACAGCCTACTTGATGTTCATCAGTCTTTTTGTGACATCTCGAATTTTCAACCCTGCTTTCTATTGAATTAATCAGGCATTTCATTGACACGCGTATAGGGCTGTTCTCAGAATTGATCACTCTTGAGATAACTAGACTATCTGGTGAAACCATTAAGGAATTTTAAGGTAATAGACTTGAGAATTTGACTAGGAATCGGCTTCTCGACCGTGCTCATCTTTAGATGCCATTACGGCAAAGTGTAAAATCGATTTGAGATCAGAGATAGGTCGGTTTGACCGAGATGTGTGGCCGATCGTGGGTGACCCCACTAAATTGGTAAATTCTCGTCGATCGGCATTAGTTTGATTTTTTTGTCGTTTTGGTACTCTGTGTTCGTATTTGAATCATCGAGATTTTCACGATAACCGAGAGTCCCCAATGTGTTGAGTGGATTCATTGTAACTTGAAGAAAATCGACCACGGGTCATTTGCTTTAAAAAGTTCTGAAAGTTACCTGATGGCTTAGGTCACGCTAAAAACATGCCGAATGAAAATTAATCATGAATTTGAGTCCAATTTTAGAAACTGAAGATTCTGTCATATCACAATAAATTCTAGGAACGTCGACTCAGTCTCAGAAGATTTTTTTGCAACTCGAGACTTTTTGGGAAAAAGTCGACGTAGGACCATTTTTGTTCAGAAAATGGATCCATGGGTGAGGAAAAACACCGAGATGACTGATGTTGGGTTGATTGAATTTATTGAGGTCAATTGGGATTGAATCAAGAATCAAACTATGTCTAATCGAAGCCAAATTTGCTTGAAATTCGTATGCCCCCTTGCCTAGGTTGTTTTGGACCATTTCAAGAGTTATATAGGTAGCATTGCTGGCTAAATTGTAGCCAAGGAAGGTAGCTTGGCTGAGGTTGAGTCAAAGCAGACAATTGAATGGAAAAAAAATGGCTTGTTGACCCCTTGTCTCTCCCTCCTCATCCCCTCTTGCAGTCGCCTAGCCCTTTATCTTTTTCAGTGTGCACTTCGGAACCAGCAGCCCAGGGAGAATACCAGCAAAGCCACCGAAGCTCCTCGCATTGTCGCACGCTAGGATCGCCTGCACTATCGCCACTCACCGCCTCCATCCCAAGCGAGCGATGCTGTTGCTCCGCACGCTCACCTGGCGGTCTTGCCATTCCACCGTCCCAGCCTTGCCCTATCCGACGGCCAACAAGCACCAGAGTCGCCGTGAGCAGCCGTCGGAGGCCATTGAGGCCCGTCTGGACCTAAGAACTGTCCCTGCTGCCTTCCCCGATTCCTGCCTCACTGAATTAGCTTTGTTCTCTTTGTTGGCAGCCAAGAACAGAGGAGAACCCAATGGGTTTCCAGCCACCTTGAAGGTCCGTTTTGGAGGTGTTCTAGGCCTTGAATCCTAGGCCCGCTTTGGAGAGAAGTGACCCCCGCGACGTTCCCGTCGGTTTGATCCTACCTGCTCGTTAAACAAGAGAGTTTAACTCACTAAACCTCGCTTAGTAGATTAATGATACTTAAGAGTTGATTAGACTTAATTAAGTGTAATTATGTTAGAGTAATTAAATTAGTGATTTGCCGATGCATGTTAGGTGGTTAGATGTAGCCATTAGAAAGTAGATAGGTTCTAGTATTTATTGAACGAACCTCGGAATTTTTTCGGGTCCGTTTCGGCGTCCAATTAGGCATTACGGGCTTAAGTTAGATTTATTGCTATTTAATAATTAATTTTTGTAATCGTTAATCGGAATTTTATGCTGATTATCGTGGTGCACTCTGTTTATTTATTCGAGCTTTAGTTCATGCGGAATCGATTTAATTATGATTTTTAAAATTTATTCCTAAATTAATTAATTTTGGGTAATTAATTGAAGAACAACCGGGTATCGGTTGTCAGTGCAAAAAGTATTTTGGTAGACTACGGAAAATAGTGGGATTTGTGGAAAGTAAATTGATTATGCAATACATCAAGCTAGCTCGATGACTAAGGATGTCGTCTCGGAGAAAGGCGTTATATTATGTTGGCTTGATGATTAAGTATATGACCTTGGAGAAGGCACGTGGGCTCGGTGATTATGTATGTAACATTTGAGAATACACGTGGGCTTGGTGATTAGGTGTGTTGTCTCGGAGAATGCATGTGGGCTCGGTGACTAGGAATGTCACATTAGAGAATGCACATGGGCTCGATGACTAGTTATTCCATCTTGGTGAACGTATGATATTAATTAAAATGACTGGGAAAAGGTCGGGATGACATGTAATCGATTAAGTCGATTAGTCGATGCTTCAATCTATGGTGATTGATTGGGTGCCTATTGAAGTATATTGAATTGCAAGTGAAATCTGAGGCCAAGGTAAGTCCTCTAACTCGTGTTGTGTATAGGCAGCCTTTACGGCGTATTGGTTTTCTAATCGAGTCTTAGGAGGGTAAAACTCACTGAGACGTAGTCTCACATCGTTGTGGAACAATATTTTAGGCCCGTAGATGGCAGCACTTGTACCTCCCCCTCCTCCCGAGCAATTTGGTGTACCGGAGAGTATTTCGGAGATAGCTTAGCACATACCGATAGATCACCACCCTGAAGGATTGGAGTATGTTTTGGTGAAGTCCACCGTTTGGGTTGATGTGGGTAGAGACGATTTTGTGCCCCACGAGTATAGGTCGTGGTATTGTTACTACCAAGATGAACGAAGGGATGGTCCTATACCCGAGTCTATTGTACCCTTGTACATTTTGGAGAAGGCTTTTGGTGAGGGTACATCAAACCCTAAAGACGGAATGTTGGAAGATGCTAAGGATCCCAAGCTTGGGAGTGAGCCAAATTCTCTGGCATACTCAGCTGTGGGTGCCAATTGGAGTGAAGAAGAAGGAGAGATTGTGGAGCCTGAGGAGGACGGACCAAAAGAAAATCAGGAGATGGAAGATCCTAAAGAGGAGCCTGAAGAAGAACCGAAAGAGGAGCTGGAGGAGGATCTAGAGGATGATCCCAAATATGACCTGGATGAGGACTGAGACCTCACCCTGTTTGCAAATTCTAAGTTGTGATTTGGCATGTGATAGATCTGACTTGTTAATAGTATTGTAATATGTACTGTGAGGTTTGCTTTGTATAAAAATGTGGTTGTGATTTTCAGATGTGAAAAATATGGTCTTATTTTTCTATCCCATTGTTTGATTGTCTGGGGATTGTTTAATTACTTCCGCTTGCGTAATTAAAAGAAAGGGTCGGTAATGCGTCCTGGGATATCGCTATTAATTGACCAGGTAAGGGATGAGTGCGTGCCCGAGGATCAGGGCGTGACATCCTCTTTTTGTGGTATCGGAGTAATGGTTAGGGATTGGAGTGATAAGGTGCGATGACCTATGGAATAGTAGTATGAAAGACCTTTAAATTTACGATTGGTGCATGTTTGTGGTAGCTGCGTGTTAGAATTGCTTGTTGTTTGGATCGCTCTATTTTTAATTCGGTGTGGAATTGGAAACAGGTGTCAATTTTTAAAGCTGAGCTATGAGCGATCGGGAGTAAAGAACTCCTACCAAAAGGACCGTTTGTGCCGTGACTTAAGGTAGAAAGCCGACCAGGGTCGGTACCCGAGGAGGTCATGGTCTCGCGCTAGCTCAAGCTAGCACAAGTTGAGTGGCACCACCTATAGTCGGTGCTGGAGTAGCAGCCCCTGGTGATCCCAGGATAGAAGGGATCATGTGGGTGCTAGAGGTTATGGGTAACAAAATGGATCAATAGGCACATAATCAAGCCGCCGCTATTGAGGCCGCCGCTCAAGCCATTGCTATTGCTGCTGTTGTCGTTGCTACTGAGGCCGCCCTATCGTCGCACCTATTGCCGCGCCTGCTGAAGTTCCACCATGAGTTGTGGTTGCTGGGAGACCAATCCATAAATTGGTGGAACATTTCTTGAAGCTCAGTTTGCCAAGGTTTATGGGCACTAGAGACCTTGAGACCACATTGCTTGTAGATATAGGACTTGGAGAAAGCATTTGCACTCTTGATGTGCAACGAAGAGGAGAAGGTAGTATTGGCTGTGTACCAACTGCAAGGTAATGCCAACATCTGGTGGAGAGCCGCTAAGGACATAGTATTCCCAGAAGGAGTAGCTCAGGTGTGGGACACCTTCCTCAGGGCCTTTAATGATCAGTATTTTTCAGGTACTGCCCGGGAATAGAAGATGGAGGAGTTTCAGCGCCTTCGTTAGTGATCGATGACGGTTGACCAGTACGAGGTCAAGTTCGCTGAACTTTTCAATACGCTCTAAGGTTGATTGAGGACCCATAAGAGAAAGCTCGAAGATTCAGAAATGGTCTTCGTTCTGAGCTGAAGCAACCTCTGCTACCATTGGACTTGACAGTTATCGTTGAGCTCAGATGATAGAGAGAGGTTTAAATGAGCAGGCTGCCTCATCAGGATCGAGGTTCAGCTTTCATCGCGAGAATATCCACCATGGGAAGAGGCCCATGCCCGGAGGCAAATTTCAAGTACCACCGAATAAGAGAGGTGGAGTTGGCAAGCTTGTACCAAATAGGAATGAAGTGTGTCGTTTTTATGGAAGACGACACGGGTCAGCTTAGTGCCAAGCTAGGTCGGGAGCGTGTTTTGAATGTGGCCAATAGGGCTACATAGCTAGAAATTGTCCTAGAAAGCCAAAAGGACAACCGCAGTTACAGCCACCGCCGCAAATGGGACAGATAAGAGGATATGCCCCTCAGAACGTGCCATAAGGAGGACAGCTGAGACCTCTAGTTCAGGGTACAGTTTATGCTATCACACAGGGTTAGGCAGAAGCTGTGCTTGCCGTGATTATAGGTATGGTTTCCCTAAACGACCATCCTGCTTACACTTTATTTGATTCTGGAGCAACTCATTCCTTCATTGCCGAGCAATATATTAAGTTGTTAGGATTGAGTCCTATATTGTTGGAGTCGGTAGTTTGCATATCTACACCATTGAATAGCTACTTTGGGTTGTTCTGGTTGCAAGTTAGAGATTGGTGAGCGAGTGGGGAAAATTGATTTGTTAGTTCTAGCCATGTATGATTTCGATTTAATAATTGACATGGACTAGCTTACCAAGCAACGAGCTAAAATGGATTGCTATCGCAAGGCGATTCAGTTTGATTCGTTAGAGGGAAAGAGCTTTGAGTTTGTTGGGAGTTGAGAAGGTCCCTCGATTATCTTGATCTCGTCGTCAGATGCAACTTGTTTGTTAGACGAGGGTTGCTAAGGGTACTTGGCAACTGTCGTGGATACGACAGTTGAGGAGTTGAAAATGGAAGACATTTCAGTAGTGCAAGAATTTCCAGATGTTTTCCCTAAGGAATTGCTAGGATTACCGTCAGAGAGAGAAATTAAATTTGTGATTGAGCTAGCTCCCGGGACAGAGCCAATCTCTAATGCTCCTTATCGGATGGTGCTATTAGAATTGAAAGAACTGAAGGTGCAGATGCAAGAGTTATTGGATAAATGATTTATTCGTCTCAGTGCATCACTTTGGGGAGCACCAGTTCTATTTGCCAAGAAGAAAGATGGTTCGTTGCGTTTGTGCATCGACTATCGGCAACTCAATCAAGTCACGATTAAGAATAAGTATCCATTGCCGAGAATAGATGACTTGTTTAATCAGTTGCAAGGAGCGTCAATATTCTCGAAGATCGATTTATGGACGGGATATCATTAGCTGAGAATTAGGAAGGAGGACATTCCTAAGTCAGCATTTTGACTCGGTATGGTCATTACGAGTTCACAGTGATGCCATTCGGGTTAACGAATGCTCCAGCTACTTTTATGGATTTGATGAACAGAGTATTCAAGGAATATCTGGATCAATTTATGATTGTGTTCATCGATGATATTCTAGTATATTCGAGAAGTGATGAAGAGCATGAGAATCATCTGAGATTAGTGCTGCAAAAGCTGAGAGTCTATCAGTTGTACACTAAGTTTAGCAAGTACGAGTTTTGGTTGACTCGTGTTGCTTTCTTAGGACATGTGATCTAGGGGTGTGCATGGTCTGGGTGGGCGGTTCCCGGCCTAGAACCGAGAACCACTCGTTAAGGACCGGTTCCAAAAATTTAGAACCAGGAACCACTTGTTGTTGCATGAATCCACCTGAGAACTGGACCGCCAGTCCGATCCAGTTCCCGGGTGGATCCATGGAACCAGTCTCACCAATAATAATATCGTTTTCCAAATCCCGCCGTGAGTACTCATATCGAGTAATATTTTTCTTTAAATCGAACCGGTTTAATTAATGGTACCATTTTTCTTTATTTTATTGGAAAACAGTACCAAAGAAAAGAAATAGTTTTTTTTCCCTATTTTTGAATCGTTTTAGTTGAAATCTAAAATGTTCTTTAAGTTTAAGATTCTGGATGATTGTCATATGTAGATCATCTTTTCTTTTATCCTCTGACAATGTTCAATCTCTTACAACATTTGCTTTACTGAATTTTTTTTGTCGGTACTCCACATATTTTTGAACACAGTGTTATATGTGAGTCTTGAAAGTATTCTTTGAATGAGCCATTTGTTGAGTTGTTGAAAGGTAGCTTACACCCTTTACTAAATTCTTATTAAAACATGGAAACCATGAGAGGAGATGGAACCCTAAAATTTAGATTTGCTAATTAGTAATTTCGAAATTTATTTTAGTATTAAAAATCAATATATTATTATAATATAATCGATCTAGTCCAAGTGGGCAGATCTGCCTATGGAACTGGGAACTGGACTGGTACTTACCGGTTCCCAAAAATTGGAACTAGGAACTGGGAATCGAACTAGTTCACTCAAGAACCACCGGTTCCGAGCGGTCCACGCGGGTCCCGATTCTTTTGCACACCCCTAATGTGATCTCAGGCGAAGGAATTTCTATGGACCCAAGCAAGATAGAAACCGTGATCAATTGGCCATGGCCAACTACAGTGATAGAAATCAGAAGTTTCCCAGGTTTGACAGGTTATTATAGACGGTTTATGGAAGGGTTCTCATCATTAGCATTGCCTCTGACTAAACTCTTGAAGAAAGAAGAGAAATTTGTGTGGACAGATAAGTGCGAGTGTAGTTTCAAAGGGTTGAAGGAAAAGCTGACTACTGCACCTGTACTGACGATTCCATCTAGTCCTGGAGGATTCGAAATCTATAGTGATGCGTCGTTAAGAGGATAGGGTTGCGTGCTAATGCAACATGGCAGAGTTGTTGCATACGCTTCTCATTAGTTGAGACCTCATGAACAGAATTACTCGATGCACGACTTAGAGCTCGCGGCGATTATCTTTGCCCTGAAGATTTAGAGGCATTATTTGTGTGGAGAAAAATTCTAGATCTTCACGGACCATCAAACTCTCAAGTACCTATTCTCTCAGAAGGAGTTAAATATGAGACAACGCAGAAGGATGGAATTATCGAAGGACTACGACTGTGATATTCTATATCACCCAGGAAAGGCGAATAAGGTCGCCGATGCTTTGAGTCGAAAATCATTAGTTGCTCGTATACTGATAAAGGAGTGAAACCTAATCGAGAGAGCTCGAGATTCGGTATTCAAGTTTGAGGTAGACCACCTTTCGAGTCTTATGGCCACCCTCAGAATTGAACCAAATGTTCAGATCGGAATCAAGCTACTCTAACTGATAGATCCAGATGTACAAAAAATTCTAGGGGTGATCGGTTCCCGGTTGGGTTCGGTTCCAAGGTGGAACCGGGAACCAGACCGGGAGAACCGGTTCCCAATTTTGAGAATCGTGGACCGGACCGTTTGGTCCTAGGACCGAGAACCAGACCGGACCGATATCGGCACTTTCTTTTTTCACTAAAGAACGACCATGCTCCGAACCGATCAATCCAATTCAGTTCCCGGACGATCTAATAAAACTACTCACATGTTTCCACGTGCAAAATATTCAAACTAAACTTGTGTGAATATCAATCACAGTTTATGTGTTTCACGCTTAATTTTAAGCATAAAAGCCATGAACAAATTGATTAAAGGTTGTGCTTGGCTTAAGTTTTATAGACAATCTCTCTTCTATGCTTTGAATGTTTAGTCGATGTGAGACTTTTTGAGGCTTGAAGTGCCTTGTCGTTTGCAAGTGAGGGGAGCAAGAGAGAGAGTGTGAGCGAACTTCTAGAGCCTTGTCCCACATCGAGTAGAAGATGAAACTAAGAAAGAGTAACGACAAGAGCTTTGGTGGTCTCTTGGCCACATAAGAGGTTATTACCTCAATTGCAATTCCAATTGCAATAAGTTTCATGTATAATATTCATATATTATGTGTTTATATATTATATGTATATAAATTATATATAAAAAAATTTGGTTCGGTCCGGTCGGTTCGGTCGGTCCGGTTCCCACCTTGGAACCGGGAACCGGACCACCGACTGTGGGAACCGCCTAAAACCAGCCGGTCCAGTCCGGTCATGTTCAGTTTCGGTTCGAGCGGTTTCCGTTGCACACCCCTAGAAAATTATTCAAGTAGACACTGAGAATAGAAAGGTTGACTTTCAGATCTCTGATGGAGGAACACTAAGGTTCCGAGGACGTTGGGTTGTACCTAACGATGTGGCACTTAGAGAGGATATTCTATCGGAAGCGCATCATAGCAGCTACAACATTCATCCTAGAAGTACCAAAATATATCAGAATCTGCGTCAACACTATTGGTGGTCAGGTATGAAGGTGGACATCGCCAAGCATGTCGCCAAGTGTTTGACGTGTCAGCAGGTAAAAGCTCGGCATTGCAAGTCGGGAGGACTTCTGCAACCTCTCGAGATCCTAGAATGGAAATGGGAACATATCACGATGGATTTCGTGACCAGACTATCGAGGAGTCAGAGATGAAATGATTCGATTTGGGTGGTAGTTGACAGACTGACAAAGTCGGCTCACTTCATTGCAGTTTGAAAGGACCTCAGTTTGGATAGACACGCATATATGTACGTGTGTCAGGTAGTTCGAATGCATGGAGTGCCAATTACGATAACTTCAGATCGAGACCCAAGATTTATTGTCGCTTTTTGGAAGAGCTTGCAAAGTGCTCTAGGTACAAAGCTTCAGTACAGTACGGCATATCATCCTCAGACGGATGGCCAGTCTGAGAGGAAAGTTTAGACCCTCGAGGACATGCTGAGAGCTTGTGTACTAGATTTCAAGGGAAGTTGGGAAGATCAGCTACACCTGGTGGAATTTGACTACAACAACAGTTATTAGCAGAGCATCTAGATGGCTCCTTTTGAAGCATTGTATGGCAGAGTGTGTAGAACACCAGTGTGTTGAGATGAAGTTGGGGAAAGGAAGATCACGGGCCCAGAGTTGGTCCAGCAGTTATTGGATGCCATGGCAATAATCAGAAGTAGATTAAAGACCGCTTAGAGCAGACCAAAAAGTTACGCAGATAAGCGTCGGAGATTATTGGAATTCCAGGTTGGTGATCACATTTTTCTGAAAGTGTCACCAATGAGGGGAACTTCACGCTTTGGAAAGAAAGGAAAACTGAGTTTGAGGTACATAAGTTCGTTTGAGATTCTTGAGAGAATCGAGACCTTAGTGTATCGTCTTGCATTGTCACCGAGATTGGCGCAAGTGCACGATGTCTTTCACATGTCAATGTTAAGTATGAGCTTGACCCAACCCATGTACTCAATTTCGAGGAATTGGACATGGATGACCGTGTGTCATACGTTGAAAGCCCGGTTCAGATCATGGATAGAAAAGAACAAGTTTTGCATACAAAGACCATTTCATTGGTCAAAGTGGTTTGACAACACCACGGTACTGAAGGTGCAATGTGGGAGACTGAAGAGTCGATGAGACATTTGTACCCCCACCTTTTTGCCTGAGTTTTGTAAGGTTTAAATTTCGAGGACGAAATTTTTATAAGAGGGGAAGAGTTGTGACATCTCGAATTTTCAACCCTGTTTTCTATTGAATTAATCGGGCATATCATTGACGCGCCTATAAGGCTGTTCTCAGAGCTGATCACTCTCGAGATAACTAGACTATCTAGAGAAACCATTAAGGAATTTTAAGGCAATAGACTTGAGAATTTGACTAAGAATCGGCTTCTCGATCGTGCTCATCTTTATAGGCCATTACGACATAGTATAAAATCGATTTGAGATCAGACCTAGGCCGGTTTGACTAAGATGTGTGGCCGATCGTGGGTGACTCCACTAAATTGGAAAATTCTCGTCGATCGGCGTTAGTTTGATTTTTCTGTCGTTTTGGTACCTTGTGTCCGTATTTGAATCCTCGAGCTTTTCATGACAATCGAGAGTCGCCAATGTGTTGAGTGGGTTCATTGTGGCTCGAAGAAAATTGACCACGGGTCATTTGCCCTAAAATTTTTTGAAAGTTACCCAATGGCCTAGGTTACGCTAAAAACGTGCTGAATGAAAATTAACCATAAATTTGGGTCCGATTTCAGAAATTGAAGATTCTGTCATGTCACAATAAATTCTAGGAATGTCGATTCAGTCTGAGATGATTTTTCTGCAACCAGAGACTTTTTGGGAAAAAGTCGAGGTAGATCTGTTTTTGTTCAGAAAATGCCGGGGATCGTTTTTGGTTGCAAAATTTGGATGCAAGATGGATCCATGGGTGAGGAAAAATGCCGAGATGACCGATGTTGGGTTGATTGAATTTATTGAGGTCAATTGGGATTGAATCAAGAATCAAACTATGTCCAATCGAAGCCAAATTTGCTTGAAATTCGTATGCCCCCTTGCCTAGGTTGTTTTGGACCATTTCAAGAGTTAAAAATGTAGCATTGCTAGCTGAATTGCAACCAAGGAAGGCAGCTTGGCTGAGGTTGAGTCAAAGGAGACAATTGAATGAAAAAAAGATAGCTTGTGGACCCCTTGTCTCTCCCTCCTCATCGCCTCTTGTAGCCGCCCAGCCCTCCATCTTCTTCAGTGTGCATTTCGAAACCAGCTGCCCAGGGAGAAGACCAACAAAGCCACCAAAGCTCCTCACGCCGTCGCACGCCAGGACCGCCCGTATCGGCGCTGTTCATCGCCTCCGTCCTGCGTAAGCACCGCTGCTGCTTCGCACGCTCGCCTGGCAGTCTCGCCATTCCACCGTCCTAGCCTTGCCCTGTTTGACGCCCAGCAAGCACCGGAGCCGCCATGAGCAGCCGCTGGAGGCCGTTGAGCCCCATCTGGACCCAAGAACCATCCTTGCTGCCTTCCCCGATTCCTGCCTCACCGAATCAGCTTTGTTCTCTTTGTTGGCACCCAAGAACAGAGGAGAAGCCAGTGGGTTTCCAGCCACCTTGAAGGTCCGTTTTGGAGGTGTTCCAGGCCTCGAATACTAGGCCCGCTTTGGAAAGAAGTGACCCCTGTGACGTTCCCGTCGATTTGATCCGACCCGCTCATTAAACAAGTGAGTTTAACTCACTAAACCTCGCTTAGTAGACTAATGATGCTTAATGGTTGATTAGACTTAATTAAGTGTGATTAGGTGGTTAGATTAGATTAGAGTAATCAAATTAGTGATTTGCCAATGCATGTTAGGTGGTTAGATGTAGCCATTAGTAAGTAGATAGGTTCTAATATTTATTGAACGAACCTTGGAATTTTTCCAGGTCCGTTTCGGCATCCAATTAGGCATTACGGGCCTAAGTTGGATTTATTGCTATTTAATAATTAATTTTTGTAATTATTTATTTAATTATTTATTTTTTGGAAATTCAACCAGGATGATCGGTGACCGGAATTTTATGCTGATTATCGTGACTTTGACTTTGGATGACCGTACACTTTGGTTTGGATTGTTTGGATGGTTGCAGGCTTGCAGTATCTTAAGCATTGTGGTATTCATGGGAAAGATAGTTGTTTCTGTAGGATTAACCCATTTTCTGTGGATGCAGATTCGATACTGTCTTAAACCTAATCCATTTATTTTATGAAGATTTTCTTGTTTGCTTAAGTATTGTCTTGCATGACAAAGGTATCCATATCCAAATCTGCAGGAAAGTTTTGTCACCATAAAAAAGGGGGAGATTGTTGGAGAAAACTTCCGTACATGTTTTGAAGCTGACAAAACGTTTCCATCAGTCTAGTCTGAAGAATAGAAGACTATTTCGTCAAAGTTTGAAGACTGTCAGACTGTCAAACTCAAAGACTTAAAGTCTGCTCTCACTGACTGTTTCTAGACTGTCGAAGAAAATACTTATCTAGATTCGTATAAGGATTTGATTCTAGCAGTTAAAGAAGATCTCACGGCTGGAGATAGCATTTCAAGATCTCTTATTCGTTTTGAAATTAATTCGAGTAAGTTTAATTCGTTGATTGGCAAATCGTACATGGAAGGTTCTACTTATGGAAACCTAGATCCTGATTGTATGGGTGAGCAGGATTGGTGGACTATCCTCACATTCCTTAAGTAACTCAAGAACTTCCTAATTGATTCTATCCAACGGGAAGATTGGAAGAACTCCTTTGGAAGGTGCCAACAGTCATGAAAGCATGGAGGGGTATTTAAGGAAGACGTTCTAGTTACTCGAGTGTGTGTGCGATAGATAAATTTCAAAGTCTGAAGCTCCTTGTTCTTTGCTGATTCAATTATTGAGCGAGAATTTGTACTCAAAAGAGAGTCTAGACTTTTGTGAAGCCTTGAGGAAGTGTAGTAGAGTCTCTACACTGTGGAATCAAGGACGTGATGCTGTAACGACTCTTTTGATTCATAGTGAAATCCAGCCGATGGGCTGTCAGTGCGGGAGAGTGGACGTAGGCTTGGATTAAGCCGAACCACTATAAAACTTCGTGTTCTTTTTCTCTTCTCTAATCTCTTTAATTCAGTTCGTAACTTTATTTGCATAAGTGTGATTTCCTTTGCAGAGTCTATTGTCTACCAGACTCAAGTCATAAGTAAGATCTTATCTTATATTTTGCAAAATTTGGTTTAAGCACCTATTCACCCCCCTCTAGGTGCACATACTAGTACTCTCAAAAAGAAATTTGGGATAAACTTCATGTTACATATGAAGAGACCAATCTTGTAAAAGAGACAAAAGTAAACTTCCCACTTGGCAAATATGAATCCTTCAAGATGAAGCAAGGAGAGTCGATTGGAGATATGTTCAGCCGTTTTATAGAAATTGTAAATGGTTTAGCATATCAAGGTCAACCAATTTCTTCCCTAATGAAGGTCAACAAACTTCTGCGAGGTCTTTCAAAAGATTGGAACCATGTTAAGACCTCAATCCGGGAGACTCAAAGGATTATGCCACTCTCCGTTGATGAATTAATTGGCACTCTTCAATCCTATGAAGTGGAACAACTCAACGATGAAGATCCCAAAGGTAAGAAGTCCATCGCTTTAATATCTAACGTTGATTCTGATGATACAGACTCAGAAAATGACATGGACGACGAAGAACTTGCTTTTATGATCAAGAAATTCAAAAAGCTGAGTAGAAAATGAAGCAAATTCAGTGGAAGAAGAAAATACAAGCAGAATGGGCAGAAAAGAACAATGTAAGAAGATGATGAGCAAAGAAATATATGCTTGATGGTACATTCAGAATCTGAGTCTGACTCAGACACAGACTCAAAATCAAAGTCTAACTCAGATACAGATTCAGAATCCGATGAGGAAATCGAGGTAAGTCATTCAGCAATTCCTATCAAAGTTTTTAAATATATAAATGAGCTTTACTCAAATCTCAAATCTTCTCTTAAAAGAATCTCTGAACTTAAAAAGGAAAATTCTTGGCTTAGGCAACATGATCTTTCTAGAAAAGAAAAGTTTGAAATTTTGCAAAAAGATTTTCTACAATCAAAAGAAAGTCGAGATTTACTTGTCAAAGAAAATGATTCTTTAAAAAGGAATTTTCAAATATTTCGACAAAATTTTCAAATGGATCAAAGACATTAGAGCATATCATTTCCATACAAGTACCTTATTATAATAAGTCGGGACTTGGTTTCAATAAGGAAAGTGATTCTCTAATTGATTTTCCTAAAGATAAGGAGAGACTTAGACAAAGACCTCCAAAGGCATTTTACGAAAATCATTTTCAAAAGGTCTTTGCAAAACCCGTTAGTCGAAATGCCCTTAAGTGTTCAAATTGTGGAAATTCAAAACACTTTGAGAAAGAATGTCCTAAAGTCTGGAAACCTATTAAGAAAGATTGGGTAAAAACAGTATACTCTACTAACTCTCATGGACCCAAGAAAAAATGGGTACCAAAGAAAAGATGAGTCATTATTGCAGGAAATAAAGGAAGAGAAGAAGGAGAGTTTGGTAAGGAATGCATATATATATATTGTTCTCAATTTGGTTTGAGTACAAAATTTAAAAATTCTTATTATGATTGATATTCGACATATCCTTGATTGATTTAGATTTTATTATGACCGTATTCTTTGATTTGAAGAAAGATACGTGTGATCATTTTGCTTAAAGACAAATGAATTTATTTGGTTTGATTTTATACTCTAAGATTTTATCATATTTTGCCAAGTAAAAATCTGTTTTACGTAATATTAATTTATTATGCAAGATATTCTTAGATATTCAAGGATTTATTCTCTCTGTTTTTATCGTACTATGACTAAGTGAGAATTTATTTTTCAAAATATCATTGTGCATAATATTCTTTCTTTGAATACTTTGTTATGGTGAATTAAGGAAAAAAATATTTGATTATGGAGATTTCATATTTTACTCTAACGAAATGGAAGGATCCAAATTGATGGATACCAAAAAGGAAATGAGTTGATTGCAGGAAATTCTATAAGGGAAGAACGATCATGAATCTACGCAGATTTTGGTACAATTTGAAAAATATCTCATGCAAAGATTGGTAATGATTTTTTTTTTTGGTATATTTCAAACATATACCATGGGTAAGAGAATATTTTTTTTTTATCATCACACCTTACAAATCTCTACATACATTTATCATGATTTTAGATGATTGCCTATGAATTATATATGACTTATATGGCAAATATCTTTTGTAATAGATATAAGGCATTGCAATTTTGGCACGTGAAAAATATCTATTTTCTTTTTGCAAAATGCACCAATAATATATTTTTGAGTTTTACGCTCAAGCAAATCCCTTTGATCTCAAAATATATTATTGCATATATATGGATACTCTTGCTATATTCATAAAAGATATCTTATATTTAGCAAGTTTGATCCGCAAATCAAATGAAGATATTACGTGACATTTTTGCAAAGATGATTATCTATTATACAAGATTTTGCAAGTGGGCTGGATCCATTAGTTGATTATCTTGAATATGAACCTTTAAGTCATCCTCTAGTTGCTTACTTATAAATCGGAATCCTCACTTTTTCAATTTTGGACTTGACACTTGAAGCCTAAATTGTACATAACTTCCATCAATTTGACCAAAATCAACTACTCCAAACCCTAAAGATGGAGCATATAATGCAAGCAAGGTATTATCCAAATCCGACAATGACGATTCAATAACCCATCCATCGTGATGCACAATTTGGCTATTTACATCTGAATCTATGAGTAGTTTTGGCTTGTTTGGTTCTCCATTAATAGAAACAGCGCAGATAAACTTGTTTGGTTCTCCATTAATACAAGTCATTTGAAGCCTTAAAAGATACGGATTCCTCTTCAACATGTTGAAACTACTCTGGCATCTCTCCTCCAGGGAGATATAAATAAATATGATGATTCTGTTATAAGATATATCGTTAGAAAGTATTCTAAATAGAAGAATTCAATTTGAGTCTAATAAGTAATCTTAGTGAATTCCACTTCTAGCTAAAGCTCTATAAATGAAAAGAGATCCACTGGTTCTTGATCATATTAATATCCAAGTCTCATGCGATAGAAATCATTTTGACAAAAGAACGGTAGCCAACTTCATTACATGCATACATATGCCGAACCCCCTTATATTTGTCTACTTTCCTTAAGCTTCCAATTTCATTTTCTGCCATTGCAATATACAATCACACATTGGACCTAGCATACACTCCACATCAATATTTGCGTGTGAGTAAGAGAAAGAGAGAGAGTCTAACCTTGGTGGGATTATGAACCATCACTCTATAGGCAAAATAATGAGGTGAAATTAAATCTTCAGTTTTTTGCAAAGATTCACAATTAGTCGCCAAAAATGAATTCAAAAATGGTGGAAGTCGGGGAATCTCTTGTAATTGATGGCACCTTGCCACTGACAATGCGGACAAATGATCGCACTTACTAATGGATGTTGGAAGGCCAGTAATATTGTTCCCTGATAGATATAATTCTCTCAAGAAGGGAAAACAAGAAAGATTCTCAAGGAACTCCACTTCAGACTACATCCTTCAAGTTTTAAACATTGTCAATTTGATAGTCCGATCTTCATAGATGGATCAGCAAAATCCTCATACTTTAGAAACCCAATTACGGTTGTGCAATCCTCAAGTTTCAATTCTTCAACATTTTGTAACTTGTATATGGTAGACGGAAGACTTTCTAGGTTCTTGCAATTACATAAATTCAATCTCTCCAAAGAAACGAGATTTTTTATTGATGCAAGAAGTTCTTTAACAGCAGTACCTCGTAACCCAATTACATAAATTCAGCCTTTCGAGTTTATGTGGAAAATCGGGAACTTGTCAAATGTTTTTGCAATCTTCAAGATCAAGATGTTGAAGATTTTTTGACTTGAGCATATTTGGAAAAACACTAATTTGAAAGCAACCCTGCAAAGACAATACTTCTAACTTCTCATGATATGCAATTGACTCATGGGCTTCTACCATGTTTTTGCAATTATGGAGAACCAATTCCTCGAGATTTGGAGTACAAGAGAGGTCAGGCATATGAACCAAAGACTCGCAATTACTGAAATTGTTGTACTTCAATTGTTGGAAGTCCTGCAAAAACAGCAAAACTAACATTTCATTCAAAGTTACTATGAACTGATTTTTTGAGAATTACAAATTGTATTGAGAAATAAGTGAAAACTTAGAAACTTCTCTAGTAACTATAAATCTACACATGTATACGGTAAGAGAGTGGACTTTTGACAGCCATGAGCCAACGCGACCACCGGCGTCAACCAAGGAAGTTTTACATCTCCACCACCATCAACCACCCAGGCGACTACCACCTCCATTGCCATCTCTCTCTTTGGCTAGCTGAGGCGGAGACATCAAACTCGAGGTGACAACCTCATGCGAAGTTCGGGGATAGTGAAAGAGATAATCACAAGCTCTAGCGCAGTAGATGGCAACCGCACGTCATGGCCTCACAGTGTTAACAAGCGGCGGCAATGGCAATGTACCAGTTTGGATGACGGCTGAGTATGGAAGAAGATGATTAAGATGAAAGGAAAAAAAAAAAATAATAAATAATATTTTAAAATTAAAAAATATTTTTCTAATCCATTTTCGAGTGGGCACTCCTCTTTATCAACGGGCATCATTTATACTAAATAAGCAAGTCAATATAGTGAAATGTTTATTTTCTTCTAAATTGTTATATTTACTTTATAATTTCAATTAGTCCAATTAATTGAAATTAATTTTAAGGAAACCAAAAGCTAGTACAAAACAGTGAAGAGTTGAAGATTACTGTTCTTGTGCTCCCCGTGTGACAAAGATCCTACATTCTCTCCGCCAAAGCCAACTCCTCCCGGTGCTGCAAGCAACTACAAAAACATCAACCTCTCACACCGACTGTAAGTCATTCTTTCACCTGTAACTTTCCCAAACGAAAGTGGTCGCTCCTATCTGGTCAGAGAACTCTCATGGGAGATATTAAGAGAAATTCTCAAGCAGCATTTGCCCATGCCTCATTACTAAAGGGTGAGTGCTAGTCAAGAGAGATCAACCTTCATGATTTAGTGGACCAATGAATAAAGAAACTTAACAGTAAAAACATATATCAGAGAAACATCAACCAAACGCAGAGGCATGGTTGTTGCATCTCCTAGTGAATATCTTGTACGTGTACTTCAAAAAGCTGTGAACTAACATGCTTCTCTTCCTATTTCTTGCAAAGGAAAGGCCATGAGTTTAGCCAAATCGCTCTCCAGTGAAACCCCTTTAACCATTTCCACTCTGCAAAAGACTGTAAATAATTCTATTTGAATATTTTGTGAAGACTTCTTCAATCGAGGGGTAATCATTGTAATTTATGGGTCATGTGGAGTGAAGAAAGATACCACGAAGCCATACCTATATGCTAGCTTATAAACATCTGTACAATTTAGGAAGTAATGAATACTAAGAAAGCTTAATTACAAATTAGATCACAATGAACCACCGATGTTTACTCCAGTGGCCACCCTTCCAACATGGAAGGGGGAGGTGAGGGGTTCGAATCCCCACCTTCTCGGGGGGTTGAGGTTGGGACAATTTAGTTTCAGGAGTGGGTTTCAACTTCCACGCCCTGCAATGAGGCAGGACAAAAGTCTGAGAGTGAGAGTTAGCGTAGGAATAGAATATGACTGACAAAAAAAAAAAAGAATTAGATCACAATGTGACATGACCCTAGCGTTCTCCGTATTCACATGTAAATTAATGAGAGAACTCTGTTTTACCCTACAGATGACAATAGTACTTTCTAATAGTCAAAGAATTGCACCATACCTAACCAGATGTCAAAACAGAGTTCTTCAAAGCTTTTTATACCTATATCCTTGAAAGAAGCTATTTCTTCGAATAAGACCAAAATGAAGTAATGCTATGTACTCAAAACAACAAGATGAAAAGTAACTCAAGGACAAGGAGTGTTTTCAAGTAGCATTTCGGGTAACTAGTAAAACAAAAGAACAAAAGTTCTAACCAGTTCATGCAAACATTTTGGAAGAAAATTATCCATTCTCTTTTGACACAATGTGCAAGTTCAAGGTGGCAAAAAAACATGAATAATCCAACAAAAAACCGTAACCTTTTGTCTTAATGCACCATAGCTTCAAACTTAATGCCAAATGCAACTTGTAAATCACCCAAGTCCCTCCCTCCCTCCCTCCCTTTAAACCTGCAACACCCAGAGTAGCTCAGTTTTTTGGGGACTGAGAAAAATCATTATTTCACTCTTCCTCGCTTGTTTTTTTCCTTTGAGACTAGACTTCACCTACTTTTTTCAATAAATTGCCACCTATCAAAACAAAGAAACGAAAGCTATACTTTCCAGAGATTGTCGCCGATTTTGCAGCTTGTAACGTCGATAACCTATGAATTCACTATCAAGCATCCACAAACAGAACTCACAAATAAACACCAATTCAGCGTCTCTTGAACAAATGCAACCGCACATTCTTCAAGTTCCCGCGCAATTGTAGCACCATACATATCGAATTCAAATCCAGCTCAAGTATTACTCCAACTCAATCAAATTCGGATGCGCTGGGTGTCACCTGTTCTATAGCAAGTTACATGAGGCCCAGACCCTCTGGAGAGAATCGTTCACCCAAAGCTACGTCACCAGCTTCCATGGCTTCGGTTCGCGGCGGTAGTCCGTCGCCTCCATTGGCCCGCCTTAATCGCTGTCAGTTCGTTGGGGACTCTGTTTGAGGGAGACGAACTTCTTCTGTTCATCACCTTCGTCGGTAGGCGTTGATCTTCCATTTTGTCAAAGCTTCGTGGTGTCGGATGGAAGATGAGCAATTGTGATGCTGAAAGTAGCGTCGATGGAGTTGGAAGTGAAAGTGCTAGTATAAACACCTAGAGGGGGATGAATAGGTGTAAAAACAAATTCTTCTTTTCTTAAAGACTTAATTCAGAACAAGGATGCGAAATTGTATAAACAAATAGACAATGCTACGAATTAAGTAAAGAGATAAGGAAAGAGAATTGAAACACCGAGATTATAGTGGTTCGGCTTAGACCAAGCCTACGTCCACTCTCCCACGCTAACAGCCCACCGGCTGGATTTCACTATGAATCAAAAGAGATGTTACAATCATACGTCCTCGATTCCATAGTGCAGAGACTCTACTACATTTCCTCGAGGTCTCACAAAATTTTCTCTATTGAGTATAGATGTATGCTCAACAAATGAATTAACAAAAAGTAATGAACTTCAGACTTTGGAATTTTTCTATCTCGCACACTCTTGAACAACTAGAGCATCTTCCTTTTATACTCCCCCATGCCTACATAACCGTTGGCACCTTCCAGAGGAGTTCGTCCAATCTACCCATTGGACCGAATCAATTAGAGAGATCTCGCATTGTTTAAGGAATATGAAGATAGCCTACCAATCCTATTCACCCATACAATCAGGATCTAGGTTTCCATAAGTAGAACCTTCCAAGTTTACTTCGCCAATCCACAGATCTGTCTTACTTGATTTACTTGTCACACGAATAATAGATCTTTATATGCCTTCTCCAACCGTGAGAAAATCTTTGACCAATCGAATCAAATCCTTAAGGATAACCTCGTATCTGGATAAGACTACTTTGACGATCTAGAAACTGCCAACGAGAGTAGACTTTAAATCTTGAGTCTGGCGATCTTTAGTCTAGAAGTCTTCAGACTTTGATAGATGAGTCTGGAAGTCTTTAGACTAGGAAACATTTTGTCAGCTTCAAAATACCGAAGGAAGATTTCACCAACAGGAAGTTTGCCCGTGGTGGAGGAAAGAAGGAGCTCACCGCGGGAAAATCAAAGAAAACAGAGACATTAACGAAGTGCTTATCTCAATCCGAACAAATGAGATTCAAGAGTTTATACTACTAACCGATCCTTAATTATGGTTCGACTTTCGTTCAAGCCTAAACATCATCAACCCACGGACTCGGATTAACATAATAGAGCAATAATTTGCAGGGAACGCATAACAAAAGCACACTTAGATTCAGCCTCAGCAGTGGCGGGATAATAAGAGGATGGTGGTTCACAATCAATGAAAGATTTCTTTCATATGATACACTTTCATATAATCTCGGAACAAACCAAAATCAAGGGCAAATCCAAACAAGCTTGGTTCAGGCAATTATCGAATAGGTGAAGCGATTCTCAACTAAAGGGGACTCACGTATGAGATTTCAAGTGCGACTTGTTTCGGATCATTTCAATCAGCAAAGATTAGACCCAGATCATGAAAACAGACTCATTAGATGCCAATTTTTGAATAATCACGACCTTTTTTCTATACCTATTTCTTTACATATAATAAAAACCGTAACAAGAGAAATGATTGCAACTTTGTTCAAAATGAATATACCAGCTCGGCCACTGAGCAAATATAAGAGGAGATCCTTTGAGGTGTCAATGATGAAGAATCACACTGATAAGAGCAGATTGAGAGGGAACTCAACACTTCAAGCTCTTAGATCCGGAAACAGAGTCACACAGGGGAATCTCGACATGGCTTTACAGGCGGTGAACTGGAATGCAGACAATAGATAGAAATGAGGAGTAGCGTTTGGAAGTGTTAAAACCAACAAGATAGAGGGAGATTATTTAGCTGAGAGGATTTCTTCGCCAGTAGTTATACTTGCGCATAAATTCTAAATAGATAGTCATTCATACTTCATAAACCCTTAAATTACCCTGGAGGAGTATTATCGTGACCATTCTCGAGGTGAAATATCGAAAGGGGAGTTTATAGGTTTCCTAAGCTAAAGACTTAGTGCGAACTCTCCCAAGCTCATATCAATCGCAACTTTGCAGTTTTAATTTAATTGATTTAACACACAATTCAATTCAATTAGGAGTCATCGTTAATCTATTGTAAATCAATTAAAAACCTAAATAAGATGTGAGAGAATATTTGACTTATGCGAACCAAATATTCACAAATATAAAGACTTGCCTACGCTAGAAAAATCTAGCATGCTTTCAACACATTTTATTTTTAATTCAAATATATTATGCAAGTGGTCTTGATCAATTTTAAATCTAGATCATTAACATAAGCCTCATAGGTCACGGATTACTTAGGCTTCTCATTAGATCTAGGTGCTTTAATTCTTTCCGTTGAATCTTCTTTTGCCTTTGAGGCTTTGCCCAACTAGGTAAAGACCTCTAAACTCATAATTTTGAGCAAAATGTACATCGCGTATGGTATTATATGATACACGTTGTTTGGGTAGGTAAGGCCTGTCACTGTGACGGGCCAATTATTTGTTTTCTATTCAATTTTTAAATTGAAATTCCAAGAAAAGGGAAAGAAATTCCACAACACCCTAAAAAATGAATTTAGAAATTCTGACTTTTTTTTTTTTGGTGGAAAAAATTGCATGAAATCGAAATAGGATAATCTTTTTCGCTTATCAAAGACAGTTTGTGATACATCAAACACTTACTCATACTAGTTGTAGTTGAAATTTTATATTCCAATGCTACCCTTGGGACAAAAAAACTTGACTTGTAACATCATGTGGAAGATCCATTATCTCTCAAAAAGTTGATAATTGCTCTTGGAAAAAAAATTTCTTTGCAAATGCACCTTAAAAGATGGTGTTCAGATAGCACCACTCCTCATCTTATTGTACATATGGTTTTCAATAACTTTTGCATTGATTAATTTGCATAAAAATAGAGCGCTTTTACATCTTCTGACGGTTTAGCAATATATTAGTTATTCTATTAACAAGTGTTTTAGGCTCTCAATCATAGTAAATATAGAAACATTTTTCATGTGAATACATAAATCGCATATAAAACAACGGAAACGGCCCATATAATGAAGATCGTGAGCCAGCTCATGAAATCTCATGAATTCACTAGCCTTGTCGACTCCCTAAAAACCGGCGGCTCGCCCTGTCTTGAGCCTCGTTTTGGTGCATCTGAGTTTGCTTTCTAAAGTCCTGGGCTTCGGATTGATTAAAGTGGACTCAGGCCCACTTGCCCACTGATGGGCTATTGAATTTGCATCAGTTTGGGCTTGAAGTTCAGTGCCTTGCTTTTTGTAGACTCAACATAATCGATCGTACTTTCACATAGCCCGGACCGGACAAGTGCAACTTGTTCAGCATTCCTTCATTTTTAGTGAATGATCAAATTTTTTGGGAAAATTCCATAAAGGGACCCTAAGTGCCCTTATTTTCTCAAATAAGGGTCCAAAGTGGACCTTGTTTCAATTTAGGACTTGAAGCGGTTACACTTATTTCGAATAAGGACCTAGTCAAGGACATTTTCATTATTTTCCTTCTTTTTTTTTTTTTTTTCTGGTTTTTCTTCCTTCTTTGTCGATCCACAAAGGGCTGGGTGAGGGTGCTTGCAGCCAATGAGGGCTCGACGGCCCTCACCGGCCGCGGGCAAGGCCACTCTTGCTAGATTTGGCGAGGGTCGGCTTTGGCTAGGGCCAACGATGCTTGATGCCCATCGCCGGCAACGGGCGAGGGCTGTCGAGCCCTCGCTGGCCGTGGGCAAAGGCTCACAGGCCCTCACTGGCTCTTTACCAGCGGCCGGCGAGATCGGCAAGCCCTCGCCGAAATGATATGGTGATTTCTAAAATTTTCCTTAATTATTAATGCAATTCTTGAACTTTTTTTGTTTGTCCAATCAAATCCTTAATTTTAAAAGTTTGGTCATTATAGTCATTTCATTAAGTGTATCACCACGCACATATTTGTAACATAGATTGCCAGGTTAGCATTTATTGGGTCAAAACAGTGATGTAAACTATCAACCTGCTCTCCCAAGTCAGCGATTATTTTTTCCTTTTCTTGTAACATATTTGTTTTCCTTATGGTTGAGAATGGACAAATAAATTAGTTTCATATGTACTTATGTATTGATATGTATTTTTGGAAGAAAATGACAATTTCGTAAACTATAACATCAACTGATATATGATGTGATTTAAAGTCTAATTATAAGTCTCACGGTAATGTCAATTTTTAGAGTAGAGGACGCAAAGTGGTGTTGTGACTCAAGTTAGTGATGATTTTTTTTTTTTTTTTGAAATATCGACAAATTATTTTCAGAACTACATCGATAGTTTTTCTCAATTTTTCATGACATATTTTTTTAAATAGTATGGCATATTATGTGGGTTAAGCATACTGTTTATGCTTTAGCAATTGTTATCGAATGAGAAATTGGATCTTGAAACGTCTTGTTAATCGACCAAATCCTTGGTGTTGTTTAATTTTTCCTTCACGCGGTCACAAAAAATATTGAGAAAGGGCATTGGCATTGAGTGCATGAATTTGTTACTACACATAAAGGAACTTTTTTGCATACTTTTAGAATTGCAACCTTAAACGTGGTTGCTATATATTCAAAGTACTGGTCATTATTCCAAAGGGGACAATGATTGCCATACTAAGTAGAAGCAAATTATGAAGTGGAAATATCATCTTAGTAGTGAAACATGAACCTGAGAAAACAAGGTAAAAGAAACCTAATCTTCATCCACGCTCAACCAAGTAGTAATCCATTGGAATGATCATTAGATTGGCTTCAATGAGTTGGCAATGTCGATGACAAATCGATACTTAACATCTGCTTTTAACAAGCGCTCCATGGCAGTATTCACATAATCCATAGGAATAACCTCAATATCCGCAACTATGTTGTGCTTTGCTGCGAAATCAATCATCTCTTGCGTCTCTTTAATCCCTCCAATGTTACTTCCTCCCACGATCTTTCTTCCTATCATGGTAAGTCTTATTTGTTACTTTTCCCATCCATAAAAAACTTAGAGGTTACCTTTTATTAAATCTTAAAAGTGTCATTATCTCATCTTCAACACCAAAATGAAGGCAATATTTTCTACGACGAACAATAAAATTTTAAAAGACTTGCTTAGGCCTACCTAAGAGAAGTGGCATAACAGGTAGCTCAAGTGGCTTCTCCGGTGCACCAACCATGACAAGCTTGCCATTAGTTTTTAAGAGACCGATCAAAGGCAAAAGAGCATGCACAGCAGAAACAGTGTCGATGATTCCATCCATTGTATCCATTACAGACTGCAGTTTATAAAAGATATTAGCATTAATCTATATTCATTTATCCTTGCCCCTATGCATTATAAAAGAAAATAATTTGTTGTGATCTTAACATACTTGCATCTCTTCTGTATTATGGCTAACCAAGAATCCATCGGCTCCTAAATGGTCCATGGCTTCCTTCTTCTTATTAGGTGAGGTACTGATGATAGTCACCTTGAGGCCCATGGCCTTAGCAAATTTTACAGCCATGTGCCCAAGCCCACCAAGCCCAACACCCCTAAGTGCATTCCAGCCTTATCAAGCCCATAATACTTCAATGGACTGTAAACAGTAATTCCAGCACAAAGGAGTGGAGCACCACCATCAAGAGGCAAGTTGTCAGGGATTTTAATTACAAAATGCTCGTCTGATACCATGATGTCTGAGTAACCACCATGAGTGATGGTTCCATCATAGTACTTTGTACCATAGGTCAGGATCATCTTGGGGCAAAAATTTTCAAGATTGTCTTTGCAATTTGCACAAGAGCGACATGATCCAACCATACACCCAATACCCACTTTGTCCCCAACTTTGAATTTTGTCACTTTGGCGCCTACTTCAGTGACCACACCAACAATCTCATGCCTACATACAATGACTAATTAGTAAAATTACTTCTTCAACAGTTTTCGTTTATTTATTTAAGAAAAGCAAAAAGGATGACATTTTTTAAAACTCGTACCCGGGTATAACAGGATAAGAAGTTATTCCCCATTCGTTTTTGACATTGTGGAGATCAGAATGGCATATACCATAGTACAATACCTTAAAAGTCACATCTTTTTCTTCAGTGGCCCTATAAAAAAAAAAGATAATAATGCATTTTGAGAAATAAGATCTCACCTTTGTTGTATTTTCAGCTGCACCAAGAAAACAGAAACAAAGAAAAGAAAAATAAAGGTATATTACCTTCTTGAGAATTTGAAGGGAGAGAGATGTCCTGAAGAATCTCTGGCTGCCCATCCAAAAGCCTTCACTGGGTGTTCGTTCTCTGACGACATTGCCATTTCACTAAGCTTGACGAACACTACTTCAAATTAAATTGGAAGTGATTTTGTGATTTGTGTGTTTTGAGATATGAAGAGAAAGGTGATGAGAGGGGGGTGAGAAGCGAGGTATATAAAAGGCTTGAGAAGGCTTGAGAAGGCATAAGAAGAGATGGCGATGACGCACTTAGTGAGCAAACTGAACCAGAAAAGTATATTATAATTGCTTCCCAATTATTCGACCAATCCAACCTTTGCAAGAAATTTCTCTCTTTTTCTCCTTGGGTGTGTTCTGTCAGCCGCCAAAAAGAGACAAATATCATCTATAAAATAACGAGAAAAGAAAAAAAGAGAAACAATATGCATCCTCTGAAATTATTTAAATGAGAGAGGCAAATAATAAAGTACATCCACTTTAACGGCAGGTGCTAATTTTTTAATTTAAGGTCTTAATTTTCCTGGTAGTTGCGTATTCAAAACATTGCTATAACAATTTATTTAAAATAATATGCATCCACGACAGTATCTCGAGCTCTTTGTAGTACTGGAACCACTCATAATGATCACACCACCATAAAATATTTGACCTCTTTTGATCTCTTTGTAGACTTATACCCCACAAATTTTTTGTAATTATAAACTTGACCTGTTAGAATATGAAAGGACCAAATGACATCTAATAAGGCGCAAAAAATTAAAATTTATATTTGAATTTTGCATAAAAGGAAAAGATAAGAAACATATTAAAAGTTCGGAATTTTTATGTATGGAATTTAGTCAAGTGATAAGTCTTTTTTTGTTGCCAATACGTTATAAATTTTTCAAATGATGCACCAAAATCCTAATTTTTTTCCCTAAAAGACTTTCTTTTCAATTTGATTATCACTTCTCCATTATCTTGTACATTCAAATCTCTAACACCATCACTTGAGCAATATACAATAGTAATACCCAATAAAGTGCGTCACATTTTAAAAAGAGAAACAAAAATAAAGCATAAATCTCCAATATCAAGGGGTTTTATTGATTTGAGTAATATAAAACATCCAATAAGCCCCAATGGACCGTTTTAGGGTAGTGCATCCGCATTTTAATTTTCTTGTTGATTTATTCTTGCACTAGAGGACATAGACGCAAGACATCTAGCGATGTGAACGTGAGGACTTATTTTTATTGAAAACCCCATACTACTAGGGGTGAGCTCGGTTCTCGGGTAGAACCGGGAACCAGAGAACCGAACCGATGGGTCCGGTTTGGTTCCGGTTCGATTCCGGTTTGATTCTCGGTTCCATTTTTTTTCAGAACCGACGGTTCCCGATTTGGTTCCCGGTTCCTACTGGAACCGAAACCGGGAATTAGAACCGAAACCGGAACTAGGTTCCTAATTCTTAAAAACCCTAATTTTATTCCAATCTGTCTCTTCCCTCTCTCCGACTCTATCCCTAACCTGGACTCCCAACTCTCTCCTTCGGCTCTCTCCGTCTGGCGACGCCCTTCATGACAACTCAACGCTGCTCACCCCCCTCTACTTGGTGATACTGCTCAACCCTGCTCGGCCCCCCTTCGCTCGGCGACAGCCCCCTTCACTCGGCAACGCCCTTGACGACGACTTGACGCCGCTCACCCCCCTCGCTTCCCTCAACCTTTGTTACCCTTCTCCTCCGTCTTCTCGAGCTCATTGTACTCTCTCTCTCTCTCTCTCTCTCTAGTTCTTGGTGTAGGGGTCTTCTCTGTCCAATACGCCAATCAAGGTTCGAGGAGTCTATTTCGGTTTTAGAATGAACTCTTGGTCTTTCACCCAAAATAACTGTAGGAGGATAATATTGTTGTGTATATGTGAAGTTAATGTATCAAGGGATTCCCGACAGTAGGAGTTTCTTTTGCAGACTTTTCTTCAATTTCCTCTCTTTTATCTAGTTGAATTCTTTGCCAAGAATTCTTTTTACTTTGTTGATACCATTGTCATTTTGTATTCTCTTTTATGAATGATAAGCTTGTCTATTATTGTTGCGTTCATTTTTTTTAACTAAAAATGAAAAAAAAAAAAAGGAACCTATTGGACCTTGGAACCGACCCTGAAACTTGTGACAGGGTAGGTTCCAGGTTTTTGGTCCCAATAGGTAGGTTCCAGGTTCCAAAAAATGAAGAACCTGTACTCGAGAGTAGGTTCTAGGTTCCAAGCGGAACCTGTAAGGAACCCGGAACTGCTCACCCCTACATACCACCACATTATTCATATTATCTTATTGACACAAGCTTCTCTGACGCTAACAAAATTATTGTACAAAACGATGGAACAACTTTAGGGGGGTGGATTCTTGTGAGCTAAGTCATAGGCTCACTAATAAAAACTACTTTGTTGGCTTCCTCGAAATTTCATCCCCAACTGTTGAGAAGTCTTTTTCTTGCTATATAATAATTTACCACATGACCCATCAAAAAACTGCAAGTCGGAATTCCTAGTCGCGTGAAATGCATGCTTATTATTGTTGTTGTTATTATAATAATAATAATTATTATTATAATACAAAAACACCTTTCAAAAAGGACATTTAAGTCAGAGATGGAGGGAATTCATCTTTATTTATGCGTTTTTTTGGGCCGCCACGTGAATGAGGAGGAATATGATATAAGAAAATTCGAAAAATAATGAAATTGCGTCACCTACGGTTATCCTATGGGAGCACCATTTTCTTTACTTGTCGTGGTCAGCGAGAAAATGTTAGGTTGGCCCCACGCTCCAAGTCAGCGAAGTCCACGCAGAGTATCGCAGTTCTCTGCTATTCTGTCTTCCTCTTTGCCAGCCAGAAAAGAAAATCTTTACACATGCTCAGGAATTGGCGACAGCTTGCTTAGCAATGTTGATTATTCCACTAAAATGGAAAACTTCATTTTAATCCTCGAGATGGGTTTTCCCCAGTACCCCGGTTAGTCTGTTCTTCTTAGCTAAGAAAATTCAGAGAAAAATAGAGACTTCTTTTTTTAGTCAGTCATATTCTATTATTTTTATAACGTTAATTCTCATTTGTCCCGCCTTCTTATATGACATGAGAGTCGAAATTCTCATTTGAAACTAAATCCTCATCACTTCAACCTTATTGAGAAAGTGAGAATTTGAACTTCTCGCCTCTTCCTTCCTATGTGAGAAGAGTGGTCATTGGGACAAACTCCAATGTTGAGAAAAGAAAATATAGAAGTTTGTTTGTAACCATAGAGTTCGAGCTATTCTTTCACCTTTCACTAGAGAAAAATGGAGATTTAAAACCCTATAGAGAGAGAGAGAGAGAGAGAGAGAGAGAGAGAGAGACAAAAAGGTAACGGAAAGGGGTGTTAGAGAGAGAGTAACGGAGATGCAAAGGGGAGAGAAGCTCAAGAGGAGCTCTTGATTAAGTGGGCCCCGTGCAGGACATGTGGCAATCAACGAGTAGATGGGACATTTACCAACTTGGAGCACCGGGCCTACTCAATATTTTCTGGTGATTAACCGGCATGCACTTGGCATTAGCATTGAAAGAGTTGGAAGGACACTTTTATTGTTCGGTTAGCCATATGATATGTCTCAAATTTCAAGCCCGTCGGATAAAGCCAAGCCCAAATGCAGTGATTAAGATAACCGGCCACGTGATAAAATGATTTCTTGATCGTTGAAAATTGAAACAAAATAAAGGGGCCACAAAATATATTTCAACATTAAACATGTGCTGGAGACAGGCCAAACAAAAAACGTGAGGAGGAAAGTCCAAAGATTGGATTTTGTTGACCGAATCCTGCTTTGACTATCTTTGATGGTCAAATGTTGCACTTATTCAGGCGGTGGACATACGAGTATACATATACACACACACGTGGGCTGCTCCGGCTGGTTACGAAGACAGTATTAAAGTAACATTTTTCTATGAAGTGAGTGCCGTGGTGGCTCTGCCCGTGAGGGACGTCCATAGGTGCTGGGCGCTTGGCAGTGTGTCTTCATGTCGTTCGTGTAGCGAAGTTTGTTCATCAATTACGTCGAAAAGACAAAGAACTTTTAGTGTTGAAGACACATTTACTATTCAGTTAGGGCTGGCCCTCCTCTGTCCTCGGGCTTGGAAGTAGGTGGGAACTTGAAGCAACATCTTCGTAGGCCGCGGGATCAAAACTAAGTCGAGCCATTCGGGCACGGCGGGATTATTGCTCGAGATAAAGTCTCGAGTCAAGCCCAAGCTCGATTTACTCACATATCTTGTCAAGTCAAGTTCGAGTGCACCAATTCCCAAATTTACATGCTCGTGAGTATAATTGAGCTGCCACGTTTATTTTAAAAAAAAAATATTAGTTAAAATCGACTTAAGTGTCATGAAAATGACATAATATACCCACATTTGTTATAGCTTTTTATAACTAAAGCTCGAGTTCCTTCACAAATTAATTGTAGTCGAGTCGATTCTAATATATTCAGATAGAGAGATTGCCAATAGAGAGTTTAAGTTAAAGCCAGTGAATATATTCACTCGAGTCTACATTTACTGAAAAGCTTAAGTCAATTGGTTATGGGCTACTACGATATATTAACTATCCCACATCATATCAATTATGCGGTGTGAGATTTTTTTAATGCGACTGACACATGCATTTGAATAATCTCCCTTTAATTTAGAAAAATAAATCTATCAACAGTAAATACATATGAGCTTAACATTCAATAAATTCCACCTAATCTAATTGATTAGAAAATCAAAAGATGCACATACACAAGTAGGTCTATGGGTGTCGACTTTTTTCATTAACTCCATCCAATTTGGCTAATGAAAAATTTTGACATGGCCTTTTTTTCTAACTATTTTCTCTATCTTACGTAGCAATGACATGGCTAAAATGATGCCATTTTGGTTCAAATTTGATTTTTATTATAAATTTATTTAAATTCAATTTAAAAATAAGCTAATTAAAAAAAGGGAGAAACTAGGTGGTGAGAGTTATAGCCCTTGATACCGCCACCCCGCCCTCACCAACCGGAGGCGAAGGCTTGCAGGTCCTCACCTAGAGGGCTGCCACTATGCTGTTTATTGATAATCTCTATAATGTCGTATTGGTAAAAACAGCCATTGGGGACAAGAAGAGGCTTGAATCATAGTCAAAGCCTTTAATATATCCATCTTGAAGAGTAAACTAAGCTATCGTGAATTCGAACACCACTGGGAAGATCCACAATTCAAACACGAAACTAGTGTTGTGGCTTCCCTAAATTAAATCTCTGGAGTATTGTCCTCATTGGCCCGTCCTATATTGAGACTCACAGTTTTGTCATAGTTTTGTCATTCGGCATATAGGTGGATACATTCCCAAGAGGTTATCCATCCTAGTAGTGCTCCCACCCAAGTATACCTAGCTCTGATGTTAATTCCTATTTTCACACACACGCACGCGTGAGCGCATCTCAAAGTTGCTCTCCTCATCTTTTAGTGCACAATTTAGTTTATTTTTACTCCATTCGCCATCCTAGAAGCCTGTCAAGAGCCGCTTCTTGTTTAAGCCCTCTGGCCCGACGACCACTCCCCATTTTGTTAGACTGGGTTGTAACAGGTATCACGTCTCACAAACTTCCCTAACACTTTCAGAACATACACGTGATGGACAACAGCCCATCATGAGATCAAACAAAGACTTGAGATCTGCACATGACTTTCGAAGGAAGATCCTACGAAATGACAGTCCAAAAAGGCTTCCGCATTATGAGAACCTTCATGGAGGATTAGAACAACTCAAGCCGCCTCAAGCATTTTCCAAGGATCCACTTTATCAACAGATTTTGGTCCATTGGCGAGGTCGCCATCTTATCCAAGACGAATGCCAAGTAGAAATGTTAATACAACAGCTACGGGATTCAAACCAAGAGAAACAATGCTAAAACTAACCGAGAGTACCATAAACTGAGTAATTTTGTTGTCAGGTAAAAATAACCGAGAGTAACGGGGGAGACAAAGTCAACAGAATATAAGAAAGACTTAAATTTGAATCCTCACTACTTACGACAAACAGTTTAGCGGGTCAAACAAATGTAAGATCCGAAGGACGTCGGCACAAGCAACAGCATTTTCATCGTAAGGAATGAGTACCAAAAGCATTTCCAGTCTGGCCAGTTACCCAATTAACTGCAAACATCTGTCAAATCTACGGGCAAAATCCCAACAGAATGTTGCGATCATAAGTTACTGAGCATCCATCTATAGCCAATTATCATGCACAAAGTTTTATTACTAGTTGTTAAGCTCAAATAAGTTCGATACTTCAGGTCCGTAAAGTTACACTACTATATATAAGCTTAATAGGCCTTAAGACCACTTTCAGATAAATTACGAAAAATTTAGATAGATTTCAACCTTCCAGAAGGAACCGGACACATTTCTCCTAAGGGTCCTAGAAGCGCCTGTGAATAAAAACTTAGGTTATGATAATAATAAAAAAGGTCCAGATCTTGCAGTATGAGATGCAAACATGGTATATATGGTTTTTAAATTAAGCATTTAAAAAAAAACATTCGGCATAATTTTAGTAAAATTTAAAGGGAAAATTGCATCAACAGTAATAAATGTTTGGCCTGATGTGCAATTAAACTGTAAACATTTTCAAATTGATGCAATCAAATTACTCTTATGATCTCATGGGAAATTTCGCTAATGTTGCACGCCGGTAATTTCACGAGGCATGTTTAATGGTTTGTTTGGCATTTGTGGCGTCGACGCGGTGTCTTATGGTGCCACATAAAAAGTAAAAAATCAAAAGAATTTAAAAAGAAAAAAAAAAGCCAAAAAGATTAAGTTGGAGAAAAACCAGAAAACGGCCAAAAAAAGAGGAAAACAAATCTAAAAAAGAAAGAAAAAAATCCAAGTCAGATAGAGAGGGTCATCGTGAGAGGGCCAATGACCCTTGCCGGTATTTCCAAACTCTCCTTAAAAACGAGAGAGAGGGGCATCTGCTCCTTAATATACGGTGATTTAGTTACAAAACTATTCATAGCATTATCAACAAAATGGATTTTTACTTAGTTGAATATAACATCAAGCATAAGGGGTCTACATTGCTATGGTTGATAACACATACAGGCATATATATACACACACACATAGACACACACAAATCTCGCCATCGATTGCAACAATAATGGGTATCAACATAGCAATTTTGATTACAAGTCATGTCTATAGATACCTAGATCCGATAAATCTCAGCCAACAATCGCCTATATCATGTACTGCAGTAAACTTCAGTACATCTTATCCATCTACACCTTTACTGAACCATCCCAATCCTAATTCTTAGGATGCCAAAAAAAAAAAAAAATTGATTAATTAAAGCCATCCAGATGTTTACATGACAAGATATGCTCTCAATAAGTAAACGAGATGGCAAATGACTTCTTCAGGAAAAAGGTCCGTAAACTACGATAGTTTTATAACAATATTGAAAGAAATTACAATCCCAGAACTTGCTTTAAAACAATGAAAAGCTTACATGAGACATTACGGGCAATAGATCAAGCTAGTTGATGTTGTGGCTTGCAGTATTCCTATTCCAATCAGGCATACTTATTGTCAATGCACAGACATTTTGTTGTTACTCTACCTGCTTCATGCCGCTGCTTTCCGAGCCCATCTTCCAGACAATTGAGTATAACTGCAGCATGCTCAGAAGCCCTGTCGTAACTTTGAATTAGTCGGGCCACTCCAAGCAACTTGCATGAAGTTATGTTGATGACCATGTTTTCCAGCACAGATGCATGTCCAAGCAGATACTTTACCAACATGAGCACTTCCTCATATTTGAATCTTAAACAAGCATAAAATCCAAAAATCTCAAAATTCTGGAGATGCTGAGCCCAACGCTTGAACTTCTTTATATGCCAACAGCTCTCGTGACCAACATTGCGGTAGTCTCTGTCAAATACATCCTGCACATGGATTAAAGACAAATTAAACATTTCAAATAAAGCACAATTTAGATTTCACACCCATCCCCTGGCCAGTCAGATGACTAGCCTACACTAATCAAATTAGAGGAAATTGTAAACAACGGAAACCAAATTTTTTATGCTTGTGTTCATGAAAGCAA
The DNA here is from genome assembly GCA_016097605.1 of Eucalyptus guilfoylei. Classification (NCBI taxonomy): domain Eukaryota; kingdom Viridiplantae; phylum Streptophyta; class Magnoliopsida; order Myrtales; family Myrtaceae; genus Eucalyptus; species Eucalyptus guilfoylei. Next base: position 26,500,246 of record CM027864.1, on the reverse strand, counting down.
ACTCAACCTTCTCATTGTCACAATCATAGTGGCATTACGAAAGGAAGGAGAAGAAAATTAAGAATTCGTGAGACTGTAGTTAAACTTTCAGAGTATAATAGAGGGAACATTTGAAAAATAGGCTGCGACAGCCGTGAAACTTGCAGAGCATTATACTAGTTTCACTATTAAATGGACTCAAGGAGACAAAGGAAGGGAGAGACTTTGGATGGTGCATTCTAGTTAATCCTTTCAAATATTTCCAAACTGTGAATTAGAGTTTAGGGAATATACCGAGACACAATCAGGTGGATCAAAAATTATGACCAGCTTCTCCAAATTTGGGGAGGCTGCTAGCATATTTGCTATAGCAGGAAAGCTAAATTGGGGGATGGTCATGTATAGCGTGAGAGACTTGCAATTTGACAATGAAAACTGCACTTCTTCTACCTTCAGAAGCCCCATAACCTGATCATATCAAAAAGTAAAGTCAGATCGCCAAAACAGTATTTTTTTTTTCTTAAGTACATCACAAACCAGTATGTTTTTTTTCTCATGCAAAATTCCATCAATATAACCGCTAAACATCCATAAGCTTTGGCAGATGTCCACTAAGCTAAGTGAAAAACTAAATGGTAAAGCTGATGTCCATCAGGAAGAAAGATGATTAAGCTCACCCAAATGCACCAAGCACCAAGTTGAATTCGGGTAGCATTCTGCAACTTGCCAAGACTTTCCTTTAGGAAGGAGCAATCTAATTCGGCTGAATCGAAATCTAATTCGGCTTCAACTAATGAAGATGCTTCAAGAATTCTGATTATCTCATAAATATATCCCCTCACACGCAATGACAGCAAACGGGGAGTCCAAATTTCCAAAGGGGAAGAAAAAGTCTCCAAAGGAAATTCCACATTAACATCATCAAGCACCAACTCTTTCAGACTTCTTGAACAAATTCTTTCTACACCCCAGCATCTTTTCAAATTCAAGTATTCAAGAGCAGGGCTGCCCATAAAAATTTGTTGAAGCACATCATCACTCACTTTCATGTTTTGAATGGACAAGGACTTAAGCGAACTCCAACTAATTCTTTGGCTGGATGAGAAATGGCAGCCACTCAAACATCAGCTTAGTCAACGAAGAGCAATTATAAAGCAATGGAGACAAGGTGTAATACGCCCACCAATTCAAGTTGAGAAGAAGTTCTTCCACATCATGATCAATCGCAAAGTGAACCCATAAATCAATCTTAAAGGGGTAGAAGTACTTTGATCTGATATCGAGGTGGAATTTTTCCACCTTAGGCCACATATATAGTGTCAAAACCCTGTTCACAAATGAATCATCGTAAGAAGAGACAGAGAACTTGAGATTCGAGATAGTGGTCCAAATAGACTGCCACCTTTTCGACAAAACACAAGTTTTAACGACGTCCCTTGTGGGCAAAAAGGAGAAGATATGATGGATTAGGCAATCGGGCAAGAGACTGATGTAATCCCCATGATCATTTTGGCCGATGGTCCGCGCCGAAGTACTTGCCATGGCATATGAAAGGATTCTAGGGTTTCTTGTTCTCTCTATTCGATGAAGCATAAACTTTTGCACGATTACCTTTGTCAGGTCCTAGTTATGGGTCAGGATAAAGAGTTACCCAAAATCCAATTCCCTAAAAGATCCCCTTTGTAGTACTTGTTTGTTTGTTTTTTTTTTTTGATAACCGAGGATCCGCCGAGCCCCCTTACGGGGCCCACAGCCCTAGTAGCGCCTAGTGGCACATTCAGGTCTGTCAGTTTCTCGGAGGAGACTAAAACAGAACCCCACCACCATGGCCCCCCACTTATAACGCTAGCAACTGCGAGTTTCGAACTCTCGACCTCGGCGATGAAGGAGGGACTCTCAACTAACACAGCTACCCACCGGTGGGTCTCTTCGTCGTATTTGTTGACAGTCGTATATTTGGAAAAACAGTTAACATAGATGATTTCAGCAAGTCACTGCTCAATGAGTAGTATCAATCTCTTTTAGACAAAATAAAATCTATGTAGCATTCGTCAAACTATTTCAAATATAATCAACTCCCAAACTATTTTAGGAGACGCTTTACAATGCCATTTCATATACCAAGAGGGTAATAAATGCCCGGTTGAGCTTTCTATAACAAATATGCTTTAAATAGTATAAAATCTATATCACATTTGTCAAACCATTTCATACAAAATCATTCCCAAACTAATTTCAAGACACGCTTTACCATGCCATTTCATATAAATCGAGAGGGCATTTTTGCCCGGTCGAGCTTTATATATAACAAATATGCTTTAAACACAAACTTTTCTATTTTTATAAATGTCAAATGGTGCGATGCCTCTTTCATAACTTATAACAAATATAATTTCAATCATTTTCAAGATATGAGTTTACAAATCATAGAAGTGAAAAGCACAACTCATGTAACTAAAGCCAATTTAAGGTTACATTATCCAGAGAACTTCAAAATCCTAACAAAGAAACATTTACCGAATGTCAACTTATCTGGCAACTAACATTGACTATGACTCTACAAGGCGACGCAATTTTTACGGTCCAAACGTCAACTATGGGTCAACAAAAAGGCCAAACAAGCATCGTACTTGACGTGGAGAACAGAGTAGTAAGCTCATCTTGCGCGGCAAATTTTGCGTGTCATATCTTTTTCCAGCAAACTTCATTTCAAATGAGCTTACCGTAAAAATAAAGGAAAAGAAGAAGAGCTCTTTTACTATATATAGATATATGATTTAAACAGTATAAAATCTATAACGCATTTGTCCAACTTTTTTATATATAATCAAATCCCAAACTAATTTTAAGAGACGCTTTATCATGCCGTTTCATATAACTAAGAGGGCATTTTTGCCCTGTCAAGCTTTATATAACAAATATGCTTTAAACACAAATTTTTGTTTTTACATAAATATCAAATCGTGCGTCTCTTTCATAACTTACAACAAATATAATGTAAGTAATTTTCAAGACGTGAGCTTACAAATCATAAAGGTGAAAAGCACAACTCACTACTAACCAAAAGTCAATTGAAGGTTACATTACCCAGAAAACTTCAAAAGCCTATCAGGGAAACATTAACCAAATGTCAACTTAGCACATCAACTAAGACTCTACAAGGCGACGCAATTTTTAGGGTCAAAATGTCAACTATGGGTCAAAAAAAGGCCACACAAGCATCATACTAGAAGTAAAGAAGAGAGCAGCAAGCTCATCTCGCGCTGCTAATTTTAAGGTGTCTTATCGTTCTCCACCGGCAAGCACCATTTCAACTGAGCTTTAAAAAAAAAGAGCATCAATTGCCGGCAACCAATGAAATTTGGTGCGGAACACTGCCGGTCACAATTAATGTGCATCAATTTCCCAATAATTTAAAAAATCAATATGTAACCACTGGGGGTTCGCCCCAGTGGCACCCTTCCAACTTGGAAGGGGGAGGCTGGGGTTCAAATCCCCACATTCTCAGGGGGGAGTGGGGTGGGGATGATTTCAGGAGTGGGTTTCGACTCCCACGCCCTGCAAGGAGGCAGGGCAAAAGTCTGAGAGTGAGTGTTAGAGTAGGATTAGAGTAGGACTGACCAAAAAAAAAAATCAATATGTCAAAAACGAGAAGTTCCAATCGTGATCCATAAAATCCTAAATGTCCTGTAAGATGTGAGGGACCTAACCATCATTACTGTATAGCTTAAACTAAGCCACAACATTATTGACACTTGATTTTTTACCAACATGTCATACAAAAATAAAAACTTGAGTGATAGTGGTTCTTGATAGTGATAGGGCCATTTAACACTTTTCTTGCATAAGCACATCATTTTCATATCATTTACATTTTGATTTCGAAAAATTCAAAGTTAACTTTTGAGTTGACTTTCCACCCAAAGTTAAAATATTTCTCTGGAATGCATGTCAAAATGCATTGCCTACACTAGACAACTTGCACAGGAGAATAATAGTACCTCACCCCCTATGCCCTATCTACAAACAGGAAGCCGAAACCATAGAACATACTTTGCTGCTTTGCCCTTGGACAGCTCGGATATGGAGCGCTACTCCGCTGCAAATCAAAATTACAAGAATCGGGTTAACCCGAATCAACGAATGGCTGCATATGCTAAAGGAGGACCCACAAAGCACTCTTAAGTTTGACCAAACTGCTATAACCCCGAGTTGTATTTGGAAAGAAAGGAACCACTTCATCTTCGGACAACGTCCCCTACACCCACAACAAACGTTGTTCAAGACCATAGTTTAAGAAAAGTGAGGCCCCAAATTTTCATGTACATTGAAAATTAACATCGACGCCTCCTTTGCCCGGAATGAAGACGCGGCATCAGCGTTCAAGGAGAACAGGGGAGCAGGCGAACACAGGGGATCCATCACCTGCATCTGCCGAGACTCCAGGGGTCGACTAGTTGATGGCTTCTCCAAGCTGGTGGCGGCATCCTCGGCGGAACAAGTGGAGGCTCTTGCTTTTCTTGAAACCCTAGAGTTCCTCTCCACCAGATCTAACCTGCGATTGCAAGTACACTCTGATTGCCTACATCTCGTGCAAGGTGTTCAGTCTTTAAAAGAGTTAAACTGGAAGTGGAACCAATTGTGGACTGGGTCAAGACCAAGCTAAAGGAGTTTTTAGGCCTCTCTCTGGCCCATTGCAGCAGGGACTCAAACAGAACAGTAGATTGGCTTGCAAAAGCCCAAAGATCCAATAGCCTTCCTAGTAATTGGGTAGCTAATCCCCCACCTGCCCTTTTTGATTTATTATGCGCCGATGCTTTTGATGTATATGCTTCGAACTTGGTTAAGTAAATCAATAGTAATCGTATTTTCGACAAAAAAAAATGACTTTTCAGTTAAACTATCACTAAAAAGTAAATTTTTGGTCAAAAATTGGTTTTTTGCATAAAAAACCCTAACATAGTGTTAATTTCACCTTGACAATTTCAATTTTCAAAAAAAAGAAAAATCAAAGTTTGACCCATTAAATGACTTTTTGGTGACAAATGGAAAAGTTGACTTTTAATGAACACTTTTTTCCCAAAAAATCAACAAATTGAAAATCCTTAAATAAACTCATTTTAACTTAATTTGACTTTTAATTCATTAATTTTACAAAAAATTAATTAGTAATTGACTTTTCCCCAAATTGGGAATTTCAATTTCTAATTGGCCAAATTTAAAACTCGTTCTTTTCTAGTCGTTTTTTCAGAAAACTTTCCTTCATGACATTTAATTAGGAGATTACAAGTTGGAGGTGCATTTCCCCAATTTTGGCCCTATTCAGGGATTCCAATCGATTTTTCATGAATTGTGCAATTTAGCCGAAATCGAGTCCAATTCATTAGAGGCAACTGGATTTCAATATCAATTTTGAGAAAATCATACTAGTTGGACTAAATTTGATCAATTTAGTCAATCAATGATTAACAAAATCATGAGGGTTCGATTCAATTAACACTTTCACTTTGACCCATGATCGACTAGCATCCAATTGAACCAATAGAGGTTAATTTGGCCAATTGAACTTTAATTGCGTGCATTGGACTAGCTCGTATTGCAATTTTAGCAAAAATTGGGGTTGAGGCATTCATGATAAATTAATCAAATCAAGTCAATTCAATTGAATCTAATTGCATTTAATTTAATGCAAATCATTTAGGAAAATTTTAATTCAACCTAATTGGACAAAATCAAGACAATTAGAATGAAAATAAGAGGAAATAGTAAACCGGTTTAACCTGGTCCAATGGGTCAACCCTGTTTGACCGGTGTTGACCCAAGCATATTTTCTAGCCAAAATTTGGCCAGCAATCACCCATTTTAAGCTGGCCAACCAGCTCTCTCTCTCCTCATGTCATGAAATTACCAAAATGCCCTTGCTCCTTTGAAATTACAAAATTGCCGTCAAAATTCAAGCGGTTAAACTCCTTAGTGATTATGATTAAGCAAGAAATCCAAGCCATCCATTATTCATTTGATATTGGCCATTCACCTTGCCATGTCATTAATCCATGTGATGAAATTTCAGCCGATTAGATTCGAAGGGATTCTGGCCAATGATTAAAAGTTGGCTTAACCATGAAAGAATCAATTAGAGCCATGGAATGAACCGGAGGGCTTTGATTAGATTTGGTTCTTGAATTTCCCTCCATCTCTCTCTCTCTTCTTGCTCGTCGACGGCAACTATTCTTCTGGATTCGGCGATATTCACTCTCTCTCGACTTCCCCCGATCTCGATTCTCTCTCCTTTCTCATGAGCTCTCTCTGCAATTTCTCTCTCATAAAAAGTCTCGCCATTCCCTCTCTCTCAATCTTCATTTTTGGCCAACGGCTCTCTCCACAATCACTCCACTCATTCTCTTTCTTTTGGAGGATTTCTCTGGCGGTCTGTGCAAAATTCTCTCCATTAACTCTTAGTTATCTCTCTCTAGTTGTCTTCATTTAGCCGAACAAGTTTGAAGAAAGAGAAAAGTGACGGATTCAACCATGGCCGAAGCTAAGTGCATTTTCTTTCTATAGTTTCAATCTTCGAATCAGGCTTGAATCGTTGCTTTCGGCCTTGTTCGTATGATTTCAGTGTTTGCTTCAATCATTTCTAATTCAAACGATCTATTCTTCAGCGGCAATTTCTAATTAATACGGATCGAAGAAATGCTCCGAAAAGTCCTGATGCAATGTGGAAAATTAACGATCCTGAAAATCTCAAAGCTCCTAGCATATCTTCAAGTCTCTCGGCAATCTCAGCACCAGAAAGTCCTCTCAACATCACTGAAGAAATGGAAGAAGCTCAGTTTCCTTCAATTTGTGGTGGTTCAGTAGAAGAACGAGAGCTAATTTTTCTATATTTTTCTCTGTTTCGTTCTCATGTTCATAGTGATCTCGTTTTCTCAGTCGTAAGTTCTTCCTTCACTGGCGATCAATATCTTCCTCTTGGCATCACACAATCTCATGAATCCAGCAGTCACTTAAAGTCAGTTCTCCGATCAAGGAATTCTGAAATCCAGTTGCTGATTGAAGATCGGTGGAGCTCTAGCATTTCGACAGCCGCTCCTTCCTCTTGACTCTATTTTTCATGTTTATACTTGTTGGAGTTCTATTCATCAGGCGAAGGATTTCCGAGTTCATGTTTCTGTTGATCCGTGATTTGATCCTTCTTCCGAGATTCATCATCAATGAATGTTGGAATGTTGGACAAATATAAAGGTTAGTAAAACTTCGTTAAATTTGCTCAATTTTGCTGAGGTTAGTTTAATTCGGACCAAGCGTGTTTAGGACTTCTTGTCATGCGTTTGATCCTGCTGATTTTCCAAGCTCTTTTCTGTTTGTGATGCTCATGATTTAAATGAATGAATTTCAGGATCTTTTACATTATTCTATAGTGCAGTGAGTAAGCTGAGGTTTTTGCTTGATTCGATGTACTTGCTCTTTCTACCCTACGGGGATCTCTCCTACTCCTTAGGGTAAGACATATTCAATGTTACTTATTTCATTATTTGATGTGAGATTATTAAAACCCAAGTAGACCAAAGATTAACATTTTTATTCAAAGTACTTATTCTAGGCCACACAACTAAGCCTGTAACTAATTAGAACCACTCAAACTAAGCCTATTCCTAAGATGAAACTACGTAAATGTGAATTTTCTACATCTTATTATTATTATTTGACTTTTTTTAACATTTCTATTTGCATCTTGTTATTTATTTCATCCCGAAAAAAAAATAAAAATAAAAAATAAAAAACTATCTCAAATTCATTTTACCCTAAAAACCATGAAATGCAATATCCTAAACGAGCAGCAAAAATAGGCAGGAGCATTCCTCAAATTTGCACGCTGATCTCACACAGGAAAATCAACAATAAATGCTATACATTTCAGTAGAATGATCTACATGCAGGTGTCAACAACTCACTTTTATATCGCCAAAAGAACAGAGACAAAGCATATGTTCTAGGATGCATCGTCGCTGGTGGTCAGCACTGGTGAAGAAGGATCAAGCGAGCACAAGGGCACTTTAAGGACTCCGATCAGAAAACAGAGTGACACAGAGGTCCGGTGTGGGATGGTGTTGCTACAGCCGTGATCCGAGATTTAAAGCTTATGGGGTTGTTGGAGTTTCGAGCTAATTGAAGCCAGCACTACTGACGGTACAGAAGTGGGAAACCAAAGGTAGAGAACTTGGTTTTTGCAGCGATTGAACAACGAAGGGCAATTGGCTTGGACGCCAGTGATGGGCAAATTGGTGTGGATGGGGCTGAACTTGTATTTATTTATTTTATTCGTCTATGTATTCTTTTTCGAAAAGTGCACCTTCAGTTTGCCGGCAAATATTCACTTGTCAACAGGCTGGAGTCATTAGTTCAAATCCAACAGAAGGGAGAAACTAGAGCTGCTAGTCTCTCTGTCCAACTCAACAATTAAAAACGCAGAAAGTAGAGCCGCATGCACTACCAAAGTAGAACTTTACGTAGTGTTTATTACACTAAGGCACTCTGAAAAATCTAAACATTTAATTCATCTCTAATTCAGACCTGAATAATAAGGAAAACCGGTGTCGTTGAGCCACTGGTTACCTTGAATGAAAGACTCGACAGTGAACTGATTTGCCACTGTTGAGCTGGTAATAACTTTGTACCCGGGCCATTTCACTCGGTCATTCGTGTTTGAGCCCGGGCCTCTATTCTGGTACTCCCCATAGAAGAGAGTGCTCAAGCCAGCCGAGCTGCGGTACTCTGACCATCCAGCTGGGTCAACCAGGTTGCCAATGTACGATTCCATGATCACCGTCCTCGAGAATTGCTTCCACGGACGGCCAAGAAATGTCTTAAATGATGACTGTACAGGTGCAAGGTCTGGTGCGGCTGTAAAGTTGCAGCCAAGGAACGACATCCCGGTTTGCGCAAGCGGATCTTCTCTGCCCTGGGCAGTGAACACATTCCCCTGTCCCTCCTTTGGTTTGCGCGCATACAAGTTGCAATTCTGGAAAACGACCGCCGCATCTCCAAATATAAAATCGATAGTGCCATATATATCGCAGTCGCGATAGAACTGGCGATGACTGTGCACATACATCGTGTCTTGGTAGCTCGAGAAGTTACACTGGAAGAACGCTGACTTGTCCGACCTGCTCCGAAAAGCCGCTGCCTGACCCTTCTTGGGCCCCGCAAAATTTTCAAAGGTGATCCCTTTAGCGAGAAATCCATCACCCTCAATAGCTGCAGATGGAGGAAATAACATCAAATATTATTATTTAATTACGTCAAATATTATTATTTAATTACGTATCCTTTTAGGAATTGAACCTAGTAGGTTAACATAATTGAGAGCAACTGGCATAAAATGAAAATCAGAAGTGTATGTACCAAAGTATAAGAAACGCCTTAGTATCAAAATATGGTACATTAATAAAATGAACACCCCTAGGTCTTATTACTATATGATAAGAATGTAAGCGCTGGTGATAACTTTCTTAATGGTACAATGAAATAACAAGAAACATGGTGAGCGCAAGAGACATAAAAATAACGAGCAGATTCATAAATTCACTTGGAAAAGAACAAATGGTGGCCGATTGGCAAGCAGAGCGATTTGTTTTTGGATCTGAAATGAATATGTATTTTCTATTTTATTAGAAATTGAGTTTCAAGAACACACGACGGTGGCCGACGAGTAAGCATTCCACCCATCGGCGTTGTTCCGGTTGCCCTTGATCAATGTCTTCTCGATCCCGTCGCCTACAAACATGAGGTTGGTCTTTGTTTTGTTTACCGTGACATACTCCAAATAGTCCCCCTCTTTGATGTAGATGACAAACCTTTACGAAAAAGGAAATTGGGGAACACGGAAGGGGAGGTTTTTATAATTTTAAATATAATAACAATATTACCATAACAACAAAGATCTCGTTTTCAAAGTTGCCAGTGAAAGGAAAGTGAAAAAGGTAAAGAGAGAACCACTATTTCATATTTCTTGATTTAGTTGTTTTCTTGTCACAAATAGTCCTCCATTTTTGGAATTTTCTTTTTTATTTAGTCATACTCATTCCTTCTTATTTATATGCACCTCTCCCTACATTAATGAAAACGAAGTAGTGAAGAAGAATTAGTTTCATTTCCATTCGACTCTTCTCATTTCCAATGGACAAGGTCATTAGTTATATTTGTAGCGGCAATCGGAAAACCCCTTGGCTGTATCAGAAGTGGGAAAATAATCCGTTTTATAGTATTTGCAATATGACAAAATAGACATAGACAAGTAATTGATTGTTGATCTGTAAAATTCCCTTGCTTTATAGTTAAATCACATTTATTAAAAAATGGAATGCTATTCATGCAATGAAAGAATAAGTATTGACATCTAAATGAACTAGGACATCGTTCTCTAAATAAGCTGACTATAATTCGACCTAAGTATTTAATAACGGTTGTCGAAAGACAACTCTCATTAATGACGTTTACATGTAGTTCTTTTTAACCAAAGGTAAAGTATTTAAGAATATGTGTTATTTAATAAAAGAAAATAAACGGTAAGCTTGATGAATACGAATAAGTCGGGAAAAATTAAGGAAATTTACATCTTGAAAAGAAGTTTTAGCGAATAAATAAATATTTCCGAGTGTGGGTTGAATTAGCGATTTGAAACAATAAATCAATTAGTTAGTGAGTAAAAGGCCGCAAGACGAACAAATCGACAATAAATCAATGAGTTAGTAAGTACAAGGCTGCAAGAGAAACAAATCGAAGGGCCATTATGCAGCAGTACATTAAAAATAGCTATAAGCCATATGCAGCTGTACATTATATAATATTTCGATTTCAAGTTAATGCAATGTATTTACTAGTCAACTAATCTTCAGGAACACAGCACCACTAAAAATAGCTATTAGCCCCAATGGTCACATTAAGATCGAAATTTGAAAAAACAATACTACTAAAACTAGTTAAATGTGCAAAAATTATAAACATACCTGGTGTTGCTATTGTCCGGAGCAGCTGCCACAGCATCGTTGATGGAGGTGAAGTTACCAGATCCATCCTTCGCCACCACAAGATCGAACTTTGTCGCATTCGTTGGCGTTCGCACCAATAGGCTATCTTCTAAAGACATCCACGCTGGGAACCTCTCTCTAATACCATGTCCAGAAGGATTATTGACGCCGCGCATCTTTGTCAGGAGGAATAGTGAATTGCTTACGTGGCGCGAGATGTTCGAGAGCCTATCCTTCATGCTGTCCCCGAGATTCAGATTATCTGTGTGGGGATCCAGCTCGTCGGTGCAAGTGTAAACATTGGTCATCGCTCCGCTGAGGAGGGACTGAAGGTCATAATAGTGGCGTATAGTGACTTTCGAGCTCTCAAGGTAGGAGACGGCATTGTCAAAGTCATCGAGGATGTCACGAAATAGCTCAAGGCAGATGTCCAGGGCTTGCCTTTCGAGCATGCTGAGCTTCTCAGGGAAATGGTTCTTTATGACCATGCAATGCGTTGAGGCGGCCCTCACTTCGGAGGCGGACTGGTGCAGCATGGCGGATATGATCTCCGGGAAGGACATGGAGGCAAGACCCGTGAAGGAGGCGAGAGTAGAGACACAGAGGTCCGAGTAGGGAGTGCCTCGGCACCTGGAGTGAGTAACTTGGAGTTGGTTGTTGGGGTTTTTGGCGGGGATGAGGTTGGGCAAGAGGGAGAGGAATAAGAAGATAACCATGGGGTGTACCTTGGAAGTGGACATGGTTGAGTGTGTTGAGTATGGGAGTATTGATCTTTATGATAGTTCCTGCACTCGAGTAATAGAAGCAACTTTAGAGAGAGAGAGAGAGAGAGAGAGAGAGAGAGAGAGAGAGAGAGAGAGAGAGTTAGAGATGTTTGACTCAATAATCTACTTTGATTAATTAACAACAGGACTCGAGATCTCAAGGTAAGCAAAATGATGACATAGAAAAAGCGCCAATCGTGAAGAGTTCTGTTGCTAATCTACTATGCTATCTTGACTACTGTCTTCAACTGATGAACAAAACCTCAATCACAAATAATCCTTAACAAGGGAGGAAGGAGGACCTAAAAAGGATGGCAAGTATGAAAGTGGGAGACGGAATGAGGTTGCCGAGTCTTGAACCAAGAGTTAGATTAAAATCGCATGAGAAGATCTAACGCTCCGTTTGCTCTGATGATGGCTCGGTCCGATCTTCTCTGATTCAACAAGAAGAATGAGCGATCCATACTATATCATTGCATAAATAATGAAATGAGATTAAGCTTAAGGAATCTTACCTCAATCACCATTCGCAGATTGCAGCATACTTGATTTGTTTTAGGATGAGAAGAAACAAAGACAACATTTTATTGTGTTGGCAAGAGGCCGATTTATACAGAATTTCGAGGCGCCTCCTTTGGTATAGAGTTGTCATCTATGAAAATCACCGCATCAAAATTATCTAAAAAAGAATTGGCTATTACTTTTATACTTTTAAGGAGGTTTTCCTACTTCATTACCATTTTAGGTTCATTTAATTACCAAATTGACAAAAAAAAAAATGATGCCATTTTAGGTTCATTTAATTACGGAATTGACAAAAAAAAAAGGATGCAGTATTCGATATCGTTCTATAATAGAAGATTGAGTGAAAGAAATCTATGTTCTTTCATTGGTAAGATTAGATTATACTAGCAAAATATACCATATCTTGAAGTCACTACTTGAATTTGAAGGTTCTAAGATTTGTACTATTTGTTGGGGGCTTACAATACCACATAGAGGGGGGTTGAATAGGTTGTTTTAGAAAACGTAACAATCTTTTGTAGAAAATAACTTACTCTAAATAAAGATCTAGTCAAGGTGATGTTTCAAAACTCGTAATCGTATTGTGTACTTGTGAGAGTGATAAGAGAGAAAATGGTAGCAGATAATGAAAAATAGCATTAAGTCGGGCTGGATTGCGTTACTAATTTGATTAGAAAGTCATAATTAGCAAACACTTATCCTATCACATAATAGATCACATTATTAGGACTTAGTTGTTGCTCTTACTCTTGTACACTTAATCTTTATTACAATTCCTAAAACAACACGAATACAATACTTAGAAAAACAATCCAAAGCGAACGTATTGCTTAGAACACAAGTAGAAGCAAATTTTCTGATCTTGTTATGTCGCTCTCTCTCTAACATTTGGCCTTAGAGATCTTATATTTTATAACCATCTTCAATCTATCTGTTGGAGCAGAATTGGAGAAGCAAAGAGTTGTCAGAGTTACTGTTGAGCTGCTATCCAAAAATAGTACTATCTATACAGTCCTTTTCATGAACATTTGTAGGCTATCTAAAAATAGCATGGGTAGCAATCTCTGATAAACCTGTCAGATTACCTAACTTCTCAATTACTATTTCCATTTGGCTTTTGCTATTGTGCGAATCCATAGCCACAATAACTATTTTACCAAACCAACAAACATTTCACAGTACCAATAACCTAATATCGGTAGCATCGACATGGGCATTGTCACAAGCTGACCTTTTAAATTTGTTGGTATTGTTTACAGAAAACCATATCAAGACACATTAAAATTTTTATCCACTAGATCACATCATGGATATTATGTAGTCCTTTATTAAAAATATCTGCACATGTCATAGTAAACATTATACTAAAGATGGTTTGAACATCATTAAAATCATTGGGACATATTTCTCCAACACTATTTACCTTTAATATCTACTCATATGAGGCAATTAATAATTTTCAAATGTAATAAAAAAAAATGACCTATATAAAGTTAAATGTACTCCATGCCAATGTCGCAACCTACCCTTTCAATTGGGAAAAGGCATAAGGGGCATTGCCCAAAGGCCAGCCAACAGCTCTCACGGACTCTCCAAAGACCATACCTTATGCTACATTGGATTTTAGTATTTAAGTTCTTAACAGCTTAATATTCTAGGAGTCACCACTAGTCTTTTAGGATTAGCTAAAAACCAAACGAGATGTGAGACCATTGTCTCGATTCCTACGCAATAAGAGATTTTATTAGCACTCTTTTGATACCTCTAACTTGGAAAGTTGTTTAATCTAAGTGGTCACATGGTCTTGATTACTAATTATGGTCTTAAAGACATCAAAATTGCAAAATGATCATGCAAATTTTTTTGTGGGGTTAATTTACATTGAAGTCTAAACTAATCTTGATCTATTCTAGGAAAGCGATAAATATCCAATTTATTGAAAGACAATGTGATAAATAAACACTCAAGTTTTGAAAGCAAGTAATGGGGCTGAAAGTAAGAACCCAATAGGAGTCGGGCAAAGAATACACATGACCTCATTATGCGTCTCGAGACATAATTCCTCGGAAGCTTGAAGCTAGAGACTAGAACCTACCAAATATGATTCTAATACTAATCATTTTCATTAAGAGTGGGACTATATTAAGCTACCTTGACCATTTATTTTAAAAAGTGAAGCTAAGTCTAAATTGATCCTATCAATTATAGCCCAACCTAATTAGAGCCTAAGTTTACTAATTGACCAGACTAAGAAATCTAAACTAAAGCTTCTTACAAAAAGATTAAGACAGCCACGGAGATCGGTCGACCACGCCATTGTCTTCAATTGGCCCACTCCTCAGTGGGTGCCGCCATTGATCACCATTCATGGTGTCAATCTGCATTCGAGTCATACATTCAACAAACAAGGCAATCGGCCATACTCATCCAATCAATCATAGAATGGCCTTGGTATTGGCCTTTGATCTCATGCAATTCGATTTTCCCAAGCCTCCTCCTAAATCGACTAACGGTCCAAAGAGTGGAATTAATGATTAATAGCCCCCGCTTATATGCACAACACAAAAGGCTATCAGCATCAATCCCCTAGTACCTGATCTACCCACTGAAAAATGAGCACTAAAATTTAACGATGCATCGTAAACATTCACATACGTAATTAAATAGGAGAATTAAACAAGCAAAGCGCTAATTGCATTTAAAAGATAAGACAAAACACTTCCTAAACAAATTACTACATTTTTAATGAACTAAAGTGAAACGGTGGAACAGGTCATCTTATGTAATAGTTCTATGATGCTATTTAACAGTATCAATATTAGTACTAATTTTTCTCTCCTAAAGTTAAATATACAATATGTTCTACTATTGCCGAGTAATTTTAATCCTTCTTAAGTTTAATCATTCTCCTCTCCTTATGTAATCGACGAACACTGCGACTACAAATTTATCCTAGATTGATAATACAAATTTTCATCTTCTGTTCCAAGACCTGTACTCATTCATCGAAGAGTCTAAGGACTCTGTCCTTGGAGGAAAAATGACGGGGTGCTTAATGTAACCTCGAGTGTCCTACCCATTTGAGAAACATCATATGCTATTAGCTTGTCTAATGGCGTGATGATTTCTTGAGGAGTGGGGCTATTTCCACCCCTTCTCTAGCCAAAAGCACCCATTTAATTGTCATGTGACCATAACGCCCTTGATATGAGAAATCCGGTCAATCTTTAAACTTGCCTCGGCCTTTTTCTGTCTCATGTCTTCACTCTAGCAACATTGCAATTGCACTTCCTCGTCTCGTTATTTTCCTGATAAAATTATTGAACATTGTCTTTTGCTTCCAGCAGACTCACCGTAGCATGCATTAATAAAAGAACTACCCCTTGGATCCTCTTCAGTTTTTCTTTATCGGAGGGTGTGTTTATTTAACTGAAATCTTCATAATAAAGGGAAAATATTTTACATGAAAATCATTTCTAAGAAAAACGGTTAGTTTTCATTTATTTGCTAGTTTAGAGAAAGAATTTCCTTCTTACTAGAAAGGGAATTTGTTTCCCTCCAATCTAAACTTATTGTTTTCAACCTATGAAAAATATTTTTTGTAGATCAATTAGTTTTCCATCATCTAAACACCATAAAGTCAGAATATAATTTTTTGAGAATAGTTTTCCTTCAAACAAACAGACCCTAAATATCCAAGACGGTATTGTGAAGGCTCATTATAGCTTCTTTTTGTACTTCCTTTCAGTATTTTTTAAGCTCACTAGAGCTTTCAAAATGAGAGAGAAAGAAATGGCAAAGTGTATTAGACACACTATATTCTTAAATATCCATATAATTTTGCCTCTCTCTCTCTCTCTCTCAAGAAGAAGAATGAGAAATTTCTTCTTTTGGTGTGAATTTAGTCGATATGAATTCAAATTTTTGTTTCAAGTGTTGAAGAGAAGCAATCTCGTTGATATTAGTAAGCTGTGAAGATCATGTAAGAAGAAAGGAACTTGGAATCTGAAATTCAAGAAATTTGGTGCAAAAAAGGAAACCAACAGCTTCAAAGTCTTCACTAATGCAACCATAAGATCGAAGACGATTCTTTGGTTTTCCATCTTTTTGGAAAAAATCACTCTATTTCCTTCCGCTATTCCTGACTGTCCCCTTCCCAGGCATCTCTTTTCCTTCTTCATTGTTCGAATCACATGTCTTCTTCTTCTTCTTCCCAAAATCGTATGAACTCAAAGCCCAAACTCGTGTCATCGTCTTGTTCCCTTTGAACGAAATTGACGCTCGATCTCCCTCTGAACTTTAAGCCCCAAATCAAATTTACTTGAACCCTAAGCCCCAAATCAAATTCATCCGAACCCTAAGCCCCAAATTAAATTTGATGATCTGGAGTTCTCTTGCGATTTGGGTCCCCTCCCAAGTTAAAGTTCGACGCCCATCGTTATTTGGAGTTCATCGACCACGAGTTCGACGCTCGTTGTGAGTTCGTGTTCTTTTCTTTGACGATTGCGAGTTCATGTGAAGACCTCTCTTGCGGGAGTCTTGACATCTCAGTGGCGAAGCGAGTGGCGTCGAGGATGACGATAGTGTCAGCGATGGCGATGGCTACTCCTACTCACGTAGGTATCGCTCTTTGCATTATAGCATTTGGGTCTCTCATGGTAATGCTATGATTTCTTTTGTTTTGCAAAGGTTCTTTAATCTTTGCATTATGCAAAATGACGTCAGTTGGCATCCTCATTTCTTCATTATTTAGAGTTCAGAGAGCTCAAGTTTGACACCCATCGACTTTGTGTTCTCTTCTTTGATGATTGTGAGTTCGTGCAAAGACCTATCTTGCGGGCATCTCGGCGTCTTAATGGCAGAGCGAGCGGCATCAGGTACGACGACGGGGACGACGACGGCGATGGCAACTCCTCACACAGGTATTGCTCTCTACATTATAGCATTTGAGTATGTCATGGTAATATTACGATTTTTTTTTTTTGCAAAGGCATTTTACTCTCTACATTATAGTGGCGTTTTACTCTCTGCATTATGGTTGTTTTGCATTTTCCAATTTTTGCGATAAATTAGAACATTGCTGCAAATTAGAACATTGCCTATCGAAAGGTGACAATAGGTCTCTCGCTCTCATTATTGATCATGTAGTTGCATTGTGGTTGTAAAGCACATTATGCTAATTTGTTGTTTCTGTATTGATTGTTAGTCTTTTATAAAACATCTTCAATTTAGAACTTGAACATTGCTTCAATAATTTGATGATTGAAAGTGCTCTGCTCTTTGTTTTTGTTCCTTTGTAGGTCCAATGGCTGAGAACAAAGTTTATGTCACTATTTGCTACGGAGGTAAATTTCAAGTTGGCCCACCGTTGGAATACATAGGTGAAAGGGCTGATGTTGCTGAAATAAGTTTAAGTAAGAGTTCACTGTCTAGTATAATTGAAGCTATTAAGGCTTTGGGTGTTTGTAAAATAGAGAAACTCTTTTACAAAGTTCCTGGAAGTACGACTCTTGTAGACGAAATAACTCTTAGGTATTTATAGGATAACTCTGATGTGATAGATTTATTTTATCGTCATTTGCGTTCTGAAAATATTGAGTTATATGTTGAGCATGTTGATGATGAATAGGCAAGAGCTGAGATGGGGGGCGTTGAGATGGAAACTGGAGGTATGTATAATGTGAATATGGAAAAAAGTAGATAATGTGGCTGGTAATATATTTGAAACTGTGATTGGGAATATTGATGATGATGAGAATCAGGTTGAAGTTGCCAATAGGGATCTAGATGAGGAAGAGGATGATGATGCACATAACTCAGTGGTTGTGGAACAGTCGAGTGACGATGATGATTTTGAACTAGTTGATGTAAGGAGAAAATTAAAAGAATTTTCAGCAAGACATAGGCTCAAAATTGGTGCTTATAATGAGGCAACTGGTACTTCCTAACCATCGATTGTGGATGAGGCTCAATCATTAGATGATTATGAATACGAAACAAAGTATGCTGATTCAGATGAGGAAGACAATCTTCAATCAAGTTTAAATGATGAGGGTGACAAAGAGATTGATGTTATTTCAAGGAGGAGAAGTAGGTTCCCATCATATGAGCAAAGGGATACAAATCCAGTATTTATTGTTGGCATAACATTTGAGGATGCAACTAAGTTCAAAAATGCAATTTTGAAGTATTCTGTGGCTGAGCAAAGAGCAATCAAATATACTAAAAACACAAAAAGCTTTGTAAGAGCTAGGTGTGCCCAGAAAAAATTGTAATTGGATGATCTATAGTGCTCTTGATAGCAAAACTGGGTCCTTTCATTTGAAAAAGTATGTAAATCAGCATATATGTAGTATCACTTTTGAGAATAAGAGAGTGTCTAGTACTTATTTAGTTAAGCACTTCATGATTTTCATTTCTGCAATGCCTAAAATCAAAGCACCTGAGTTAAAGAAATTAGTTAGAGAACAATTTGGAGTAAATGTCACTTTGAGTCAGTAAAGGAGAACAAAACTAAAAGTATTGAAGGAACTACAAGGCAATTACAAGAAGGAATATGCACAAATGTACAACTACTTGGGAGAGCTTTATACTACAAGCCCTTCAAGCAATTTTAAATTGAAAGTTGAAAGGCCATTACCAAATTCTCTACCATTATTTGATAGGGCTTATATTTACTTTGGTGCTTGCAAGAAATGTTTTTTGACTGGATGTAGGAAGATCATTGGATTAGATGGATGTTTTTTTAGGGGTTTGATCAATGGCGAGTTGTTGAGTGCCGTAGGAAGAAATGTCAACAATCAAATGTATCCGGTGGCATGGGCAGTGGTAAGAATCGAGAATAAGGACACATGGACTTGGTTTATCGAATTGTTGAAATCAGACCTCGATATGTGTAATGGTGACGGATGGGCTTTGATAAGTGACCAACAAAAGGTATGCAATGCTTCTTTATGACTCATTTGTAAATTGATTGTGACATTACAATGCTTATTAGTATTAATGTTTTGCTTTTTTTTTCATATATATATATATATATATTTTAGGGTATTTGTCAGGGTCTCGTCCCTTCTGTAGCTGAACTTTTGCCAAATGCAAAGCATAGGATGTGTGCAAGGCACATATATTACAACTGGGGTAAAAAATACAAAGGAAAACAGTTGATGAGACAATTTTGGAGATGTGTCAAGAGTAATAACATGTCAGATTTCAAGGTGCATAGACAAAGTTTGAAGGAAATGACTCAGCAAGGTCATGATGATTTATTCCGTATTGAGCAAAAACATTGGTGCAAAGCCTTCTTTGACACAAACATTAAATGTGATGTCATTTATAATAATCTCTGTTGGAAGATATGCAGAAGATCCTGGAAATATACCGGGAAATTGATTGATCCGTTTTTTATTATAGAGAATCAATCTAAATATTAGATTGATTTGCAAAATATTACATTGCCTTTTCTATGTGTACATCTTGTAATATAACTGCTAAAGTCCTGTACATTGATTACAAGTCAGAAATACACAGAAAAAAACTTCTCCCCAAAATTCGTCTTCCTCTTCCTTTCCTCATCCGTTCCTAGCTTCGGTTTCTGATATGGTATCAGAGCCTTGGCTTTAAGCTCCAACTTCCGCACCTGATTGCTTTCATATGTTATTGAAGCTGCAAGATATATCAAACGTCTTGTTACGAAAGAATCAAATTCTATAAGAAGGAAGAAGAAATGGAAAGGATTTTTTTACCATGAATCCAGAGAATCTGCTCCCTGCCACTGCTGGCGTTCCTTCCACAAGCGACGTCACATCGACGGGAGAGACACAAGGCCATAGCACCGGCACGATACCTACAATTCCCATAACCCAGCAACAAATCCAGACTCAATGGCAGTTACTCCCGACTTAGGCAAATATGGTGCAGCCCATTCCGAGCCATCCTTACCAATGGGTACCCTATCCATGGTACGTTGGGCAAGGCCCGAATCCATCATTACCGGGGGTAATAAGTTACCAGAGTAATGTTCAGCCCGATGAGAGCCTACCAGCCGCAAGCGGGGCAAGCTCAGTCGCCAAGACAGAACGAGTAAGCGGGTCTGGAGAAGCGGGTTCGAGAACAAACCCTCACCTGGGACTCTTCAACGCCGGTCATGGAACCGGGTTTAATGGGTCAGGTACAGGGATGAACCCCTACCTGAACTTTTCACCCGGATTTTTACCATTTCCGATTGTGGCCATCACTGGCCGACCAGAGCCAGGCGACCCCTTGCATGTGCCAACCGCCAACGGTCCAGAATTGCAACTAATCAGTCTGCAACTGACCGGGCCGGAAAACTACAACAAATGGTCACAAGACTTCCGGCGGGCTCTCGTGACAAAGGATAAAGATGGTTTCCTCGATGGAACCGTACCAATTCCGTCGGACGAAAGGCTGGCCAGGCATTGGAGAAAGTGCAATCACCTGATCCGCACCTGGATCGGCAATTGCGTCCCTCCAGACGTCGCAGCAGGCCTCCCACCGACGGAAGATTCGAAAATCATGTGGGACAACATCAAAGAAATGTACGGGAAATTAGACCGAGCAAAAATCTTTTGTCTCATGCAGGAACTCACAGATCTCAAGCAAGGGAATATGTCCGTCACAGCGGTTTACAACAAACTCTCATCGCTCTGGAACGAGCTCGAGGCCGCGGAAGAAAAACTCGAGGGACCTCCAGAAACTCTCAAGCAGTACAAATCCATGAAGGAGAGGGAGAAATCCACTCGATTTCTTTTAATTTTGAACGAAACGTACTTAACATTTCGTTCGCAAATCCTGGCGATGGATCCCGTGCCGCCCCTCGACCGGATTTTCCAGCTGGCCATCCAAGAAGAGAGCCGGCGGCTCACAACTCCAGAGCAGACACAAGGAGGCGACGCCGTCGCTCTCACTCTTCACGGAGAACGCTACGGGAGAGAATTGGGGGCGAAAACCCTAGCCCGGGAAAGAGAAAATCGCGAGGGGCTAGGATTCGCAACAGGTGACAAAACCCTTAAAAGGGAAGGAGGCTACGGCCCGAATTTAATTCGGCGATCTGACGGCTCGGATTTCTTGCGGAGATCTAACGGCCCTGATTTCCTCCAGCGATCTGTAGGGAGTCGATCTGTCTGTTGCATTGGACAGTGGAGATAATTCCACTAATAAAGCATCCGACGGCCAGATTTTTTCTGCATCAATAAGGAATTTCGGCCAAAATTCAAGGGGGAGAGATAAATTATACTGTGAACATTGCAAACGTCCACATCATACCTTAGATAATTGCTGGAAATTACATGGAAAGCCGGGAGAAAAAGGAAAAAAGAAAGAGTATTCTGTAGCTTACCAGGTGACTGGACCTACTGGACCAAGTAGTGACCGACCAATTACTTATGGGCAATATAGGCAATTGATGCAGGCACTGCAGAAAGCAAACATTGGAAATAAAGGAGGAAGTTTCTCAGGTATATCCCACTGCCTGATCAATTCTATTTCAAAAAGGGCATGGATAGTTGACTCAGGAGCAAGTGATCATATCATTTGTGATATAAGTTTTTTTTCAAAAATGCATAGGAAATTGGAAACACCTATTTCTGTGCAACTTCCAAATGGAAACATTACTCATGCCACATTGATAGGGATTGTTCAACTAAGCTCTCAAATTATCCTACAAAATGTCCTTTATGTCCCACAATTTCAGTTCAATCTCATTTCCGTGTCCAAAGTCTGCAAGGAAAATTCCTGTCAAATACTCTTCGATGCTGACGCATGTTTTTTTTAGGCCCTTTCGATTGGGAAACTGATGGACTTGGGTAGTCTTTCTGAAGGTTTATATTTCTGGACCAATATTCCAAGTCATTTTGATTTGAGTTCAATTCCTTTCAATTAGTTGTCATTGTGTAATGTCATTGCTAATGATAAAGATTTTCTTTTACATTCAAGAACGGGACATAGTGCCTTCTTTCCATACTCTAAATGTCAAATTTGTCCTCTCGCAAAACAGTCTCGCACACCATTCCCTTTGAATGCAAAACGTTCCACTGCTATCATTTCTTTAATTCATGTGGATGTGTGGGGATCGTATCACACAGCACATCGTGATGGTTCACGATATTTTCTCACAATTATGGATGATCACTCTCGGGCCACATGGGTATTCCTGATGCAGTCAAAAGCTCAAGTTCCATCTCATTTGAAAACATTCATCACCCTGACTAAAAATCAGTTTGGGAAATCAATCCAGCGAATACGGACTGACAATGGGAAGGAATTTTTTAGTCATGACTGCAGATCACTTTTCTTGTCTCATGGCATTCTACGTGAAAGCCCCTATATTTATACTCCACAACAAAATGGAGTAGTGGAACGTAAACATCGTCACTTGCTGGAAGTCGCACGAGCTTTGAAGTTTCAAGGATCCGTTGTAGCGATATATTAGGGAGATTGTGTCCTTACTACAGCCTATCTCATCAACCGCATGCCTACTCGAATATTAGCTGGTAAATCACCCTTTGAATTACTTTATGGAAAAAAACCAGCAGTAGATCATCTACGAGTTTTCGGTTGTCTATGTTATACTGCAACTATGGGACCTCGAGACAAAATGAGTCCACGTGCCAGGAGGTGCATTTTCATGGGTTACCCTAACCTACAGAAGGGCTATTATGTTCTCGATCCATCAACATTAGAATTTTTCATGAGCAAGGATGTCACTTTTCACGAAACTGTCTTTCCATTTCGTGAGTCTACAAAGAATTTGGATATCTCAAATAATTCTCATCGCTCCTCAATTGAGGAAAATATATCTCTTGAATATTTTCTCGCAACATCACCAGGACAGGTCATTCCATCCTCATTTGATCGGCCACCTTAGACGGCAACATTGGAAAGTGTACCTGCTGTTCCATTAAATATTGAGAATGATTTTGGTGAACAGACAGAAAAAAATGCTACGGAGATATCTCCTCCTCCACCGCCAACGGATCATCCACGATGTTCGAGGCGAGCTACGAGACCACCAACGTGGACCAAAGACTATGTCTGTGCCTCACTTAACAGACCAGGTATTATCTATCCAATATCTTCTTATGTCTCCTTTGAAAAGCTTTCGTCGGAACATAGATGTTGCATTAGTCGTATATCAGATGAGAAAGAACCATCTAGTTATGATGAGGCATCCAAAGACCCACGGTGGCAAAAGGCCATGGAAGCAGAATTACAAGCATTGATTGATAATCACACATGGGAGATAGTTCATCTACCCCTGAATAAGAAATCCATCGGATGTAAATGGGTCTATAAAGTAAAGTATAGAGCTGATGGATCTATTGAACGATACAAAGCTCGATTGGTGGCGAAGGGATATACACAACGAGAAGGTTTCGACTATTACGAAACTTTTTCTCCAAGTTGCTAAAGATGTCACCGTCCGCTCATTCTTATTAGTTGCAGCAATCCATGATTGGCCGTTACACCAAATGGACGTCCACAATGCTTTTCTTCATGGTGATCTCGGATGAAGAAATTTACATGGATATTCCTCAAGGCTTACGGAGACAGGGGAGAATAAAGTATGTCGTCTCTCGCAAATCCCTTTATGGGCTGAAACAAGCTTCCGCACAATGGTTTGCTAAATTTGCTGATGCTCTCACCAATGCAAACTTCAAACAATCCAAGTATGATTATGCCTTGTTTACATGGACCAAAGGTACGTCATCTATTTACTTGATGATTTATGTAGATGACATTCTTATCATGGGAAATGATGAAGCTGCAATAGAGAACATGTTGACACCTAAATTTTGGCGATCCGGTTATTTATTTATTGTATAGAAAATTATGGGGTAATTTTATCCCTGAAAAAATATTAATTGCATAGCATATAAATTTAGATGCATTTATTTTTAGTCTGCATATTTACATTTTATTTATTGGACCGGTGGTGGATGGGTTTGAATTAATTAATGTTTCGAGCTCTAATTCGGCAGGCCGGGCTACGCCCACGAAAGGAGCAAATTAGCCCAAGCCCGTAATTTTTTTAATTAATTAATTTGTGAGAAATTGAGATTTGATGTGATATTACGATGGTTTTTGGAATTTAAGAAAATCGCATCGCAATCTTATCTTTACCAACAGATAATAAAATCATTGGAAAATATTCATAAGATAAAAATTTTTGTGATCAGGAAGAAGTTATAGGAAAATCTTGGTGTATATTGAAAAGTGAATGACATATTTCACGAAGATCACATCTTTATTTGCCTATAAAAGGGAGCCATGTACGATGAGAGAAAGGGGGAAGGGGATTTTTCGGTTCTTTGGGAAGAAAAAAGAAAAGCAGAAAAAGCAAAAACAGTAAAAAGCAGAAAAAGCAAAAACAGCAAAAAGCAGAAAAAAGAAAAGGGGGCAGAGGAGAAAAGTACAAGCGGCAGAGGATGACTGTTCATCGTCTCCCTCGCCGCTCGCCCCCCTCTGCAACTTCCATCCGCGAAGACCCCCGCGCCCACCACCGCTCCGCCAGCATCCCAATCGGCCACCGACATTACGCGCCGGACGCCGCGGTCTCGCCACGCCGACATCGCCTGGAAGCCGAGGCCAGCCGCGACCGCCTCGCTTGAAGCCCCGCCGGTGTCCGCCCGAGCTCTCTCGTTCGTGCTGCGCCGACCCACAATCCCGACGAGTTGTTGCTGCCCAACGCCTCCCCGGCCTCACCTGAACCGCGATGCACCTGCTACTCAGAGCCGAAGACCTGTGCGCCGCCGTCGTCTAGCCTCCAAAAGTCCGAGCCCTCCCTACCGCCGGCTGACCCACGATTCCGACCGCTCGCTGCCACCCGAGCCGCCCCATGACGAGCCCACTCCAGTCGCAGCGCTCGTCTCCCTCACGACAACCTAGGCGCCCACCGCCGTGACACCACCCCCCGTTGCCCGACGCCGCTCGTCACTCCCGACGCTCGCGATCGCCGGTGCCCATCGCCTAGCAGCCGGACCCAAGCCAAATCGCGGTCTGACCTGGCACCCCTGTCCGCGAAGCTACCACCGATTCACCTCCTCGCCACTCGCTTGCTGCTGTTTTCCTCTCGCCGGAGGTTTGACGAGCATCCCCTCACGCCGGCGACTCCTCCTCACCGGACCAGCCACCACTTGCTACTTTGCTTAGAAGCGAAGAAAAAAAAGAGAAAAATCCAATTAGGTAGATTAGTTTATTATTATTATTATTATTATTATTATTAAATTCATTTATTTATTTTGCTTTATTTGATAGCTTTCTTTAATTCATTTACATTGTAATATCGGATGTGGATATTTATTTCAAAAATCTTTAGGCATTATCTATAGGGATTTGGCTCAAAATTAATGTAATTATTAATTTGATCCGTAAGATTTCGGATCAATTACTTTATTTGATAGTATTTTAATTGTCGAATCATTATAATTATTAATTTGATCCGTAAGATTTCGGGTCAGATTTTTAATTATTTTGAATTTTTGTCGTGATATTTAGGGTTAAAGTAATTGTTAATTTGATCTGTGAGACAACAGGTTATTTTTCGATTATTCTAATCCTTTATTTGGTAGATATCTTGATTAGTTTAGATGTAATTTCACGATTGCTTATCTTTGAAAAACACTAAAAAAAACATAAAAAAAAAATCAAAAATCAAATCTTGCATTGGAGTTGTTGGTTTAGTAAATTAAGATTGCCTTTTAGGATTGCATTTTTAGATAATTTTTGGAATAGATTAAGATTGATTTTAGATAATGTTTGCACATCTAGATAATCTTATTTTTCTTTAAAAAATAGTTTTCTAAGATAGGATAGGGTTTAAGTCAAATTAATCCCTAAAATGAATTAGAAAATTATTCCTTTTTTAGATAGTTTAATTAGAATTTTTATTAATTCCGAATTTCAATAAAAATATAAAAAATACTAGGTGCATGTTAACTAGTTTGCATCATAGGATCATTTTATTTGAGTTTGTTAGTAAAATTAGGTTCATGAAATGCATGTGACTTAGTGATTGTTGCTAGGTTCATTTATTTAAAAATTGATCGTCATTAAAATTAGGTCATTTGACTAATTTAAATTGCATATTTAATTGTTGCATGCTATATAGTTTAGGTCATATTGTCATGCCATATCATTTCATATTAAATTAGTAGCATGCATTGCATGATCCTCATTAAAATAAAGTGAAAAACCAAAATTGAGTGATTGCGTGTTAAATAAAAATCATATCTAGGATCGTCGATGTGAATTCTTAATCTAACATTGCCGATGCTTTCGTTGCTTTGAGATAAGTTTTGCAAGTTATTCATTGTTTTCTTGGATGTTAAATTGGTGGTTTGCGCAGCCACATGATCACCTCACATGTTAGGAAAATAAATTAGAATCAATCCAAGCTGCATTCAAAAACATTTTTGAAAATTAAAAAGAAATGGTACCGAAAGGGCATTAGAGAAATCTAGTGTATCTAAGTCTCCGTACCCTTAGTCTCTAGTTCGTAGGAGTAAAATAATCCTCCCATTATTTTACTTAGGTGTCTAATCGACCTACCATAAATTGATTAGTGGCAACTCCTATTTAATAATCTTTTGCATGCTAAATGACTGAACCTTAAGTCGCGAATTGGTATGGGCTTGGGAGAGCCTGAGCTAAGTTAAAGACTTAATAGTCCATTAGCCTAAACTTAGGTGGTGCACCCGAAATTTAGGTCGCGACAGAACCTTAAAAAATATTTGCATATCACATTTCATATAAAAGATATGGGAGCACCAAAATATTTTCTTGGGATTGAGATCGCTCGATCTCACCAAGGAATTTCCCTCAATTAGAGGAAATTTGTATTGGAGATTATATCAAAGGCCGGTTTATCAAGATGCAAGCCGGGTCATTCCAATCGAGCAGAATACCAGATTGACTACAGCAGACCATACTAGAGGAACATCTCAGGATGATCCTATATTACAGGATCCGACGAGTTATCAGAAGCTCATTGGAAAACTTATATACTTGACTATGACCAGACCTGATATATCATATGCAGTACAGAACCTCAGTCAGTTTATGCACAAACCGAAGGAATCCCACATGAATGCCGCTCTAAAGGTCGTGAAGTATTTGAAGGGATGTCCAGGACTCGGGATACTTCTATCTAGAAGATGCAACATGGAAATGACAGCATACTGCGATGCAGATTATGCAACGTGCCCTATGAGTCGAAGATCCATAACTGGTTTTTGCATTAAGCTGAGAGATTCTCTTCTTTCATGGAAAACCAAGAAGCAAGCAACAGTTTCTCTATCCTCAGCTGAAGCAGAATATCGGGCCATGGCAAAAACCACATGTGAGATTGTGTGGATACGAGGTTTACTTGGTGACCTCGAAGTACAGCTGAAAGGTCCGACGAAGTTATTCTGTGACAACAAATCGGCTCTGAAGCTTGCGGCGAATCCTATAATGCATGAAAGGACCAAGCACATAGAAGTGGATTGTCATTTCACTCGGGAGAAGATTCAAGAAGGGACAATCGAGACAAGAGGGATTGGAACTGCTGAACAACTTGCAGATGTGTTCACCAAAGCCCTATGTCAAAGACAACATGCATATCTACTGAACAAGTTAGGCGTCTTGGACATTTACAAGCCACCAGCTTGAGGGGGAGTGTTGGAAGATATGTAGAAGATCCTGGAAATATACCGGGAAATTGATTGATCTGTTTTTTATTATAGAGAATCAATCTAAATATTAGATTGATTTGTAAAATATTACATTGCCTTTTCTATGTGTACATCTTGTAATATAACTGCTAAAGTCTTGTACATTGATTACAAGTCAGAAATACATAGAAAAAAACTTCTCCCCAAAATTCGTCTTCCTCTTCCTTTCCTCGTCCATTCCTTGCT
Organism: Eucalyptus guilfoylei; assembly: GCA_016097605.1. Classification (NCBI taxonomy): domain Eukaryota; kingdom Viridiplantae; phylum Streptophyta; class Magnoliopsida; order Myrtales; family Myrtaceae; genus Eucalyptus; species Eucalyptus guilfoylei. The sequence continues at coordinate 26,472,034 of CM027864.1, read as the reverse complement.
TCGGTTTCTGACAATCTCAATGAAGCTTTCAATGGGAGGTGCGTGGAAGCTAGGTGCAAGGCCATTGTGAGTATGCTGGAGGATATTAGAATCATGGTTATGAATAGAATGCATACTCAAAGGGATGGATGTGCTAGGTGGACTAGAAATTATGGTCCAAGGATTATGCATAAGTTACATGAGAATACAACCGCTAGTAGGCATTGTTATTTGATATGGAATGGAGATGAAGGATATGAGATTACGGAATGTGGTGACAAATATGTTGTTGACTTGAATTTAAAGACTTGTTCTTGTAAAGCTTGGGAACTTAATGGAATTCCATGTTGCCATGCCATTTGTGCGATACACCATAAGAGAAATGACCAGAGTGACTATCTAGCTAAGTGCTTCAACAAGGCAAAGTATCTAAGTGCTTATCAATTCATGATGCTTATAGTGAGAGGACAAAATTTTTGGAAGAAAACCAATAAAGAAGCTTCTTAACCCCCACCAATAAAGAACATGCCTAGTAGGCCAAAAAGGAGTAAAAGAAAGCAACCGATTGAGCTTGTAAGAGGTGATAGAATGACTAAAGAGGGTAAGAAAATGACTTGTTCTACTTGCAATGTGGTTGGACATAACTGCAAAGGATGTCCTTTAAAAAAGGCATTTCCTCAACTAACTGATCATCTTAATGCTGGGCATGTTACTTTAACATATTGTCAATCAATGCTTAATATGTGCTTCTCAGGCCAATGCTCAGGCTAATGTATGTACATCCAATGCTCATGCCAATGCAAGTATAGCTGAAGCTCATGCTCAATCTCAAGCTAATTCCACTGGACCAAGGCTCGGAAAAAGACAAGTTGTCATCTAACCATTATTGTAAGTTTTATATGTCAAGGTTCCAATTTAGTAATTATGAATATATATTCAGGCTAAAACTAAAGCATTGACAAGCATAACTAAAAGAGGATTCGAAAGCCATGCCAATGCTTCTGCAAAAGCCAATTCAATACGAGACAATAGTGGGCATGTTAATGCTTCTGCTCAGGCTAGTGTAGATGTAAGAGCATGTAGTGCCACTACAACAGTCCATATAGTATATACGCCACGTAGGAGAGAAAAACGACTAAAAAAAGCCACGTCCGCGCCACATCAACATTTTCCTTTAAGAAGTTTGACGGTGTTAATTCTAGGACTCGATTGAAACAATTTGACAAGTTTTAAGACTTGATTGCACTATTTGTAAGTTTTAAGACTCAATTGCATTTTCGTAACAAGTTTTAAGACTTTTATTGCACTTATCCCTTATGTTTTTTATTCGTTCATGTATTTTTTTTCGAAAAAATGCAGCTTTAATTTGCCGGCAAAAATTCACTTGTCAACAGGCTCGAGTCATTAGTTCAAATCCAACAGAAAGGAGAAACTAGAGCTGCTAGTCTCTCTGTCCAACTCAACAATTAAAAACGCAGAAAGTAGAGCTGCATGCACTACCAAAGTAGAACTTTACGTAGTGTTTATTACACTAAGCCACTCTGAAAAATCTAAACATTTAATTCCTCTCTAATTCAGACCTGAATAATAAGGAAAACCGGTGTCGTCGAGCCACTGGTTACCTTGAATGAAAGACTCGACAGTGAACTGATTTGCCACTGCTGAGCTGGTAATAACTTTGTACCCAGGCCATTTCACTCGGTCATTCGTGTTTGAACCCGGGCCTCTATTCTGGTACTCCCCATAGAAGAGAGTGCTCAAGCCAGCCGAGCCGCGGTACTCTGTCCATCCAGTTGGGTCAACCAGATCGCCAATGTACGATTCCATGATCACCGTCCTTGAAAATTTCTTCCACGGACGGCCAAGAAATGTCTTAAATGATGACTGTACAGGTGCAAGGTCTGGTGCGGCTGTAAAGTTGCAGCCAAGGAACGACATCCCGGTTTGCGCAAGAGGATCTTCTCTGCCCTGGGCAGTGAACACATTCCGGTGTCCCTTTGGATTGCGCGCATACAAGTTGCAATTCTGGAAAACGACCGCCGCATCTCCAAATATAAAATCGGTTGTGCCATATATATCGCAGTCGCGATAGAACTGGCGATGACTGTGCACATACATCGTGTCTTGGTAGCCCAAGAAGTTACACTGGAAGAGCGCTGACTTGTCCGACCTGCTCCGAAAAGCCACTGCCTGACCCTTCGTGGGCCCCGCAAAATTCTCAAAGGTGATCCCCTTAGCGAGAAATCCATCACCCTCAATAGCTGCAGATGGAGGAAATAACATCAAATATTATTAATTTAATCACGTATCCTTTTAGGAATTGAACCGAGTAGGTTAACATAATTGAGAGCAACTGGCATAAATGAAAATCAGAAGTGCATGTACCAAAGTATAAGAAACGCCTAAGTATCAAAAAATGGTACATTAATAAAATAAACACCCCTAGGTCTTATTACTATATGATAAAAATGTAAGCGCTGGTGATAACTTTCTCAATGGTACAAAGAAATAACAAGAAACATGGTGAGCGCAAGAGACATAAAAATAACGAGCAGATTCATAAATTCACTTGGAAAAGAACAAATGGTGGCCGATTGGCAAGCAGAAGCAATTTGTTTTTGGATCTGAAATGAATATGTATTTTCTATTTAATTAAAAATTGAGTTTCAAGAACTTACCGACGGTGGCCGACCAGAAAGTAGTCCACCCATCGGCGTGGTTCCGGTTGCCCTTGATCAATGTCTTCTCGATCCCGTCACCTACAAACATGAGGTTGGTCTTTGTTTTGCTCACCGTGACATACTCCAAATAGTCTCCCTCTTTGATGTAGATGACAAACCTGTACGAAAAAGGAAATTGGTGAACACCGAAGGGGAGGTTTTTATAATTTTAAATATAATAACAATATTACCAAGACAACAAAGATCTCGTTTTCAAAGTTCTTTTATTACTAGGATTAGTTTTAAACTTATTTTGGTGTAGGTCGATATGTATCCGTTGGAATGCACCCGCAATATGGATATGTAGGGAAATTCTTGTCACAAATAGTCCTCCATTTTTGGAATTTTCTTTTTTATTTAGTCATACTCATTCCTTCTTATTTATATGTACCTCTCCCTACATTAATGAAAACGAAGTAGTGAAGAAGAATTAGTTTCATTTCCATTCGACTCTTCTCATTTCCATTGGACAAAGTCATTAATTATATTTGTAGCGGCAATCGGAAAACCCCTTGGCTGTATCAGAAGTGGGAAAATAATCCGTTTTATAGTATTTGCAATTTGACAAAATAGACATATACAAGTAATTGATTGTCGATGTTGTAAAAGTCCCTTGCTTTATAGTTAAATCACATTTATTAAAAAAAATGGAACGCTATTCATGCAATGAAAGAATAAGTATTGACATATAAATGAACTAGGACATCGTTCTCTAAATAAGCTGACTATAATTTGACCTAAGTATTTAATAACGATTGTCGAAAGATAACTCTCATTAATGACGTTTATATGTAGTTCTTTTTGACCAAAGATAAAGTATTTAAGAATATGTGTTATTTAATAAAAGAAAATAAACGGTAAGCTTGATGAATACGAAAAAGTCAAGGGAAAAATTAAGGAAATTTACATCTTGAAAAGAAGTTTTAGCGAATAAATAAATATTTCCGAGTGTGGGTTGAATTAGCGATTTGAAACAATAAATCATTTAGTTAGTGAGTAAAAGGCCGCAAGACGAACAAATCGACAATAAATCAATGAGTTAGTGAGTACAAGGCTGCAAGAGAAACAAATCGAAGGGCCATTATGCAGCAGTACAGAAATAATAGCTATAAGCCATATGCAGCTGTACATTATATAATATTTCTTCAGGCATCCAAATGAAACCTTATCTTCTACTTTCGATTTCAAGTTAATGCAATGTATTTACTAGTCAACTAATCCTCAGGAACACAGCACCACTAAAAATAGCTATTAGCCCCAATGGTCACATTAAGATCGAAATTTGAAAAAACAATACTACTAAAACTAGTTAAATGTGCAAAAATTATAAACATACCTGGTGTTGCTATTGTCCGGAGCAGCTGCCACAGCATCGTTGATGGAGGTGAAGTTGCCAGATCCATCCTTCGCCACCACAAGATCGAACTTTGTCGCATTCGTTGGCGTTCGCACCAATAGGCTATCTTCTAAAGACATCCACGCTGGGAACCTCTCTCTAATACCATGTCCAGAAGGATTATTGACGCCGCGCATCTTTGTCAGGAGGAATAGTGAATTGCTTACGTGGCGCGAGATGTTCGAGAGCCTATCCTTCATGCTGTCCCCGAGATTCAGATTATCTGTGTGGGGATCCAGCTCGTCGGTGCAAGTGTAAACATTGGTCATCGCTCCGCTGAGGAGGGACTGAAGGTCATAATAGTGGCGTATAGTGACTTTCGAGCTCTCAAGGTAGGAGACGGCATTGTCAAAGTCATCGAGGATGTCACGAGATAGCTCAAGGCAGATGTCCAGGGCTTGCCTTTCGAGCATGCTGAGCTTCTCAGGGAAATGGTTCTTTATGACCATGCAATGCGTTGAGGCGGCTCTCACTTCGGAGGCGGACTGGTGAAGCATGGCGGATATGATCTCCGGGAAGGACATGGAGGCAAGGCCCGTGAAGGAGGCGAGAGTGGAGACACAGAGGTCCGAGTAGGGAGTGCCTCGGCACCTGGAGTGAGTAACTTGGAGTTGGCTGTTGGGGTTTCTGGCGGGGATGAGGTTGGGCAAGAGGGAGAGGACTAAGAAGATAACCATGGGGTGTACCTTGGAAGTGGACATGGTTGAGTGTGTCGAGTATGGGAGTATTGATCTTTATGATAGTTCCTGCACTCGAGTAATAGAAGCAACTTTAGAGAGAGAGAGAGAGAGAGAGAGAGAGAGAGAGAGAGAGAGAGAGAGAGAGAGAGAGAGAGAGAGAGAGAGAGAGAGTTAGAGATGTTTGACTCAATAATCTACTTTGATTAATTAACAACAGGACTCGAGATCTCAAGGTAAGCAAAATGATGACATAGAGAAAGCGCCAATCGTGAAGAGTTCTGTTGCTAATCTACTATGCTATCTTGACTACTGTCTTCAACTGATGAACAAAACCTCAATCACAAATAATCCTTAACAAGGGAGGAAGGAGGACCTAAAAAGGATGGCAAGTATGAAAGTGGGAGCCGGAATGAGGTTGCTGAGTCTTGAACCAAGAGTTAGATTAAAATCGCATGAGAAGATCTAACGCTCGGTTTGCTCTGATGATGGCTCGGTCCGATCTTCTCTGATTCAACAAGAAGAATGAGCGATCCATACTAGATCATTGCATAAATAATGAAATGAGATTAAGCTTAAGGAATCTTACCTCAATCACCATTCGCAGATTGCAGCATACTTGATTTGTTTTAGGATGAGAAGAAACAAAGACAACATTTTATTGTGTTGGCAAGAGGCCGATTTATACAGAATTTCGAGGCGCCTCCTTTGGTATAGAGTTGTCATCTATGAAAATCACCGCATCAAAATTATCTAAAAAAGAATTGGCTATTACTTTTATACTTTTAAGGAGGTTTTCCTACTTCATTACCATTTTAGGTTCATTTAATTACGAAATTGACAAAAAAAAAATGATCCCATTTTAGGTTCATTTAATTACGGAATTGACAAAAAAAAAGGATGCAGTATTCGATATCGTTCTATAATAGAAGATTGAGTGAAAGAAATCTATGTTCTTTCATTGGTAAGATTAGATTATACTAGCAAAATATACCATATCTTGAAGTCACTACTTGAATTTGAAGGTTCTAAGATTTGTACTATTTGTTGGGGGCTTACAATACCACATAGAGGGGGGTTGAATAGGTTGTTTTAGAAAACGTAACAATCTTTTGTAGAAAATAACTTATGCTAAATAAAGATCTAGTCAAGGTGATGTTTCAAAACTCGTAATCGTATTGTGTACTTGTGAGAGTGATAAGAGAGAAAATGGTAGCAGATAATGAAAAATAGCATTAAGTCGGGCTGTATTGCGTTGCTAATTTGATTAGAAAGTCATAATTAGCAAACACTTATCCTATCACATAATAGATCACATTATTAGGACTTAGTTGTTGCTCTTACTCTTGTACACTTAATCTTTAGTACAATTCCTAAAACAACACGAATACAATACTTAGAAAAACAATCCGAAGCGAACGTATTGCTTAGAACACAAGTAGAAGCAAATTTTCTGATCTTGTTATGTCGCTCTCTCTCTAACATTTGGCCTTAGAGATCTTATATTTTATAACCATCTTCAGTCTATCTGTTGGAGCAGAATTGGGGAAGCAAAGAGTTGTCAGAGTTACTGTTGAGCTGCTATCCAAAAATAGTACTATCTATACAGTCCTTTTCATGAACATTTGTAGGCTATCTAAAAATAGCATGGGTAGCAATCTCTGATAAACCCGTCGATTACCTAACTTCTCAATTACTATTTCCATTTGGATTTTGCTATTGTGCGAATCCATAGCCACAATAACTATTTTACCAAACCAACAAACATTTCACAGTACCAATAACCTAATATCGGTAGCATCGACATAGGCATTGTCACAAGCTGACCTTTTAAATTTGTTGGTATTGTTTACGAAAAACCATATCAAGACACATTAAAATTTTTATCCACTAGATCACATCATGGATATTATGTAGTCCTTTATTAAAAATATCTGCACATGTCATAGTAAACATTATACTAAAGATGGTTTGAACATCATTAAAATCATTGGGACATATTTCTCTAACACTATTTACCTTTAATATCTACTCGTATTAGGCAATTGATAATTTTCAAATGTAATAAAAAAAATGACCTATATAAAGTTAAATGTACTCCATGCCAATGTCGCAACCTACCCTTTCAACTGGGAAAAGGCATAAGGGGCATTGCCCAAAGGCCAGCCAACAGCTCTCACGGACTCTCCAAAGACCATACCTTATGCTACATTGGATTTTAGTATTTAAGTTCTTAACAGCTTAATATTCTAGGAGTCACCACTAGTCTTTTAGGATTAGCTAAAAACCAAACGAGATGTGAGACCATTGTCTCGATTCCTACGCAATAAGAGATTTTATTAGCACTCTTTTGATACCTCTAACTTGGAAAGTTGTTTAATCTAAGTGGTCACATGGTCTTGATTACTAATTATGGTCTTAAAGACATCAAAATTGCAAAATGATCATGCAAATTTTTTTGTGGGGTTAATTTACATTGAAGTCTAAACTAATCTTGATCTATTCTAGGAAAGCGATAAATATCCAATTTATTGAAAGACAGTGTGATAAATAAACACTCAAGTTTTGAAAGCAAGTAATGGGGCTGAAAGTAAGAACCCAATAGGAGTCGGGCAAAGAATACACATGACCTCATGTAGGTATCGCTCTTTGCATTATAGTGTCAGCGACGGCGATGGCAACTCCTCCTCACGTAGGTATCGCTCTTTGCATTATAGCATTTGGGTCTCTCATGGTAATGCTATGATTTCTTTTGTTTTGCAAAGGTTCTTTAATCTTTGCATTATGCAAAATGACGTCAGTTGGCGTCCTCATTTCTTCATTATTTAGAGTTCAGAGAGCTCAAGTTTGACACCCATCGACTTTGTGTTCTCTTCTTTGATGATTGTGAGTTCGTGCAAAGACCTATCTTGCGGGCATCTCGGCGTCTTAATGGCAGAGCGAGCGCCATCAGGTACGACGACGGGGACGACAACAGCGATGGCGACTCCTCACACAGGTATTGCTCTCTACATTATAGCATTTGAGTATGTCATGGTAAAATTACGATTTTTTTTTTGCAAAGGCATTTTCTCTCTACATTATAGTGGCGTTTTACTCTCTGCATTATGGTTGTTTTGCATTTTCCAATTTTTGCGATAAATTAGAACATTGCTGTAAATTAGAACATCGCCTACTGAAAGGTGACAATAGGTCCCTCGCTCTCATTATTGATCATGTAGTTGCATTGTGGTTGTAAAGCACATTATGCTAATTTGTTGTTTCTGTATTGATTGTTAGTCTTTTATAAAAACATCTTCAATTTAGAACTTGAACATTGCTTCAATAATTTGATGATTGAAAGTGCTCTGCTCTTTGTTTTTGTTCCTTTGTAGGTCCAATGGCTGAGAACAAAGTTTATGTCACTATTTGCTACAGAGGTAAATTTCAAGTTGGCCCACCATTGGAGTACATAGGTGAAAGGGCTGATGTTTCTGAAATAAGTTTAAGTAAGAGTTCACTGTCTAGTATAATTGAAGCTATTAAGGCTTTGGGTGTTTGTATAGAGAAACTCTTTTACAAAGTTCCTGGAAGTACGACTCTTGTAGACGAAATAACTCTTAGGTATTTATAGGATAACTCTGATGTGATAGATTTATTTTATCATCATTTGCGTTATGAAAATATTGAGTTATATGTTGAGCATGTTGATGATGAATAGGCAAGAGCTGAGATGGGGGGCGTTGAGATGGAAACTTGAGGTATGTATAATGTGAATATGGAAAAAAGTAGATAATGTGGCTGGTAATATATTTGAAACTGTGATTGGGAATATTGATGATGATGAGAATCAGGTTGAAGTTGCCAATAGGGATCTAGATGAGGAAGAGGATGATGATGCACATAACTCAGTGGTTGTGGAACAGTCGAGTGACGATGATGATTTTGAACTAGTTGATGTAAGGAGAAAATTAAAGGAATTTTCAGTAAGACATAGGCTCAAAATTGGTGCTTATAATGAGGCAACTGGTACTTCCTAACCATCGATTGTGGATGAGGCTCAATCATTAGATGATTATGAATACGAAACAAAGTATGCTGATTCAGATGAGGAAGACAATCTTCAATCAAGTTTAAATGATGAGGGTGACAAAGAAATTGATGTTATTTCAAGGAGGAGAAGTAGGTTCCCATCATATGAGCAAAGCGATACAAATCCAGTATTTATTGTTGGCATAGCATTTGAGGATGCAACTGAGTTCAAAAATGCAATTTTGAAGTATTCTGTGGCTGAGCAAAGAGCAATCAAATACACTAAAAACACAAAAAGCTTTGTAAGAGCTAGGTGTGCCCAGAAAAAATTGTAATTGGATGATCTATAGTGCTCTTGATAGCAAAACTGGGTCCTTTCATTTGAAAAAGTATGTAAATCAGCATATATGTAGTATCACTTTTGAGAATAAGAGAGTGTCTAGTACTTATTTAGTTAAGCACTTCATGATTTTCATTTCTGCAATGCCTAAAATCAAAGCACCTGAGTTAAAGAAATTAGTTAGATAACAATTTGGAGTAAATGTCACTTTGAGTCAGTATAGGAGAACAAAACTAAAAGTATTGAAGGAACTACAAGGCAATTACAAGAAGGAACATGCACAAATGTACAACTACTTGGGAGAGCTTTATACTACAAGCCCTTCAAGCAATTTTAAATTGAAAGTTGAAAGGCCATTACCAAATTCTCTACCATTATTTGATAGTGCTTATATTTGCTTTGGTGCTTGCAAGAAATGTTTTTTTACTGGATGTAGGAAGATCATTGGATTAGATGGATGTTTTTTTAGGGGTTTGATCAATGGCGAGTTGTTGAGTGCCGTAGGAAGAGATGCCAACAATCAAATGTATCCGGTGGCATGGGCAGTGGTAAGAATCGAGAATAAGGACACATGGACTTGGTTTATCGAATTGTTGAAATCAGACCTCGATATGTGTAATAGTGACGGATGGGTTTTGATAAGTGACCAACAAAAGGTATGCAATGCTTCTTTATGACTCATTTGTAAATTGATTGTGACATTACAATGCTTATTAGTATTAATGTTTTGCTTTTTTTTTCATATATATATATATATATATTTTAGGGTATTTGTCAGGGTCTTGTCCCTTTTGTAGCTGAACTTTTGCCAAATGCAAAGCATAGGATGTGTGCAAGGCACATATATTCCAACTGGGGTAAAAAATACAAAGGAAAACAGTTGATGAGACAATTTTGGAGATGTGTCAAGAGTAATAACATGTTAGATTTCAAGGTGCATAGACAAAGTTTGAAGGAAATGACTAAGCAAGGTCATGATGATTTATTCCGTATTGAGCAAAAACATTGGTGCAAAGCCTTCTTTGACACCAACATTAAATGTGATGTCATTTATAATAATCTCTGTTGGAAGATATGCAGAAGATCTTGGAAATATACCGGAAAATTGATTGATCCGTTTTTTATTATAGAGAATCAATCTAACTATTAGATTAATTTGTAAAATATTACATTGCCTTTTCTATGTGTACATCTTGTAATATAACTGCTAAAGTCATGTACATTGATTACAAGTCAGAAATACACAGAAAAAAACTTCTCCCCAAAATTCGTCTTCCTCTTCCTTTCTTCATCCGTTCCTAGCTTCGGTTTCTGATATGGTATCAGAGCCTTGGCTTTAAGCTCCAACTTCCACACCTGATTGCTTTCATATGTTATTGAAGCTGCAAGACAGATCAAACGTCTTGTTACGAAAGAATCAAATTCTATAAGAAGGAAGAAGAAATGGAAAGGATTTTTTTACCATGAATCCAGAGAATCTGCTCCCTGCCACTGCTGGCGTTCCTTCCACAAGCGACGTCACATCGACGGGAGAGACACAAGGCCACAGCACCGGCACGATACCTGCAATTCCCATAACCCAGCAACAAATCCAGACTCAATGGCAGTTATTCTCGACTCAGGCAAATATGGGGCAGCCCATTCCGGGCCATCCTTACCAATGGGTACCCTATCCATGGTACGTTGGGCAAGGCTCGAATCCATCATTACGAGGGTAATAAGTTACCAGAGTAATGTTCAGCCCAACGAGAGCCTACCAGCCGTAAGCGGGGCAAGCTGAGTCGCCAAGACATAACGAGTAAGCGGGTCTGGAGAAGCAGGTTCGGGAACAAACCCTCACCCGGGACTCTTTAATGCCGGTCATGGAACCGGGTTTAATGGGTCGGGTACAGGGATGAACCCCTACCTGAACCTTTCACCCAGATTTTTACCATTTCCGATTGTGGCCATCACTGGCCGACCAGAGCCAGGCGACCCCTTGCATGTGCCAACCGCCGACGGTCCAGAATTGCAACTGATCAGTCTGCAACTGACCAGGCCGGAAAACTACAACAAATGGTCACAAGACTTCCGGCGGGCTCTCGTGACAAAGGATAAAGATGGTTTCCTCGACGGAACCGTACCAATTCTATCGGACGAAAGGCTGGCCAGGCACTAGAGAAAATGCAATCACCTGATCCGCACCTGGATCGGCAATTGCGTCCCTCCAGACATCGCAGCAGGCCTCCCACCGACGGAAGATTCGAAAATCATGTGGGACAACATCAAAGAAATGTACGGGAAATTAGACCGAGCAAAAATCTTTTGTCTCATGCAGGAACTCACAGATCTCAAGCAAGGGAATATGTCCGTCACAGCGGTTTACAACAAACTCTCATCGCTCTGGAACGAGCTCGAGGCCGCGGAAGAAAAACTCGAAGGACCTCCAGAAACTCTCAGGCAGTACAAATCCATGAAGGAGAGGGAGAAATCCACTCGATTTCTTTTAATTTTGAATGAAACATACTTAACATTTCGTTCGCAAATCCTGGCGATGGATCCCGTGCCGCCCCTCGACTGGATTTTCCAACTGGCCATCCAAGAAGAGAGCTAATGACTCACAACTCTAGAGCAGACACAAGGAGGCGACGCCGTCGCTCTCACTCTTCATGGAGAACGCTACGGGAGAGAATCGAGGGCGAAAACCCTAGCCCGGGAAAGAGAAAATCGCGAGGGGCTAGGGTTCGCAACAAGTGACAAAACCCTTAAAATGGAAGGAGGCTACGGCCCGAAGTTAATTCGGCGATCTGACGACTCGGATTTCTTGCGGAGATCTAACGGCCCTGATTTCCTCTAGCGATCTGACGGTCTGTAGGGAGTCGATCTGTCTGTTGCATTGGACAGTGGAGATAATTCCACTAATAAAGCATCCGACGGCCAGATTTTTTCTGCATCAATAAGGAATTTCGGCCAAAATTCAAGGGGGAGAGATAAATTATACTGTGAACATTGCAAAAGTCCACATCATACCTTAGATAATTGCTGGAAATTACATGGAAAGCCAAGAGAAAAAGGAAAAAAAGAAAGAGTATTCTGCAGCTTACCAGGTGACTGGACCTACTGGACCAAGTAGTGATCGACCAATTACTTATGGGCAATATTAGCAATTGATGCAGGCACTGCAGAAAGCAGACATTGGAAATAAAGGAGGAAGTTTCTCAGGTATATCCCACTGCCTGATCAATTCTATTTCAAAAAGGGCATGGTTAGTTGACTTAGGAGCAAGTGATCATATCATTTGTGATATGAGTTTTTTTTCAAAAATGCATAGGAAATTGGAAACACCTATTTCTATGCAACTTCCAAATGGAAACATTACTCATGCCACATTGATAGGGATTGTTCAACTAAGCTCTCAAATTATCCTACAAAATGTCCTTTATGTCCCACAATTTCAGTTCAATCTCATTTCCGTGTCCAAAGTCTGCAAGGAAAATTCCTGTCAAATACTCTTCGATGCTGACGCATGTTTTTTTCAGGCCCTTTCGATTGGGAAATTGATGGGCTTGGGTAGTCTTTCTGAAAGTTTATATTTTTGGACCAATATTCCAAGTCATTTTGATTTGAGTTCAATTCCTTTCAATTAGTTGTCATTGTGTAATGTCATTGCTAATGATAAAGATTTTCTTTTACATTCAAGAACGGGACATAGTGCCTTCTTTCCATACTCTAAATGTCAAATTTGTCCTCTCGCAAAACAGTCTCGCACACCATTCCCTTTGAATGCAAAACGTTCCACTGCTATCATTTCTTTAATTCATGTGGATGTGTGGGGATCGTATCACACAGCACATCGTGGTGGTTCACGATATTTTCTCACAATTATGGATGATCACTCTCGGGCCACATGGGTATTCCTGATGCAGTCAAAAGCTCAAGTTCCATCTCATTTGAAAACATTCATCACCCTGACTAAAAATCAGTTTGGGAAATCAATCCAGCGAATACGGACTGACAATGGGAAGGAATTTTTTAGTCATGACTGCAGATCACTTTTCTTGTCTCATGGCATTCTACGTGAAAGCTCCTATATTTATACTCCACAACAAAATGGAGTAGTGGAACGTAAACATCGTCACTTGCTGGAAGTCGCACGAGCTTTGAAGTTTCATGGATCCGTTGTAGCGATATATTAGGGAGATTGTGTCCTTACTACAGCCTATCTCATCAACCGCATGCCTACTCGAATATTAGCTGGTAAATCACCCTTTGAATTACTTTATGGAAAAAAACCAGCAATAGATCATCTACGAGTTTTCAGTTGTCTATGTTATACTGCAACTATGGGACCTCGAGACAAAATGAGTCCACGTGCCAGGAGGTGCATTTTCATGGGTTACCCTAACCTACAGAAGGGCTATTATGTTCTCGATCCATCAACAGGAGAATTTTTCGTGAGCAAGGATGTCACTTTTCACGAAACTGTCTTTCCATTTCGTGAGTCTACAAAGAATTTGGATATCTCAAATAATTCTCATCCCTCCTCAATTGAGGAAAATATATCTCTTGAATATTTTCTCGCAACATCACCAGGACAGGTCATTCCATCCTCATTTGATCGGCCACCTCAGACGGCAACATTGGAAAGTGTACCTGCTGTTCCATTAAATATTGAGAATGATTTTGGTGAACAGACAGAAAAAAATGCTACGGAGATATCTCCTCCTCCACCGCCAACGGATCATCCACGATGTTCGAGGCGAGCTACGAGACCACCAACGTGGACCAAAGACTATGTCTGTGCCTCACTTAACAGACCAGGTATTATCTATCCAATATCTTCTTATGTCTCCTTTGAAAAGCTTTCGTCGGAACATAGATGTTGCATTAGTCGTTTATCAGATGAGAAAGAACCGTCTAGTTATGATGAGGCATCCAAAGACCCACGTTGGCAAAAGGCCATGGAAGCAGAATTACAAGCATTGATTGATAATCACACATGGGAGATAGTTCATCTACCCCTGAATAAGAAATCCATCGGATGTAAATGGGTCTATAAAGTAAAGTATAGAGCTGATGGATCTATTGAACGATACAAAGCTCGATTGGTGGCGAAGGGATATACACAACGAGAAGGTTTCGACTATTACGAAACTTTTTCTCCAGTTGCTAAAGATGTCACCGTCCGCTCATTCTTATTAGTTGCAGCAATCCATGATTGGCCGTTACACCAAATGGACGTCCACAATGCTTTTCTTCATGGTGATCTGGATGAAGAAATTTACATGGATATTCCTCAAGGCTTACGGAGACAGGGGGAGAATAAAGTATGTCGTCTCTGCAAATCCATTTATGGGCTGAAACAAGCTTCTAGACAATGGTTTGCTAAATTTGCTGATGCTCTCACCAATGCAAACTTCAAACAATCCAAGTATGATTATGCCTTGTTTACATGGACCAAAGGTACGTCATCTATTTACTTGATAATTTATGTAGATGACATTCTTATCATGGGAAATGATGAAGCTGCAATAGAGAACATGTTGACACCTAAATTTTGGCGATCCGGTTATTTATTTATTGTATAGAAAATTATGGGGTAATTTTATCCCTGAAAAAATATTAATTGCATAGCATATAAATTTAGATGCATTTATTTTTAGTCTGCATATTTACATTTTATTTATTGGACCGGTGGTGGATGGGTTTGAATTAATGTTTCTGAGCTCTAATTCGGCAGGCCGGGCTACGCCCACAAAAGGAGCAAATTAGCCCAAGCCCGTAATTTTTTTTTAATTAATTATTTTGTGAGAAATTGAGATTTGATGTGATATTACGATGGTTTTTGGAATTTAAGAAAATCGCATCGCAATCTTATCTTTACCAATAGATAATGAAATCATTGGAAAATATTCATAAGATAAAAATTTTTGTGATCAGGAAGAAGTTATAGGAAAATCTTCGTGTATATTGAAAAGTGGATGACATATTTCACGAAGATCACATCTTTATTTGCCTATAAAAGGGAGCCATGTACGATGAGAGAAAGGGGGAAGGGGATTTTTCGGTTCTTTGGGAAGAAAAAAGAAAAGCAGAAAAAGCAAAAACAGTAAAAAGCAGAAAAAGCAAAAACAGCAAAAAGCAGAAAAAAAGAAAAGGGGGCAGAGGAGAAAAGTACAAGCGGCAGAGGATGACTGTTCATCGTCTCCCTCGCCGCTCGCCCCCCTCTGCAACTTCCATCCGCGAAGACCCCCGCGCCCACCACCGCTCCGCCAGCATCCCAATCGGCCACCGACATTACGCGCCGGACGCCGTGGTCTCGCCACGCCGACATCGCCTGGAAGCCGAGGCCAGCCGCGACCGCCTCGCTTGAAGCCCCGCCGGTGTCCGCCCGAGCTCTCTCGTTCGTGCTGCGCCGACCCACAATCCCGACGAGTTGTTGCTGCCCAACGCCTCCCCGGCCTCACCTGAACCGCGATCCACCTGCTACTCAGAGCCGAAGACCTGTGCGCCGCCGTCGTCTAGCCTCCAAAAGTCCGAGCCCTCCCTACCGCCGGCTGACCCACGATTCCGACCGCTCGCTGCCACCCGAGCCGCCCCATGACGAGCCCACTCCAGTCGCAGCGCTCGTCTCCCTCACGACAACCTAGGCGCCCACCGCCGTGACACCACCCCCCGTTGCCCGACGCCGCTCGTCACTCCCGACGCTCGCGATCGCCGGTGCCCATCGCCTAGCAGCCGGACCCAAGCCAAATCGCGGTCTGACCTGGCACCCCTGTCCGCGAAGCTACCACCGATTCACCTCCTCGCCACTCGCTTGCTGCTGTTTTCCTCTCGCCGGAGGTTTGACGAGCATCCCCTCACGCCGGCGACTCCTCCTCACCGGACCAGCCACCACTTGCTGCTTTGCTTAGAAGCGAAGAAAAAAGAGAAAAATCCAATTAGGTAGATTAGTTTATTATTATTATTATTATTATTATTATTATTATTATTATTATTATTATATTCATTTATTTATTTTGCTTTATTTGATAGCTTTCTTTAATTCATTTACATTGTAATATCGGATGTCGATATTTATTTCAAAAATCTTTAGGCATTATCTATAGGGATTTGGCTCAAAATTAATGTAATTATTAATTTGATCCGTAAGATTTCGGATCAATTACTTTATTTGATAGTATTTTAATTGTCGAATCATTATAATTATTAATTTGATCCATAAGATTTCGGGTCAGATTTTTAATTATTTTGAATTTTTGTCGTGATATTTAGGGTTAAAGTAATTGTTAATTTGATCTGTGAGACAATAGGTTATTTTTCGATTATTCTAATCCTTTATTTGGTGGATATCTTGATTAGTTTAGATGTAATTTCACGATTGCTTATCTTTGAAAAACACTAAAAAAAACATAAAAAAAAATCAAAAATCAAATCTTGCATTGGAGTTGTTGGTTTAGTGAATTAAGATTGCCTTTTAGGATTGCATTTTTAGATAATTTTTGGAATAGATTAAGATTGATTTTAGATAATGTTTGCACATCTAGATAATCTTATTTTTCTTTAAAAAATAGTTTTCTAAGATAGGATAGGGTTTAAGTCAAATTAATCCCTAAAATGAATTAGAAAATTATTCCTTTTTTCAATAGTTTAATTAGGATTTTTATTAATTCCGAATTTCAATAAAAATATAAAAAATACTAGGTGCATGTTAACTAGTTTGCATCATAGGATCATTTTATTTGAGTTTGTTAGTAAAATTAGGTTCATGAAATGCATGTGACTTAGTGATTGTTGCTAGGTTCATTTAGTTAAAAATTGATCGTCATTAAAATTAGGTCATTTGACTAATTTAAATTGCATATTTAATTGTTGCATTTCTTTAATTTCAAATTTCATGGAAAATACAAAAAAATTAGAATAAATTCATTTCATGCTAGATTGCATGCTTATTCATGCTATATAGTTTAGGTCATATTGCCATGCCATATCATTTCATATTAAATTAGTAGCATGCATTGCATGATCCTCATTAAAATAAAGTGAAAAACCAAAATTGAGTGATTGCGTGTTAAATAGAAATCATATCTAGGATCGTCGATGTGAATTCTTAATCTAACATTGCCGATGCTTTCGTTGCTTTGAGATAAGTTTTGCAAGTTATTCATTGTTTTCTTGGATGTTAAATTGGTGGTTTGCTAAATGCATGATCACCTCACATGTTAGGAAAATAAATTAGAATCAATCCAAGCTGCATTCAAAAACATTTTTGAAAATTAAAAAGAAATGGTACCGAAAGGGCATTAGAGAAATCTAGTGTATCTAAGTCCCCGTACTTTAGTCTCTAGTTCGTAGGAGTAAAATAATCCTCCCATTATTTTACTTAGGTGTCTAATCGACCTACCATAAACTGATTAGTGGCAACTCCTATTTAATAATCTTTTGCATGCTAAATGACTGAACCTTAAGTCGCGAATTGGTATGGGCTTGGGAGAGCCCGAGCTAAGTTAAAGACTTAATAGTCCATTAGCCTAAACTTAGGTGGTGCACCCGAAATTTAGGTCGCGACAGAACCTTAAAAAATATTTGCATATCACATTTCATATAAAAGATATGGGAGCACCAAAATATTTTCTTGGGATTGAGATCGCTCGATCTCACCAAGGAATTTCCCTCAATTAGAGGAAATTTGTATTGGAGATTATATCAAAGGCCGGTTTATCAAGATGCAAGCCAGCGGTCATTCCAATCGAGCAGAATACCAGATTGACTACAGCAGACCATACTAGAGGAACATCTCAGGATGATCCTATATTACAGGATCCGACGAGTTATCAGAAGCTCATTGGAAAACTTATATACTTGACTATGACCAGACCTGATATATCATATGCAGTACAGAACCTCAGTCAGTTTATGCACAAACCGAAGGAATCCCACATGAATGCCGCTCTAAAGGTCGTGAAGTATTTGAAGGGATGTCCAGGACTCGGGATACTTCTATCTAGAAGATGCAACATGGAAATGACAGCATACTGCGATGCAGATTATGCAACGTGCCCTATGAGTCGAAGATCCATAACTGGTTTTTGCATTAAGCTGAGAGATTCTCTTCTTTCATGGAAAACCAAGAAGCAAGCAACAGTTTCTCTATCCTCAGCTGAAGCAGAATATCGGGCCATGGCAAAAACCACATGTGAGATTGTGTGGATACGAGGTTTACTTGGTGACCTCGAAGTACGGTGAAAGGTCCGACGAAGTTATTCGTGACAACAAATCGGCTCTGAAGCTTGCGGCGAATCCTATAATGCATGAAAGGACCAAGCACATAGAAGTGGATTGTCATTTCACTCGGGAGAAGATTCAAGAAGGGACAATCGAGACAAGAGGGATTGGAACTGCTGAACAACTTGCAGATGTGTTCACCAAAGCCCTATGTCAAAGACAACATGCATATCTACCGAACAAGTTAGGCGTCTTGGACATTTACAAGCCACCAGCTTGAGGGGGAGTGTTGGAAGATATGTAGAAGATCCTGGAAATATACCGGGAAATTGATTGATCTGTTTTTTATTATAGAGAATCAATCTAAATATTAGATTGATTTGTAAAATATTACGTTGCCTTTTCTATGTGTACATCTTGTAATATAACCGCTAAAGTCTTGTACATTGATTACAAGTCGAAATACACAGAAAAAAACTTCTCCCCAAAATTCGTCTTCCTCTTCCTTTCCTCGTCCATTCCTTGCTTCGGTTTCTGACAATCTCAATGAAGCTTTCAATGGGAGGTGCGTGGAAGCTAGGTGCAAGGCCATTGTGAGTATGCTGGAGGATATTAGAATCATGGTTATGAATAGAATGCATACTCAAAGGGATGGATGTGCTAGGTGGACTAGAAATTATGGTCCAAGGATTATGCATAAGTTACATGAGAATACAACCGCTAGTAGGCATTGTTATTTGATATGGAATGGAGATGAAGGATATGAGATTACGGAATGTGGTGACAAATATGTTGTTGACTTGAATTTAAAGACTTGTTCTTGTAAAGCTTGGGAACTTAATGGAATTCCATGTTGCCATGCCATTTGTGCGATACACCATAAGAGAAATGACCAGAGTGACTATCTAGCTAAGTGCTTCAACAAGGCAAAGTATCTAAGTGCTTATCAATTCATGATGCTTACAGTGAGAGGACAAAATTTTTGGAAGAAAACCAATAAAGAAGCTTCTTAACCCCCACCAATAAAGAACATGCCTAGTAGGCCAAAAAGGAGTAAAAGAAAGCAACCGATTGAGCTTGTAAGAGGTGATAGAATGACTAAAGAGGGTAAGAAAATGACTTGTTCTACTTGCAATGTGGTTGGACATAACGCAAAGGATGTCCTTTAAAAAAGGCATTTCCTCAACTAACGATCATCTTAATGCTGGGCATGTTACTTTAACTTATTGTCAATCAATGCTTAATATGTGCTTCTCGTGGCCAATGCTCGGGCTAATGTATGTACATCCAATGCTCATGCCAATGCAAGTATAGCTGAAGCTCATGCTCAATCTCAGGCTAATTCCACTGGACCAAGGCTCGAAAAAAGACAAGTTGTCATCTAACCATTATTGTAAGTTTTATATGTCAAGGTTTCAATTTAGTAATTATGAATATATATTCAGGCTAAAACTAAAGCATTGACAAGCATAACTAAAAGAGGATTCGAAAGCCATGCCAATGCTTCTGCAAAAGCCAATTCAATACGAGACAATAATGGGCATGTTAATGCTTCTGCTCAGGCTAGTGTAGATGTAAGAGCATGTAGTGCCACTACAACAGTCCACATAGTATATACGGCTACTACTGATGTAAGAGGATGTAGTGGTGAGGCCAATATTTTTGGTGAAGTTCATTCTGATCAAGGGGAAGGCATTTATTGTGCACCAGCCAATGTAATGGCTAAGGATAGACTTGAGAAAATTCCAGTGAGTAATACCTCAATCCCCAAGCATACATGTACTGTGACTACATTCTCATGTCGAATGAATTTTTTATTATTTCAGTTTAAAAGGTCTGCCATTGAAAATGACATGATACAAAGAGAATCATAGGCCAAGAGGATGAAAATGGTAGGGTTAGGTGTTGACGCAAATCCTATGACAAACTTTCATATTCTCGAGGTGAGTAATATTTTTAAAATTTTCTAATAGCAATTGCTTGTCTCCTTAATCTAAAAACATGCTAATTCTTATGTAGCCTAATCCAACTGGTGCAAGAATTTTTAACCTATCGGATAAAGTTGTAGTTTCAGGAGCTACGTCAACAGCAAATGTGCATTCCCAAGTCAGTGCACAACCTGAACAATTAAGAACTTGTCCTCAAAAGCATGTTGTTGTAATACGAAAGGCGCCATCACAACCCTAAGCAAGTTCCCAACCTCAGTCATATCATGCATCAGCAGCTCCTTGAAAACACATTGCGGTGAAGCCGAAGCCACTATTGCAACCCAAAGCCAGTTCCCAACCTCAGTCATCTCACGCAATAGTAGATCCTCGAGAGCACGTTGCAATGAAGCTAAAGGCACTATTGGAACATGAGGCTAGTTCCCAAGCTCAGTCATCTCAGGCTACAATAGCTCAGAAGCATCTTGGTATAAAGCGAAAGGCACCATCACAACCCCAGGCAAGTTCCTAATCTCAATCATCTCATGCAACATTAGCTCCTCGAAAGCACGTTGCAATGAAGCCAAAGGTACTATCGCAACCTGAGGCCAGTTCCCAGGCTCAATCATCTCATGTTACAATAGCTCAAAAGCATCTTGGTATAAAGCGAAAGGCACCATCACAACCCCAGGCAAGTTCCCAACCTAAATCATCTCATGCAACATTAGCTCATCGTAAACATGTTGCGGTGAAGCCAAAGCCACTATCACAATTTGAGGCCAGTTCCCAAAATCAGTCATATCATGCAACGGCAGCTCCTCGAAAACACATTGCGGTGAAGCCAAATCCACTATTGCAGCCTAAGGCCAGTTCCTAAGCTTAGTCATCTCAGGCTACAACAACTCCTCTAAAGCCTATCGTTGCGAGACCATTATAAGGAAAAGTGCCAAAATTATGAATAAAGTGAAGGCTGAACCTACTGGACCACTAGAGACCATCATATTGGATTGATATGTTTACTGAAATTTGTGTTGTTAGGTGAATTTATGTCAATTATTAGCTGGTTTTATGTATGAGACATGTAGCTTTTGTGCATAGAACCTTTTGTGCACTGAAAATGTAAGCACCTTGCTTTGTTAATGAATTGTGTCTCAACGAGTTATGTGGGATGCTTGGTTTTGGTTTGGATAATGCACGAAAGTGGTTGCACTTCAGGATTGTTAATAGGTGATTATTGAAATTGGTCATGAAGAATTTTCATTCTTCCAATACTTTTGTCATCTTCTTTCCCATACCTTTTTCTCGAGTCCCTTGGGGGCATTAATGGCAACCGATACAACCACCTCTTATTGCTAAATTTTCATTTTAGATGATGGGGTTTTGCTCTGTGTGGTCTCTATGGTCTGCGTTAGATGATTCATGGAAGATTTGATTAGGTAACTTAGGTATTGTAGTCGACTGCTTTGATTTCACTTGGTTTTTGACACATTCCATTTGTAAATGTTTGAGGCAAGCTCGTTATTAAAATCATGAAGAAATCACCAATTAACAATCTTGATTGCATAATAAGAGAGTTGTCACATTTTTTTCGAAGTTACAAATTTATTCTGGTGGCAATAGCTCATATAGTGCTATTGACAAGCACACAAATCAAGCAACATTTTTCAATGTGAAAGTAATTTCTCGCATGGCAAGCAACCGATTTTGCAAACTACAAACTCACATCAAATTTCATTCCCATCTCAATTATCCACAACTAGTGTTCAAACTTACAAACTTAGAAACAAGGTACTATGGAAGACTTAGAAAATTCCCATCAACTTTCACATTACATATAACAAAAACAACAATATAACACATGCATAGAATGAATGCCGATTGATATAGCATCTTTTCTTTCTTTACTCGTGTGAGCTCCTCCTTTAAACGTCTATTTTTCGCATTTTGGGTCTTCATTTCAGATAGCAATGAGCTCACATCAACTTCGTCACGCCTCGATTGGCTTGATTCACACAATGCTTGATTTCTTTCAAGGAGGTTAACTATCCTGTCTCTCACATGATTTGGTATCTTTGGATCAACCCACATGAAGAAATCGCAGCAACTTGGACTATCAAACTTAGCACATCCATAGAACCTTCTTCTTGCGTTTTTCCTTGTCTTTGCCGTAAGAATTGGTGATTGAAGACCATAATAACATGTTGGCTCCGAGTTGACCTCATTAGGAGTTACGCCACTTGATTCGGATGTTGGCACCCTCATTCTTCTGGGCTTCGTATTATAGGAACCTAATAGAAGTATATTATCTCTATTATGATTCCTTCATAACATCTTGATATAAGTATATTACCAATCTCTTTAAATAGATTGTTAGGTGAAACATATTGTCCAGTGAAGCAATAAATATAAATAGAGAATAGATACATATACAGGTACTAGATGTACACATATATTCTATCTATACCAGAAACAATGTCCTATATAGAATGAAATAGAAACTTATTAAGTTCCCACTAGTACTCAAATCATGATAGATAAAGAGTCCTAATCCGACTACGAGTAGAATCATAATATGATTTGAGACTCTTATATGAGCTAGGGGTCAATGTAACAATCCATATTTATGGAGCCATCCCTTTCTCATTGGCCTCTCAAAAGAAGAAAGCGAGAAAGGACCATAAAGAAAGGGATCTTATACAGCTGCTTGGGATGGACCATAAAGAAACGACTTCTTGAATGCTCAGGAAAAAAGAATACTTTAAATGGTAAATTTATATTGCCTTTTCATTCTTGTGGAAAGGCAAGATACTGGAGCTTTACGCACCAATTGTTATTACTTATTCTTTGCTAAGGCATGTGCTTCTTTTGCAAAACGCAATGAAAAACATCTCAAGGATCTCTCAGGTAGTAACTTCTGCATAATGCAATGTTTACTTGAGAGATTTATGAGATGTTTTCAATCTCCAAAAAAACATCTCTCTTTTCATATGCACTGGATGAACAGA
Source organism: Eucalyptus guilfoylei (assembly GCA_016097605.1). NCBI lineage: Eukaryota > Viridiplantae > Streptophyta > Magnoliopsida > Myrtales > Myrtaceae > Eucalyptus > Eucalyptus guilfoylei. Next base: position 26,448,777 of record CM027864.1, on the reverse strand, counting down.
CAACCATAACTTACTTTATATTGCATCAATGTTCTAATTTTTCCTTAGTATTGGAGAATGAAAAACAACAAAATGATATAATGCAGAGAGCGAGACTTGTGTGAGGAGGAGTTGCCATCACCGTCGCTGTCCCTGTCGCTGTCCTTGATGCTGCTTCCTCCGCCACTGAGACGCCGAGACTCCCGTAAGACATGTCTTCGCACGAACTCACAATCGTTAAAGAAGAGAACACGAACTCACAACGAGCGTCAAACTCGAGCTCTATGAACTCCAAATAACGATGGGCGTCGAACTTTAACTTGGGAGGGGACCCAAATCGCAAGAGAACTGCAGATCATCAAATTTGATTTGGGGCTAAGGGTTCAGAGGGAGATCGAGTGTCAATTTCGTTCAAAGGGAACGAGACGTTGACACGAGTTTGGGCTTTGAGTTCGGACGATTTTTGGAAGAAGAAGAAGAAGACATGTGATTTGAACAATGAAAAGGAAAAGAGACGCCTGGGAAGGGGACAGTCGAGAATAGCGGAAGGAAAGAGAGTTGGGGGGGGGGGACACGATGGTGAAGAAGAAAAGAGGACGTGACGTCGTTTTGCATGCATGGAAATTTTTTTTTAAACTATTCGCCACGTAGGAGAGAAAAACGACTAAAAAAAGCCACGTCCGCACCACACCAGCATTTTCCGTTAAGAAGTTTGACAGTGTTAATTCTAGGACTCGATTGAAACAATTTGACAAGTTTTAAGACTTGATTGCACTATTTGCAAGTTTTAAGACTCAATTGCATTTTCGTAACAAGTTTTAGGACTTTTATTACACTTATCCCTTATGTTTTTTATTCGTTCATGTATTTTTTTTTTTAAAAATGCAGCTTTAATTTGCCGGCAAAAATTCACTTGTCAACAGGCTCGAGTCATTAGTTCAAATCCAACAGAAAGGAGAAACTAGAGCTGCTAGTCTCTCTGTCCAACTCAACAATTAAAAACGCAGAAAGTAGAGCTGCATGCACTACCAAAGTAGAACTTTACGTAGTGTTTATTACACTAAGCCACTCTGAAAAATCTAAACATTTAATTCCTCTCTAATTCAGACCTGAATAATAAGGAAAACCGGTGTCGTCAAGCCACTGGTTACCTTGAATGAAAGACTCGACAGTGAACTGATTTGCCACTGCTGAGCTGGTAATAACTTTGTACCCGGGCCATTTCACTCGGTCATTCGTGTTTGAACCCGGGCCTCTATTCTGGTACTCCCCATAGAAGAGAGTGCTCAAGCCAGCTGAGCCGCGGTACTCTGTCCATCCAGTTGGGTCAACCAGATCGCCAATGTACGATTCCATGATCACCGTCCTTGAAAATTTCTTCCACGGACGGCCAAGAAATGTCTTAAATGATGACTGTACAGGTGCAAGGTCTGGTGCGGCTGTAAAGTTGCAGCCAAGGAACGACATCCCGGTTTGCGCAAGAGGATCTTCTCTGCCCTGGGCAGTGAACACATTCCGGTGTCCCTTTGGATTGCGCGCATACAATTTGCAATTCTGGAAAACGACCGCCGCATCTCCAAATATAAAATCGGTTGTGCCATATATATCGCAGTCGCGATAGAACTGGCGATGACTGTGCACATACATCGTGTCTTGGTAGCCCAAGAAGTTACACTGGAAGAGCGCTGACTTGTCCGACCTGCTCCGAAAAGCCACTGCCTGACCCTTCGTGGGCCCCGCAAAATTCTCAAAGGTGATCCCCTTAGCGAGAAATCCATCACCCTCAATAGCTGCAGATGGAGGAAATAACATCAAATATTATTAATTTGATCACGTATCCTTTTAGAAATTGAACCGAGTAGGTTAACATAATTGAGAGCAACTGGCATAAAATGAAAATCAGAAGTGCATGTACCAAAGTATAAGAAACGCCTAAGTATCAAAAAATGGTACATTAATAAAATAAACACCCCTAGGTCTTATTACTATATGATAAAAATGTAAGCGCTGGTGATAACTTTCTCAATGGTACAAAGAAATAACAAGAAACATGGTGAGCGCAAGAGACATAAAAATAACGAGCGGATTCATAAATTCACTTGGAAAAGAACAAATGGTGGCCGATTGGCAAGCAGAGCAATTTGTTTTTGGATCTGAAATGAATATGTATTTTCTATTTAATTAAAAATTGAGTTTCAAGAACTCACCGACGGTGGCCGACCAGAAAGTAGTCCACCCATCGGCGTGGTTCCGGTTGCCCTTGATCAATGTCTTCTCGATCCCGTCACCTACAAACATGAGGTTGGTCTTTGTTTTGCTCACCGTGACATACTCCAAATAGTCTCCCTCTTTGATGTAGATGACAAACCTGTACGAAAAAGGAAATTGGTGAACACGGAAGGGGAGGTTTTTATAATTTTAAATATAATAACAATATTACCAAGACAACAAAGATCTCGTTTTCAAAGTTCTTTTATTACTAGGATTAGTTTTAAACTTATTTTGGTGTAGGTCGATATGTATCCGTTGGAATGCACCCGCAATATGGATATGTAGGGAAATTGTTGTCACAAATAGTCCTCCATTTTTGGAATTTTCTTTTTTATTTAGTCATACTCATTCCTTCTTATTTATATGTACCTCTCCCTACATTAATGAAAACGAAGTAGTGAAGAAGAATTAGTTTCATTTCCATTCGACTCTTCTCATTTCCATTGGACAAAGTCATTAATTATATTTGTAGCGGCAATCGGAAAACCCCTTGGCTGTATCAGAAGTGGGAAAATAATCCGTTTTATAGTATTTGCAATTTGACAAAATAGACATATACAAGTAATTGATTGTCGATGTTGTAAAAGTCCCTTGCTTTATAGTTAAATCACATTTATTAAAAAAAATGGAACGCTATTCATGCAATGAAAGAATAAGTATTGACATCTAAATGAACTAGGACATCGTTCTCTAAATAAGCTGACTATAATTTGACCTAAGTATTTAATAACGATTGTCGAAAGATAACTCTCATTAATGACGTTTATATGTAGTTCTTTTTGACCAAAGATAAAGTATTTAAGAATATGTGTTATTTAATAAAAGAAAATAAACGGTAAGCTTGATGAATACGAAAAAGTCAAGGGAAAAATTAAGGAAATTTACATCTTGAAAAGAAGTTTTAGCGAATAAATAAATATTTCCGAGTGTGGGTTGAATTAACGATTTGAAACGATAAATCAATTAGTTAGTGAGTAAAAGGCCGCAAGACCAACAAATCGACAATAAATCAATGAGTTATTGAGTACAAGGCTGCAAGAGAAACAAATCGAAGGGCCATTAATTGAAGAACAAATCATCAGCTCCCATTGAAAAAAAGCTGTAATCTACGAAGAAAGAAACTAAGAAAAAACCAAGAACGTAGAATAACTAGCAACCCAAGACACATCCGATGCACATTAGCAGAGGATGTGAATGTGGAAAATAAATAATAAAAAAATAGCTATAAGCCATATGCAGCTGTACATCTTCAGGCATTCAAATGAAACCTTATCTTCTACCTTCGTTTTCAAGTTAATGCAATGTATTTACTAGTCAACTAATCCTCAGGAACACAGCACCACTAAAAATAGCTATTAGCCCTAATGGTCACATTAAGATCGAAATTTGAAAAAACAATACTACTAAAACTAGTTAGATGTGCAAAAATTATAAAAATACCTGGTGTTGCTATTGTCCGGAGCAGCTGCCACAGCATCGTTGATGCAGGTGAAGTTACCAGATCCATCCTTCGCCACCACAAGATCGAACTTTGCCGCATTCGTTGGTGTTTGCACCAATAGGCTATCTTCTAAAGACATCCACGCTGGGAACCTCTCTCTAATACCATGTCCAGAAGGATTATTGACGCCGCGCATCTTTGTCAGGAGGAATAGTGAATTGCTTACATGGCGCGAGATGTTCGAGAGCCTATCCTTCATGCTGTCCCCGAGATTCAGATTATCTGTGTGGGGATCCAGCTCGTCGGTGCAAGTGTAAACATTGGTCATCACTCCGCTGAGGAGGGACTGAAGGTCATAATAGTGGCGTATAGTGACTTTCGAGCTCTCAAGGTAGGAGACGGCATTGTCAAAGTCATCGAGGATGTCACGAGATAGCTCAAGGCAGATGTCCAGGGCTTGCCTTTCGAGCATCCTGAGCTTCTCAGGGAAATGGTTCTTCATGACCATGCAATGCGTTGAGGCGGCTCTCACTTCGGAGGCGGACTGGTGAAGCATGGCGGATATGATCTCCGGCAAGGACATGGAGGCAAGGCCCGTGAAGGAGGCGAGAGTGGAGACACAGAGGTCCGAGTAGGGAGTGCCTCGGCACCTGGAGTGAGTAACTTGGAGTTGGCTGTTGGGGTTTCTGGCGGGGATGAGGTTGGGCAAGAGGGAGAGGACTAAGAAGATAACCATGGGGTGTACCTTGGAAGTGGACATGGTTGAGTGTGTCGAGTATGGGAGTATTGATCTTTATGATAGTTCCTGCACTCGAGTAATAGAAGCAACTTTAGAGAGAGAGAGAGAGAGAGAGAGAGAGAGAGAGAGAGAGAGAGAGAGTTAGAGATGTTTGACTCAATAATTTACTTTGATTTATTAACAACAGGACTCGAGATCTCAAGTCAAGCAAAATGATGACATGGAGAAAATGCCAATCGTGAAGAGTTCTGTTGCTAATCTGCTAGGCTATCTTGACTACTGTCTTCAACTGATGAACAAAACCTCAATCACAAATAATCCTTAACAAGGGAGGAAGAAGGACCTAAAAAGGATGGCAAGTATGAAAGTGGGAGCCGGAATGAGGTTGCTGAGTCTTGAACCAAGAGTTAGATTAAAATCTCATGAGAAGATATAACGCTCCGTTTGCTCGGATGATGGCTCGGTCCGATCTTCTCTGATACAACAAGAAGAATGAGCGATCCATACTATATCATTGCATAAATAATGTCAAATACGATAAGCTTAAGGAATCTTACCTCAATCACCATTCGCAGATTGCAGCATACTTGATTTGTTTTAGGATGAGAAGAAACAAAGACAACATTTTATTGTGTTGGCAAGAGGCCGATTTATACAGAATTTCGAGGCGCCTCCTTTGGTATGGAGTTGTCATCAAAATTATCTAAAAAATAATTGGCTATTACTTTTATGGAGGTTTTCCTACTTCATTACCATTTTAGGTTTATTTAATAATGGAATTGACAAAAAAAAGGATGCAGTATTCGATATCATTCTATAATAGAAGATTGTGTGAAAGAAATTTATTCTTTCATTGGTAAGATTAGATTATATGTGGCATCCTAGAATTTCTTGCCAATCTTTAGATGTACTTTGATCTATGAATTGCAATAAGATTATGGCCAAGCTCTTAATGGATAATTATTTGATAGGAAAATTTTATTCTTGGCCATGTGATTTATAGGTTGGAATTTATTAAATTAGGTTACAAAGTTTTGTGAATTATAAATTTCAATTAGGTGTTTATATAATTAAGGATTAAGGTGGGTCATTAGGAAGAGGTGTGGGCCGAAATTCTAGCCCAAGACCAGCTCTCAAGAAGCCCCACCCTTCGGCCATTTAGGCCAGGCCCGCGAAGCCCAAAGGAGGAGGAGTTGCCGTCGACCAAGGCTGGCCCAAGCCCAGCCGGATGAAGCCCCTCTTGCATGGAAAAATTTGCCAAGTGTTCCTCCCTTAGAGCCAAGTGGCGCCGGCATGCAAGATCAATGATTGTTAATCATTGAAAGGAAGAAAATTAGAGAGGAAGAGGGGGCGGATTAAACGAGGAAAGGGAGAGAAAGAGAGGGGGTTTCGACCAAAGAGAGAGAGGAGAGAAAGAGAGAAAGGAAAGTAAGAAAGGAAGAGAGAAAGGGGAGAGCGTGCACGAGAGAGGAGGAGGAGCAGACCGGCCACCGTGCGTCCATCGAGCCGCCTTGCCCCTCCGTTCGTTGCTTGCTGTGTTCGCTTGGACTAGAGGCAAGTAGAGTCCATTAACCTACCCTTTGCTTGCTGTGATGTGTGTGTAGAAAATGGTGGATTTCGGTTGTGGTGGAAGTGATGAAATTTCGAAGCTTTGGGGAGAAATTTGTTGTCCTAGCATGCTGTTTTCTGGAAAAATCAGTCCGACCATTCATGAGTTTGTGAGCTGCATGCGACTTTTTAGTTGAAATCTTGCTTCGATCTCTTAATTAAAGTTGTAGAGGACATCTTGAGGAGTAACATATTAAAATTTGAGATGAAACGGACAATTATTGGTTGGTGAAATGATTTTTCTTTGGAGAAACTAGATCTGGAATTTGTTGTGCTAACCTTTAGTGATTTCGTGGACTGTAAAGTAGCTTTCTTGTGAAAATATCACTTTGATTCCTTAATTAAAGTTGTAGAGGACTTCTTGAGGTAAAAAATATCAAAAATTTAGAGGAAATGAACAAGTATAGGTCGGTGAAATCGTTGTCCTTTGAAGAAACTGGATCTGGGAAAATGCTACCTCGACCTAGTATGATTCTGTGATTTTTATAAAATAATCCAGTTAAAATTTGGTCGTGTGTCCTTAATGAAAGTTGTAGGTAATATTCTGAGGAATAACATACTGAAAATTTAGAAGAAACGGACATATGTAGGTCGGTGAAACGAGTTTCCTTTGAAAGAAGATAATCTGGAAAAAAACGACACTGAGAACAGGAGGAATTAATCGTCTATATCTATTAATCTAGAACGGATTGTGATGGAATTCATGTCGGCAGAAGACGACTTACCTTATTCCGATGCGCAAATAGCAAATAGCCCCGGAACAAACACTAAATTGCGGATGAATCATGAATAACAATACCTCACGTTGGTCTGGATGCAATCACAAAAAAACACTCGATTTCCACGGCGTAAATGCCGATTGTTTTTGCGAAGTTGAAATGAAATGCCTTATTCTTCTTTGATGGAAAGGGAGAGAAATTTTGGTGCGAATGATCTGCCAACCGATCCAACGGTTGTGTTCGGGAGGCTTTTATACGTCTCCCTTCGTACCCCTCCATTAGTGTCTTTTCATCGTAACGCATCAAGACGAAACGGTGCGTTCCAATCGCACCCCATCATGGACGTACCAGCTAATGTACAACATCTCCCACTCGGACATGATGGGCTTGATAGCGCTCTATCAAGAATATAAGGCATTCAACATTCATCAACTTTACAAAACAATTCATACTAGCAAGTAAGCCGTGCGACCAGTGAGTACACCTGCACTAGGGAGCTCAAATTATGTACCTGTTAGGGATGACATAATGGCTACAACCCCGAAAAGAAATAAACAATCGATATCTCACAGTGCCCCAGACATATTTTGTTACATTAGTCCAAGTATACCTATCCCTTAAAGGCTATACTTGACCATCCTCAAAAACACCATGTATTTACAATTATATCCGCAACCACATAAGGGCGATATAATTGGTCGACCAGTAAATACATGTGATAGATGTAAAACAACAATAGTCTTCCTTCGCACTCGTGTCTCTCTCTATTTCAGAACAACTGCTTTCCTAGACACGTCCCATAAGGCCATATCCATTCATGACCGCCGATAACATGCTAAAGTAGCAGCATTGATCTTTCATTTCGAGAACATAGTCAGAAGTAACATAGGGCACAAAATGAGGTAAATTATAAATTACCTCAAGGACTCACACGATGAGTAAATAGGGATAGTTTTACTCATCTTCCATTGTCGGTCGTACAATGCACATGTAGTATGAATTACATGCTATAGTGGATTTCTCTTTCTATAAGAGCGTATGCCATTTATTAACTATATCCACTATATGGATCTTAGCCTAAACATAGTCACGACCTTCTCAGGTACTCATGTTTAGCCCGAGTGCTATATCAGTTCGTTTTCTATAGCGCCCAATTAAATACTCGCATCCGGCATCTTACAGGCATACATGATTATGGGATTATCATGTTCGGTCTTATTATAAATAAATCACAGACCTCATGTTGACTCCAATCAAGGCGACATATCATTTTTATGTACTAAACTTGCTCCTCAGCATTTATTTTTACATAACGTCTCATCTCAACGTGCTATCTATAGCACTTGAGGTGATTGCTCGTGTGAGTAAGCCAATCATTGCCTACTGACATACTTTTCAAAAATATATGTGTGTAGTGCTAGTCTCATACTGTATTCGTACTTATTGATAAAATATCAATTCACTAATAAACAAACAAGTACAATACATATGTTCACAAATACATAAACTAATGATCCTCTACAATAACACATATCACATTCTACGCAATCCTAGTGACATCCTGTGGGTCAAGAATATGTCTCTAGGAATAGCCTTCGTAAATGGATCATCAACCATTCTATTGGTTGAAACGTATTGTAGGATCACTTCTTTCTGTGCTATAATATCTCTGATGAAATTGTTTGTTATGTCAATGTGCTTCGTCCTTCCATGATACTTGGGATCCTTCACATAGGCAATGGCTGCTTGACTATCACAATAAACTATCACCAGTCTTGGAACCTCAGTGACAGTGGCTAAATTTTCCGAGAAACGTTTTAGCCAGATTGATTCTTGCACTGCAGCAGAACATGCAATAAATTCTGTCTCCATCGTAGACAAGGCCGTGCATGTCTGTTTCTTGCTATTCCAAGAAATTGCACCTCTATTAAGCAAGAACGCATATCTAGAAGTCGATTTACGCTCATCCAGGTCTCCACCCCAATCAGCATCTGAATAGCCTAATAGGCGTAAATCACTCCCTTGGTAACAAAGTCGATAGTCCATAGTACCCTTCAAGTATCTTAGGATCCTCTTCACTGCTTTCCAGTGTGCTTGATCGGGATTTGATTGATATCGGCTCACCAATCCCACGGCATAACATATGTCGGGTCAAGTACACATCATAGCATACATCAAACTCCCGACCACACTAGTGTAAGGAACAGTTTTCATCATTTTAATTTCTTCTGGAGTCTGGACACATCTCAGTACTTAGGCCTTCACCTTGCATGACAGGGGTATCAATGGGATTACAATGCTGCATATTGAAACGCTCAAGAATCTTCATGATATAAGACTCTTGTGATAAAGCAAGGAGTTTCCTTGATCGATCTCTTTCGATCTTAACTCCTAATATATAAGCAGTTTCTCCCATGTCCTTCATTTCAAAATTAGAGGACAACTATTCTTTTATGGTGATAACCAAAACCTTGTCATTTCCAGCCAATAGAATATCGTCCACATAAAGTGATAAAATCACAAATTTATCTTCGGACCGCTTGACATATACATAGTGATCTTCCTCGATCATCGTGAAACCAAAAGTGGTATGGCTCAATGAAAACGAAGATACCACTGTCTAGATGATTGCTTAAGACCATATATTGAGCGATGAAGCTTGCAAACTTTATCCTCTTGTCCTTTAGCTATGAAACCTATTGGCTGCTTCATATAGATTTCCTCATCTAGTTCTCTATTGAGAAATGCCGTCTTTACATCCATTTGATGTAATTCAAGGTCCAAATGTGCAACGATGGCTAGGATAAGGCGTATTGAGGCAAACCTTACAACTGGTGAAAAAGTTTCCTCATAGTCTATACCCTCTTGTTGAGTATAACCTTTCGCCACAAGGCGAGCCTTATACTTTTCAATGATCCATCCGCCCTTCGCTTAATCTTAAAGACCCATTTGTTTCCAATAGCCTTGCGATTGGGTGGTAGATCAACCAAGTCCCAGACATGATTTGCTCTTATTGACTCCATTTCATCTTCCAAAGCTTTTCCCCATTCTTCCTTATCAGAGGATGAGAGAGCCTCTTGAACAGTCTTAGGCTTGGCATTGTCCTTTTGAGCAATCATAAATGCTTCCCCTTCAATCTCAAAACGACGACGGGGAATACTTTTACGATTACTTTTACGCAATTGAATTTCTCTTGAATTCAATTCGTCAGGCGATACACCACTCCCACTAGATCTTGTGTGTTGAGGTAAATCTTCATTTCCCTCTACAACATTAGTAGGTGTGTTATTAGGATCTTCTATCTCATATAATTGGAAATCCTTATCAATCTCACCTCTATTAGGAAAATCGTTCTCCAAGAACGTGACATCTTGTGACTCCATTTTGGTCACACTTCCATCAGCTTGTTCACCTATGAACACGTACCCTTTGGATTATTCAGAATATCTTATAAATATACATTTCTTCCCTCTAGGACCTAATTTGCCATATTTATGGGAAGAATCATGAACATAAGCTGCACATCCCCATGGACGCAGACTACTTAAGTCTGGTTTCCTACCGGTCCATAATTCATAAGGAGTGGAAGTGACCGATTTTGAGGGCACTTGGTTAAGTACATGGGCAGCAGTCAATAATGCATCTCCCCAATAGGAGATAGGTAAATTTGCTTGCGCCATCATAGACCTAACCATTTCCAATAGGGTTCTATTCCTTCTCTCAGCTACCCCATTTTGTTGTGGAGTACCAGGAATAGTCAATTGACGTACAATTCCCTTTTCATCACAAAGAGCCTTGAATTGCTCCGATAGATACTCACGTTCGCGATCAGTTTTCAATGCCTTTATTGTTTTGTTCAATTGATTCTCTACCATCACTATATATCGTCTAAAGCAGTCTAATGCTTTTGACTTATGGGAGATCAGAAAGACATAACCGAAACGCGTGAAGTCATTTATGAAGGTGATGAAATATGAGGCTCCATGCCTCGCCCTCACATTCAAAGGACCACAAATGTCAGAATGTATGAGTTGCAATAGAAATTCGGCTCTAGTCCCTTTACTGAATGGCTTTCTAGTTGCTTTTCCCGCTAGACAATGTTCACATACGGGTAGATCAACATTAGTGAGTGACCCTAAATGGCCTTCTCTAGCTAAACTTTGCATTCTTTGCAACCCAGTGTAACCCAATCTAACATGCCAAGTACTTGCATCAATCTCAACATTATTAGAAGATGTAATTAAAGAAAAACAACCATCGACACTAATATTGTACTGATCATAGTCAATGTCTAACACCATAAAACCATTCGATACATGACCTGAACCATAATAAACCGTTCCATACAAAATGTCAACACAATCACCACGGAAATTTAATACATAACCTAAGCTAAGAAGAACAACTACTGAAACCAAGTTTCGTCGAATATCCGGAGCGTAGAGGACATCATGTAGGAATAGGCTTCGACCACCACGTAAGATTAATTTACATGTGCCGATACCCTTCACTTCAACTCTTGAGTTATTCCCAACATATATCCATCTTCTTCTAGGCTGTATCCGACGATACTCCACAAATGCTTCTCAGTCTTTAGCTATATGGTCTGTTGCTCCTGAGTCTACAGTCCACATTGGATGAGATTCAGCAAGCATTACAGTACTAGAAACAAAAGCATTACACAAAGTAATGGAGTAATAGGGTACCTTTTTCGGCTCAGTGCATTCACCCATCTTGCCACAATTGTAGCACTCCATCTTGGCCTTGTCCTTCTTCCCACCACGCTTCTTGCGTTGGAAGGTCTTAGCCCTTTTTGGTGCTTGATCAATCTTCTTCCCTTTATTGTTGAACTGAAGGTTCTTCTTGCGCTTAAAGCCCGAAGCCTTGCGCGAACTCGATTCAGCAACATAAGCATGGGTAGAGGATCTTGCAGCCTCTAGGCGTTCATCCTCTAATTCCAAATGACGCACAATATCATCAAAAGTGACAATATTCTCATTATGCGTCATATTGATCTTCATATGCTCCCAATTGTCAGGAAGAGACCTAATAACAGCCTGAACTTGCTGGTCATCAGTAAGGGAGTGACCTGCCGACTTCAGCTCACGAATCATGTTTGACATCTCCCGAAGATGCTACCTCATCGTTACATTTGGGCGCTTTCGGAATGTGTCAAACTTGATGGTGAGTCTCCTCAGTTTAGTGGCAGACGTACCTCCAAACTTATCTTTCAAGGCAACCCACATAGCTTGAGCTTTTTCATAACCTTCAAACTCACACATGAGATCATCTTGCATACAGCTCAGCAACGTGATGCGAGCAATGCTATTTTTCTTTTTCCAAGCTTGATAAGCTTCCAGATCTCTCCTGTGTTGAGCTGAAGTTCCATGTTCAGGTTGATCCATGGTGTGGTTGAAGGTTTCCAAAACCTCTTGCTCTTCAAGGACGTACTGAACCTTTCGGTGCCAAATATCATAATTGTCACCATTCAGCTTCTCACCCTTATTGAGGTCAGCCACAATGGTCTTGGATGCCGAAGCCATAATCAATTGCTATAACACATTGACATAATAAACGCAGAATCAATACTAGCACACTTTATAAGAGTAACAAACATATTTAATTTGCAGCAAAGACAAACTAAATTAATGATAATTCAACAAAAGATACAAAAGCAAAAGTTCACTATGTTCCCAATCAATTTCTATGTACAATTGTTCTATTATCATTAATTAGTTTAATTTGCGCAAATTTTAAGTTCTAGGTGAGAACTCTTTCAAATTCTACCAACTTACGAACTCCCACTAGGAAAAATAATTACATGACCTTATGTAATTTCTACATTTTTCCTTAATACAAAAACATAGCATAATAATAACCAACGTATAAACAACAATCATGCTTCAACTATAATCAAAATTTCAATTCAACATGTAATGGATTTCCTACCATTGTTCGAATTGTCTAGCAACTAGATAATTGCAAGTATATCAAACTATATACATGATATCATCGAACCAAGCTCTATACAGCATATATGACATCATTTGCACACAAGCTAGCTACTGTATTTCCTAAACCACAAGAAAATACAAACTACAAATGAATAAACTATGCATTAAACCCCAAAAAATACGCGTACATAGGGTTTCCTACGCATTTTCATACATTTATAAAATTCAAAAGTATAAAATAATTATACCATAGTGTAGAGGACACTCATACGAACCAAACGACACTGCCTGAGTGTGCGGCGCGTGTGGCACATGCGCCAGCGAGCCAAATGGCTCTTGGCCGGTCCGACCAGTCCGACCGATCCAACCGGTGACCGGTCCAACCGGTTCGATCGGTGAACGGTCCGATCGGTTTGACCGCCGGACCGGTTGACCGATCTGACCCGTTGACCAATCAACGGTCGGGTCGGGTCAACTCGGGTTGGATCTCGAGTCGGGTCACCGGCCGACCAACTGTCGCCGGCGGTGACGTCATCGATGATGTCATCCGGTGATCGATCGTTGGATGACGTCACAATGACGTCATCATGCGCCGGTTCGCCGACCGGCGCGCATCACACACTTGCCGGTTCGCCAACCAGCGCGCGTCGCACACACGCTGGCTCTCTCGGCGCTTCAGGCGCGTGACACCCACGCGCAGTGGCTTCTGGCCACGCGTGTAGGTGCGTCCGGCGTCCTCCGGCGGCGCTCGACCCATCATCGGACTCGTCTTGATGAGTACTTGCACCCTGTATGTTTAGAAATTTATTTTGGCCAAAAAATTATTTCGAAAAATGGCCAAAACCGCGCGGCTGCACGCGACCCCGAGCCCGTTCCTTTGCTTCGGTTCGATTTCGAGTTTTCGTATGGCAATTCCGACCATTAGACATCCAAACAGTGTAGATTTCATACTCTTGATCTCGATATCAAATGGTAAACAAGAAAATTTAATGAAAAACAAGGCAGAAATCACGACCGGGCTCTGATACCAATGATGGAATTCATGTTGGCAAAAGACGACTTACCTTATTCCGATGCGCAAACAGCAAATAGCCCCGGAACGAACACTGAATTGCGGATGAATCACGAATAACAATACCTCACGTTGGTCTGGATGCAATCACAAGGAAAACACCCGATTTCCACGGCGTAAATGCCGATTATTCTTACGAAGTTGAAATGAAATGACTTCTTCTTCTTTGATGGAAAGGGAGAGAAATTTTGGTGCGAATGATCTGCCAACCGATCCAACAGTTGTGTTCGGGAGGCTTTTATATGTCTCCCTTTGTACCCCTCCATTAGTGTTTTTTCATCGTAACGCATCAAGACGAAACGGTGCGTTCCAATCGCACCCCATCATGGACGTACCAGCTAAAGTACAACAGATTAGATTTCGATTTCTTTACGAGATATTTACCTTTATGAATTTTCTATAACATATCAAAATTTCATAATTTTTGGAGTTCATTTGGGTATTTAATTGAAATTATTTCCGAAACTGTGCAAACTGAAATGTTGAAATTATAAAGTCTGTAATGCGTGGACTGTACTGATTTGTGTGAGATTCTTTTGATATGGTGTTCTTCATGAGATATGTGCCTCTAGGTCTCGTCTATAATGTGTCAAATTTTCAGAATTTATTAAGACTGTTTATTAATTTTCCTAGGATTTTAACTATATGAGTGCATTCTGTTTTATCCGAAAATTGCTGTATTTTCACAAATTAAATAAATTGCTCCATGTGATATAATGCCTTGTGTGATTGATTGTGCTGCATATGTGGTGACGCTTGGCATGTTATTTGACATGAAATCTAGTTGAATCTTTGGTATTATTGCATCAAATGCCATATTGAAATTGAGATGCATATGTGAATATGAATTGTGATAATAACGAGACCGTCGGAGGTGTGAGTCGACGATGCCCCAGGAGTGTCGGGATGCCCAGAGTGTGTGTGTGCCGGATGCCCGGAGTGTGTGTGCCGGATATCCTCAGGAGTTTCGAGATGCTAGAAGGTGTGTGCCAGAAGCCTTGGAGGTGTGTGCCAGGGGAATTCCTCGTGATGCTAGTTGAGGTGCGAGATGCTCGGAGTGTGTGTGCCGGATGCCCGGAGGTGTGTGCCGGAGGCTCCTCGCAATGCCAAGTTGGATGCGAGCGATAAATTGTGGGATGCAAACATTGATCCCTGGGAAGAAAAATAATGTGATCTAATTGAAAGATAAAGATCGAGAATTGAATCATGCGCATGGATGTGTGCATATGGCATGGGATGAACTTCATGGGAATGTAAGCCTGAAGTGCATGGTGGTATATGCACGTTGCATGGTGATATATGCATGGCTACTTGATGATACATGTACATGTGCATGGTGGTATATGCACATTGCATGGTGATATATGCATGGCTGCTTGATGATATATGTATAAGTGCATGGTGGTATATGCACGTTGCATGGTGATATATGCATGGTTGCTTGATGATATTTGTATAAGTGCATTGTGGTATATGCACGTTGCATGATGATATATGCATGGCTACTTGATGATACATGTGCATGTGCATGGTGGTATATGCACGTTGTATGGTGATATATGAATGGCTGCTTGATGATATATGTATAAAGTGCATGGTGGTATATGCACGCTGCATGGTCACATATGTATGGCTATAAGGTGAGGTATGCTTGAATGCATGAATGATATGTGTTTTATTCATGATACCTTGATTGTTCTGTTTGACGCATTGTGTAGTTTGGTGGATCTTTATTGCTGAGTGGTTGTACTCACCCCTTTTGGGGATTAACATTTCAGATTAGAAAGATGCCTTTGCTCCCAGTCACGCGTGGTACTTATTATGGATTGCCCTCTGATGTCGACGTGGAGTGCACGGAGCATTCCTGTGCTAGTGTACCTGGTCTGGTGTTTGTTCGAGTTCGTGTCTTGGTGATGTACAATGTGGGTCTGGCTGATGGCCCGGTTGTCCAAGAGTTTTTGTCTGTTCATGTCCGGCGTGGTGGAGTGATGCTAGGAATGCTGTCGCCGCCGCCACCCGATGCATCGGGTTGGGTGTGATGGCGCGTATGACTGGAGGGAGCTGGCACTTTTTGGGGATAGCCAACGCTTGTTGATGGAGGGATGTACATGTTTGATGTAGGGTCGAGTTCTCTTTTGAGCTATAGCCAAGTATAGTTAAAAATCTTGGCCTTTTGCTATGCTGACCCGAGATGTCCATCGTGACAATATAAATAAAAGCGACTCAGCTTTATCGTTTTATATGGTGAATAGTCGGTGTGCATTGCATTCTTGTTATTGGAGTAAGGGATGGTGAGACTCGTTTATGCTTCCGTTGATGAGCTGCGCTGAGACCTTTACACAAAATATATATATAATAAATCAAAAGGGGAAGAAGAATTTTATTGATCAACCCCATTGAACTATACTTTCATTTAATTGCAAAGTTATAGGACTAGTATGTAATAGGATAAGAGTTAAGTACCTGTGGCGTCCCTATCGGATGGGAGAGTGTGCTGAGGGGGTGCTACATTATACTAACCAAATATGCCATATCTTGAAGTCACTACTTGAATGGAAGGTTCTAAGATTTGCACTATTTGTTGGGGGCTTACAATACAACATAGAGGGGGCTTGAATAGCTTGTTTTAGAAAACTTGACAATCTTTTGTGGAAAATAGCTTACGCTAAATAAAGATCTGGTCAAGGTGATATTTCAAAACTCATAATCGTATTGTGTACTTGAGAGAGTGATAAGAGAGAAAATAGTAGCAGATAACGATAAATAGTGATTAAAAAAAAAACGATATATAGTGATTTGATTTTATCCCCACGCCTACTTTGCTCTTCAAACTAATAGCATTAAGTCGAGCTGGATTGCATTACTAATTTGTGCAGAAAGTTATAATTAGCAAACACTTATCCTATCACATAATAGATCACACTATTAGGACTTAGTTGCTACTCTTACTCTTGTACACTTAATCTTTAGTACAATTACTAATACGGCACGAATACAATACTTAAAAAAACAATCCAAAGAGAACGTATCCCTTAGAACACAAGTAGAAGCAAATTTTCAGATCTTGTTATGTCGCTCTCTCTCTAACATTTGGCTTTAGAGATCTTATCTTTTATAACCATCTTCAATCTGTCCGTTAGAGCTGGATTGGAAAAGCAAAGAGTCGTTAGAGTTATTGTTGAGTTGCTATCCAAAAATAGAACTATCCATACAATCATTTTCATGAACATTCATAGGCTATCTAAAAATAGCATGGGCTGCAGTCTCTGATAGACTTGTCAGAATACCTAACTTCTCAATTACTATTTCCATTTGGATTTTGTTGTTGTGCGAATCTATAGCCAGAACAGCTATTTTACTAAACCAACAAACATTTCATAGTACAAATATCTAATATTAGTAGCATCAACATAGGCATTGTCAAGAGCTGATCTTTTAAATTTGTTGGTATTGTTTACAGAAAACCATATCAAGACACGTTACAATTTTTATTCACTGGATCACATCATGGATATTATGTAGTCCTTTATTACAAATATCTACACATGTCGTAGTAAACATTATACTAGGGATGGTTTGAGCATCATTAAAATCACTTGGACATATTTCTCCAACACTATTTACCTTTAATATCTACTTATATTAGGCAATTGATAATTTTCAAATGTAATTAAAAAAAAAAAAAGGCTGACCTATATAGAGTTAAATATACTCCACGCCAATTTCGTAACCTACCCTTTTCAGTTGGGAAAAGGCATAAGTTTTAGGGACATTACCTAAAGGCCAGCCAACAACTCTCACGAACTCTGCAAAGGCCATACCTTATGCTACATTGGATTTTAGTATTTCAGTTCTTAACAGCCTAATATTCTAGGAGTCACCACTAGTCTTTTAGAATCAGCTAAAAACCAATCAAGATGTGAGACCATTGTCTCGGTTCTTACGCAATAAGAGATTTAGCATTGGAGACTTGATTACGCTAATATTTTTATTAGCACCTCTTCAGTACCTCTAACTTGGAAAATTGTTTAATTTAAGTGGTCACATGGTCTTGATTACCAATTATGTTCTTATGGGCATTAAAATTGCTAAATGATCATGCAATTTTTTTTAGGGTCAATTTTCATTGAAGTCTAAACTAATCTTGACCTATTCTAGGGAAGTGAGCAATATCCAATTTATTGAAAGACTGTGTGATAAATAAATGCACAAGTTTTGAAAGCAAGTAATGGTGCTGAAAGTAAGAACCCAATACGAGTCAAGCAAAGAATGCACATGACCTCATTATGCGTCTCGAGACATAATTCCTCGAAAGCTTGAAGCTAGAGACTAGAACCTACCAAATGTGATTTTAATACTAATCATTTTCATTAAGAGTGGGACTATATTAAGCTACCTTGACCATTTATTTTAAAAGTGAAGCTAAGTCTAAATTGATCCTATCAATTATAGCCCAAGCTAATTAGAGCCTAAGTTTTTTAATTGACCAGACTAAGAAATCTAAACTAAAGCTTCTTACAGAAAGACTAAGACAGCCACGGACATCGGTCGACCACACCATTGTCTTCAATTGGCCAACTCTTCAGTGGGTGCCGCCATTGATCACCATTCATGGTGTCGATCTGCATTCGAGTCATACATTCAACAAACAAGGCAATCGGCAAAACTCATCCAATCAATCATAGAATGGCCTTGGGATCGGCCTTTGATCTCATGCAATTCGATTTTCCCAAGCCTCCTCCTAAATCGACTAACGGTCCAAAGAGTGGAATTAATAATTAATAGGCCCCGCCTGTATGCACAACGCAGAAGGCTATCAGCAATAATCCCCTAGTATCTAATCAACCTTCTGATCTACCCACTGAAAAACAAGCACTAAAATTTAATACTGCATCTTAAACATTCACATACGTAATTAAATACGAGAATTAAACAAGCAAGGCGCTAATTGCATTTAAAAGATAAGACAAAACACTCCCTAAACAAATTACTACATTTTTAACGAACTAAAGTGAAATGGTGGGACAGGTCATCTTATGTAATAGTTCTATGATGCTATTTAACAGTAAAGAGATTAATACCAATTTTTCTCTCCCAAAGTTAAATATACAATCTGTTCCACTATTGCCGGGTAATTTTAATCCTTCTGAAGTTTAATCATTCTCCTCTCCTTATGTAATTGACGAACACTGCGACTACAAATTTATCCTAGATCGATAATACAAATTTTCGTCTTCTGTTCCAAGACCTGTACTCATTCATCGAAGAGTCTACGGACTTGGCCCTTGGAGGAAAAATGATGGGGTGCTTAATGTAACCCCGAGTGTCCTACCCATTTGAGAAACATCATATGCTTAATAGGTTGTCTAATGGCGTGATGATTTCTTGAGGAGAGGGGCTATTTCCACCCCTTCTCTGGCCAAAAACACCCATTTAATTGTTATGTGACCACAACGCCCTTGATATGAGAAATCCGGTCAATCTTTAAACTTGCCTCGGCTTTTTTTCTCTCACGTCTTCACTCTAGCAACATTGCAATTGCACTTCCTCATCCCGTTATTTTCGTGATAAAATTATTCAACATTTTCTTTTGCTTCCAGCAGACTCACTGTAGCATGTATTAATAAAAGAACTACCCCTTGGATCTTCTTCGGTTTCTCTTTATTGGAGGGTGCATTTATTTAACTGAAATCTTCATATTAAAGAAAAAATATTTTACATGAAAATCATTTCTAAGAAAAACGGTTAGTTTTCCTTTATTTGCTAGTTTAGAGAAAGAATTTCCTTCTTGCTAGAAGGGAAAGTTGTTTCCCTCCGATCTAAACTTATTGTTTTCAACCTATGAAAAATATTTTCTATAGATCGATTAGTATTCCATCATCCAAACAACGGAAAGTCAAAAAATAATTTCCCGGAAATAGTTTTCCTTCAAACAAACAGACCCTAAATGTCCAAGACGGTATTGTGAAGGCTCATTACAGCGTTGTTGCTCTTTTTGTACTTCCTTTTAGTATTTTATCAAGCTCACTAGAGCTTTCAAAATGAGGGAGAAAGAAATGGCAAAGTGTATTAGACACACTATTCTCTTAAATATCCATGTATTTTGCCTCTCTCTCTTTTCTTGTTCTTCTTCTTTTTTTTTCTTTTTTTTTTTAAGAATGAGAAATTTCTTCTTTTGGTGTGAATTTAGTCGATACAAATTCACATTTTTGTTTTGGATGTTGAAGAGAAGCAATCTCATTGATATTGCGAAGATCATGTAAGAAGAAAGGAACTTGGAATCTGAAATTCAAGAAATTTGGTGCAGAAAAGGAAACCAACAGCTTCAAAGTCTTCACTGATGCAACCATAAGATCAAAGACGATTCTTTGGTTTTCCATAT
This sequence comes from Eucalyptus guilfoylei, assembly GCA_016097605.1. Lineage (NCBI taxonomy): Eukaryota > Viridiplantae > Streptophyta > Magnoliopsida > Myrtales > Myrtaceae > Eucalyptus > Eucalyptus guilfoylei. Next base: position 26,428,612 of record CM027864.1, on the reverse strand, counting down.
TTTAGGAAAAAATCACATTGACGTTAGTAATAAGTCCCAAGAGAGATCACTTACTTGTAAATTTGATGTGCTTCATCTCTTTTACCATCAATTTTAAGTAAAGAAAGAAAGGCAGGAATATCAATGATATTGTCATAAAACCAATGATTTCCCCGAATGCATCGTAATCTAAAATCGAATGGACTGCAACATAAATCCTATCCCAATTGGTCAATGCCAAGATTCAAAAATCCTTTCCTCCATTTATTTATTAGGTTTAAAACTAAATTGGCAAACCGTCAAAAGGTTGAAAACTAAATTGACACAATTAAAATGTTTAGGACTAAATTAGGTTATGTACAATAAGTTAAGGACTTTTTGGACAATTTTGCCACAATAATGATAATTCGACCAACAAAAAACTCTAAGTGGTGAAGAGGAATTATTTTCAAAGGACACAACCTTTCATGAGAATAATCGTAAAAATAAATAATCAAAGAAAAATAAATAACTGATGAGTTTATTATTATATGTTTGGACACCTCATCTTAGAATTTATATCATAAGCAAATTTTGATTGAAGGCGCGTATTTTTGTTTGTTATAAGTACAATCATATATAATTTAGCATACTTTGCAGTTGAGGAAGAGATCTTCTTTTCACGTCTCTCATTATTTATTTATTTAATTTTAACTCTATCTCTAATTGAGTAAAAAGTGAATAAAAGATTTGCACCCTCTCATTTTTAAATTTTTATTCAGTTGTTCCTCAAATTACGTTATTTCTTTCCATCCTCATTTCTGACATTATATTCTAGAAAGAGCAAAACATTTTTTCTTAATGTGTTTTGAGTTCAGGGATTCCGGATTGTTGTGACGGTATGTGTTCGGGCGGCAAACGAGTGACAGTGGAGGTTTTGTTGCGGTTAAAAAAAGTTAGTAGTTATGTCATTGATTCTTTAGCTAGGTGGTGGTTGCCTCGGCCATTTACGGAAGTTTCATGTTGGTCTGTGCGTATATCTGACTTAGATTACGTAATGAGTGATGAAAAGCTTGTGCGTTTTGGTATAAAGGAAGAAATGAGGAGGAAGAAAGGCTTAAAAGAAAATTATAAAAAGGAAAAAAAAAGAAATAAAAGGAAAAATAGAAAAATATGCTTGAGTTGGCTTTTAGCAAGCTCGGGCTTGGTTTAATTTAGGTGAGTTTGGATAGAGAATTAGACTTTGATGGTTTGAGATTAAGTCCATATTAAAGAGGTTTGTCATGAAAAGCTCAATTAATGTCCAGTGACCCAGACCTGCGAAGTCCAAGCCTAGCCTTCATTCGGACCAGGCCCAAGGGCCTAGCTCCGAATCCTCCTCTACCAGAAATAAGAAAGTAAAAATAATAAAAATAGAAAAGTTACAAAAAATACAAAATAAAAACATTAAAAAACGAAAAATGAAAGTAAAAACGTAGACCGTATATACTGCGTTTTGGGAATGAGAAAGTATTAAAATAACATAAAATGAAATAATAATAAAAAACAAAACTAATAGATAAATAAAATGAAACTGTGATCTCATAAATTGAGTTGGCACCTAATAGGTAAAATAATAAGAAAAATAAAAATAAAGATAAAATCAAAAATAAAAAATTGGAAAACGGTTAGAATTAGTATTTGATTTAGCTTAGTCTTTTTTAGTTAGTATAAAAATAGGTTGGGGATTTTAATGGGTACATTTGGTTAAGTTTAATTTTACATAGATTTGTTTTTAGGAAAAATACATAAAATATGAATATGGCTCATAGAGGTTGTTGTCTTAGGGCTTAAAACAAGGAAATGTATATTCTTTGCCCGACTTATATCTAGTTACTTTAGGCACTTTATTTTTACTTGTCTTCTCTTACCACTCTTGGTAAACTGGTAGTGATTCTTTTCATATTACTTTGTTGTTGTGATTTGTTTGTTTAATTTGTTGATTAGGTTAAAAGGGCAAAAAAGAATAAAATTTAATTTAAAATAATAATGAAAAATCTAAAATATTCAAAATATTAAAAAATTATCCACCCCATCGTTGACAAAGCCGCGTGGGCATCCTTGTCAGATTTTTTGGTGGGGCAAATGTCGACGGCACTCTTGTAATCGATTTTTCAAATTTGTGATACTCAATAGCAAAAAAAGAAATTATTGCACTCAAAACGAAAGTTATGGCATTTGCACTGTTCCTACCCCTATTCTAACTTGGAATTCTAAGACACAACAAAGCGTACTATGCTTCTGCAACTTCAGGTACATCAGAGTGCATCACTGATTTTGGTTTTTGATTTTTTAAGCAAGAAAAATGATTATAATTCAATAAATAAGTAGGCCTCATCAAAATTAAAATGGGAAATTTGTTAGGTAATCATCTATGGATATCAAATTTTAATTCTTGATATTATGTAATGTCCTCTTTACTTATTTATAGCGAGATAAGATAAGGGTATTTTGGTCATCTGAATATTAGTTATATGTAGCAGAGATAGATGAAGAGAACCATATATGAAGAGAAGTAAGCATCTTTATCTAATTTTTCCAATTAATTCTAGAAGAAAATGTCAAAAATTCTTTGAACATGATAATTGGACATCACGGAATGATAGTGAGAATTTTTTTAATATCTAATTCAGTGTTTGGTTGATTTAAATTGCCATTAGTAATTTAGAGGGAAAACTACTAGAAGGACCTAACTACATTCGAAAATCACTGTAGTGAAAAAGGTTGATATAATTTTGGTTACGCATTCTTGTCTCATACCTTAATCCATAAATTACTATCATTAATGCAAAAATTATTTGCTTTTAAGCTTGTGGTTAAAATTTAACATCATATATTGAAACCGAAAATAGATGATGAAGTTCATATCTAATTCCAATTATTTAGACTGAACAATTGAACTGACCAGGTTGGCATTAACAATATTATACTTCTGCCCCTTATTGAGCCAAGACAATTAGAGGTGAGCGATTCTAGGTTCCATACAAGTTTTACCTGGAATTTAGAACCTACCCGTTAAAATAGATTCCTTATTTTTAATTTTATATTGTCATAGATTCCAAGGTCAATTCCGAGTTCTGCCCGAATTCTACTTGTATTATTAATTTCATATTGTAATGAATCATCACCTTTAATAATCACCACTTACTACTACAATCCACTAACCTCAACTTATACTTAGACACGCGAAGAATATGAAACATCAATGACGTAAAAGTCTCAGTTATAAATTGGAAGCTCAAACTAGTGATTTCTGAATACAGCAAGATTGCATAAAAACATAAATTAAGAAAAACACAGAAACTTATTTTAGATTTCGGGCTCTAAGTTCAACCTACCTATGACCTAAAACCTACCTGTAGAAGCAGGTTATTCGATTTTTGGAACCTATAACCTACCTTGCATGTCTTGGAACCTGATTCGAACAAGTTCCCACTAGTTTAGTTTTTCAATTTCAACTGTATCAATTTAGGATTTTTCACGATATTAATCCTTTAGTAAATAGAAACTAGTCTCTACTGCATTATTGCTCTTATAACAACTTATCTATTTTTCATCTCTCCCATCTCAAAAGCTTACTTTTCTAGTAAATTTTTTGATTTTTAATTTTGTAAGTCTAAAATATATATTAAGTCTCCATATTTACTATATAAAGAAGCTGTGGCACCCCTTGACAGCCCCCGATCCGTTAGGGTCACCACACGTACCTTTCACTTGCTTTACCCTAATAGTGTAATACTCTGATACCAAAGAATTTCATTATGATTCATAAATCCTGGGGGTTTATATCTTTTAAGTCGGTCCCTGCGCAGTTTATATAACGGAAGCGCATCCATCAACTTCCCTTCCTGTATTTAAAACGATGCACACCAACTAAACACATTTATAGGTAATAAGCCGAACACTTTTATTTACATAAAACTAGATAGACATCTTTAGTCGGTACACCAAAATGCCAAGATTGTTCTAAACTCGACTATACTTCAAAAGATGACCGACATCTTTTCCAACAGTCGTATACATAAAGTCCATCGATCAGTGTCGGCGTCCAAAAGTTCCTTCCTCTACTGTCCTCCTCCTCGCGGTCATATCCAACCACTCGGTCTATCTGCTGGTGGCAGTGGTGGCAGTGGTAGCAGAGGTATCTTGTCTAGTCTGAAATGTTAGTCCCCAAAAAAAGGGGCAGCAATTGAAGATCTACTAAGTTATACTATGCAAACCATCACAATCCAAGTCCATGCAAGATAGATAAAACAGGTAATCAAAGAATGAGTATGCATCCGATCGATAAGACTTTTGAAAGCAATGGCAATGCAGTTTTCAAAACCAGAATGTATCATTTCAATCACACAAGTCCTAATCATAGGGCCAAACTGTTATGACATGTCTCATTCCATGCCATACAATTTAGTCCTATAACCAGGCCACACACACACTTAGTAGAGCCATCAGTTTTAATATTCAAAAGGTTTCACCCCCCAAAGGACCAATGTTTGCGTCTTTCTAGGATTTCGCACCCAACCTGGCGTCGCAAAAGCCTCTGGCATTACGCCACTAATCCACCGGGCATCCAGAGCATGTTATGTCACACCTCCAAGCATCTCGCATCCCACCTAGCATCACGAGGAATCACCAGGGCTCGCCATGAAAATGGTTACCCCTGCCTTTCGGAATTACGTACCAACATACCATCGGGCCTCCCCCGGAATTACGTACCGATATACCACAGGGCATCCCGACACTCCCGGGGAAACCTCCGGCATTCAGCTACTAGGGCCGCCGAGCATCCACAAGGCATCAACTCATTCGATCCTTTGGGCATCTCGACTCCCGGGGCATCGTTGACCCGAGGGTCCAATGGCAACATTAACATCTTAATTTATTTCAATACCAAAACACTTTCAATGCAACAACAACATGCTTTGAAATCATATGCCATTTTTATGTCAAAGAAATCCACTCACAAAATCTCAGCAACATAATATCAGTTCATAAATCCATTTCCGCATTTCACCTTCAAAGCATTTCAAGAATCCATGTGTAAAATCTCGGGTTGTACTTGAGCCTTGGGGCCAATCCCTAAAGAATTGTCAAACACAAATAGATTGAATTCAGCACATTGGTAATTCGAAGCTACACTCCCAACTTCAAGATTTTCAAAGATTGGTTCGTGCAAAGGTTTGTAATTTCAAGGGCACCAAAAATATTTTCTCTTCCTTTTTGAATCATTGATGAACGGCGCCTCAGTAAGTAAAAATTTCAGCAAGAGTCCGGAGGTTTTTCGAAATTGGATTACGGCTAGGTTTTGTTCAAAACGATAAATGAGTTTAAAACTTGTATAGTAAGTCCGAAATGTCAACCCAATCTCTAATAGTTTTAAAAGAATTGATACATAATGTCAAATATGAAAGCACCGTACATTTTCTTAAAACAATTAAGGCCGGTGCCGTGGTAAGTAAAACTTCAAATACGGATCGGGAGGTTTTTCTTTTTCAAATCAAATCAATGGCCAAATTCTTCAAGATTTCATAGTCATAAAATCTGTTTTGGATGAAGTCCAAAGAAATCGAAACCAAATATGAAAAATCCAGACATTTCCTTAATCCTTTAGCCTCAAAACAGTCTCGGTAGCTCAATAAATCATCATTCAGCATCAAAATCCAACAATCCAGCCTATTAATGCACTTTCTAAGACAGCAACAGCACTACACAACATAGATTAGTAGACTTCAACTTGCCTCTAGTCCTACAGCTCGACGGCAAGTGAAACGGGAAGCTTGCGGTCACGAACACGGCTCGGCAACAGCAAGTGCAAGCAGCGTCGGTGTCGGTAGCGTGCGGTAAGGGAAGACGGAGACATCAAGGTGTGATCGGTAGCCAACTTGAGTGAATGGTGTCTGAAATTTGGATAGAATTCTTTGAACTTGCACTCGATAGAGGAAGTGTCGAGGGTGGTAAAATGTTAAGGGAGAAACCGACTTTTCTTCAGCCCATTCGCATGTTGACTATTGCAGTCAACAAACACCACTTCAGTGGCAACGAGAGAAGGGGACGAATGGAGGACGCGTGGCCGCTCGGTGGCTTTCCTTTCCTCAATTTAAAAACGTGGCTAGAATACTGCATGCGGCACCGCAGCTATCCCAAGCTCTCTCTTTGTCCTTGCTGGCCATCGTGGTTGGGCCAAATTAAAGTAGATCTTGACAAGTGGATGGTGTAGATTTTCCCTCAAAAAGGTGACCCATCACCATTATCTTCTTCCTTGGTCTTTGGCTTTTTGAAATGGGAGGAGAGAGAGAGAGTGGACCGACTGGAACCAGCCAAGCCGACCGCCCCTTCGTCCGCCCTTCGCTGCTCGACGTCGCCACTCGTCCACCCGTTCGCCGTCACCGTCCGCCGCTGCCGATGCCGTTCATCCTCCGCCTGCTCGACCATCTAGCTCGCGCCGTTGCTCCGCCCTCGTCCGCCCATCCGAGACGTCGTTCGTCGACCAACAACCAGCTCACCGTCGCCAAGGTTGCCGAGAGGTTCGCCGGTTCGCCGGTGCTTCCTCACGCTAAGTTGCCGCCGCCCGTTCCCGCCGATCTCACGCCCGACTAGCCACCGGCAGACCACTGTTCGGCCTAGGTTAGCATCGAACTTCCAGCTCTCCACGGGATCTTCAAGGCCCGTTTTAGGCATCTTCCGATCCTCCTTTGGTGTCGCCCCGAGGAGATTTGTCGACGGCTTCGCCGTCCTCTTCACCAGAGACTCGTCGAAAAGCGATTCCGGTGAGTTTAGCTCACTAAACCTTAATTAGAGGGTTAATGATGCTTAGGGTGTTTTTAGTTTAAGTTAAGTAAGTTTAGGTGGTTAGATTAGTTTATTTAGTTGTGGATTAGATTAAGGTGTTTAATTAAGTTAAAGTGTGTTTAGTTTAAAGCTAAGTAGGTTTATTTTAATATAAGCCTTGATGTGACTTAAAGGAATTTATTTTTGATTTAAATAAATGTTTCAAAATTATTGGATTATTTAATAATATATTATATTACGAAAATTATTAAAATATTATTATTAAAAAAATTGAAAAATTATTTTGGACCTTAATTTCTCATAATTTCATGCTGATCGATGCTGTGCATTCAGATTATTGATTTGATGGTTGGATTTTGCAAATTGAATGTTAATTGTGAAAAATATGGATTTATTCAGAAAAATCTCGAGTGTCGGGTTTGGCACCGAAATTGGATTTTTTAAGGATTACTATTGCAATGGAAGCGTTTGAGTGAAATGCAAAGTGTCCGGGGGTCGGTATTGAATTGTCGTGTGCTGGTTGAAAGACTTGGTCGCAGTAGTGGCTAGGCCAACTGGACCTATATTCCTTTAGAAACGCCGTCAATATAGTGACGAGGCTCGGGTCGCAGTAGAGACTAGGCCAACTGGACCTAGGCTCCTTTGGGAATGCCGTCGACATAGTGACGAAGCCGCGCTCCAAGGTGGGGAGGCGATGCCTAGCATTAATGTCAGTAGATAGCCGAAATACGGGTAGGCTATGCCCTTGTGTGGCAGTGAATGACAATTGGAACGCATGCTGAGTGTTATTGATGCGCCGGATTATGGGACAAAATTCTGTGGCATGGAATGGGACATGTCATAATGATTTGGCCCTATAATCAGAACCCCCCCACCCCATTTTGATTGAATTGATAGACCAATGTGTGTCGGTAGGTTATGCTTATGTGAGCAATATTGTGATTGACGGAGACGTTCCAATTGATGTGTGAAATTGCTATATGACTATGGTTGTGATATGAACTGTGCTAACCTGCAGGAAGAAACTTAGGCGAGGTAAGTCCTCTATGTGGTGTGGCTAGACCACCCTTGGGTGTATTTTCTTTTTAATAGGGGTTTAGGGGGTTGAACTTTCTGAGACAATGTCTCACCTCATTGTGGGCCAAAATTTCAGGACCGTAGATGGCGAAACCCCCGGAGGCTGATCAATCAGAAGTGGGATCAAAGAACGAGTCCGACTAGTGGTCATAGGACTGTTCCTTCATTTTGGTGGACTGATCCCCTTTTTGTAGACTGCCCCTTTTTGGTATATATGTAATCTTTGACGTTTATCTTTGAAAGTATGTTTGGTTTTGAATAAGTTGATTTCATGCTTTCCTATCCCGTGAGTTTTTGTCAGGGGTTTTATTATACGTTTCGCATGCGCAATAATAAGTTATTAGGGTCGGCGACACTACCTAGGAATGTCGCATTTGCATGACCATGGCGGGTTGTTCACGTGTCTCGGGGTTCAGGGCGTGACAAGAAAGATCTCAAAAGTTTTGTCTGTTACTTGATATATTTCCTGAAATTTTAATATTCGACTGGGTGCTTAAACCATTTCAAAATGCTCAACAACATCCTTGCAACCAAGAAAGAATGTTCAACCTTAATTTATTAAAAAACAAATAAGTACAATACATATGTTTACATATACATAATCCAATAATCCTCAATAATATTACATATCATATTTTATGTAACCCTAGAGACATTCTATGGGTCAAGAACACGTTTCTAGGAACGGCTTTCATGAGTGGATAAGCAACCATTTTGTTGGTTGAAATATCTTGTACGACTACTTCCTTTTATGCTATTATATCTCTAATAAAGTTATTCTTTGTGTCAATGTACTTCGTACTATCATGATATTTAGGGTCTTTCACATAGGCAATAGTTACTTAACTATTACAAAAAATTGTCACTAGTCTTGGAATGTTAGTGACAATGGCTAAATTTTTCAGGAAACATTTTAACCATGTTACTTGTTACACTGTAGCAAAGCATGCAATAAATAATGCTTCTATCATAGATAGAGTTGTGCATGTATGTTTCATTAAACAAAAACGCATATCTAGATGTCGATTTGCCCTCATCTAAGTCTCCTTCTCAATCAGCATGTAGTTTAATAAGCGTAAATCGTTTCCTTGAAAACAAAGTTAATAGTCCATGGCGCCTTTCAAGTATCTTAGAATCCTTTTAACTGCTTCTAGTGTGCTTGACCAAGATATTAGTATCGACTCACTAAATCTACAGCATGACATATGTCGAGTCAAGTACACATCATACTATACATCAAACTTCTGATTGTACTAGTGTAAGGAATAGTTTCCATTTCTTTCTTTTCTTTTGGAGTCTTATGACACATCTTAAAATTTATAGGATTATAATGTTGTGTATTGAAACGTTCAAGAATCTTCATTATATAAAATTTATAACAGAGCAAGGAATTTCCTTGATCCATCTTTTTTAATCTTAACTCTCAATATATGAACAGCTTTTCTCATATCCTTCATTTCAAAATTAGAGGACAGCCATACTTTCTTAGTGATAATCAAATGCTTATCATTCCCAACTAACAAAATATCATTCGTATAAAGTGATAAAATTACAAATTTATCTTTGAATCGTTCAATATACATACAGTGATCTTCTTCGATCATTGTAAACCCAAAAATAAAATAAAAATTATGGCTCAATGAAAATGAAAATACCACTGGTTAGATCATTGCTTAAAGCCATCTATTGATTGACGAAGCTTGAAAATTTTGTGCTCTAAACCTTCAGCTATGAAACCTTTTGGTTATTTCATATAAATTTCTTCATCTAATTCTTCATTGAGAAATGATGTTTGTACATCCATTTAATGTAATTCTATGTCCAAATTTGCGACAATAGCTAGGATTATGCGTATGGAGGTAAATCTTACAATTGGTCAAAAGAAAATAGGGTTTTAGACATAAGCATTGCTTAAATGAACACTTCGCCATATTTTTTTAACCGGTTCTCTACCAAAACTATGTATCGTCGTATTTCATAAATTACATAGATGAGAAGAGGATATATATCATCATTTTGGATTTTATGCTTGTTTAAGATTCAAATATGATGAAGTGTTCGCGCTAGTAAAGTTACCACTTGGACATATGTCTATGCTAGAAAATATGGTCATCAATAAGAATCATAAATCATGTGAAGATCTTGAGGAAGTTAATGCACTTAAATTGCTTGTAGTGGCCTAACGACTTCAAAACTATCACAAAGCTTCTCAGCATGCTACGATTGTATTCAAATAACTAGAAGAAGGGCTCGCGAGACAGCACAATAAAGGAGATAAGAGTAACAACAAAGTATTTGTGTGTGTCAATCATTAGAATGTAGGATTGGAATAAGAACACGGTAAGCCACGATATCAACTTACTTAATCTATTTCTAGTAAAGTCTCATGTATGATTTTTAGTATTTGAAGCAATTTTTGGGATTGTATTTTGTTTCGAAATTGTCCTAACATAATATCAATCTATATTTTGGACATATTTTCCTGAAGAAGTGGTTAGCTATCTTCTTTACTTAGTGAGAGCATATCCTTTCATGTAAATAGCCAGCTAGCTTTAGCTAACGTTTATAAAGTTTATTTTTGATGTCCTATGATGACACCCGAATTTTTGTCGACATTTTAAACATCCATTTATTTTGCAAAAATATAAATTTATAAAAATGTAAAAAGCAAAAAAAAATATATTAAAAAATTGAAAAAATGAATGAAATGAAATGAAATGATAAGTCGGGTCCAGTGGGCCGGCTTGTTCAGCCCATCCTTCCAATCAATTTTCGGCCCTTTCAAAAGTTAAGCTTAGCTGCCCATTCATTTCTTCCTTTAGGCCCACTTTTTCCCCCTCTTCATTGAGCCCATCTCTTTTAATGTTTTCATGGCCCATTAAAATTTAATATAACAAAGAGAGACGAGAGCCCAAAGTCATTTCTTCCTCTTTGCTTACACGAGCCAACGCCCATGAAGAGGAAAAGAAAAAGAGGCGCGGATGAGGAGAGGACCGTGTCGAGCAAAGCATGAGCGATGGAGGAACAACAAGCTGTGACGCAAGCAAATCCAAGCCTTCTAGAAGGCTATGCTGGCGTGAGGGATGAGCACGGCTAACCGGAAATGATACGGAAAGGGGCATGGGCTGCGTGCATGAGGGGCCTAGGCCAGAGGAGGCTTCGCAAAAACCAGAAGACCAAGTTGCAGAGAGGAGCGAGATGGAGAGAGGAGAAGGCGAAGGCTGGTGTTCACTGAAGGCAAGAGAGAGGCTAGCGTTCACTGAAGGTAGAAGCAGAGGGATCGTCGGAGCTTAGCTTCAACCTTGGTTGAGGCGCCGCCGGCCACCGCTTTCCTCTGCAGAAGGTTGTGGTATTCCGTCGAGTTCGCTGCTTCGCCGGAGGATGGAAAGGGGCATCGGTTCTCCTTTAAATACTCGTCGGCGACTGCACCTGAGCAAGAAACGTCCCTAAACCAGGTGGGCTCCCGCTTGGCTTTATTACGTTCTGTAAATTTTTAGTAAATTCGGAAAAACATTAAAAATTTGAAAGAAATCAGAAAATCCATAAAAATCTAGGAAAATCAGGAAAATCATTAAAAATTTAAGAAAAATCAGAAAAAATCATTAAAATAACTCGAAGATTTAAAATAAAATAAAAAAAATTAGAAAAATTGGAAAACTTTTAAAGAAGTAAAGCCCTAAAATTTGATAAGCCTTTAGGGCTTTGCAATATAGATTCTTGTTTTGCGTTGTCTTTTTTTATTTTTTTATTTTTTTATTTTTTATTTAAAGGGATAATTTTAGGATGCTTATATACTTTCTATTATAATTATAATTGAGTGCACTTTGCAATATTTAGATGTTACTTCTTTGTTTTATAATAGTTAGGACAAAAGTTAGATTTTTCTTGATAGGCTAGTCACATGATTTGGTTATGCATCAAAAGAATGTTAGCCCTAAGGCTAATGTGATGAAGTCCCCGAGTCCAAAATCTCTAATTATGTAAATAGTAAGATATCCTCCTGTTAGACCCAAAAAAGCTAGTGAAGACTCCTTAGTCAAAACTTGCATGTGCTTAATTGATTAAAAATTTGAAAGTCTGATGTCGTGCGAGATATGAACTTGGAAGAATTCAAGTCAATGGATAACCGCCAGCCTGAAACCCCAAAACTTAACAAACTTTCCCTTTCTCGCAAGAGGGGTTAGGTTGTGACATCCTAGAAATTAGGAGAAAAGCATAGTTGTGGGAAATTTAAGTCTATTGAAAAACAAAGCTAAAAGATGAGAGCATTTGAAACATTATAAAGCTCAGCGAAATCTTAAAAAATTTAATGATTGGGTACGCTAATTCTCATTTAAGCATAAAATAACATTGTATCATGGGTTGAAGAGAGATCGAAGTCGTAAGCTATTGGGATAGGTCAGTAAAAGGATGTAGATTGCTCATTCTATTATCTTCCTTCTTCAAAAGGCTAATAAAGAAAGTTTACCGCAATAAGATGATATTGGCAATTGTTGGATGTGATGTATCGCATAATTGAAATGGTTGCGATGATATCCATTACTGGGGCAATCGATGACGTGGTATATATATGCTTGTATTTATTATCAACCACTGTACTGTGGACATTATGCTTGATGTTAAATTTAATCAAGTGATTAATCAAGAGATAAAATGATGATATTGCATATTGAGTCAAATTTTAGGTATTATTTATGTCATTTTTCCTATTATCAATAGTGTTGTAATTTTGTTGTCTTTACAATCTTTACCGTTCAAGATGCTATTTCAAAGATGGATGGAAATTTCTTCCAATAAATTTATGTCATAACCCACAATAGAAATTCTTAAATGACCATGAATGTTGCAACTCTCCCGACAGGTAGGGAACACAGATTAAGAGGTAATGTCAAGTTGAGCACCAGAGATCCTCAACCGACATGAGTTCTCCTATACCTTTACCTCACCTAACGTTAAATGATTCATGTTTATTGATTAACCTATAAAAATTGTGTAATGTGAAGGAGTCGCCGGTAGCTCATCACAATCGGCTAAAATCTAAGTGAGATATGGAATGTATCTCACTTCTTACACAATGAGACATCTAAGTAAAAGTACTTTACTACACTAATTATTCAACTAATACCCTTTCATTACCTAAACTTAATCACTTGTCAACTAAAGTGACCACACAATTTTTCAATCAAATTATAAATCCTAAAATTCTCATCCACCAAGTGTCGATCAATATTTTTGTAGTTCATTATGATCCTAAATCTCACATGTCGGTTCCCCAATTCAGCTTTCCTGCTATAACAAATATGCTAGCAACTACACCAAATTTGGAGAAGCTGGTCATAATTTTTAAGCCATCTGATTGGGTCTCCTCGTGGGTATACTCCTTAAGCGCCAATTCACAGGTTTAGATAATTCAAAGGATTAACTGGAATGTACCGCCCAAAATCTCTCCCTCCCTTTTTCTTCTCGAGTCAATGAAGTTCCACTACTATCGCAGCCTATATTTCAAATGCCCCCTCTAATGCTCCGGAAGTTTCACCGACAGATTCACTCATTCTTTCTTGTGAAGGCCACTGTGATGGTGAAAATGAGAAAATTGCTCTTGCATTGATGAACTGAGTGCACAAATTTGGTTTCTCTTGTTTATGATGATCTCTAATCTGATTACTGTAGGCGAGAGGTATAATTTGACAAGGGATAGGTGTGGAAACTAGATCATGCTTTATGTGGAACATTCACTTTGTCTTTTATCTGTGAGCAGTGTATATCTTACTTAGAAATGTTGATTATGAGAGCCATTGGCATATAAATAAGAAGTTCAAGCATTAGGCTCAACATCTCAAAAATGTTGAGATTTTTGGATTTTCTGGTTGTTTAAGATTCAAATATGAGGAAGTGCTCACATTGGTAAAGTTTTTGCTTGAACATGCATCTGTGCTGGAAAATGTGGTCATTCAAGTTAAAAATCAGAAATCACAACAAGATCTTGGGGTAGTGAGCTCACGCATGCTGCTTGAAGTGGCCCAACGACTTCAAAGGTTTCACAGAGCTTGTAAGCATGCTGCGGTGTTACTCAGTTATCAAGAAGAAGAAGAAGAAAAGCGGCAAAAGGAAGCAGTTAGAGTAACAACAAAATGTATTCACGTTGGCCATATGGATGACTGATTGAGATAGGAACACTTTAAGCCACAACATCAACAACCTTGATCTGTTGCTGGTAATGTCTAATGTAAGCTTTTCAGTGTTTTGAAGCAAGTTCTGGGGTTGTATTTTGTTTGGAAATTGTTCTACGAGGTTGAGCAACGTTTTGTTGCAGGAAAATCCTATTTACTTATGTAATGTCGTTTTAAGGAATCCATATTGAATCACATGACAGCGACATCCCCCCGTGGGCTTTTTATTGAAGAGCGCATTTCTTGTCATAGGAGCATCCGAGAATGCTTGGGACATTATAAACTCCACAACCTCTGAAAAGTTTTAGTGATTGGGCCTCCTAATTTACTTTTAAGCTTCAATGCTATTATATTTAATCGTATGCAAGTATCTTGACTTAGAATGATATTGCCTTTTATGGGTTGATGATTGATTGAAGTCGCAGGATTTGGGATGGTTCAATAGAAGGAGATGGCTTATTCTATTAGCTTCCCCCAATTACATGATATACGCAACTGGAGTATGAGATATATCGAATTCAGGGGCGTGACTTATAATCAAAATTGTTGTGTAGTTGTCCAATACTGGTGCAATCGATGGTAAGGTATAATATAAGACGTCACACCCCGAACCCTGAGCACGCGAACATCCCTCGACGATCGATTAAAAATGTGACGTCCCAGGACGCGTTGCCGACCCAGTCTTTTTATCTTTCGATTAAACGCATGCGGAAGCAATTAAAATAAACACCCAGTCAATAAACAAACAATAGGGATAGTAAAACGCAACAACTATGGCCGAAAACAATATATTTATTTGTCCACTGTTATCCCTAGAAAATTTAATAATTACAAGCCTTTCTACGGCCACTTCCTATTGACCCTCTCAAAAACCTTCAGGGGTTAGGGTTAACCTAAACTTCACTAATGTCAGGGTCAGCCAAAAAGTGTCGCATCTCGTGCCCACCACATCCACACTCGGTAGATCTCCATGCTACGGCCCTGAAAAATGTTAACCCACAATGGGGTGAGATAAAATCTCAACGAGTTAAAATCCTTAAATCTCGATTAGGACGTAAATTCGTCTTGAAGGCAGTCTAAACATGCAACGGCATACAATCTTACCTTGCCTTGGCACACCCCTGCATATTAGTACGTCACATATGCCATTATAAATACAACAAGCATAATCAATAATCAGAATACATAACTCCCGTGCACCAAGCATCCACATGGGTCCTGATTATAAGGTAAAACTCGTTTTGGCACGTCCCATACCATGCCTAACAGTTTCACCCCATAATCAAGCGCATGCGTCACAATCATTTACACATGTTTCGATTATTACAACCCCTCAGGCCACGGCTAATACACGAGTTGGCGGTCTTCTGGCATGACCGGGCATCGTCCCGTCCCATCGAGCACAGCATCATCCAAAACCCCCGCCTAGACAGCATTCCATAAAGGAGCATCGGTCCGGCCTCAACCGCAACTCGGCATCCGGACCCCCACCAGGCATCAAATAAAAATCAGGCATCGTCCCCAAACTCCCGTTGGGTGACGAGTTAAATTATATGACCACACAAGCATGCCAACACTCAAGCCAATTTTTATCTTCCGTCAATTAGCCAAGTGTAAAAAGAGTTCGTGCTTAAATAACAAATCTCGGAAAATCTTTACATTTAAAATTCTGGTAAAATAATCGCACGGAGTCACCTCTTTGAAATCAACCCATCAAACCTTGCACACTTTCATTTTAATTTTCATTTTAAAACATCATTGCCCCTTTTATCATGTAAAATAGGGCGTCTAAACACGGCACCTCAAAGTTTGCTATTTTCTTACCAATAAACCATATTTGAAAAATAACATTTAAAATACATGATATGGGTAATATCATGGCTCTAATACCATTGAATGGACCTAGATTTAGAATCAGGGAGAACAAAGTCAGTTTCCTGCAGGTATGCCTTCCCACAGTGGGCGAACAACATTATATCAAGCCCTTCAGGGACAGTCTTTTAGCAGAAAACTACTATGCTCTTTAGTTCAGAGCCTAGAGACACCCAAGTAGAACTAGGATGGTAACATTTGTAACTACCCGAGCTACATTTCTTAGAGGATCCTACCAAGCTGAAGAAGAAGGAGGAATTTAGAAAGCCATGGAGAGAATTTCACAAAAACACTCATTTTACTTCAAGGGACTCTGTCCAACACAATACATCATCCTCGCCTTTTATAGGCAATCAGGGAGAACAAAGTCAGTTTCCTGTAGGTATGCCTTCCCACAGTGGGCGAACAACACTATATCAAGCCCTTCAGGGACAGCCTTTTAGCATAAAACTATTCTGCTCTTTAGATCAGAGCCTAGAGACACCCAAGTAGAACCAGGATGGTAACATTTGTAACTACCCAAGCTGCATTTCTTAGAGGATCCTACCAAGCTGAAGAAGAAGGAGGAATTTAGAAAGCCATGGAGAGAATTTCACAAAAACACTCACTTTACTTCAAGGGACTCTGTCCAACACAATACATCCTCCTCACCTTTTATAGGCAATTAGAGGTTACAAACAAGCAAGGACCAAAACACACGGGTCCTAAACAGACAAAGGCTTCCGAAAATTTCGGTCAGGAATTATTCTTACGGTATGAACAGTGAACAGTGAACAGTGATTTCCCTAGCCTACTGCTACAGTAAAAGTGAACAGTAACTTGCTACAGTACTTGTACGGACTTTGGTCTTTCAGCGGTCTCATCCATCACAAGCATTATAACTGTAGTCTGAGTCATCTGAGTTGTGTTCTGTTGCTAGAAGATGTGCATCGTATTTTTGTTCAAGTGCTTCGAGATCTTCTGGTGTGAGGATCTAGTTCATCCGATGGGATGAGGATGCTTCTTCTTGAGGATATGTTGCAGATGCCAGTTCTTGCTCCCAATCTGTATTGTCATATGTTGTGTCGGCAGGAAGATTTGGTGAGGCCAATTGGATGGTTGTGCATAAAAGGATGTGTCCATGCCTTGAGATAAGGACAAAGGTCCTTGATCATAGGGGTCTTGGGAAAGAGGACCTCCCCATGTAGCATAGGGGTCTTGAGAAGACTATGCTTGAGAAGACTGAGCAATGTCATCTTTGTCTGCCATTTGGTGATCTTGTGATAATGCAGCTTGTCTGAATTCTTCAAGCGCTTCTTTGGCTTCTGGTGCGAGGTTATAATGATCCCATGTTGTGGGTACATCATAATTCCATGCATCTGGAGGAATGATCTTGTTTTCCTGGCATAAGATTCTCTGAAGTTCTCGATATTGGTGCTCACAACAACCAACAGGACCTGGCTAGGATTTATGAACTCGAGTGTCTTTGTTGTCTACCGAGGTTTATAGGATGTGGTACTTATATTCTGTGGATCATCGATAATGTGGCCATTATTTGTGAAAAAATGCCATGGACATCGAAAGAACAGAATGGTGTGAACTTCAGGGTTTGGTGTTATGGTTCTCAGTTCTTTCTCAAGAAGCCATTTCTAGTGAGTTGGAGGATAAAACCAATTGAGGAAATCTAAAAGATTTTTGTCATTTTCATTTTTAATCTTACCTTTGGGAAGCCTAAATATCCTGGTGAGGTTGGCAATGAATCTTCTGGTTGGAATTTCAATAGCTATCAAGTACTTATTGGTTAAGTACCATAATAACCATCGAAGTTGGTCAGGAAAATCATATTCTTTCCAGATTAGAGGGTGTATGAACGGATAATCTGCATTTAATCCAAAAGGATAGAGGATGGAACCTCCATTGAACCTGAACAAATCTGCGTGGCATTGCCACATGAGTTTATCCAGATTTTCAGTGAGACTGTCATTCTGGATATATTCAATGATTTCCTGGGGATATTTCCAACTTGGCCAATCTTTGATCTTCTCGATCTTATATTTTTCACCATATTGCCGCATATGAAAAGCACGTCTCATAACGTACATGTTAATTTCAGCTGGTGCTTTTGGTCTTGAGAGGAAGTCAGCAAGCACATTTTTGTCTCCAGCAATATGCTTGGTTTCAAAAAAATATTTTGAAAACTACTCAGCCCATCGAAGCAGCTGGGAATTTGGAACCTGCTTCTGTTTGAATTTGGTCATCTGAGGGAAAGATGCCATATCCAATTCAACTAGGAAGTGATGGCTAATAAGATGGAATTTAGACTTTTTTATTCCATTTTTCACCGCCAAGATTTCTTTAAAAGTGGAATGATAATGCATTTCAGCCTGTGAAAATTTTCCACTTTTGTATGCACACAGATGTCTCTTACGATCAATTTCTTCGAATAAGACGGCAGCCTAATATTCATCACTAGCATCAGTCTAGAGGATTCTTTTTCCTTTTGATGGAATTTTTAGTGGAGGAAGAGACTGCATGATCTCTTTGAGTTCAGCGACTGCACTAGTCTGAGATTTTCCCCAAGGTGGGGGATTCTTTTTCAACATTGTCTGCAATGGGATTAGCAGTTTTGCAATGTGTGGAACAAAATCCCTGAGATAAGTAATTATCCCAAGAAATTGTTGAACTTGCTTTCTTGTAAAGTTTTCTTCAGGAAATTTCAGCAATTCTTGAGCAATATGTGGCCTTGGATAATATGTTGCTTTGTTAAGGTGCATACCAAGAAATTCAATTTCCGTCTGGGCGATATTCATCTTTCTCTGGGAAAGCATGATGCCGTGCCTTTTTACAATTTCTGCAAGCTGCTCAAGAAGTTGGCAGTGTGACTGTTCATCAGGACTGTAGAGTAAGATATCATCAATATAAACTGCTGCGCTTGCCAGGATTGGCTGGAAAATTCGACACATTGCTTTTTGAAACAAGGATGGAGCAACTTTTAGGCTGAAAGGAAGAACTTTCCATTGGAAATGTTGGTTTGGGATACAAAACCCTGTCTTGGGTCTATCTTTAGGATGAATGCCCAATTGCCAAAATCCGGCTTTGAGATCAAATTCGGAATAAATTTGGGCTTTGGATAATCCAGCAAAATGAGAGTTTCTGGAAGGTAAAGAGAATTTATCATTTTTGAGAAAAAGATTAAGTGGCTGATAATTAATTACCAGTCTCATTTTTCCTCTGTTTTGCTCAGCACGCTTGTTGACATAAAAAGCTTCACAAGCCCATTGAGAATGTGAGACCTCAATAAGGCCTTGTTGCAGCAATTCTGAGCATTCCCTTTGGGCCAAAATCAAGTGTTCTGGATTCATTCCCATATGACTCGCCTTGGTTGGATTAATATCTTCATTTTTCTTGAAAGGGAGGCAAACAAAGAATTCTGGATTTTTCCATAAAGGATGGGAACATTTCTCAGCAAATTCAGAATGAAATTCCGAATAGGATTCCAGCAACTTTTGCATGATCGGATCTAGCAGACTCATTTCAATGGAGAAAAGCCTTTGAATATTGACAAATTCAGAAAATTGGTCTTTATACTTAAGACATTTTCCAAGGATGATGCGAAGTTGAGAAATTTGAGTCATGATATCCCAACCAATGATCAAATCTTTGTTGGGAAGATGGGAGCCAAAGATTTTTGTGGTTATGGAACACTGTGGGAAAAACTGAACAGTTATGGGAGTAGTTCTCACATTTGTAGAGAAAGTATCTCTTGAGGCAGAGTTGAAATTCTAGACGCAAGAAGTCCAATATTCTTCAAGAAGAACTTTAGTGTCTAAAATTGAAGAAGCAGCTCCAGTGTCTATGAGGGCAATGACAGTGATTGGTTTAGCAAACTTTGAAGTGAATATTTTCAATGGAAAATGAGGACAATGAGTTTGGCTTGAAAATATGTCAGTTCTTTCTTCTGAAGCGGTGAGAGATATGTGAAAGATATCTTCAGGATCAGAATCTGAATCAATATCACTAGGAGTTTGATAACAAGGGATAACGCAAAGAGTTTGTTCACATGGTTCTTCATCCACAGAAAACAAAGATTCGATATCATCATTTCCAAGAGAAATACCAGTTTCATTCTCTATATGATGTATCAAATGATTCTGACCTTTTTTCGCCTGGGGACAATTTTTGGCAAAATGTCCTTTTTTGTTGTAGGTGAAGCATCGGTTCGACTTTTTATGGCTTGAGTGATCTTTCCGTTTGCGTGGATATTCCCATGTCCATTATGGTGCTGTTCGTCTTGCTCTTACTTTTCATGGTCGAAAAGGTTTGCCAGTTGTGGCAAGAATTGCTTTTTGGCACCATAACGGACATGGAAATATCTACGCAAACGGAAAGATCGCTCAGGCCATAAAAAGTCGAACTGATGCTTCACCTGCAACAAAAAAGGACATTTTGCCAAAAATTGTCCCAAGGTGAAAAAATGTCAGAATCATTTAATACATCATATAGAGAATGAAACTGATATTTCTCTTGGAAATGATGATATCGAATCTTTGTTTTCTACAGATGAATAACCATGTGAACAAACTATTTGCGTTATCCCTTGTTATCAAACTCCTAGTGATACTGATTCAGATTCTGATCCTGAAGATATCTTTCACATATCTCTCACCCCTTTAGAAGAAAGCACTGACATATTTTCAAGCCAATCCTGTGAAAATATTCACTTCAAAGTTTGCTAAACCAATCACTGTCATTGCCCTCATAGACACTGGAACTGCTTCTTCAATTTTAGACACTAAAGTTCTTCCTGAAGAATATTGGACTTCTTGCGTCCGGTATTTCAACTCTGCCTCAGGAGATATTTTCTCTACAAATGTGAGAACTACTCCCATAACTGTTCAGTTTTTCCCACAGTGTTCCATAACCACAAAAATCTTTGGCTCCCATCTTCCAAACAAAGATTTGATCATTGGTTGGGATATCATGACTCAAATTTCTTAATTTCGCATCATCCCTGGAAAAAGTCTTAAGTATAAAGACCAATTCTCTGAATTTGTCAATATTCAAAGGCTTTTCTCCATTGAAATGAGTCTGCTAGATCCGATCATGCAAAAGTTGCTAGAATCCTATTCGGAATCTCATTCTGAATTTGCTTAGAAATGTTCCCATCCTTTATGGAAAAATCCAGAATTCTTTGTTCGCCTCCCTTTCAAGAAAAATGAAGATATTAATCCAACCAAGGCGAGTCATATGGGAATGAATCCAGAACACTTGATTTTGGCCCAAAGGGAATGCTCAGAATTGCTGCAACAAGGCCTTATTGAGTTCTCACATTCTCAATAGGCTTGTGAAGCTTTTTATGTCAACAAGCGTGCTGAGCAAAACAGAGGAAAAATGAGACTGGTAATTAATTATCAGCCACTTAATCTTTTTCTCAAAGATGATAAATTCTCTTTACCTTCCAAAAACTTTCTTTTGCTGGATTATCCAAAGCCCAAATTTATTCCAAATTTGATCTCAAAGCCGGTTTTTGGTAATTGGGCATTCATCCTGAAAATAGACCCAAGACAGGGTTTTGTATCTCAAACCAACATTTCAAATGGAAAGTTCTTCCTTTCGGCCTAAAAGTTGCTCCATCCCTATTTCAAAAAGCAATGTGTCGAATTTTCCAGCCAATCCTAGCAAACGTAGCAGTTTATATTGGTGATATCTTACTCTACAGTCCTGAT
This sequence comes from Eucalyptus guilfoylei, assembly GCA_016097605.1. Lineage (NCBI taxonomy): Eukaryota > Viridiplantae > Streptophyta > Magnoliopsida > Myrtales > Myrtaceae > Eucalyptus > Eucalyptus guilfoylei. The sequence goes on along the minus strand of CM027864.1, from coordinate 26,407,002 downwards.
GAACAGTCACACTGCCAACTTCTTGAGCAGTTTGCAGAAATTGTAAAAAGGCACGGAATCATGCTTTCCCAGAGAAAGATAAATATCGCCTAGACGGAAATTGAATTTCTTGGTATGCACCTTAACAAAGGAACATACTATCCAGGGTCACATATTGCTCAAGAATTGCTGAAATTTCCTGAAGAAAACTTTACAAGAAAGCAAGTTCAACAATTTCTTGGGATAATTACTTATCTCAGGGATTTTGTTCCACACATTGCAAAACTGTTAATCCCATTGCAGACAATGTTGAAAAAGAATCCCTCATCTTGGGGAAAATCTCAGACTAGTGCAGTCGCTGAACTCAAAGAGATCATGCAGTTTCTTCCTCCACTACAAATTCCATCAAAAGGAAAAAGAATCCTCCAGACTGATACTAGTGATGAATATTGGGCCGCCGTCCTATTTGAAGAAACTGATGGTAAGAGACATCTGTGTGCATACAAAAGTGGAAAATTTTCAGAGGCTGAAATGCATTATCATTCCACTTTTAAAGAAATCTTGGCGGTGAAAAATGGAATAAAAAAGTTTGAATTCCATCTTATTGGCCATCACTTCCTAGTTGAATTGGATATGGCATCTTTCCCTCAGATGACCAAATTCAAACAGAAGCAGGTTCCAAATTCCCAGCTGCTTCGATGGGTTGAATGGTTTTCAAAATATTCTTTTGAAACCAAGCATATTGCTGGAGACAAAAATGTGCTTGCTGACTTCCTCTCAAGACCAAAAGCACCAGCTGAAATCAACATGTACGTTATGAGACGTGCTTTTCATATGCGGCAATATGGTGAAAAATATAAGATCGAGAAGATCAAAGATTGGCCAAGTTGGAAATATCCCCAAGAAATCATTGAATATATCCAGAATGACAGTCTCACTGAAAATCTAGATAAACTCATGTGGCAATGCCACGCGGATTTGTTCAGGTTCAATGGAGGTTCCATCCTCTATCCTTTTGGATTAAATGCAGATTATCCGTTCATACACCCTCTAATCTGGAAAGAAGATGATTTTCCTGACCAACTTCGATGATTATTATGGTACTTAACCAATAAGTACTTGATAGCTATTGAAATTCCAACCAGAAGATTCATTGCCAACCTCACCAGGATATTTGGGCTTCCCAGAGGTAAGATTAAAAATGAAAATGACAAAAATCTTTTAGAATTCCTCAATTGGTTTTATCCTCCAACTCATTGGAAATGGCTTCTTGAGAAAGAACTGAGAATCACAACACCAAACCCTGAAGGTCACACCATTCTGTTCTTTCGACGTCCATGGCATTTTTTCACAAATAATGGCCACATTATCGATGCTCCACAGAATATAGGTACCACATCCTATAAACCTCGGCTAGACAACAAAGACACTCGAGTTCATAAATCCTATCCAGGTCCTGTTGGTTGCTGTGAGCACCAATATCGAGAACTTCAGAGAATCTTATGCTAGGAAAACAAGACCATTCCTCCAGATGCATGGAATTATGATGTACCCACAGCATGGGATCAATATAACCTCGCACCAGAAGCCAAAGAAGCGCTTGAAGAATTCAGACAAGCTGCATCATCACAAGATCACCAAATGGCACACATAGATGACATTGCTCAGTCTTCTGAAGCACAGTCTTCTCAAGACCCCTATGCTACATGGGGAGGTCCTCTTTCCCAAGACCCCTATGATCAAGGACCTTTGTCCTTATCCCAAGGCATGGACACATCCTTCTATGCACAGCCATCCAATTGGCCTCAGCCAAATCTTCTTGCCAACACAATAGATGACAATACAGATTGGGAGCAAGAATTGGCATATGCAACATATCCTCAAGAAGAAGCATCCTCATCTCATCGGCTGAACCAGATCCTCACACCAGAAGATCTCGAAGCACTTGAACAAAAATATGATGCACATCTTCTAGCAACAGAACACAGCTCAGATGACTCAGACTACAGTTATAATGCTCATGACGGACGAGACCGCTGAAAGACCAAAGTCCGTACAAGTTTACTGTAGCAAGTTACCATTCACTTTTACTGTAGCAGTAGGCTAGGGAAATCATTGTTCACTGTTCATACCGTGCGAATAATTCCCGACCGAAATTTTCGGAAGCCTTTGTCTATTCAGGACCTGTGTGTTTTGGTCCTTGCTTGTTTGTAACCTCTAATTGCCTATAAAAGGCGAGGATGATGTATTGTGTTGGACAGAGTCCCTTGAAGTAAAGTGAGTGTTTTTGTGAAATTCTCTCCATGGCTTTCTAAATTCCTCCTCCTTCTTCAGCCTAGTAGGATCCTCTAAGAAATGCAGTTCGAGTAGTTACAAATGTTACCATCCTGATTCTACTTGGGTGTCTCTAAGCTCTGAACTAAAGAGCAGAGTAGTTTTCTACTAAAAAGCTGTCCCTGAAGGGCTTGATATAGTGTTGTTCACCCACTATGGGAAGGCATACCTGTAGAAAACTGACTTTGTTCTCCCTAGTTCTAAGTCTAGGTCCATTCAATGCTCAAACGATCAGAATTAAGTGTAAGCTCATCCAGTAAAACAAGCACAAAATTCCACTTAATGGCTAATCCGTCATTAATTATGTTAATCGCAATTAATTAAGCTAATCGTGATTAAGTAGGCTACTTACTATTAATTAAACTAAACTTAATTAATTAATCTAACCATGATTAATTAATCTAATCATAATTATTTAAACTAATCGCACTTAAATTTAATCTAAACCATCATTAATTGCAATCAAAACTAAACTAAAATTTGTAAATACTACCCGTCATTAATATTAAACTAACCACCCCCTACATGTAATTAATACCCTAATCCACAATAAGGAAGTTAACTCACAGGTTTTCCGGCGACGGTGAGCTTGCAGCGACGGTGGCGCGACAGCGGCGCGACGGCATCGAGAACTTGACCCTCGCCGCTCGAATGGCGGCGGTTTGGTGAAGTCGAGCTCACAGCCAAGGGCGCTCGGCTTGGGTGGATGGTGTGCAACGGTGAGGATGATGGTGGCATGGTGGTGGTGGAAATGGGGGGGGGTGATGAACAAGGAAAGAAGAAAAGGGAGAAGATGATGACGTTAGAGAAAATGAAAGCAAAGAAATGGAGGGGAAGAAGATGGGGGTGCTGTGACAGAAAGGGAGAATGCGTGAGGGGGAGAAGAGAAAGAGAGAAGGAAGAGAGAAAGAAAAGAAGAAGGGAGGGGGTTGTCGTGAGGAGGAAGGGGGGAAGAGGAGAAAGAAACAATAAAAAATGGAGGGGAAGTTGGGGGAAAATTGTGGCAGAAGGGCTGGCGTGAGCAAGAAGAAAGAGGAGAAAAAGGGGGGTGGAAATTTCGGTAGAAAGAGGGGGAAACGTGAGGGAGAAGAGAGAGAGAAGAGAGAGAGAAAAAGGGAGAAGAAAGAGAGGGAAAGGAAATTTCGTGAGAATGAGGGGGGGGGGGAGAGAGAAAAATAATAATAATAATATTCTTATTATTATTTTATTTTATCTTTTTTTTTTCTTTCCTTCCGGTCTCCGATTTTTCATTCGACAATTTCTTTTCCGAAATTTCAGACTCGCCAATAGTTTGACGGACGATGAGACGACGTCCAATAATTAAATATGGAAACCCTCGAAAATTCGATACCTGCAATTGAATTAAATTGTATGGTTAAAATCAATCGAACACGACTTTAGTACAACCTAATCTATCGGGTGGCTTTTAGGGGTTCTCGCACGGTTGACCCGTGGCCAATAGTTTTTGATCCACGTTTGTGCATCGCATGGTTGACCCGTGGCCAATAATTTTCGATCCACGTTTATGCATCTTCAAATCGCGGACAACCCTCGGTTTTCATGTAATCACGAGAATTTATTTACATACCCTGAATATAAGATCAATAGAAAATCGATTTATCATCGTTTGACGTGAATATTGTAATCGTGAACCAATTACATACTTCTGTTGAATTGATTCATATCCGTTCACTAATTAATTTATACAACGTAGTATTGACCATTTTCAATCCTTATGGTCAAGCGGTCTCTTCTTGATTGAATTCTCTTATCTTTCACGTTTTAACCCTTTACGACCTCACCCAATGGATTAGTTAACTCGTGAGTGATCAGTTCAGAGTAAAATAACCATAAGTGCGTCGATGAAATAACCATTTCATATATTTCGAAATAAGGCCAAATTTCAGGATATCACATAAGAGGTGGATGCGGCTCTGGCTCCGGCTCCGTCACCGTTAAATATGCGTGATGTGGATACTGAAAGAGTTGGAAACATTAGATAAAACTCAATTTTTTAAAAAATATGAATTGTAGTATATGTACTGTTAAAGAAAATGAGTTTCTTACTTTAAGTATATTTTTTTCATGAGTAATACTTCAACAAATCAATGCAAACGACGGACAGAGGGTAACGAGAGTTTTCCACATATGGTTTTTTTTGGTCAAAATTCCACATATGGTTTATAGTATAAGTTATGGTACCGTAATGTCAGTCAATACAGGGTCAATAAGAATTAGAATTAGTTTTGATTAGACTTTTTGGAGTCAGCATTGATCAAATAATGGGAGATATAAGAGTGCTTGATATGAGTCAATCTCCCTTATAAAAATTTTACAAAGGTTTTTCTTCTAGTCCCGCAACTTTTATCAAGCAAATTGTAATCCAATGCTTCAATTTTTTTATGGATATAATAACCGTATTATTGAGAAGTAAACTTAAATAAGTTATATCCATTTAATCTATTCTATAATAAATTGAATTGAATTTTATCTTTACTATCTTCCATAAATTTGGCTATAATGTTCCGTGCTATGCCATGAAAAAAAGAAAAACACTTTAATGAATTGATTCAGTTAAAGGATGTTGTGTTCATCTTTCTATTTTCTCTATTTCTCCACTCTCCCACTATTTCGATTAATTTCATTTTATCTTCATCAACAAATGATGCACTCTCCCACTCACTCACTCCCCCCGAAAAAAAAAAAAGAAAAAGAAATCTTAGTGAAGAATATAAGAATCCATAACAAAATGGCACTGATTCAAATGTTCTATTAATAGTTTTAGTTGTGAAATTGGATATGTATAACATTAAATAAGAATGGTCGAATAAAATTACGTCGTAGTTAAATTTGGATGGGTAAATCAATTAAATTGTATTTATTTTTTTTGTAAATTTGGCCATAAAATTTTTTGCTATTCGTTATTAAAATATTCACTTTATTTAATGAGTCAATTCAATTGAAGGATACGGTGCTAATCTTTGTATTGTCGCACCTTCGCCACTCTCCCGCTATCTTTATCACTTCACTTTTCTCTTCATCAACTACTGATACATACCCGTACTTTGTCCACTCTCACTATCTAATCTAAACTATCTTTTATATTCATATTGTGAGTGAAGACAATAAGAATGCGTAACCATATGGCATTGGTTAGGAAAATCTTTCTCGAGCTATTATTTTAAATTCCTCAAATGGATAAAATATGGAATGAATATGACGTTAAATAAGAATGACTGAAATAAAGTATTATTTTATCTCGTAATGGAGTTTCGATGGAGTAATTGAAAAATGTTTCCACGGTAGAAAGGGAGAAAGGGGAGAAAATTGAGTTTAGAAGGATTATTTGGTTGGTTAGAGGATAGAGATACTTTTGGTAATAGAGAAAAAGCTATTTGATCGGGCAAAGGAGGGGGTTATTTTCAACAATTAGAAAATGTTGGAAACAATTTCTTATTGTAAATAACCCTGCATTTTTCTAAAGACAGAGATTGATTCAAGGTTCTAAATGACAACAAATTTTCAGTAAGATAACTAATGGGAGGATGGCAATTCAACGTTTTGAAGTAATTCAGGGACCCAATCAAATTTGTTCAAAAATTAGGAGCGACATTGCACATTAAACATAGATTGAGGTATCTAATTACATTGATCAAAAATTCAAGGATGATAATTATACATGTAAAAAGATTTAGGCACTTTTAGTAATATTATCCTTTTAGGCTGCATTTGATAGTTTGTATTTGAGTTTGGATAGGATAATAAATTATCCCACTCAATGTTTGATGATGTTCTCCTGATAGGGTAAACGCAGATACATTCGGATAAAATGCTACATTAGGACTTCAACATTGGGGATGGGATAAACTCAGACTGGATGAAAAAATTAAGGCTGTATTTAGTCTTCTAGATTTCTAACTAGGATAGAGCTAAGCAGGATATGATATGAAATCTATAAATTTTGTTATATTCTATCTATTGTCTGGTGAATTATAATAATAAAGTCAAATATATTCACATTATATTATGCATATTATTTGGTATAAATGGCATATCAATTTAAATGAACCTCTGTCAGATAAAACCCCAAGCCACCTAATGCATAAGTGTACTAGTTTGAGGATTTTTATAATGAAAAATGAATGTTGGCTAAATTTATCATAGATATATTATTTTGGATTTTCGATGGTATTAACCCAAAAATTAAAAAACAACTTAACAATTCCTCTTATCTTCCAAGAGACTCGTGGAGACACCATTGGGTATTGCTTCGCCAGAAGCAGGGCTGATTGTCGTCACTATCTTCTATCTTCCAACCACACCGTCATCATTGGCTGGTGATCATGTTCTTACGAGTGAGGGTGAGAAGGGTCTAAAGATTATCACCGTGCTAGATTTGCATAGATCACCCTTTTCACCGTCTCTTGTCGCATATGTCGTATGTCCTTCACATCAAGCTTGAACTTTCATGCATGACTCATAAGCGGGCTTTCACCTGCTCGTCTGCGAAGAATGGCCAGCACATCATCAGCTTCCTAGCGACCACACTCCCGACCGCCGAGTTTCACCAACAGCGCATCAAGAAGCCAACAACCACACCATGGTGCAGAACCTCCTCCTATGGGCCCACCCCACAGTGCACCCATTCTCTGCTGTCGCGTCCCTCAGCTCCTCCTATAGGATGGTTTGAGCCTCATATAGGATGAGCTAGTTGGAGATGGAATTTTCGAAGATTTTCAAATGAGAAGGACATGCATTCTCCACTCGGCTCCGGGGGATATAGCGTAGTTGGTAGAGCTCCGCTCTTGTAATTAGATATTGTGATTTTCAATCCTATCTTAAGTTGTAGATTTTCAAAAAATCCCAAAGATTTCAAATCCTATCTTAAATTGTGAATTTTCAGAAAAATTCAAAGATTACAAATCCTATCTTAAATTGCACCACATATGTGAAAAATATCGAGATATTTGAAAGATTTCAAATTTCCCATTATTCTATTCTATTTCAATTGAAATTTGGATGATCAAATGCAGCATTAAAAAAATATATATATATCATGTTACCAGTGGATAGTCTATAGGTGTTGTGGTACAATAACGGCTCATCACCACTTCCTTGTTAACCCATCTTTTTCAGCCCTTCGTCTTGTTTTGATAAAGATCTACTATATTCGAAGTGTCATTTTTGTTTACTTAAATATTGCGTAGGAAAAGAGCAGACGCTTTGCACAAGGGAAGAAATTTAAGAAAAATAGATATGTCAGGAAAAAATTGATTTGAAGTTTCGTCTGTTTAGGAAAATAAACCCGAACCATTTTGCAAGGTAAGAAGGATTTAACTCATCAAATACATGATGAACGTCTGAATTTTTTTTTTTTTCGGTCGGTGCCTGAATTTAAATTTAAAAAGTATTATTTACATAAGAAATTATGGTTCCACTATTAAAAGTCAATTCACTTTCAAATTACAATTTCATAAATAATTTACCATCGCGTGGCTATCACTCAATTAAATAATACGTATGGGTCCTTTTATGGATTTTATCCGTAAAAACTTGAAAAAGGAACTATCTTTTAGATTAGGCGTGTGCTGTAGAAAGATTTAAATCTTAAAACATCAAACCAAGTGGGAGCTGTATCTTGCCGATAAAAATATTCATTCAAGAAATTTAAAGGAAGCAATAAATGAAGCAAAAATTCCAAGTGGTCCCGAAACTTGACATGCAAAAAGCTTATGCGAATCTTAAAGAGAAATACCACAGTTGATTGTCCAACTAGTGGAAGCAAGTCGGAACTGGAGCGAAAGAAGAATAAGCATCTAAAAGGAAATAGAACCCCCAAAAGTTGTCTTTCCTCGCATAAGGAAGGACCTGCCTCCGTGTTTTGAGGAACAAATTCATCAAAAAAGTTGAACACCAAGCAAATTGATCATTGGATTTGCGACGAAGAAATGGCGAATTGGCAAGAGCTGCCACAAGAGATCCTAAAACTCATCGGTTGTCGACTAGCCATAGAAGACTTTTTACCTTTCGGAGGGGTGTGCACCTCATGGCAGTCCGCTGTACGTCGAAAGCCTACTGCCACCAAAGAGGAGTACCAATGCAAGGGGGAAAAGTGCCAAAAAAGTCCTAAACCTTTTGTCTTTATACCGATTTAGTCATAAACCCTTTTTTGGTGCCAATTTAGTCCTAAACACTTTTACGTTGTACCAATTCAGTCATTTCCGGCCAATTTTGGCCGGATTTGCTTATTGGACGCCGGCCGACTAATGTGGCTTGATCGGCGCTGACGTGAACAACTTTTAACAATATTTTAATATTTTTGAATTTTTTCTTTTTTTCTCTTTTTCTCTTTTTTATTTTTTCATTTTTTGTTTTTCTTTTTTTCTTCCCTCTTCTTCCTCCAGCCGATCGTCGGACCTCAGTGATCGGCCAGAGGCAACGGCTAGCGAGGTCGACCTCGCCAGTGGCCGCGAGGGTAGCCTCGCGCTGGGTGGTGAGGCTCGCCCTCGCCGAATCTGGCGAGGGTCGAGCCTCGCCCGACGTATCGCCACCGCGGGGGAAACCAGGCGAAAATCCGAGGCAGGAGCCATGCGACCGAGGACACCCCCGAGCTCCCGTAAAACCCTAGAGACGACGACGACGAGCGGAGGGAGGAAATTTCTAGGTCGAGATTGGGATCGGGGAATGGAGTGGGGAGAGCTGGCCTCACGCCGAGCTGGCGGGGCTCGCCCTCACCGACCCTCGCGGCCACTGGCGAGGTGGCCGGCGAGGTTGACCTCAACCTCGCCGGCCATCGCCTCTGGCCGGTCGCCGAGGTCTGGCGATCGGCTGGAGGAAGAAGAGGGAAGAAAATTAAAAAAATTAAAAAATAAAAAATAAAAGAAAAAATATTAAAAAATATTAAAAAATATTAAAATGTTATTAAAATTTGTTCACGTTAGCCAACCGGCGTCCAGTCAGCAAGATCCGATCAAAATTGGCCGGAAATGACTGAATTGGCACAACGTAAAAAGGTTTAAGACTAAATCGGCACAAAAAAAAAATTGTTTAGGACTAAATCGGCACAAAGACAAAATGTTTAGGACTTTTTGGCACTTTTCCCTGATGCGAGGTGGAAGGCCCTATGAATCATGACTTATGGTTACAATATAGCTGAGTTCTCCAGCCCCTCTACGGGGAGAATTTACCCAGGGCGGTTGCCAGGATCTCCTGCCGAGACCTTGTCTGAACTAGGATGGATGCTCGTGTCAGATGGGAGCAATGAGTACCATATCTTCAATCCACCTTCAAGCATTAGCATCCGACCTAGAGACGTGAAAAACAGACCGCCCGAATGGGACCAAACTGGCTAGTTGGGTTTGGCTTTCAGAAATGCTTGTCTGGTTCCCAATTCCTTGTCCCCTTCCCGATTTTAAAGGAAAACTGGAGCTACTGTGTATTTTTTTTTTCCTTAAAAAAAAACAAAAGTGAACAGCTTTTTTTTCTTCATAACATATAACATTAAGTAGTGGGAAAAAAAGAAAGTGACCGATTCTACTGAACTAACCGGACCAGTGATCAAGTTCAGTTCCGAATTTCACCTTGGAACCACACTGAACTGGAACTAAATCAGGAACTGGTCACCTGTAATTGAGCGCCCCGCTTTGGAGAAGCTTCACCACGAGTCACACCTCACCGTGGAACTGGACGGGATGGAGAGGCTCCAGTGCGGCCCCCATGTGATCAGGATGATGGCATTGTCCTCAAGCCCTTGTATGTCCAGGAGCTCACGGTCATGATCTCTTATACCAAATCACCAGGTTTTGCCTCTCCCAGATCAGGAGAAGATGCGTGGACGGTAGTGAGTTGGGACAAATCTGCGTCGGTTCATCGTCCTTCGACTGATTTATTGCGATGGGCTATTTGTGGCCGTGGATGCGCATGGTCAAATAATGACTCTTAACGAGCGAAAGCATCGCATGGAATTGCGACTAGTTCTAGGGCTGAATTATGTTGAAGGTCTTGGCAGCTTGGACGTTATGTGGTGAAGAGCATGGACCTGTGAAGAGGATCCGAGTTTTCGAATTGATTTGGAGAAGGGAACTCGGAAGAGGTTAAGAGCTTGGGGAACGTCTCTCTTCTTGAAAGTTCAACGCGGAGTCTTGCCTTCCCGAGATCAAGCCATACCATGTCTATTTCATGGATTACAAAGATGAGAAGAAGAAGAGTCACAGCATGGAGGACGGAAAAGTCAGGGACACACTTTGATGCAACTAGCAGTCACATCTATGAAACCGAGTGGTTCCAACCTATTTCTTGAATTTAGGATCCGTTCGTTTCGTGAAAAATGGGCCATTTCCGGAAAATATTTTTTCAGAAGTCATTTTCCAGAAAAATGACAATATTTTTTAGTGTTCGGCTAAAACTTGAAAATGTTTCGGAAAATATTTTCCAGTGTTCGGCTAAAACCTGAAAATGTTAAAGTGAAAAGACATAGATCGTTGGCCCAACATCTAAATCCCACTGTCAAATTGAATGACTGCCAGAAAGGTCATAATATGTCGAGTAGACACTCTTGAAACATCAAGAAATTGCAGCAAATAAAAAAAAAAAAGCCAGAAGTATGAAGTCCAGCACAGTTCCATGCATGAGAGACTGATTTTCTACAGCACATTCTATTAAATACTATGACAGAAGATTGTCTACATGCGCAAGCCCTTTAGAAAACCAAATAGAAACTTCATGAACCTGATTCACCAAGACCATCCCTCGTCCTTTATAAAGAGTATCACAAGCAGTGAAAGGTCTTGGATCATCTCATAAGCCTGCAACAGAAAACATGATTCAATCCACGATTGATTGCTCCAACAGAATACGTCATTCCCAACATTTAATCAAAAAACAAAAAAGAAAAAGTCCACGAGAAAAACAGGAAGGCCGACACGAGCAAATGGGTCCGGTAGTGAAGAGGAAGCAGGGCATGTCGCGGAGATCGAGCACTGCTGGACAAGGGGACGCTCCGCCGTTGCTGATCGCCGGCGTCGAAGGAGGAGGAGGACGAGATCAAAAACCCAGGGTTTCGTGAGGGCAGAGATCCAGCACTGCCAGATGAGGGGATGCTCCACCGCTGCTGATCAGGGCTTCGTGACGGCGGAGATCCAGCATCGCCGGATGAGGGGATGCTCCGCCGCTGCTGATCGTCGGTGTCAAAGGAGGAGGAGGACGAGATCAAAAACCCTAGGTTTCGTGAGAAAGAGGATAGAAATGGCAGCTTCTGGAGTAAAGAAAGAAGATTGCGCGAGAGCCCGTCCATAAGGATGGGAAAAAGAGGAAATCATTTTCCACAATCTCATAAGGAGATTTTCTGTTGACCGGAAAACATTTTCTTTGACCATCTTTTTTCTACCATCCGAATATCGGAAATTCCGGAAAATATTTTCCTGGAAGTTGTTTTCCGCAAAATGAACGGACCCTTAATATTTGAGTTTTTTTTATCTTCCTCAATATGAAGATTTTGATGTCCAACCCAGGTCCAGTATTAAAAACTCAGCCACACATTAATCATTGGGAATCAACATGCATCATGCCATTGACCTGCCCCAGTTCACATCCAGTCAGACCAGTGCAGTATGCACCAGATCCGGTCGATTACATTTACAATGATATTCTTCTCATGACATGATTCTGTATAGAAAAAACTTCTCAAAGTTAAGGTATAGGTATATACAGCGTGCAATAAACAGAATATAAGGCCTAAATTTATATGAGGGAAATTCCAGTCTCATTAGTGAGACCATAAATAGGAAGCCCAAAACAAAATGATTTTACTCACCTGAAGGCACTGACCAGCAACAATTATTTTAGTAGATTCCGATTCTTGCAAAGCATTTCCACGAGCATTTCGCAACACACTCCATACAGACCACCCTAATCAAAAATCATTTTGAAATCTAACTCGGCTTTGATTTGAATCTTATGATCCTCAAGAGCAAGAATATTATTTTTAGAAATTGGATCAGTACTTAATTAGTCGTATCTCCTTTAGTATTTACACCAAACATATTAAAATGAGAATAAGGAGACAAAACTATAAATGAGTTATATTAAATTCATATGGCTCCGATTTAAGTGGTAAAGAAGGTTATAATTTACTATAGTGGGGATATAGATATAATAGAACAAAGAGTGTACATACGAAAGAAAAGAGTGGTCTATATATTAAGCTCTTATAAGTTAAGAAAGTGATTGCTTCCTCCGCGTCACAAGCGCCATTTCCTTTTTTGTCGAAGTGCACATATGAATTCCCTACCATGTGATAATTATGATTTAAGTGTTGAAAGTCAGTTTATCTTTAAATATAATTTCACACGTCATTTTTTTTTTACACATCATTTATTATGTGACAATTACCATAATTTCATGGGTCGCTTTCGTGGAAAAAGAATTTCTTATTGAAATGGTACATAAAGTTTTTTTAAAGTATTAAATATTTTAGGAATTATGATTTGAGTGTTACAAGTGAGTTTACTTTTAAATTACAATTTCATGCATCGTTTACTATGAAACAATTATCATTTACTTAAACATTTTAAGTATGAGCTCCTTATTGGGTTTTATTTGTAAAAACTCAAAGATGAACTATCTCGTAGATATGATATATTCTATAGAAAGATTTGAATCTTATAACATCAAATAAGAGGAAGCTTTATCTTGCCAACCATGACAAAGGAATATCCATTCAAGAAAAAAAAAAAAAATCGAGCCATAAGTTTTGTGAAGCAATTTGTTGAAAGAGGAAGTCGGCTTGGGGTAATCTTACCCTAAAAAGGAAACCGAATTCCCAATAGTGGTCTTTCCTTACATGAGCATGGACCCGCCTCATGTTTTGAGGAATGAATAAATCGAAGAAGTTGCACGCCAGGCGACTTGGTCATTCAATCTATGACTAAGTAATGGTGAATCGGGAAGAACTCCCACAACAGATCCTAGAACTCATCGCTCGAAGGCTAGTCATAGAAGACTTTCTAGCTTTTCGAGGGGTGTGCACATCATGGCGGTCCGCTGCCGCCAAAGAGACGTACAACACCAAGTCGAAAGCCCCGTGGCTCATGAATTATGTGGACAACCAAAGAGCCGAGTTCTGCAGCCCCCCTACAGGGAGAATTTACCCGATGCGGGTGCCAGGATCTCGTATCCGGACCTTGTCTGCACCAGGATGGATCCTCGCGTCACGGGGGGACAAGGAATACCATATCTTCAATCCGCTTTCGCGCGTCAGCATCGAACTCCCTGCCTTGAAGAAGCTTCGCCGCAAGTCACATCTCAGTGTGCAACTCAATGGGCCGAAGAGGCTCCGATGCCGCCATCCCAGAATCAACAGGATCGCGTTGTCCTCAGGCCCTTCTTCATCCAGGAGCTACATAGTCATGATCCATATTCATGAGTGTGTTGGACCACTAGGGTTTGCCTTCCACAGATCAGAAGAAGATGCATGGATGGCAGTGAGTCCAGCGATGCATCTGCGTCGGTCCACCGTCCTTCAACTGATTTTTTACGATGGGCTATTTGTGGCCTTGGATGCGGCTAAGCAAATAATGACCTTTAACGAGAGAAAGCGTCGCATGGAATCGCGACTAATTCTAGGGCAGAACATTTTCGAAGGTCATCCGTATCTCGTTGAATGTTCAGGCTCATTGATGGCGGCATGGACGATATGGGGCGAAGGGTATGGACCCGTGAAAAGGATCCGAGTTTTCAAAGTTGATTTGGAGAAGGGAACTGAGGAAGAGGTCAAGAGCTTGGGGAACGCATCTCTCTTCTTGAATGGCAACTCTTCGTTCTCGGTGGAGTTCAACACCGAGTCTTTCCTCCTCGGGATCAAGCCAAACCACGTCTATTTCATGGATAACGTAGATGAGAAGAAGAAGAGTTACAGCATGGACAACGGTGAGGTTGGGACATACGTCGATGCAACTAGCTGTCACGATTATGCAGCCACATGGTTCCAACCTGATTTTACTACTTTCTTATGACGAATTTTATTTTTCTCTTCCTGAATGCGAAGATTTTGAGGAATCGACTGGAGTAGGCCCATCGTCGCTGTAAAATTTTTTCATGGCTAACTTTGCTGTAATTGCTTTAACATATGAATTGTAAGAAATTAGTGCCACTTTGTACTTGCAATTATTCAGGAGAAGTGCATAAGTGCCACAACTTTCGTATAGCATTTATTTGAGTGCCATAACTTTTTTTTTTCACTTACTTAAGCACCCCATTGGAGTAAAATTGATCATTTGAGTGTTATTTCCGACATATCATACTACGTGGATTTTTTTTTTTTTAAATTTGAATTTTTTATTTTGTTTTTATGTTCCTTTTTCCCTTTTTCTTAAGGGCCAATGGGATCACCGGTGACCCTCGCTAGCCGTGAAATCATTGTAACTTTCCTACGGCACTCATTCGAGTGTTATAACCTTTTTTTAGCTCACTTAAATGCCACATTGGAGTAAAATTGATTGTCATTTCTAATATATCATCCTATGTGAATTTTTAAATTTTTTTGAATAATTTATTTTGTTTATATTTTCCTTTTTCCTATTATTCTAAGGGCCGATGGGGTCATCGATGAACCTCTCTAGCTGTGAAGCCATCGTCCAATCTGCGCAAGGGCCAACTGCTAGCAAGACCACAAAGGCCCTCGCCAGACAGCTACGGCGGGCCTGCCTAGGGCCTTCTGTAGTGTCAAAGACTTGCAATTCAGCAGCAGAACTGGCATGTCTTCTACCTTCAGAGGCCACATAACCTACTCACGTCAAAAGGTAAGGATAGATCATAAAATCAAAGTTTGAAAAGGGTCATTGTTGTTTTAGCAAAGTATAACTGGAATGCCCGAATATTGATGGAACTCCTCTTAAGTACATCACAAGCCAGTACCTTTTCTCATATAAAATTCCATTAAAATAAAACCTGAGCACCCATAAGCTTTGGCAGAATAATGTCCCCTACCCCAAAAGAAAAACTACTTGGAAAAAATAATGTCCATTAGGAAGCAAAACGATTATGCTCACCCGAAGGCACCAAGCACCAAAAAGAATTTGAGTGGCATTCTGCAGCTGGCAAAGCATTTCCTTAAGCAGAGAGCAATCTAATTTGACCGGACTGTCAAAATCTAATTCGGCTTCTACTAGGATGGCGCTTCAATAATTCTTATTATCTCATTAAACAAATCCACTCTCACACGCAATGAAAGCAAACAAGTGAGTCCAAATCTCCAAAGGGGATTCCACGACAGGAGAACCCATAATCAACTCTCTCAAAACTTTTCGATTGAATTCCTTTAAACTTTTCGATTGAATTCCTTTATTCCCTGGCATTATCAATTTCAAGTATTCGAGAACAGGGCTATCCATCAAAATCTTTGCAAGCACATCATCGCTCACATTATGAATGGACAAGGATTTAAGCGAACTCCAACTAATACTATCGCTGGACAAGAAACGACAGCCTCTCAAACATAGCTCAGTCGATGAAGAGCAATTATTGAGCAATGGGGACAATGTGTAACCCTTCCACCAAATAATTTTAGGACTCGATTGAAACAATTTGACAAGTTTTAGGACTTGATTGCAATTTTTGTAAGTTTTAGGACTCAATTGTATCTTCGTGACAAGTTTTAGAACTTCTATTGCATTTATCCCTTATGTTTTTTATTCGTCCATGTATTTTTTTTCGAAAAAATGCAGCTTTAATTTGCCGGCAAAAATTCACTTGTCAACAGGCTGGAGTCATTAGATCAAATCCAACAGAAAGGAGAAACTACAGCTGATAGTCTCTCTGTCCAACTCAATAATTAAAAACGCAGAAAGTAGAGCTGCATGCACAACCAAAGTAGAACTTTACGTTACTAGGGCACTCTGAAAAATCTAAACATTTAAATACTCTCTAATTCAGACCCGAAAAATAAGGAAAACCGGTGTCATTGAGCCACTGGTTACCTTGAATGAAAGACTCGACAGTGAACTGATTCGCCATTGTTGAGCTCGTAATAACTTTGTACCCGGGCCATTTCACTCGGTCACTCATGTTTGAACCCGGGCCTCTATTCTGGTACTCCCCATAGAAGAGAGTGCTCAACCCAGCTGAGCCGTGGAACTCCAACCACCCAGCTGGGTCAACCAGGTCGCTAATGTACGATTCCATGATCACTGTCCTCGAGAATTCCTTCCACGGACGGCCAAGAAATGTCTTAAATGATGACTGTACAGGTGCAAGGTCTGGTGCGGCTGCAAAGTTGCAGCCAAGGAACGACATCCCGGTTTGCCCTAGCGGATCTTCTCTGCCCTGGGCAGTGAACACATTCGCCTGTCCCTCGTTTGGTTTGCGCGCATACAAGTTGCAATTCTGGAAAACCACCGCCGCATCTCCAAATATAAAATCGATAGTGCCATATATATCGCAATCGCGATAGAACTGGCGATGACTGTGCACATACATCGTGTCTTGGTAGCTCGAGAAGTTACACTGGAAGAACGCTGACTTGTCCGACCTGCTCCGAAAAGCCGCTGCCTGACCCTTCTTGGGGCCCGCAAAATTCTCAAAGGTAATCCCCTTAGCGAGAAATCCATCACCCTCAATAGCTGCAGATAGAGGAAATAACATTAATTATTATTGATTTAATTACGTATCCTTTAGGTCAACATAATTGAGAGCAACTGGCATAACAGAATTCTAAGATTGATCTGTCAGCCAATTACCCTTTTCAATAGTTAAGCAAGATAATCTTATTTTAGAGTGGTTTTTTGTTTCAGTTTTGGAAAAATGAAAATCAGTGTATATACAAGTATATGTACCAAAGTACAAGAAACACCTTAGTATCAAAAAATGGTATATTAATAAAAAGAACACCCCTAGGTCTTATTACTATATGATAAGAATGTAAGTGGCGTTGATAACTTTCTTAATGGTACAATGAATAACGAGAAACATGGTGAGCGCAAAAGACATACAAATAACGAGCAAATTCATAAATTCACTTGCGAAAGAACAAATGGTGGCCGATTGGCAAGTAGAGCAATTTGTTTTTGGATCTGAAATAAATATTTATTTTCTATTTGATTAGGAATTGAGTTTTAAGAACTCACCAACGGTGGCTGACCAGTAAGCATTCCACCCATCGTCGTAGTTCCGGTTGCCCTTGATCAATGTCTTCTCGATCCCGTCGCCTACAAACATGAGGTTGGTCTTTGTTTTGCTCACCGTGACATACTCCATATAGTCCCCCTCTTTGATGTAGATGACAAACCTGTACAAAAAAGGAAAATTGGTGAACACGGAAGGGGAGGTTTTTATAATTTAAAACATAATAACAATATTACCATAACTTTTCACCCAAAAAAAAAAAAAAAAAAACAATATCACCATAACATCAAAGATCTCGTTTTCAAAGTTGCCAGTGAAAGGGAAGTGAAAAACATAATGAGAAAACTACTATTTCATATATCTTGATTTAGTTGTTGTCCTGTCACAAATAGTCCTCCATTTGTGGAATTTTCTTTTTTATTTAGTCATATTCATTCCTTCTTATTTATGTACACCTCTCCCTACATTAATGAAAACGAAGTAGTGAAGAAGAATAAGTTTCATCTCCATTCCACTCTTCTCATTTCCAATGAACAAAGTCACTAGTTATATTAGTAGCGGCAATCGGAAAACCCCTTGGCTGTATCAGAAGTGGGAAAATAATCCGTTTTATAGTATTTGCAATTTGAAAAAATAGACAAATACAAGTAATTGATTGTTGATGTTGTAAAAGTCCCTTGCTTTATAGTTAAATCACATTTATTAAAAAATGGAACCCTATTCATGCAATGAAAGAATAAGTATTGACATCTAAATGAACTAGGACATCGTTCTCTAAATAAGCTGACTATAATTCGACCTAAGTATTTGATAACGATTGTCAAAAGACAAATCTCATCAATGACGTTTATATGTAGTTCTTTTTAACCTAAGATAAAGTACTTAAGAGTATGTGTTATTTAATAAAAGAAAATAAATGGTAAGCTTGATGAATAAGAATAAGTCGGTAAAAATTAAGGAAATTTACATCTTGAAAAGAAGTTTAGCGAATAAATAAATATTTCCAGTGTGGGTTGAATTAATGATTTGAAACAATAAATCAATTAGTTAGTGAGTAAAAGGCCGCAAGATGAACAAATCGACAATAAATCAATAAGTTAGTGAGTACAAGGCTGCAAGAGAAACAAACCGAAGGGCCATTAATTGAAGAACAAAATCATCAGCTCCCATTGAAAAAAAGCTGTAATCTACGAAGAAAGAAACTAAGAAAAACCAAGAACATAGAATAACTGGCGATAGCCCAAGACACATCCGATGCACATTAGCAGAGGATGTGAATGTGGAAAATAAATAATAAAAAAATAGCTATAAGCCATATGCAGCTGTACATCTTCAGGCATTCAAATGAAACCTTATCTTCTACTTTCGATTTCAAGTTAATGCAATGTATTTACTAGTCAACTAATCCTCAAGAACACAGCACCACAAAAAATAGCTATTAGCCCTAATGGTCACATTAAGATCGAAATTTGAAAAAACAATACTACTAAAACTAGTTAAATGTGCAAAAATTATAAAAATACCTGGTGTTGCTATTGTCCGGAGCAGCTGCCACAGCATCGTTGATGGAGGTGAAGTTACCAGATCCATCCTTCGCCACCACAAGATCGAACTTTGTCGCATTCGTTGGTGTTTGCACAAATAGGCTATCTTCTAAAGACATCCACGCTGGGAACCTCTCTCTAATACCATGTCCAGAAGGATTATTGACGCCGCGCATCTTTGTCAGGAGAAATAGTGAATTGCTTACGTGGCACGAGATGTTCGAGAGCCTATCCTTCATGCTGTCCCCGAGATTCAGATTATCTGTGTGGGGATCGAACTCGTCGGTGCAAGTGTAAACGTTGGTCATCACTCCGCTAAGGAGGGACTGAAGGTCATAATAGTGGCGTATAGTGACTTTCGAGCTCTCAAGGTAGGAGACGGCATTGTCAAAGTCATCGAGGATGTCACGAAATAGCTCAAGGCAGATGTCCAGGGCTTGCCTTTCGAGCATGCTGAGCTTCTCAAGGAAATGGTTCTTCATGACTGCGCAATGCGTTGAGGCGGCTCTCACTTCGGAGGCGGACTGGTGAAGCATGGCGGATATGATCTCCGGGAAGGACATGGAGGCAAGGCCCGTGAAGGAGGCGAGAGTGGAGATACAGAGGTCCGAGTAGGGAGTGCCTCGGCACCTGGAGTGAGTGACTTGGAGTTGGCTGTTGGGGTTTTTGGCGGGGATGAGGTTGGGCAAGAGGGAGAGGAATAAGAAGATAACCATTGGGTGTACCTTGGAAGTGGACATGGTTGAGTGTGTTGAGTATGGGACTATTGATCTTTATGATAGTTCCTGCACTCGAGTAATAGAAGCAACTTTAGAGAGAGAGAGAGAGAGAGAGAGAGAGTTAGAGATGTTTGACTCAATAATCTACTTTGATTAATTAACAACAGGACTCGAGATCTCAAGGTAAGCAAAATGATGACATAGAGAAAGCGCCAATCGTGAAGAGTTCTGTTGCTAATCTACTATGCTATCTTGACTACTGTCTTCAACTGATGAACAAAACCTCAATCACAAATAATCCTTAACAAGGGAGGAAGGAGGACCTAAAAAGGATGGCAAGTATGAAAGTGGGAGCCGGAATGAGGTTGCTGAGTCTTGAACCAAGAGTCAGATTAAAATCGCATGAGAAGATCTAACGCTCCGTTTGCTCTGATGATGGCTCGGTCCGATCTTCTCTGATACAACAAGAAGAATGAGCGATCTATACAGTCCTTTTCATGAACAGTTGTGGGCTATCTAAAAATAGCATGGGTAGCAGCCTCTGATAAACCTGTCAGATTACCTAACTTCTCGATTACTATTTCCATTTGGATTTTGTTGTTGTGCGAATCCATAGCCACAATGGCTATTTTACCAAACCAACAAACATTTCACAGTACCAATAACCTGATATTAGTAGCATCGACATAGCCATTGTCATAAGCTGATCTTTTAAATTTGTTGGTATTGTTTACGGAAAACCATATCAAGACACGTTAAAATTTTTATCCACTGGATCACATCATGGATATTATATAGTCCTTTATTAAAAATATTTGCACAAGTCATAGTAAACATTATACTAAGGATGGTTTGAGCATCATTAAAATCACTTGGACATATTTCTCTAACACTATTTACCTTTAATATCTACTCATATTAGGCAATTGATAATTTTCAAATGTAATAAAAAAATAAGTTGACCTATATAGAGTTAAACATACTCCATGCCAATGTCGCAACCTACCCTTTTCAACTGGGAAAAGGCATAAGTTTTAGGGGCATTGCCTAAAGGCCAACCAACAACTCTCACGAACTCTCCAAAGCTTATACCTTATGCTACATTGGATTTTAGTATTTAAGTTCTTAATAGCTTAATATTCTAGGAGTCACCACTAGTCTTTTAGGATTAGCTAAAAACCAATCGAGATGTGAGACCCTTGTCTCGATTCCTACGCAATAAGAGATTTTAGCATCAGAGACTTGATTACGCTAATATTTTCATTAGCACCCTTTCGATACCTCTAACTTGGAAAGTTGTTTAATCTAAGTGGCCACATGGTCTTGATTACCAATTATGGTCTTAAAGGCATCAAAATTGCTAAATGATCATGCAAATGTTTTTGTGGGGTCAATTTACATTGAAGTCTAAACTAATCTTGATCTATTCTAGGGAAGTGATAAATATCCAATTTATTGAAAGACAGTGTGATAAATAAACATTCAAGTTTTGAAAGCAAGTAATGTGGCTTAAAGTTAGAACCCGATAGGAGTCTGGCAAAGAATACACATGACCTCATTATGTGTCTTGAGACATAATTCCTCGGAAGCTTGAAGCTAGAGACTAGAACCTACCAAATATGATTCTAATACTAATATTTTCATTAAGAGTGGGACTATATTAAGCTACCTTGACCATTTCTTTTAAAAGTGAAGCTAAGTCTAAATTGATCCTATCAATTATAGCCCAAGCTAATTAGAGCCTAAGTTTACTAATTGACCAGACTAAGAAATCTAAACTAAAGCTTCTTACAAAAAGATTAAGACAGCCACGGAGATCGGTCAACCACGCCATTGTCTTCAATTGGCCAACTCTTCAGTGGGTGCCGCCATCGATCACCATTCATGGTGTCGATCTGCATTCGAGTCATACATTCAACAAATAAGGCAATCGGCCAAACTCATCTAATCAATCATAGAATGGCCTTGGGATCGGCCTTTGATCTCATGCAATTCGATTTTCCCAAGCCTCCTCCTAAATCGACTAACGGTCCAAAGAGTGGAATTAAAAATTAATAGCCCCCACTTGTATGCACAACGCAGAAGGCTATCAACATCAATCCCCTAGTATCTAATCAACCTTCTGATCTACCCACCGAAAAACAAGCACTAAAATTTAACACTACATCTTAAACATTCACATACGTAATTAAATACGAGAATTAAACAAGCAAGGCGCTAATTGCATTTAAAAGATAAGAACAAACACTTTCTAAGCAAATTACTACATTTTTAACGAACTAAAGTGAAACGGTGGAACAGGTCATCTTATGTAATAGTTCTATGATGCTATTTAATAGTAGCGATATCAATACTAATTTTTCTCTCCTAAAGTTAAATATACGATCTGTTCTACTATTGCCAAGTAATTTTAATCCTTCTGAAGTTTAATCATTCTCCTCTCCTTATGTAATCGACGACCATTGCGACTACAAATTTATCCTAGATCGATAATACAAATTTTTGTCTTTTGTTGCAAGACCTGTGCTCATTCATTGAAGAGTCGACGGACTCGGTCCTTGGAGGAAAAATGACGGGGTGCTTAACGTAACCCCGAGTGTCCTACCCATTTGAGAAAGATCATATGCTATTAGCTTATCTAATGGCGTGATGATTTCTTGAGGAGTGGGGCCATTTCCACCCCTTCTCTGGCCAAAAACACCCATTTAATTGTCATGTGACCATAACGCCCTTGATATGAGAAATCCGGTCAATCTTTAAACTTGCCTCAGCCTTTTTTCTGTCTCACGTCTTCACTCTAGCAACATTGCAATTGCACTTCCTCGTCCCGTTATTTTCCTGATAAAATTATTCAACATTTTCTTTTGCTTCCAACAGACTCACTATAGCATGCATTAATAAAAGAACTACCCCTTGGATCTTGTTCGATTTCTCTTTATCGGAGGGTGCGTTTATTTAACTAAAATCTTCATAATAAAGGAAAAATATTTTACATGAAAATCATTTCTAAGAAAAACGTTAGTTTTCATTTATTTACTAGTTTAGAGAAAGAATTTCCTTTTTATATATATGGGGAAGTTGTTTCCCTCCGATCTAAACTTATTGTTTTCAACCTATGAAAAATACTTTCTGTAGATCGATTAGTTTTCAATCATCTAAATACCGGAAAGTCATAAAATAATTGGAGATAGTTTTCCTTCAAACAAACAGATTATAAATGTCCAAGATGGTATTGTGAAGGTTCATTACAGTTTTGTTGTCCTTTTTGCACTTCCTTTTAGAATTTTATTAAGCTCACTAGAGCTTTCAAAGTGAGGGACAAAGAAATGGCAAAGTGTATTAGACACACTATATTCTTAAATATCCATATAATTTTGCCTCTCTCTTTTTTCTTTCTCTTTTTAGAAGAAAAATGAGAAATTTCTTCTTTTGGTGTGAATTTAGTAGATAAGAATTCACATTTTTGTTTCAGATGTTGAAGAGAAGCAATCCGGTTGATATTAGTAACTTGTGAAGATCATGTAAGAAGAAAGGAACTTGGAATCTGAAATTCAAGAAATTTGGTGCAAAAAAAGAAACCAACAGCTTCAAAGTCTTCACTAATGCAACCATAAGATCGAAGATGATTCTTTGGTTTTCCATCTTTTAGGAAAAAATCACGTTGACGTTAGTAATAAATCCCAAGAGAGATCACTTACTTGTAAATTTGATGTGCTTCATCTCTTTTACCATCAATTTTAAGTAAAGAAAGAAAGGCAAGAATATCAATGATATTGTCATAAAACCAATTATTTCCCCGAATGCATCGTAATCCAAAATCAAATTGACTACAATGTAAATCCTATCCCTATTGGTCAATGCCAAGATTCAAAAATCCTTTCCTCAGTTTATAGAACTAAATTGACAAAGCGTCAAAAAGGTTTAAAACTAAATTGACACAATTAAAATGTTTAGGACTAAATTAACTTATATACAACAAGTTTATGACTTTTTTGGACAATTTTGCCACAATAATGATAATTCGACCAACAAAAAACTCTAAGTGGTGAAGAGGAGTGATCTTTAAAGGACACAACCCTTCATGAGAATAATCGTAAAAATAAATAATCAAAGAATAATAAATAACTGATGAATTTATTATCATATGTTTTGACACCTCATCTTAGAGTTTATATCATAAGCAAATTAGAATGAAGGCGCGTATTTTGGTTTGTTATAAGTATAATCATTTATAATTTAGCATACTCTGCAGTTGAGGAAGAGATCTCCTTTTCATGTCTCTCATTATTTATTTTTTTAATTATAACTCTATCTCTAATTGAGTAAAAAGTCAATAAAAGATTTATACCCTCTCGTTTTAAAATTATTATTCAGGTGTTCCTCAAATTACGTTATCTCTTTCCATCGTCATTTCTGACATTATATTCTAGAAAGAGCAAAACATTTTTCCTTAATGTGTTTTGAGTTCAGGGATTCTGGATTGTTGTGACGGTATGTGTTCGGGCGGCAAACGAGTGACGGTGGAGGTTTTGTGGGGGTTAAAAAAAGTTAGTGGTTGCGTCACTGATTCTCTAGAGAGGTGGTGGTTGCCTCGGCCGTTTACGGAAGTTTCATGTTGGTCTTTGCGTATATCTGACTTAGATTAGGTAATGAGTGATGAAAAGCTTGTGCGTTTTGGTATAAAGGAAGAAATGAGGAGGAAGAAGGGCTTAAAAGAAAATTATAAAAAGGACAAAAAAAGGAAATAAAAGGAAAAATAGAAAAATATGCTTGAGTTGGCTTTTTAGCAAGCTTGGGCTTGGTTTAATTTAGGTGGGTTTGGATAGAGAATTAGACTTTGATGGTTTGAGTTTAAGTCCATATTAAAGAGGTTTGTCATGAAAAGCTCAATTAATGTCCACTGACCCAGACCTGCGAAGTCCAAGCATAGCCTTCGTTCGGACCAGGCCCAAGGGCCTAGCTCCGAATCCTCCTCTACCAGAAATAAGAAAGTAAAAATAATAATAATAGAAATGTTACAAAAAATACAAATTTAAAACATTAAAAAACGAAAAATGAAAGTGCAAACGTAGACCGTATAGACTGCGTTTTGGGAATGAGAAAGGATTAAAAAAACATAAAATGATATAAAAATAATAAAAAATAAAACTAATAGATAAATAACACGAAACTGTGATCTTATAAATTGAGTTGGGACCTAATAAGTAAAATAATAAGAAAAATAAAAAACAGATAAAATAAAAAAATAAAAAAAAAAAATTAGTATTTGATTTAGCTTAGTCTTTTTTAGTTAGTATAAATATAGGTTGGGGATTTTAATGGGTGCATTTGGTTAAGTTTAATTTTACATAGATTTGTTTTTAGGAAAAATACATACAATATAAATTTGGCTCATAGAGGTTGTTGTCTTAGGGCCGAGGAAATGTATATTCTTTGCCCGACTTATATCTAGTTACTTTAGGCACTTTATTTTTACTTGTCTTCTCTTACCACTCTTGGTAAACCAGTAGTGATTCTTTTCATATTACTTTGTTGTTGTGATTTGTTTGTTTAATTTGTTGATTAGGTTACGATTTAGGATCATAATGAACTACAAAAATATTGATCAACACTTGGTGGATGAGAATTTTAGGATTTATAATTTGATAAAAAAAATTGTGTGGTCAATTTAGTTGACAAGTGATTAAGTTTAGGTAATGAAAGGGTATTAGTTGAATAATTAGTGTAATAAAGTACTTTTACTTAGATGTCTCATTGTGTAAGAAGTGAAATACATTCCAT
This sequence comes from Eucalyptus guilfoylei, assembly GCA_016097605.1. Lineage (NCBI taxonomy): Eukaryota > Viridiplantae > Streptophyta > Magnoliopsida > Myrtales > Myrtaceae > Eucalyptus > Eucalyptus guilfoylei. Next base: position 26,381,528 of record CM027864.1, on the reverse strand, counting down.
ATCTCACTTAGATCTTAACCGATTGTGATGAGCTACCGGCAACTCCTTCACATTACACAATTTTTATAGGTTAATCAATAAAAATGAATCATCTAACGTTAGGTGAGGTAAAGGTTTAGGAGAACTTGACATTACCTCTTAATTTGTGTTCCCTACCTGTCGGGAGAGTTGCAACATTCATGGTCATTTAAGAATTTTTTATTGTGGGTTATGACATAAATTTATTGGAAGAAATTTCCATCCATCTTTGAAATAGCATCTTGAATGGTAAAGATTGTAAAGACAACAAAATTACAACACTATTGATAATAGGAAAAATGACACAAATAATACCTAAAATTTGACTCAATATGCAATATCATCATTTTATCTCTTGATTAATCACTTGATTAAATTTAACATCTAGCATAATGTCCACACTACAGTGGTTGATAATAAATACAAGCATATATATACCACATCATCGATTGCCCCAGTAATGGATATCATCGCAACCATTTCAATTCCAAGTCATGTCTATCAATGCTTGGATCCGATACATCACATCCAACAATTGCCAATATCATCTTATTGCGGTAAACTTTCTTTATTAGCCTTTTGAAGAAGGAAGATAATAGAATGAGCAATCTACTTCCTTTTACTAAGCCATCCCAATAGCTTGTGACTTCGATCTCTCTTCAACCCATGAAAAACAATGTTCTTTTATTCTTAAATGAGAATTAGCATACCCAATCATTAAATTTTTTAAGATTTCGCTGAGCTTTATAATATTTCAAACGCTCTCATCTTTTAGCTTTGTTTTTCAATAGACTTAAATTTCCCACAACTATGCTTTTCTCCTAATTTCTAGGATGTCGCGATACCCCTCTCACGAGGAAGGGAAAGTTTGTTAAGTTTCGGGGTTTTGGGCCGGCGGTTATCCATTGACTCGAATTCTTTTGAGTTCATATCTCGCACAACATCAGACTTTCAAATTTTCAATCAATTAAGCCTATGCAAGTTTTGATTAGAGAGTCGTCACTAGCTTTTTTGGGTCTAACGGGAGGATATCTTACTATTACGCAATTAGAGATTTTGGACTGGGTGATTTGATCGCGTTAGCCTTAAGGCTAACATTCTTTTGATACCTAACCTAATCATGTGACCTATCAAGAAAAATTTAAGGTTTGTTGTAACTATTATAAAACAATGAAGTAACATCTAAATATTGCAAAGTGCAGTCAATTATAATTATAATAGAAAGTATATAAGCATCCTAAAATTATCCCTTAAAAAAAAATCAACAAGACAATGCAAAACAAGAATCTATATTGTAAAGCCCTAAAGGCTTATCCAATTTTAGGGCTTTAGCTCTTTAATGGGTTTTCCAATTTGTCTAAATTATTTTGATTTTTTTATTTTTCCTAATTTTTTATTTTTATTTTTATTTGAAAATTTTCGAGTTTTTTTAATGATTTTTCTGAATTTTCTTAAATTTTTAATGATTTTCCGGATTTTCTAGATTTTTATGGATTTTCTGACTTTTTTCAAATTTTTAATGTTTTTCCGAATTTACTAAAAATTTACGGAACGTAATAAAGCCAAGTGGGAGCCCACCTGGTTTAGGGACGTTTCTTGCTCTGGTGCAGTCGCCGACGAGTCTTTAAAGGAGAACCGATGCCCCTTTCCGTCCTCCGGCGAAGCAGCGAACTCGACAGAATACCGCAACCTGCTGCAGATGAAAGTGGTGGCCGGCGGCGCCTCAACCAAGGTTGAAGCCAAGCTCCGACGATCCCTCTGCTTCTACCTTCAGTGAACGCTAGCCTCTCTCTTGCCTTCAGTGAACACCAGCCTTTGCCTTCTCCTCTCTCCATCTTGCTCCTCTCTGCAACTTGGTCTTCAGGTTTTTGCGAAGCCTCTTCTGGCCTAGGCCCCTCATGCACGCTGCCCATGCCCCTTTCCGTATCATTTCCGGTTAGCCGTGCTCATCCCTCACGCCAGAATAGCCTTCTAGAAGGCTTGGATTTGCTTGCGTCACGGCTTGTTGTTCCTCCCTCGCTCACGGGCACGCGTTCATGCCTTGCTCGTCACCGTCCTCTCCTCATCCCCGCCTTTTTCCTTTTCCTCTTCGTGAGCGTCGGTTCGTGTAAGCGAAGAGGAAGAAATGACTTTGGGCTCTTGTCTCTCTTTGTTTTTTGATATTTTAATGGGCCATGAAAACATTAAAAGAGATGGGCTCAATGAAGAGGGGGAAAAAGTGGGCCAAAAGGAAGAACTAAATGGGCAGCTAAGCTTCACTTTTGAAAGGGCCGAAAATTGATTGGAAGGATGGGCTGAACAAGCCGGCCCACTGGACCCGACTTATCATTTCATTCATTTTTTCAATTTTTTAATATATTTTTTTGCTTTTTACATTTTTATAAATTTATATTTTTGCAAAATAAATGGATGTTTAAAATGTCGACAAAAATTCGGGTGTCATCATAAGACATCAAAAATAAAATTTATAAACGTTAGCTAAAGCTAGCTGGCTATTTACATGAAAGGATATGCTCTCAATAAGTAAAGAAGATAGCTAACCACTTCTTCAGGAAAACATGTCCAAAATATAGATTGATATTATGTTAGGACAATTTCGAAACAAAATACAATCCCAAAAATTGCTTCAAATACTAAAAATCATACATGAGACTTTACTAGAAATAGATTAAGTAAGTTGATATCGTGGCTTACCGTGTTCTTATTCCAATCCTACATTCTAGTGGTTGACACGCACAAATACTTTGTTGTTACTCTTATCTCCTTTATTATGCTATCTCACGAGCCCTTCTTCTAGATATTTGAATACAACTGTAGCATGCTAAGAAACTCTGTGATAGTTTTGAAGTCATTAGGCCACTGCAAGTAATTTGAGTGCATTAACTTCCTCAAGATCTTCACGTGATTTCTTATTGATGACCATATTTTCTAGCACAAACGTATGTCCAAGTGGTAACTTTACTAGCGCGAACACTTCATCATATTTGAATCTTAAACAAGCATAAAATCCAAAATGATGATATATATCCTCTTCTCATCTATGTAATCTATGAAATATGACGATACATAGTTTTGGTAGAGAACCGATTAAAAAAATGTGGCAAAGTGTTCATGTAAGCAATGGTTATGTCTAAAACCATATTTTCTTTTGACCAATTGTAAGATTTATCTCCATACGCATTATCCTAGCTATTGTCGCAAATTTGTACAAACATCATTTCTCAATGAAGAACTAGATGAGGAAATTTATACAAAATAACCAAGAGGTTTCATAGCTGAAGGTCAAGAGCACAAAGTTTTCAAGCTTCGTCAATCAATAGATAGCTTTAAGCAATGATCTAAATAGTGGTATTTTCGTTTTCATTGAGTCATAATTTTTTTTTTTAGGTTTACAATGATCGAAGAAGGTCATTGTATGTATATTAAATGGTCCAAAGATAAATTTGTGAATTTATCACTTTATACGGATGATATTCTGTTAGTTAGGAATGATAAGCATTTGATTATTGCTAAGAAAGTATGGCTGTCCACTAATTTTGAAATGAAAGACATGATAAAACCTGTTTATATATTGAGAGTTAAGATTAAAAGAGATTGATCAAGGAAATTCCTTGCTTTGTTATAAATTTTATATAATGAAAATTCTTGAATGTTTCAATAAGTAGCATTGTAATCCTATTTATACCCCCGTCATGTAAGGTGGAGGCCTGAGTTTTAAAATGTGTCATAAGACTCCAAAAGAAAAGAAAGAAATGGAAACTATTCCTTATACTAGTACAATCAGAAGTTTGATGTATGGTATGATGTGTATTCGACTCGACATATGTCATGCCATAGGTTTAATGAGTCGATACTAGTCAAATCTTGGTCAAGCACACTAGGAGCAGTTAAGAGGATTCTGAGATACTTAAAAGGCACCGTGGACTATTAACTTTATTTTCAAGGGAACGATTTACGCTTATTAAGCTACTCAAATGCTGATTGAGGAGGAGACTTAGATGAAGGCAAATCGACATCTAGATATGAGTTTTTGTTTAATGAAACATACATGCACAACTCTATCTATGATAGAAGCATTATTTATTGCATGCTCTACTACAGTGTAACAAGTAACATGATTAAAATGTTTCTTGGAAAATTTAGCCATTGTCACTAACATTCCAAGACTAGAGACAATTTTTCATAATAGTTAAGTAACTATTGCCTTTGTGAAAGACCCTAAATATCATGATAGTACGAATTACATTGACATAAAGAATAACTTCATTAAAGATATAATAGCATAGAAGGAAGTGGTCATACAATATATTTCAACCAACAAAATGGTTGCTTGTCCATTCATGAAAGCTGTTCCTAGAGACGTGTTCTTGACTCATAGGATGTCTCTAGGGTTACATAAAATATGATATGTAATATTATTGAGGATCATTGGATTATGTATATGTAAACATATGTATTGTGCTTCTTTGTTTTTTAATAAATTAATCTTTCATCAACGAGTGCAAATTTGTTAAGAGACTAGCACACAAACACACATATATTACAAAAAGATATGTCACCAAGTAACGATACCTCAAGTGATATCGTAAGCAGGTTAAGATGAGATGATATGTACTATAGATGTTGAAATAGCAAATTTAGTACATAATATAATTTTATGTCGCTTTGATTAGAATCAATATGAGGTCTGTGATTTATATGTGTCAAATATCATAGTCCCATAATCATGTATGCCTGATGAAAGTCGGATGCGAGTACTTAATTGGGCTCTTTAAAAAACAAGTTGATATAGCACTTGAGTTAAACATATCTACATGAGAAGCATGTGACTATGTTTAGGCAAAGATTCATATAATGGATATGTTTAATAAATACCATATGCTTTTATAGAAAAAGAAATCCACTATAGCATGTAATCCCTACTACATGTCCTTTATTCAACGAATAAGGGAGGTGAGTTAAATTATCCATATTTACTCATTGTATGAGTCATTGAGGTAATTTATTTATTAATTACTTCTTTTTTGTGCCCAATGTGACTTTTGACTATGTTCTCGAAGTAGTATATTAATGTTGTTACTTTAGCGTATTACTGATGATCATGAATATATATGACTTTATTGAACGTGTCTAAAAAAGTAGTTGTTCTGAAATAAAGAGAGAATTTTGAGTATGAAGATTATTATTGTTTCATATTAATCACATGTGTTTATTAATTGACCAATTATATCTCTATATGTGGCTTCAAATATAGTTGTGAATATATGGTGTTTTGAGAATAATCAAGTATAGCCTTTAAGGGATATATATAATTAGATTGATATAGCAAAATATGTCTGGAGCATTGTGAGATATTATTTGTTTATTTATTTAAGTGCATAATTTGAGTTCGGGCGCAATTGGTAACCATTCTACTCCATGGAACAATTTTTTATCAGAAATGACTTCTTTTTTTTATTCTGCTCCCGGGAGCAATTTCTGAGCAAAAGAACACGTTTGGTAACTGTCCAAAATTTCTACTCTCGGGATAGAAATGTGTTTGGTAAAATTCTTAAATTTTTTGTTTCTTTTAAGTTTTTAGTACTTTTATTATATTTTTCTTTTTTTTTTCTCTTTTTTCTTTTTCTTTTTTCTTTTTCTTCTTCTCTTCTTCCTCCTTCTTCTTTGTAGCCTGTCCTCGGCCATCACTGTGGCCGATGACTAGCGACCTACTCGGTGAGTCCGGCGAGCTCGTCGGAGCCTCGTCAGGCCAGGGCGAGGTCCGACAAGCTCGTCGGAGGCTCGCCTGGCCAAGGCGAGCCTCAGCCTCGCCAGATCTGGGTGAGGCCAAGCCTCGCACCGGTTGGCGAGGCTGGCCTCGCCTTGGCTTGGCGAGGGCGCCGGCTAGCGAGGCTGAGCCTCGTTGTGGCTCGGCATCGCTGGGGGCCGGCAACGCTCCGGCAAGGTCACCGGCTCTCGTCTGGCTGGTTGTCGACCATAGCCGAGGTCGGCGATCGGCCAAAGGGAAGAAGAAGAAAGAGGAAGAAAAGAAGAAAAAAAAAAGAAAATAGAAGAAAAGAAAAAAATAGAAATTGATTCTATGAATTGTTTCCAGGAAAAAGAAACAAGTTTTTTCTACTTCTTGATTATGTTCCAAATCTACTCCCAGGAACAAAAAAATATTTTTTTGTTTCCAGGGACAAAAAATTTATCAAATGCATTTCTGTTCTTTTTTTTTGTTCCGCAGAACAAAAGAACAGAATCAAACACTATTTGGAGTAAAAATAAACAGGCCCTTCCTGAGTATAGGTATAGTCACTGGTTGCACGAAATTGTTTGCCAGTATGAATTGTTTCTAAAGTGGATGATTGTTGAATGTCATATAACCTTGATAGAGCATTATCAAGCCTATTATGTTTGAGTAGGAGATGTTATATTTCGGTGATTCGCCTATCATGGGGCGTGTTCAAGAGGCATCATTTAAAGAGGTGTGAACGGTTGTATTTTAAGGGAAGTTAAAATAACTTCCTCACAATGCAATAAAAAAGATAGAAGAGAAACGCACATTCTCCTCTCTTATTGAAAAACACACAAAAAGGGTTCCATCATCACTTTGAGAAAACGGTCAGCAACGATTGGTTCACTTGCACAAGCAATCACTTCAAGTGCTATAATAAGTAGGTTGAGATAAGATAAATGTACTATAGATGCTGAAAGAGCAAATTTAGTATATAATATAATTTTACGTCGCATTGATTAGAATCAATATGAGGTCTGTGGTTTGTATGTGATAAGCCCAAACATCATAATCCCACAATCATGTATGCTTGATAGAATCAAGATGCGAGTACTTAATTGGGCTCTATAAAAAGCAAGTTGAAATAGCACTTAAGCTAAACATATGTACATGAGAAGCATGTAACTATGTTTAGGTTAAAATCCGTATAATGGATATGTTAAACAAACGATATACGCTCTTATAGAAAGAGAAATCTACTATAACATGTAATTCCTACTACATGTGCTTTATTCGATTGATAAGTGAGATGGGTGAAATTATCCATATTTACTCATTGTATGAGTCCTTGAGGTAATTTATGAATTAATTACTTCATTTTGTGCCCTATGTGACTTTTGACTATGTTCTCGAAGTAGCATATTAATGTTGCTATTTTAGCATATCATCGGCGGTCATGAATACATATGACTTTATTGAAAGTGTCTAAGAAAGTAGTTATTTCGAAATGGAGAAAGAATTTTGAGTGCGAAGGAAGATTATTATTGTTTCATATCAATTGCATGTATTTACTGATCGACCAATTATATCTCAATACGTGGTTTCAGATATAGTTGTGAATACATGGTGTTTCGGCCTTTAAGTGATAGGTGTATCTAAACTGATGTCGCAAAATATGTCTAGGGCACTATAGGACATTATTTGTTTATTTCTTTATGGGATTGTAGTTGTTATGTTACCCCTAACAAATGCATAATTTAAGCCCTTAAGTGCAAGTATAGTCACTGGTTGGACATTTTATTTTGCCAGTATGAATTGTTTCTATAGTAGATGAATGTCAAATGTCTTATACCATTGATAGAGCATTATCAAGCCTATCATGTTTGAGTGTGAGATATTATATTTCGGTGATTCGCCCGTGAGGGGGCGTGTCCAAGAGGCACCATTTGAAGAGGTACGAGTGGTTGTCCTTTAAGGGAAGTTAAAATAACTTCCTCATAATGCAATCAAAAGAATAGAAAAGAAATGTACGTTCTCCTCTCTTATTGAAAAACACATAAAAAGGGTTCCATCACCACTTTGAGAAAACGCTTGGCATTAACACTATGGAACAAGAATACTTTCCTTATAATTGTATTCAAAACTATCGTGAAGTTGTAGATTCAACCCTTACCCATTCGTAATTCAACTTATATTTTTGGATAATTCATTTTAAAGTGCATCGAAAGGTTAGTCAATGATTTCCCGACATTCTTCTTTATCTAACATAACATGTAATTGCCCAAACAAGAATCAATTACCTGACAACAACCTTGATTATTATAAGTTACAGCTTTGACCTTTATTCTTACGTATGGTTCGAGTTATTCCAGACGTAAGTATAGATTTTCCATGATTTTTTTTATTTTTTTGGTGAAGGTTTGGTGTTGAAGTTATTGTCGTATTTTATTTTATTAATAGTTGCATATTTCAAACCATCATATAAAAGAAAGAAGAAAGGATTTTATTAGGAGCGACGTTACACATTAAACAAAAAGCAAAAGACCAAATTACACCAATCAAGAATTCAAATGATATTGTACATGAGATAAAAAATTAGGCACTTTTAATATGATTATCCCCATGGAAAATCATATCACCAGCGGATAATATCGATTGCGTCACGGCAATAGGTGTTATGGTCTAACTACGGCTTTTTCACTACTTCCTTGTTTATGCATCTTTCTTCTACCCTTGGTCTTCTTTCGACAAAGATATACTTAATTTGAAGTGTCGGTTTTGTTGACTAGAATATTGCTTAGGAAAAGAGTAGGCGCTTTGCACATGGGGAGAAAAATAAGAAAATAAATATGTCAACGAAGAAATAGATTTTATGTTTTGTTTATTTAAGAAAATAATCCCAAAATCTTTTACAAGGTAAGAAGGATTTAACTAATCAAACACATGAGAAGAATCAAAATTTAAATTATACAAGTGCAAATACTTAAGAAATTATGATTTGAGTGTTAAAAGTCAATGTGCCTACAAATTACAATTACACGCATAATTTTACTATGGTGTAGTTATCACTCAATTAAATAACATGGAGGTGCGGACATCACACGTGCCAAAACTTGGCGGGGGGACGCTTAAGTATCAAAAGTTTCAAAATGTATACTTAAGTGCGAAAATTGGAGAAAAATGAAACACTTGAGTGCCAATAGCAAGAAATTTTGGCCAAACCGCTGACGTGGCATTATCTCGGCAAGATAATTACAAACCATTGTTTTTTGCGCTGATGTGGCTAGATAAGACCACAACGTTATCATTTTGGCACTGACGTGGCATTATTTCGGCAAGCTTTCCGGTAAGTAACATAGACCGCTTATATTATTAAAAATATGCCACGTCGTATTTTTTAGCTACCCTACTTAAGTGTCCCAATTTTCAAAAGAAGTGGCATTTAAGTGTACTTTTTAGAAGTTTTGGTACTTAAGTGTTCTCCGTGTCAAGTTTTGACATTTGTACTGTACTTCTACCACATAACATATATGGGTCATTTTATGGATTTTATCCGTAACAGCTGGAAAAAGAAACTATCTTTTACATTTGCTAAATGCTATAAAAGATTTAAATCTTAAAAAATCTAACCAAGAGGGAATTGTATTTTGCCACGAAATAGGAATATTCATTCAAGAAATTAAAAAGAAGAGACAAGATTTGCGAAATAACATGTTGAAAGAGGTAGTTAGATTGGGTAATCCTACACCGAAGAGGAAAATGAATCCCCAAAAGATATATTTCCTCACATAAGAAAAGACCCACCGCCGTGTTTCGAGGAATAGAATCATCGAAGAAGTTGCACACCAGGCAAATTTATCATTCAATCTGCGACGAAGTGATGGCGAATTGGGAAGAACTCCCACAAGAGGTCCTAGAACTCATCACTTGTCGACTAGCCACAGAAGACCTTTTAGCTTTTGGAAGGGTGTGCACCTCATGGCGGTCCGCTGCCACCAAAGAGACGTACAAGGCTAGGCTAAGTCGAAATCCCCGTGGTTCATGACTTATGTTTGCAAGCAAACAGCAGAGTTCTTCAGCCCTCTAGAGGAATAATTTTCCCGTTGCTAGGATCTCGAGTTGCGACCATGTCTGCCCGGGGATGGCCACTAGTGTCGAAGGGGGACCGTGACTATATCTTCAATCCGCTTTCGCGTGTCAGCATCGAACTCCCCTTCTTTGAGAGGCTTCGCCACAAGTCACCTCTCACCGTGGAACTCGACAAGCTAAAGAAGCCCCGGTGCGGCGCCAAGAGAATCCACAAGATTGCGTTGTCCTCAAGCCCTTCTTCGTCCAGGAGCTACGCAGCCATGATCTCTTTTCACCGGGATTTTCGGGATCAGGAACAACTAGAGTTTGCCTTTCTCAGATCAGGAGAAGATGCATGGACGGTAATGAGTAGCAACGCGTCTGCCTCGGTCCAGCATCGTTGGTCTCATTCATTACGATGAGCAATTTGTCGCCTTGGATGCGCATAACCAAATAATGACTCTTGACGAGAGAAAGGGTTGCATGCAATTGCGACTAGTTATGGAGCGGAGCTTTCGAGGTTGTGGGTATCTCGTGGAATGTTCAGGTTCATTGCTGGTAGCTGGGAAGATAAAGGGCGAAGGGGATCCACTGGTGATCCAAGTTTTCAAATTGAATTTGGAGAAGAGAACTCAGAAAGAAGTCAAAAGCCTGGGGAACGCTTCTCTCTTCTTAAATTATAACTCTTCCTTCTCGGTGGAGCTCAACGCCGAGGACCCGAATCTTGCTTTCACGGGATCAAGCCGAACCACATCTATTTCACAGATTACATGGATGAGAATAAGATCTACAGCATGGACAAAGGAACGATTGAGACATACTCTGATGCAGGAGCATTTGACTTAGCTCCATCAGCCCACTCAGCACCATCATTGCTTATTCAAGCCAATATAGAATTTGGACATAACGTGCTTCAATGGGTAGAGAATGAAATTTCCAACTAAAACAGTACCAAATCATTCTTATCAAAGTTATCAATATCAATGATTAATGAGTTTTCGAAGTTATCGGTATGGAATATTAGTCGCTGATTTCTTGGTACGCTTTAATAGTTGCTGATCTCGAAGTTTATCAACAATTTATCATTGGGAGGTCATTCTGAACAACTTTTTTGGATATTTGTTGAAGTCTTGGGATGTTTATCATCTGGTCAAGGAGGACGCACGAATTTTGCAAGGCTGAAGAATGAAGAATGCAAGTTCCCAAGTCATTTAATGCATTTCTATTTACTTAGGAGTCTTTAATGTTATGCAATTTTCAGAGTCAAAGTCCTGAGTTCCTAGCTATTTAATGTTAGGCTAGTTCCCAAGTCTATTTATTACTTTTCTATTTCCTAAGTTGTATTCCTCCTACAAATAAAGGAAGCCTCTCCATTGTAATAGAGACAATTTTGATGAATGAGAATTCTTGAGTTTTCCTCTGCATGAGTGAATATCTTTGGAGAGTAGATAACTCCTACTTTGATCTCTTTATCTTTGAAGGTGGATTACTCCTCGGTGGTGAGCCAAGAAGCCTTTTATCCTGATGGATTTTCCTTTAGGCCCTGGTGGCGAGCTTCTCTTATCCCCAAGTTCTTGGCGGATGGTTCGTCCATTAAGCCTTGGTGGTGAACTTCGTTAATCACGATCCTCATCCTTGATTGGCGGTTCATCCTTTATGCCTTAATGGAGATGGTTATTCATTCTTGCATTTTGTATTTCACCCTTCGACATCTTTCTCACACATCTCTTTTCATACACTCAACCCCTACAAGTCCCCGTTCTCGAAATCACTCACCCACGCACGCATCATACTCTGATGCAGCTGGCTGTCACCGTTATGCAGGCGAATGGTTCCAGCCTGACCTTTGAAATTACTCATAGTGAAATCTCTTTCTCAATAGGAAGATTTTGACGTCAGACCAACTCGCTTGGAGTGCGCTCATCTTCACCCTTGATCACGAGGCCCTAGAGTATTGAAAGAATATTTTCAGGGCGGTTTGCAAAGAATATTCCTATTTCCTATAAAATATATTCATTGCTAACTTTCCTTTAATTGCTTTAATATATGCCAATTGTAAGAAAGGATCTTTAGGGTTTTTTTTTTTTTTTTTTAACTTGCGCCTACTCTGACGACCCCATCAGTGAGAGGGGTTTTCTAAGATACATCGAAGCCTACTATGCTTCAGCAGCTTGAGGTAGATCGGTCATTGGATTAAAAGAAGGATCGTCCAGAAAGACGTGCATCATTAGTTTACCCGTAATTTGTAGTAACCATCTGCTAGATTTTAACTTCTATGTATTAAGTAGGAAAAACTAAAAATGAATTTAAAACTTAAGGATATGTGCTCATCAAATATAAAATAGGACATTTGTTAGGTGATCGCCTAAGGATATTCAAAATTTAATTACTAATAATATATAATGTCCTCTTTATTTGTGAGAGGGGTTTTCTAATTAATAGTACAACTATAGATTAAGAGAAGTAAGCAACTTTATCTAATTTTTCTAATTAATTCTACAAGAAAATGTAAAATATTCTTTGAACAAAGGTTACTGGATTGCGGCTGTGAGAAAACTCGGATATCTAACTCGATGTTTGGTTGATTTAAATCACCATGTGTAATTCAGAAGGAAAACTACTAAAATGCCTCGATTATGTTTCGAAATCATTGTCATGGAAAAGACTGACTTAATTTTTGTTAAGTTTTCTGGTCTCACACCATAATCTATGACACATTGCGATCTTAATTAAATTATTATCGTTAATGCAAATATTATTCACATTGATACGTACCCAGTAACCCAAACACATAGTTTGGAGTTGTGCTTTACTTAAGCTTTGAGTTCAAGATCTAACACCATATATTAAAATGAACAATACATTACCAGGTTGAATTTGTATGATAATTAAACAAGGGTCGAAATGAGTGAGAATGGATTGATTTGGTATGAGCTGATGAAATTACATACGTGCATAAATTTAGGGTCCAATTGAATTAGTATTTATTTTTACATTTTATTTATACCAAGTCTCGCGACACATGCATTTGAATTTTTTTTAAAAAAAAAAAATTGAAACACTTGAAACAGTACAAACATGCAACCGTTGACATATGTCTCAATTTTGCATGTATGTATGGTTATGAAGATAGATTAAAAAAAAAAAAAAGTTGTGTGACAACATAAGCACGGAAAAAGTGCATTTAAAATTAGATATGTCATTTTAATTTCTTTATCAATGTGTTTGTTAAATTATTTCTTCTATTTTCCTTTAAAAAATATGTGGCGAGTTCTTCTAAAATGATTTTAATGCCCTTGTCAATTTTTGATGAATTGAAGAGTATTGGAGTAATTTTCACTATTTCACAGTTTCTGCACTCTCCTGCATTTCCATAACTTTTTTTTTGCTCGAAATAAGCATACTAAAAGTGCTAGAAGTTGTGTATGGCACTCTTTTTAATACCAAAAATTTCGCCGGCTCACTTAAGTGTAAAATTAAAGAAAGAACAATCATTTAAGTGCCTCAATGAGAAATTCTAGCAAAAAATTACATGATTTTTATAATTAAAAATTTAATATAACTTAGCATTTAAAAAAAAAAAAAAAAAAAAAAAAAAAAAGCAGTCCGTGTATTTTTTTGGCTGCTGTCCAACGAAGAAGAAGAGAAAATATGGGCAATTTTTTTTCATTTATTTCTCTCCTTTGTTTTCCTCTACGTAAGCTCGCTCTCTGCAATAATGGTGTCGGCCCTCTTCCTCACCCGCACGCCTCCGGTCCATCTTGCTCGAAAAACCCATCTGGTCATCCCTCTCTCCGAGTTCGACCTCCATCCCTTCTCCATCGTTGCCACCAGCGGTGTCTCCACCAGATCTGGTCGAGTGATGCCGACGCTCGCGAATTGCTCATCCATGGATGAGTGTCGGTGTCGCTCGCGAACCACCCCTATTGTCCCCGGCAAGCTTGGTCGAAAGGCCTTTTTTTCGTGTCTTCAATTTTCGCTTTTAAAGAGCTTGCCTGTCTGTCTTGAATCTCTGTTCACCCACTCCCGAAGCCTCAAACGTGCGAAGCAATGTCCTCTCGAGAAGATTCTTGAAAAGCTATATAACATAATCAATTTTGGGGTTTGACGGAGTAGGATTCCCTTTTTTAGGGTATATAGAGACGTCACAGAAAACTTAGAAGGAGGGAGGGGTACAGTCTCCACAAACACATTTTTCGCATGAAAAAGGAAGCAAAAGCTCTCAATGTTATGGAGCTCACAAATTGTCATCCACTCTCAATCGTCGGAATATTATCAATGTGCCGTGAATTGTCCTGCTCTACTCTCTGCTCTGCGATCCGAGTACATAAAGAACTTGGATCCGGCTTGACACACCATTGCTGGCTTTGATTCTCGGCTTCTTTGTCACTGAGAATCTTCCTTCGTTCGCCGCCACCAACAATTGATTTCGGAAGACTGTGAGGCGTGCTCTGTCTTACTCTACTTTGCGGCCGGTTACGAAGTGATGAAATCGCTCCCGAAATCTATTTGTTGGCTTTGATTCCCACCGGCAGTTATAGACGAACTTTCTGTCCTTGGTCTCAACACAGATTGCAAGTCTATCATCATCCATATTCCAGGTAGTTTCCGACTCCTCGTTTTGTTCTGTTCAAAGCAAAGTTGAAGCTGAGATTTGATCTTCTCTTTTCTCAAGAAGGGGTGGGACAGGCCCTCACGGTGAGCCGGTGGAGCAGCTTCTTCGTGACTTGCCGAAACATGGCGGATTGAGGTGGGAGGATTCATTCAATGGCAGTTAGGGTTTGAAATTGGGCCTTTCTTTCAATATGGTGATTAAGGTTCTTATTTGGACAAAAAAATACTAAATGACCTCGTTTCATGCCTCAAATGCTAACAAGACAAAATGATGGGAATTCCAGTATCATCAGTGAGACTATAAATACGAAGCCCAAAACAAAATGATTTTACTACCTGAAGGCACTGACCAGCAACAATTATTTTAGTAGAATTCCGATTCTTGCGAAGCATTTCCACAAACATTTCGCAACATACTCCATATAGGCCACCCTAATCAAAAATCATTTTGAAATCCAACTCGGCTTTGATTTGAATCTTATGGTCCTTAAGAGCAAGAATATTATTTTTAGAAATTGGATCAGTACTTAATGATTCGTATCTCCTTTAATATTTACACCAAGCATATTGAAAATGAGAATAAGGAGACAAAACTATAAATGAGTTATATTAAATTCATATGGCTCCAATTTAAGTGGTACAGTAGGTTATAGTTTACTATAGTGGGGATATAGATATAGTTGTACAAAGAGTGTACAAATGAAAGAAAGGAGCGGTCTATATATTAGGCTCTTATAATTTAAAAAAGTGATTGTTTCCCCCATGTCACAAGTGCCATTTTTTTTATCGGAGTGCACTCATGAATTCCCTACTATGTGATAATTATGATTTATGTTTTGAAAATCAGTTTATCTTTAAATTAAAATTTCACACTTTATTTTTTTGACGCATCATTTATTATGTGACAATTATCATTTATTTGCTTTCGAGGAAAACAAGTTTCTTATTGAAATGGTACATATAGTTTTTTTTTTCAAAGTATTAAATATTTTAGGTATTATGTTTTGAGTGTTACAAGTCAGTTTACTTTTAAATTACAATTTCATGCATCGTTTACTATGATACAATTATCATTTACTTAAACATATTATGTACGAGATCTTTATGGGGTTTTATTCATACAAACTTGAAGATGAACTATCTCATAGATATGCTATATTCTATAGAAAGATTTGAATCTTATAACATCAAATAAGAGGAAGCTTTATCTTGCCAACCAGGACAAAGGAATATCCATTCAAGAAAAAGAAATTATCGAGCCATAAGTTTTGTGAAGCAATTTGTTGAAAGAGGAAGTCGGATTGGGGTAATCTTACACTAAAAAGGAAACCGAATTCCCGATAGTGGTCTTTCCTTACATAAGCAACGACCCGCCTTAGATAAGCATGGACCCGCCTCATGTTTTGAGGAATGAATTCATCAAAGAATTTTCACACCACGCGACTTGGTCATTCAATCTATGACCAAGTAATGGTGAATTGGGAAGAACTCCCACGAGAGATCCTAGAACTCATTGCTCGACGGCTAGCCATGGAAGACTTTTTAGCTTTTCGAGGGGTGTGCACATCATGGCGGTCCACTGCCGCCAAAGAGACGTACGACACCAAGTCGAAAACGCCGTGGCTCATGATTTATGCGGACAACCAAAGAGCTGAGTTCCGCAGCCCCACCACAGGGAGAATTTACCCGATGCAGGTGCCAGGATCTCATGTCCGGACCTTGTCTGCACCAGGATGGATACTCGCGTCACAGGGGGACAGGGAGTACCATATCTTCAATCCGCTTTCACGCGTCAGCATCGAACTCCCTGCCTTGAAGAAGCTTCGCCGCAAGTCACGTCTCAGGGTGCAACTCGATGGGCCGAAGAGGCTCCAGTGCCGCCATCCCAGAATCAACAGGATCGCGTTGTCCTCAGGCCCTTCTTCAACCAGGAGCTACGTAGTCATGATCCATATTCATCAGCGTCTTGGACCCCTAGGGTTTGCCTTCCACAGATCAGGAGAAGATGCATGGACGGCAGTGAGTCCTGCGATGCATCTGCATCGGCCCACCGTCCTTCAATTGATTTATTACGATGGGCTATTTGTGGCCTTGGATGCGAATAAGCAAATAATGACTTTTAACAAGAGAAATCATCGCATGGAATCGCGACTAATTCTAGGGCAGAACATTTTCGAAGGTCATCCGTATCTCGTCGAGTGTTCAGGCTCATTATTGGCGGCATGGACGATATGGGGCGAGGGGTATGGACCCATGAAAAAGATCAAAGTTTTCAAAGTTGATTTGGAGAAGGGAGCTGAGGAAGAGGTCAAGAGCTTGGGGAACGCATCTCTGTTCTTGAATGGCAACTCTTCGTTCTCGGTGGAGTTCAAAGCCGAGTCTTGCCTTCTCGGGGTCAAGCCAAACCACGTCTATTTCATGGATAACATAGATGAGAAGAAGAAGAGTTACAGCATGGACAACGCTGAGATTGAGACATACTTCGATGCAACTAGCTGTCCCGATTATGCAGCCGCATGGTTCCAACCTGATTTTAGTACTTTCTTATGATCAATTTTATTTTTCTCTTCCTGAACGCGAAGATTTTGAGGAATCGACTGGAGTAGGCCCATCGTCGCTATAAAATTTATTCATGGCTAACTTTGCTGTATTGCTTTAACATACGTATCATAAGAAATTAGCGGCCACTTTGTACTTGCAATTATTGGAGAGAAAAACAGCGTTTTTCTTCCGTTAAGTTTAGTGCCACATTATTTTCCTTTTTCCCTTGGTTTTTTGAGGCCGGTGAGGGTCAAGCCACAAAACCCTCGCCCAATCTGCTGCGAACAAGGTTGCAAAGGTCCTCTCTTTAGTCCTATGTCTCCTATCCCTAGAAGGTCTTCCTCCACTGATAAGTTTTTTTTTTTTTTTCTGAAAAACTCCATTTATTCTGATGTCGATGGCAAGTGTATACTTCTTGGTTTCAATTGGACTCTTTTTTTTTTTGGGGGTCAAACAATAGGACTCCTTATGAGCAATATTTCTAACATGGCAAGGGAATAGATCAATCCTCTATCCATAGAGTATATTGAATGTACAAAATTCACTATCATAGAGTTTCTCTTATTCCTTTGAATGGCTACTCTTGGAGGAATTTTTCATGCGTTGCTGACAATTTAATAACTCGCCCTGTAGCTCTAGAATATTCTTGTTTCTCATGTAAAAGAGAAACATAATACCGAGTTTCACAAGTTTAGATTGGGAAAGCATGGAGGGAGTGAGGGAAACGTAACTTTTATAATTGATAAAGACGGAACACGTCCAGTTCCTTTTGATAAAGCTCTGGTCAATTCTTTCACATGCAATACCCAAATCAATATATCAAGGAGTAGAGTAAGGAAAACCAAGATGAAGCCACAGCGTAATGCCTTAAAAAATATGACCAGCTTCTCCAAATATGAACTTGCTAGCATTATATGCTAAAGCAGGACAATCCAAGTTGGGGTAAGAATAGTAGGAGTGACACTCAATTTGTCTTGCTAGAAAATTGGACATGATAGCTGGTCGTCCTATGTGGCTTGACGGCGCTAATTTGAATAACTTTTTTAATATCTTTTAATATTTTTAATCATTTTTTTATTCTTTTGAATTTTTTATTTTTATTTTGCTTTTTAGGGCTGGCGAGGGTCATCAGCAACCCTTGTCGGCCACGAAACCCTCGCCCTTAGCCATGAAGGCCCTCACTAGACTTGGGCAAAGGCAGCGTCGCCCAAATCCGGCAAGGCTACGATAGCCTCGCCTAGGGCCTTTGTGGCCAAGGGCAAGGGTCACCAGTGACCCTCGTTGGCCCTCCAAGAAAAGAAAAAAAAAAGCAAAAGAAAAATAAGAAAATTTTAGAAATTTTGAAAAATTTTGAAATAAATTCACCTAGGATGATTACTCAAGTAATTGAATTTACTTTCATGTGACACTCAAGTGAGAAAAAAAAAGTTATGGTATTCAAGTAAACGCTATATAAAAGTTGTGGCACTTTTGCTATTCTTCTTCCCTCCAAATTCGTAGCACAAATGTCTAGTATTAGAGACCTGCAATTCTGCAATAAAACCGGCGCCCATATGTATATCCACAAACGGAAGAACCTAGCCACATTCATAATGAAGAAAGCAACCGTCTCATGTTTCCTTAAGACCATAAAAAGGTAAAGATCTTGGGAAGTAAAATCTTCCGCAGGATAGCATATTATAGAATGGATATTGCTTCTTTGCCAGCAGACAATTTTAGTGTGATAAAGCTTTCATGAATGAAAAAACTGATTCCAACCAACCACGAATTTTCCAATACTTGTCCCAGCAAAAGAAATTAAAAAAAAAAGGGATAGAAAGAAACTCTCCCACTAGAAACTTAGCCTGCATTAATCATTATGAATCAATATGCAACATGCCAATGACTTCTCAAAGTCTTGGTATACGTAAATACACCCTGCAATGTACAAATATAATACCTAAATTTACATGAGTATGAGCAGATTTCCAGTTTGATAAGTGAGACCATAAATAGGAATGCCCAAAAGAAAATTATTTTAGTCACCTGAAGGCACTAATCAGCAACAATTATTTTAGTAGCATTTCAAATTTTGCCAAGCATTTCCACAAACATTTCGTAACATACCCCACACAAATTACCTTGATCAAAAACCATTTTGGAATCTAACTTGGCTTTGAATAGAGACATCTTTTCAATTATCTTCATCCTCTTCACACAGATACCCCTTTATGCGCAACAGCAGCAAATGAGGCACTGAGATCCTCAAAAGGGAAATTCATTTCCGAATAATTTACAAAACTGTAACGACCCCGACTCCATCTCCAGGGTCTTGAGCAGTAGGGGTTATTTTCACAACGTCCCAAGCACGTCGCCGTCCCATTCCTTTTTATCTTTTTATTAAGCGCATGCAGAAGCACACATACAACACCTAGACGACAACAAGCAACCTGGAAAATAATCACTTGCAAATACACAATTACATCGGTTATATTTACAAGTCCTTTTTATATCGGGCCATTATATTTACAACCACTACATCTTCAAAAGGTTGAGGTAAACCTTAGCTCCTCTAGTGAGATTGCAACTCCGTCATGCCTACAATTCTGAAAAATAACGGGGTGAGTCATGGACTTAGTAAGTAAAACCCCTAATTCTCTACTAGAATGACATCTCATCATCAAAATCTAGTAGGTGCAACACTCACAATGCAATGTCGATGACAAATCAATATCAAATTTATTGCTATCCTCGACTACGTACAAATGTACATTACTGCATACTTCAACATATGCTTACTTTCAGCATATCAGTGAACACATTAACATATCATGCTTATGCATATACCGGCACTTATGCAAATTCATTTATCGTCGTCTTGGCTCAACTAGGCCCTCCCAGCTCAACCAAGGCATCCAGCTTCAAGCTAGGCATTTTGGCTCAACCAGGGCATCCTAGCTCAATCGAGGCATCCTGGCACTAGCTCACCATGGCATTCGGGCTCAACCCAGACATCCTAGCTCGACCAAGGCATCCCAGTGCTAGCTTACCCGAGGCATCCGGGCTCAACCCAGGCATTCTAGTTCAACCAGGACATCTCGTTCAATGAACAAGGCATCACCACCAACACTATATGACGAGGGGCACTTTTTCTTCTTTAAGTGCATCACAAAAGTGCACCACACAAGCCGATTTTTCATCTTTTATCTTAGTTGACATTTGCAAGGCTTGAAGGCATGCTCATTCAAGTAGGTGTACCATGACTCTTAACATCATATTATATAAAATGTTGGTACAATTCTTGGTTTGTGGCTTGAGCAACATGCTTAGGCCATCACAACTTGACATTGATTCCAAGCCAAGTGAACATCAACCTCATCCCGAGGCGTGAACACACTTAAGCAGGCAAACATGAGCAAACCACACAAAAGAACATTACAATATACACACGGTTTACATGAGCGAGCACACCACTAAACTCGACGTTGTAGGCTATCGCCCTAACCAAGAGTTAGAGATTTTACTTACCTTTGATAAATCTTGATAAACTATAGGTGTATTACCAAGAGAGGGTCGTCTTGTGAGGTGGTGGGCGAGCAAGGCCAAGAGAGGGAGAGGACGTGCAAGAAAGGAGGAGGGGAAGAAGTGAGCCAAAGGTTGAGAATGAATGGGGGTGATATTCCTATTTATAGGCCAAGTTTCATTAATGGCCCTAACTTATTCTTCAAGGAAGATCCTATAGTCATGATTACCAAATCTTCTCCTTGCCACCTAAGTTAGTGAGTCATATCTTCATTTAATGATGAGCCTCCAAGGAACACGTGCTACTTATTCTTCAAGCTACTACTAATTGGTCCACCTAAGCTTGTGAGTCACCATTTCATCATTACTTGGCCTAACTTAATCTCCAAGAAAAATCTTATGCAATGATGATCAAATCCTCAAATGGCCACCTAAGCTAGTGATTCATCTCTTCATTTATTGCTTAAGATATGGCCATCATAAGTCTTGGATCTTTGGCACATTTTTCATGGTTTTTCTTGCTCATTAAGCCAAGCATTCTAGAACCTTCCATGGTATGGTTCACTTAAGCCAATCTGCTATCTAAGTTTCTTCTCTTTAACACATTAAGGTCCAAAAGCATTTAATGCATTCTTATCTTCAAGCCAAGAAATTTCTAAATTAGCTTGCTCCTCAAGTTAGGCGTATGGCTCTGAGCGTGTGATTCTCTCATTCTAAGGTGAAATCAGCTTTGAGCAATTTTCGAAATCAGTACCATTACCATATCAAACAGGCTCGAAAAATTATAAAATTTTAATGTGTTATAGAGAAGATCTTACACAACATTTTTCATGAGGAATTCAAGCCAAATTCGTTCTATGGAAAGAGCAACAAATCATTGAACACAACTCAAAAATTCGTCCGTCAAGCAAATTCAACGGTCAGAGAGAGAGACTCATTTTGGAATCCGAATTTTTACAAAAATCTTTGAAATTTTAATATGTTGTAGATATGGATTTTATTTAAAACTTTTGTGAAGGAAGAATTTCTAAACTAGAAAGGGAATATTTTATTAAAATTCGAGAAAGCAAATTGGTTACCATTTTCACTATACTGGGCAGGTTCCATATGGTAATTGATTGGGCCTTCGTCCCAACTATTTCACCTCAGAAAAATATGAAATTTAAGTATGTTATATATTAAGATGTTTTAAACAACTTTCATGAAGGAAGTTTCTCCAAATTCGAAGTAAGAGCTCTATAAAATTGGAAAGTAGGAAAAGTCCAGCAGTTTCGAAAAACTAGGAAGTCAAAACTTATAAAACTCAAGATGTCAAGTCTATGGAAGAGAGGTGGCACCCTACTTGGCTTGCGAGATCACTTGTCATCATTCCCCTAGGCCATGAGTCATCCCCTTTCATTAATGGTTTTGGATACATAAGCCTCCTAGTTAGGACCAAAATAAGGATCGAAATCGAGGATGTTACAAAAACCAAGCCAACTCCCTTAAACTTCTCGAATGGACTTTGGTGTTTGTTAGACCCCAACATTCCTCCAACTTAAGGTACTCAAGAATAGGGTTACCTGTCAAAATTCTGCTCACCACTTCATTACACAGTCCCGAGGAGTTGAGGGACAAGGACTTAAGATGATGCCAACTGATGCCTCTAATGTCCATGAAGTCGCAAATTTTTCATACACAGATCCTCGAATGAAGAGCAATAATAAATGAATAGAGACATCATGTTACCCTTAATACTTTTAACTATGACACCGTGGGTCGACGGGTGATCAACAACATGGACAATTTCTAGGTATATTTTTTACCTAACGTGAGGCATAGGAAAGTAAGACTGTGTCCACAAACGAAGAACACATGCAACGTTTGATCTGGGGATGCCGATAAAGGGTCAAGTTGCAATCGTCCCACAGCATGGTGAAGGAAAGATTTAGGACGGTGTTCTAGAGGATCCGCCACCTGTTTGACAATATGCAAGTCCTGACTACATAGTGGGCAAGAAGGAGAAGATGTGGTGGTTGAGGCAATTGGGCAAGAGGCTGATGTAGTCTAGACGCGGAGCAACTCTATGCCATTTGATTAGTATATGAATGGAAGGAGAAGGAATCCAAAAACCATACAACATCAAGCGAGCTGATGCTTTGCAAATGCTCTGCCATTCTAGGTAGAACTTTGCAGCCCTCAAAAAGCTCAAATTTCACTTGCTCTGCTCTCGCTCGCTCAGTCCAATCATCGTCATCTCACCAATACATCGTTGTCATACTGATTATTTAGTCATTTAATACTTTATTTACCTGATTATATGAAAATAGCTGTAGTTAAGGAAATGTTTGTGTTATATTTGATGAACACCTTATGACACATTCTTTTATCAATGCTTGGACGTTGTCTAAGTCCACATTCATGCTGCTTTTGCAATTTCTTCATGTACTTCTTCGCAATCAATTATAACTTCATCAACTTATGCAATCGAACTCTTTTGTCATCCAGTTAATTGATTCGTCAAATTGTTTGTATGCATTGCTACATATATGGACAATTCCATTCAAACAATAAAATACAAGAGAAACAATCACAACAAGAAAAAGGTTGAGAAAAGAAAAAGGGTAAAGAACCATGGAAGTCTAAAATCGAGGTAGACTCATGTAGGGAGGCATCTTTTTAAATGCAAAAGGAGCACGATTGCACACAATTAGAACATATATGGGCATTGAAATTGCAAACATAAAACAATTTTATTTTACTGATATGTTGTAATACTGTAATATATTTATTATTCTAAATATGATCCCAATATTGTATTCCCAATTAGTTCCGATTTATTATCTAATTTATCACCCACATCCATTACGTGATAGTTGCCCGTTAATATGTTACCATAACGGTCTTAATGGAAGATGTCAGTAACATAAGGAACGGAATAAAACGTCAAGTCGTCTAGTTCAAACCTTATCACTACAGAAAACACACTATCAAGTTTGAGGAGTATTGGCTAGTAGAACAGAACGTATAGATCTGGTGTTCCCCATATTGCAGATAGATCATGCTACGTGGATCCGTCCAAGGTTTTGAAGTTTTCCACTTTTGCAAATTTTCATCAATGGCTGGAGGTATGTTGATATTTACGTTTCCGCAAATCGATCCCGAACTATACGAATTTATCCGTGAATGATAAATCGGGATCATCAGGTTTTAGTTTATATTTAGCCTAACAGTTGGTATCAAAACATGTTTACAATCTCTGCCTTGATGAAAATTTTGGAATTTTTATTTCTTTTCATTAAATTATGTGTGGATAAATTCAGATTTTTATGACTTGGAACGGAATTTAAAATTCTGGCCATATTTGGGCGACCCACCACGCGATAATGGATCTGCATGGTCACACCGCCAATAGGAAGAAAAACCCTTAAATTTTTTGGCATATTACTAATCGTCGGAGGTTAATCGAGCGGTGAAATTTTGGTGGTTAGGGTTTTTAGGGCAGATCGTTTTAGGCTTAATTCCGGTCAATATGTTGGTCGTTTTTGCTAGATCTTGAAATTATTCATTCATCTCGATGTTCTCTTCGAAACCCATCAATCAATTTGGTCGAACATGGGCTATGGGAGGAGACCCAAGCGACAGAATGGAGAAGGTCGCGGCGGAAGAGAAAGCCATAAAGAAAGCCTTAGGCGTGTGCATCACACGCACCCGAGGGCTGCAGCGAGTGTGTGCATCGCACGCGCCCGAGGGGCTAAAGTGGGCGCGTGGTGAAGCGGGCACGTGCAAAGCACACTGTGATTTGTCAGATTTGCCCCCAAGGCGTGAAAATTTACGATTTTGCCCTTTTTGGGCGTAAATTCCTGTTTTACCCCTTAAAAATAAAATTCCAATTCTGGCCTTGCGTGCAAAATTCCAGTTTTATCCCTTTTGCACGTGATTTTATTGTTTTACCCTTACGTGCAATATTATGAATATTTTCTCATAAAATTAAATGTCTGATGATCCGTATATATTTAATTAATTAAAGATTAACCACAACATCTTTCATTATATTAAATTATATACATTAAGAGCCTTTAAATCACATATAGTCAAAGACAATAATTGTGATTAGTCACATTAATATTATGAATTTTATCCCACAAGAATTTTCAATATATTAATGTGATTAATTAGGATGAAATATTATTTTATCTTTTTTAATTTACCCACAGGGATTAAGGAAGGGAATATAATTTGATAGTTTCATCTTGAAGTAATTATGAATCAATTTAAATTAGAAACTTAGCCCACAGGCAGTTTTTGATGTCATGTGATTCATATTTTATAACATGTTTTACATTGGTAAAATATGATTTAAGTTTATTTGCTTCAAATATATTTATACATAAGTTTTCTTTGATTATAATGCAGTCTTACCACCTACGATTAGTTCTGATATAATTGTTCCCAAGCTTAATGCAAATAACTTTAAAGAATGGAGAGAATTAGTTCTTTTTCAATTGAGGTGCATAAATCTTGATTATGCTTTAAGGTCAGGCGAACCACCTGAACCTACTGAGAATAGTACTCATGCTGAACATACTTGTTATGCACAATGGGAGCGGTCCAACCGTCTCAATGTGATATATATAAAGACAAAACTCTCTGCTAGCATTCGCGGTTCAGTCATTCAACTTAACAATGCCAAAAAATTGCTAGAGGCTATTGATGCACAATTTGAGTCTTTAGAGAAGACGCATGCCGTGACCCTGATTATGAAGTTCTCATCCTTAAAACTTTCCAGTGTAAGAGGTGTACGTGAGCACGTCATGAAGATGAGGGACATTGTAGCTCAGCTAAAGAATCTTGAGGTTGGGATATCATAACCCTTTTTTGTATATTATATCCTAAACACTCTCCCACAAGAGTATGCCCCTTTCAAGATCTCTTACAACACACATAAGACTAAATGGTCAATCAATGAACTCATGACCATGTGTGTTCAAGAGGAAGGGAGGCTACTAATGGAGAAAGGAGGAAGTGCTCATACGGCAACACTGGATAAGTATAAAGGGCCAGGCAAGCAGAAAGGAAAAGGTAAGATGTCTTTACCTACCCAAGTTGGCATTGAGAAGGAATCCAAGTGCTTCTTCTGTAAAAAGAAGGGGCACATGAAGAAGGATTGTGCCAAATTTAAGGCCTGACTCAAAAAGAAAGGTAACCAACTCTCATGTATTTGTTATGAATCTAATATGGTTGATGTGGGTCACAACACTTGGTGGATTGATTTTGGTTCTACAATCCACATTTCGAATTTCTTGCAAGGTTTTCAGATACAGCGGAAACCAGTGGGAAGTGAACAAAGCATCTATTCGGGAAACAAGATGCGCTCACGTGTGGAAGCTATTGGGACACACAGATTAGTTCTCAATAGTGGTTTTGTTTTAATTTTAGAAAGGACCTTTTATAGTCCTAGTTTTTCTAGGAATTTAATTTCGGTTTCAAGACTTGTATCTTTGGGATACTCCTTTGAATTTTCAGATTCAACATTCAATTTATCGTATAAATCTGAAATTGTTGAGAGTGATATTTTGTCTGACAGTCTCTTTCGAATTAATTTACAAGACAATGCCATGAATAATGCGATGCACGTTCACGATAATGCTGGTATAAAACGATATGTTGTGAATGAGGATTCCCCTATGTTGTGGCACCGGAGGTTGGAAAATATCTCTATGAATAGAATTAAGCGATTAGTAAATGATGGAGTACTTAATATTCTGGATTTTACTGATTATCACACTTGTGTGAACTGTATAAAGGGAAAACAAACCAACAAGTCAAGGAAAGGCGCTAAGAGGAGTACAGGAATATTAGAAATCATACATACATATATTTGTAGTCTGGATATGGACTCAAATGGTCAGAAATACTTCATTTCTTTCATAGACAATTATTCACGATTCATGTATCTCTACTTGCTTTGTAATAAGTACAAAGCGCTAGATGCCTTTAAGGTATTTAAAACCGAAATAAAGAAACAATGCGGCAAGCAAATTAAGATCGTGAGATCAGAAAGAGGTGGAGAATACTATGATAGATACATTGAAGATGGATAAGCACTTGGTCCATTTGTGAAGTTTCTTGAAGAGCATGGGATTATTGCCCAATACACTATGCCTGGTTCACCGGACCAAAATGGTGTCGCAAAAAGAAGAAACCGAACATTATTGGACATGGTGCGGAGTATGCTAAGCAGCTCCAAACTTCCTAAGTTTTTGTGGACTGAGGCTCTTAAAACGGCTGTGTACATATTGAATGAAGTTCCAACCAAAATTGTTCTAAAGACTCATTTTGAGTTATTCAAAGGTTGGAAACTGAGTATGCGACATGTACATGTTTGGGGATGCCCATTTGAAGTAAGAGTCTACAATCCACAGGAAAAGAAGTTAGATCCAAGAACTATAAGTGGGTATTTCGTTGGATATGTTTAAAAGTCCAAAGGATATAGGTTTTATTGTCCATCACACCACTAGGTTTGTGGAATCAAAAAATGTTAAATTTCTTGAGAATGACCTGATTAGTGGGAGCGATCAATTCATGGACTTTGTTCCAGAAGAAAATCATTTAGATACTCAACCTTCCACCTCAAATACTGAATTGGTTGATGTTTACAACACCCCTTCTGTTCAATCAATCGTTGAGCAACCAATTATTGAAGATCCACAACCTGCTGATATTGATCTAGTAGACCCAACTGTTCAGCAATTACCAGATATTGTTGAGCTTCTAGTTGAATAACAAACTCCTCAGGAGGATGTTGATGCAACATTAAGAAGGTCTACTAGAATAAAAAAAATCAGCAATTCCTAATGATTACGTTGTGTATCTACAAGAATCTGACTATAATGTTGAAGCTAAAAGTGATCCCGAGACGTTTTCACAAGCCATAAGTTGTGATATATCCAATTTATGGTACAATGCCATGAAGGAAGAGATGAATTCTATGGCATTAAATAAAGTCTGGGATTTAATTGAGTTGCCCGATGGTGCGAAGGCCATTGGTTGTAAATGGGTCTTCAAACTAAGAATGATTCATTAAACAGTATTGAGAGATATAAAGCCAAACTCGTTGCCAAGGAATTCACTCAAAATGAGATAATCGATTACACGGAGACGTTTTCTCTTGTATCCAAGAAAGATTCTCTTTGTATTATTTTGGTATTGATTACTCATTTTGATATGGAGTTACATCAAATGGATGTAAAAACGGCGTTCCTCAATGGAAAATTGGAAAAAGTGGTTTACATAAAACAACCAGAATGATTCTTCTCTAGTATTGGTGAGCATTTGGTATACAAGCTTAAAAGGTCTCTATATGGCTTGAAACAAACATCCTGCCAATGGTACTTAAGATTCCATGAGGTTATCTCTTCATTCAGATTTATAGAGAATGTCATAGATCAATGTATATACCAGAAGGTTAGTGGGAGCAAAATTGTTACCTTGTGCTATATGTAGATGACATTTTACTTGCAACCAATGACAATGGGTTGTTATATAAAGTGAAACAATTTATCTCTAAGAGTTTTGATATGAAGGATATGGATGAAGCGTCTTATGTTATTGGCAATAAGATCCATAGAGATAGACCTCGAGGTATATTAGGAGTATCTCAAGAAACCTATATCAATAAGCGTCTTATGTTTCGAATGAAATATTGTTCATCAAGTATAGCACCCATTGTGAAGGGTGATAGGTTTAATTTAAACCAATGCCCGAAGAACGATTTTGAAAGGGAACAAATGAAAAACATCCCATATGCTTTTGCTATCGAAAGCTTGATATATGCTCAGGTTTACACTCGACCTGACATTGCCTTTGTTATGGGAATGTTGGGAAGATACCAAAGTAATCCAAGTATGGACCACTGGAAAGTTACAAAGAAGGTGATGAGGTACCTTCAAGGAACTAAGGGACATATGCTTATGTATAAACAGATGGACAGTTTGGAGGTAGTTGGTTACTCGGACTCAGACTTTGCTGGCTGCGTTGATTCCTGTAAATCAATATCGGGATATATTTTTATATTTGCTAGCGGAGCTATATCCTAGAGGAGTGCAAAACAGACCTTGGTTGTCACTTCTACTATGGAGGCAGAGTTCGTTTCCTGTTTTGAGGCTACCTCACATGGTGTGTGGTTGAAAAGTTTCATATCAGGGCTTAGAGTTATGGATTCCATTACTAGGCCATTAAGAATATTTTGCAACAATTTAGCTGCAGTTTTTATGGCTTAGAACTACAAAAGTAGTAGTCGAAGCAAGCACATCGACATCAAGTATTTAGCCATCAGAGAACGTGTTAAAGAGAAGAAAATGGCCATAAAACACATAAGCATTGGATTGATAATAGCTGATTCTTTAACTAAAGGAATGCCACCAATGAGTTATAAGGATCATGTATTCAGAATGGGCATTGGCCCAATCATGTAAATCTTTCTTTACATGGAAGAATTTGTGAGACTTTTAATCATTCATAATGTTTTTCTCGATACAGTTGTATACATTCAGTTATTCTAAGAAAAACAATTACGTTTGACCTGGAGAAAACATGAGATTTATTCATTAAGTTATTTGATCACATATGGGCTGATGAAATGCATTGTGATACACGGAAGATAATACTTGCTCTAAGAGGACTCATCGCCGTGATTCATGTGTTTTATTTCAATATGAAGTTTATGTGGGTTTGGGTTAATAGTTCATTTGATGGAATATTGGGATCAAGTGGGAGAATGTTGTAATATTGTAATATATTTATTATTCTAAATATGATCCTAATATTGTAGTACCAATTAGTTCCGATTTATTACCTAACTTATCACCCACATCTATTACGTGATATTTGCCCGTTAATATGTTACCATAATGGTCTTGATGGAAAATGTCGGTAACATAAAAAATGGAATAAAACATCATGTCGTTTAGTTCAAACTCTATCACTACAGAAAACACACCATTAGGTTTGAGGGGTATTGGCTAATAGAACATGACGTATAGATCTGGTGTTCCCCATATTGCAGATAGATCGTGTTTCGTGGATTCGTCCAAGGTTTTGAAGTTTTCCGCTTTTGCAAAGTTTCATCAATGGCTGGAGGTATGTTGATCTTTACATTTCCGCAAATTGATCCCGAATTCTGTACGAGTTTATCTGTGAATGATAAATCGGGATCGTCAAGTTTTAGTTTATATTTAGTCTGACATGATATAGAAAGCAATTTGCTAAGTTTGGCGTCAATGTGAACTTATGTAGATTACGTAATTATTAACACCAAAAAATAGCCGAGTGTATTTGACCAGCAACTTCATCGATAGAAGCTACAGAAATTGACAACATGAGCAGGAGATTACACTAAGTGTTGGGAGCAGTTAATCCATAAAGTATGGTCGGTCCACAAAAAGGCTTAATTTTGATCGATGTCAAAGAAAAACGGTGAAGAGTTGGCGAATAAAGTTCACTGACTCAGTCAGCGGGGAGGAATGCGGGATGTAAATATAAAGTAGTGAAGTAGATAACCTCGGATTTTGTAACCGTTTGTAGCTAAGTGCCATTAAATGGTAGAGCCACGTAAAACATGTTTAAATTCTTAGTGACAGTTTATGTATAATTTTTTGTATAAATACCAGAGTTGTATTCTTTGTGAAAGACCACTCAATCAATCAAATAAAACATGTTGTTTGTCTTTACTTTAAAACATAATTTTCTTTTCCAGTATATTTGATAGATTGCTGACAAGAATTATTCATAGTATTCGCACATAGCATAAAGGAGACCCTTCGACCCTTTGTGGATTGGACTAGTTTGTCCGTTCGACAGGTACTTCACACATTCTAGTGAAAATTCTTTTCGGGCATGCGTGATGGGACTCTTGTTCATTGATATGAGGAAGCTTTCATGGGATGAACCAAAAATCAACAAGAGATAGACAATCCTGCTGGCATCCTCAATCCGATATCGCAAATTTGAAATGAAATTGCTGCACATTTTGAGTCTTCAGCCATTGGTGGAGCGTCAAGCGAAGGTCAATGCAAGGGAATTGATCTTCCAAGACATCTTATTGAAAAACAGTTAAGAAAGTAAAACCAAATCAAAACATGATGACAATCACGAGAAGGTCACTCGAGGAGCAGCAGAAAGAGATGACCAATTTTATTATACCGTCACATATCAGATGTAATAAGGCAAATAATTATCAACGTTTGTGCACGATGCCATTCCAGTGGATCACATTTGCAATCCCAGGTACCTATTTCTGCAAATTGCTTTTTGCATAGCATCACTCTTTTGCTTTGTGTATTCAATTCACATGTTCGAATTCCCATCTGCTTTGTATTTTTTTCTTATTGAAAAAGCATGTGGTTACTGATAACTAGTATTCTTTTATGTGATGAGTAAGTCCGAAAATTAATCTTCGACCTTTTGATAGTCTGCAAATTCTCTAGGTTGATATAAACTTTTCATACCAATAAAGTAGGGAACCCCTTGCCCTAAATAAAATAAAAACTGACCTTTCTCAAACAAATTTTAGCATCAGAAAAAAAAATGATGTGGCTAGTAGCTTTACATTAGAAGTAATGTTGATGTATGACAGGTCATTCAAGTTTATATATATATATATATATAATAATAATAATAATAATTTTGTATGCATGGACATATCATAAACTTTTTGACTCGCGTGAGAAACTTATTGTAGCTGGTTACAATTGAATGAAGTTGTCCGAGCATTGGTTTGGTTGCATATGAAAGATAAATGAGTGTGAACAGGAGAAAAATAGCTCAAGACTGTCGGAAAGCTAGAACGCGTGCACCTGGAAGCGCGCCATATATCTTCCTCGGACATGAAATCAACGAAACAAACGTAAGAGACGCAACTTTCAAAAGAACGCGGACGTTAGTTTCGCAACCCTTCACATACGTACGCGCTAATGAACAGAACGTGTGAACCCTTTCTCTCTCGCTCGAGAGCTCTCCCTACCTTCTATGGTAGCTGCCCCCAAACCCTAATTCTGCCTTGCTGTTTTTGTCCGTAAACCCAAAACCCAAAACCTACTATGTAATCTTTGGTCGGCTTTGCTCTTCTTTTTCCCTTGGATCGCTGAAGATGTCGACGCATCCTCGATACGCGAGACTTAACAGGTTTGTTTTTAGTTGAATAGCTTCCTGTGAGGGATCTTTCGGGGCTGTCTTGGAGTATCTTCGTATGGGGCTTTCTCTTTCAAAACATGGCTGGATGGTTACATTCGATGGGATTTCTGCAATGGAGGGAAGGTGGAAAGTGGGCAAGGTCTGGTTCTGATCTCTGGCTCTTCTGGTGGAAAGTGGGCAAGGTCTGGTTCTGATCTCTGGCTTTTCTGGTGTTTTCATCATAACTGCTTATTGGGGAGTTTAAATGGATGAATCCGGAGAAAAAGACTATCGCCTAGCCTTATTGTGCAAGAGGCTTGGGAATCTGCGAACAGAGGTGGATGCCCCGCCTCGGGAAAGAGTCATTTCAGAGGAGATGCTAGATGAATGTAAACGAACAGTGTTTGGTAAGTTGTATTCGGGAGGAAATATAAATTATCAGGCATTTCTTACCACTATGACGCGAGCTTGGAAGGTAGACTCTCTGAATTTTGCACAACGCGAATCTGATATCTTATCCTTTACCTTTGAGTCTAAAAGGGACAAAACAGAATATTAGTAAACAGCCCATGGTCCTTTGCGAGCAATTTACTAATACTTAAACCGTGAGAGCCAAATAAACCTGCGCACTGTTATAAGTTTACAAGCTGTGAATTTTGGGTTCAAGTTCATGGTCTACCAATCGAATGGTGTAGTGAAGAGATTGTGTCTCATGTTGCCCAAAAAATAGGAGGTGTAAAGGAAGCAAAAGTGGAGAAAAAAGGAGTTGCGTTTCAGAAGGTGGGGAGAGCTAGAGTAGAATTGGACCTGGCAAAACCTTTGAAACTAGGTATTTTATTTAATATGGGAGAGGAGAAGGTTTGGTTGGATTTTAAGTATGAGAGGCTACCTAGATTCTGCTACTCATGCGGAAGAGTTGGGCATTTTACAACCACTTGTGAAGAAATTCCATATGATGTGACAAAAATTGAAGATAGGAAGAAAAATAAGTTTGGCAACTGGCTAAAAGCAGAGGTGAAAGAGAATAGCCCTTTTTGGGAGATATTTTATGATGAAAAGGTGGCTAAAGAAGAGATGGAACTACAGGAAGACAGCGTCATATCCTCTCATGATACTCAAATAGTTATATTTACAGGAGAGCAAACAGAAGGAAAAAATTCAGAACAAACACAATCTCTAAACATGGCACAAATGGATGTAAGTTCACCTGAACACCAAATGGAACAGCAACAAGAGAAAGGAAAAGGTATTATGAATATAGATGAACCAGAACAGCAAATCCAGCAAGCTGTCATTTCCTCTTCTTGGAAAAAAAAACAGATTTAAAAAAGGAAAGTAGGATTGTGAAAAGTTCACCAGCAAAGAAGTTAAAGAGGTATCCTCCTTATCATCCTTCAGTTGTGGATTTGGCCAGTTTGGATGAAGCAAATTTGTAGAATACTCCTATCAGTCTTTCCGAAGAAACCAGGGGACGGGCTTTGGTGGCTAGCCCAAATAAGCCACCGGGTTACAAATGAGAG
The DNA here is from genome assembly GCA_016097605.1 of Eucalyptus guilfoylei. Lineage (NCBI taxonomy): Eukaryota > Viridiplantae > Streptophyta > Magnoliopsida > Myrtales > Myrtaceae > Eucalyptus > Eucalyptus guilfoylei. Next base: position 26,348,399 of record CM027864.1, on the reverse strand, counting down.
CGATTTGCTGGAACTGCCAGGGGTTGGGCACACCACTGACAGTTCAGAATTTGAGAGCCATGGTGGCTCAGGAAAGGCCAATTTAATCTTGTTAATGGAAACAAAAAACAAAGAAACAGTGGTAGCTCGTCTTAAAAGACAACTGAAGTTTAAAAATAGTTTTGTGGAGGAACCGAAAGGCATTGCGGGGGGGATGGCGGTGTTATGGAATGAGGAAATGGCTGTGGAAGTGGCGTTCAGCTCTCAAGAAATGATAAATTTGATCTGTTTTGATTATGAGACTAGGATAAAAATGCAGATAAGTTGTGTGCATGCTCCGAACATATATGGGGAAAGATTACAGCTATGGGAGAAACTAAGACAGATAGCTTCTTCTAATACACTCCCATGGGTGTGCATGGGGGATTTCAATGAAGTACTTTATTATTGGGAGAAAGTGGGGAGAAGGATGGCAGAGAATTCTAGAATGCAGGCGTTTTCAAAATTGTATCCATGACTGTTCGTTAATGGAAATTGACTGTAAAGGGTGCGCATTTACCTAGTCTAATAACATAGAAGGGGCTGATCTGGTCAAGGAGAAATTGGATAGAGTATTCTGCTCGATGGATTGGCGGCTCATGTTCCCGGAGGCTGAAGCTTTTGCTTTGCCAACTGTGGGGTCCGATCATAGTCCACTCCTTGTGGTGAGTAGTGCTGAATCTGTCAAGAAACAAAAAGATTTTAATTTCGAAGCCTTTTGGGTTGAAGATGGTGAATGCAGGGAGATAGTTAAACATGCATGGCAATCTCAACTTTGTATCCAAGGAGGATTGAGCGATAAATTACATTCCACCAGCCAAGCTTTAAAAGTATGGAGCAAAAGGAAATTCCCCAATAATAATTTCCGTATTACAGCACTAAAGAAGGAGCTTCAATCCATAACAAACAGCCACCGGAGTTATCAAGATACAAATAGGGTCAAGAGAATAAAAGAAGAGCTGGAAACCTTATGGCGTAGGGAGGAAATGTTTTGGGGTTTGAGATCACGGGTCAATTGGCTTCGTTGGGGAGACAAAAATACAAAGTATTTCCATGCAGCAACGATCCAAAGGAGACAAAAAAAATAGAATTAATATGCTGAAAAATGCAGAAGATCAGTGGGTCAGGGGAAAACAGCAACTTCAGCACCTCACCATGTCTTTTTTCAAGGAGCTATATACATCGGTAGGGCCTTGCAACTACAACCCGGTACTGGATCAATGTCATATGCTAATCGGAAATGATATAAATGAATGTTTAGTGGCGGAAGTAACTATGGAAGAAATTCATGCTGCTGTTTTTCAACTAGGAGCTCAGAAAGCCCCTGGTCCAGATGGTTTAAATGGACCTTTTTATTAGCATCACTGGGATATCATAAGTCCTGATGTATTAAAGGAAGTTCGAGGTTTTTTTCTTTCGGGAGTATTGGAACCAGCCCTTAACAGAACACATATTACGTTAATCCCAAAGACCCCCCATCCGGAGACACTTGATCAATATCGCCCTATCAGCCTATGCAATTTTGCCTACAAAATTATAGCAAAAATCTTGGCGAACAGACTGAAAAGATGGCTGCCTATGCTGATTTCAGGAAAGCAAAGTGCATTTGTTAGTGGAAGACAGATTCAAGATAATATTTATATTGTACAAGAGGTGTTGCATCAATTGAGAAAGAGGAAAAGGAAAAAACATTTCCAAGCGGTGCTGAAACTTGACATGAAGAAAGCTTACGACAGGATTGAATGGGATTTTTTAGAAGGTTGCTTGCTGAAAATGGGGTTCTGTGCTAAATGGGTTCATTGGATAATGCAGTGTGTCACCATAGTCACATTTAGTATTAAGCTTAACGGGGAACCTCTTCCTGCTTTCGCTCCCACCAAAGGCATTCGACGAGGCGATCCTCTATCACCCTATCTATTTATCTTGGTAGCAAACAGCTTATCAACTTTGATGGGAAAGGCGCTACAAGAAGGAAATATCAAGGAAATTAAGTTGAACAGATTCTGCCCTACTTTAACTCATTTGTTATTTGCGGATGATTCGGTTTTTTTCTTAGATGGTTCTATCCAGGAATGCCAAAACATTGCAGTTGTCATTAATCAATATTGTTATGCCTCAGGACAAGCTGTCAACTTGAATAAGTCGGGAATTTTCTTTAGTAAAGACTGTCCACCTTTATTAAAGGACAATATGAAGAGAGAATTAAGGGTACCAGAGCTAGAATGAACAGGAAAGTATTTGAGAATACCATCTGATTGGGGAGCATCGAAGAGGCAAATGTTTGGGTGGATTCTGAATCGGATCAATATGAAATTGGAGGGCTGGAAGGAGCAACTCATATCAAAAGCCGGTAAAGAAATTCTCCTGAAATCAGTGGTGCAGGCGGTACCACAATATGCCATGTCAGTTTTCAAAATTCCAGTGTCAATTAGTAAGGCTATAGAGAAAAAAATAGCTAATTTCTGGTGGAAAAATAGTGATTCAAAGGCTGGTTTGCATTGGAAAAAATGGGAAATCATGAAGCTGAGAAAAGATAGAAGAGGAATGGGTTTTAGAGATTTGCTTACTGTTAATAAAGCCTTATTGGGGAAACAAGCTTAGAGGTTGGTAAAAAATCCGGATGCGTTATGGAGTAAATTATTGAAAGGGCTGTATTTTTGTCGTTCAGATCTTTGGCATGCTGATACAGGTTGTAATCCTTCATGGGGATGGAAAAGTTTGCTTATTGGAAGAGAGGCTATTGCTGATTCAGTCAGATGGTCGATAGGAAGTGGAGAAACTGTTAATATTAGAACATACAAATGGCTGAAAAGAGGATTAATAGGAGGGCCGGCAAATAGAAATGATCCCCAGAAAGTCTCGGAACTAATCCTACCAGAGACACAACAATGGAATGAACCACTGCTACGAAATCTTTTTGATGATCAGACTACTCAGGAAATCCTTGCAATACCAATAAATGGTCCATTTTTCAGTGATGAATTAATATGGACGGGCACAAAAAACGGGTCTTTTACAGTCAAGAACGGCTATAACTTGCTCAGAGACACCAACACAGCAAACAGAGCAACTGAGCACCCTTCTTCCTCATATCAAACTCCAACAGCATTATGGAATGCAATTTGACAAATGAAAACCAGCCCAAAAGTGAAGTTATTTGTATGGAATGCTTGTCAAAACGCTATACCAACCAAGGAGAATCTATGGAAAAGAAAGATCTCACCTGACCTAATGTGCGATCTTTGTAAAGCCAAGGTGGAAACGGTCGAACACACCCTTCTCCTTTGTCCATGGGCTGCCAGAGTATGGAACAATCCGGAAATCAACCTGCGAGTAGATGCACAGGAAGTTAAATGAACAGATGAATGGTTGGTAAAATTTATAAGGAAAAAGTCGCACCTCCCTTCTCTGGAAATAGTCGGCAATCTTCTATGGCAAGTCTGGAAGGAGCGCAACAATTATATTTTTCGAGGTACGAAACCAAAGGTCTGCAAAGTCATAGATCTAGCAAAATCTCAGCAAAACAGCTACCAAAAATGGGGATGCGGGCACGCACCAGCCGAAAAAATCGAAGAACAGCCGAACCCACTTACCTGGCGAGCTCCGAAAACCGGCTGTCTCAAGCTGAACGTCGATGGGTCGTTGGGGGAAGGATCGATGGAGGGAGCAGTGGCCTGCGTTGTCCGGGACTCCTCCGGCACCCTCTTAGATGGATTCACGAAGTCGATATGGGCGGAGACGATTTTGCAGGTTGAAACCCTAGGGGTTCTCGAAGCCCTAAAGTTTGTGAAAGAGAAAGAACTCGAGGAAGTAGTTGTGGAGACTGACAGCAAAGTCTTGATCGACAGCTTGAAGCACGAACAACAGATGGAGTCGAACGCACGTGGGGCGCTGAGTGAGTGCCGTTCACTTCTACAGCAGTTGCCGCGAGTGGGCCTGGTTCACTGCCCACGTTCAACAAACTCAGTGGCAGATTGGGCCGCACGTCACCAGCGCATGAAGACAATTCCTCCGAATTGGTGGGCTTCCCCTCCCTCAGGCCTTTGGGCCCTATTATGCGTTGATGCTCCAGTAGTGGGCTTTCGCGGTTCTCCGCTTATGAAATAAATAAAATCTCCCTTTTGACCAAAAAAAAAAACAGAACGTGCCCTGCCAATTTGACGTGGACCATGGAAACAAGAAATTTAAAAAAGAAATTGAAGGAATATCAAAATCCCCCAAAAAGAGAAACAGAAAAAACCGATCGTATACAAACTGGCAAGATTCAGTTTCAACATAGTGCAAGCTCTCTCTCTCGCGCGCACGCGCGCGCTCGCTCCAACACTCTGTGCGTTTGTGATTTGGTCACTCTTCCCTCTTTAAGTGTCGTGAAATTTCACTTTTCCTCTACTTCTGCTTCGTGCTAACATCAAGTTCTCTCTCTCAATTTCTATCCATGTGAATACGAGTGACGATAGTTGGTTGAAGAATTCTGGGCGTTTCAATTATTTCAAGTCCTTTCCCTCATTTTTGTAATCATGCTGTTTCCAAGTGGGTAGCCGGGCTTTCCGTAGATGATAAAATTGAGTAAAAAATCACATAAATATAATTTTTCAAAATTTTTCCTAATTTGATGAATTGAAAACATCAGCTCACAGGCTTTTTGTAGCCAAAATTAACACAACAGGACGTTCGACGAAAAAGTAATGCCCCCCAAAAGTTTGGCCAAATTTGTGTAAAAATCACATGAATATAATTTTTCAAATTTTTTTCACTATTTCATGAATTGAAAAGATCGGTTCACTGTTTTTTTTTCTTGGTACGTGCAAAAATTGAGATAATGGAATGTTTGACGGAAAAATCGGGTCACGGATTTCCCTAAGGCAAAAATCAAGTCAATGAAACATCAGACATAGAAATTATGCCCTAGCTACAAAGATATCCAATTCATCAAATCAGGAATTTTTTTAATTGAGGGTGAGGAAGGTGAAGAATAAGAATAGTCTCCTAAGTCCGGGTCCCAACTTGAAGATGTGACCGGCACTATCCAGCAAGTCGCCATGCCGACCAGTCCTCAACCACTAAGAGGGCGAGGAAGAGCGGCGGTGATGGCAACAGGTTTGAGCCATCGGTCCTGCCTACCGGGAGGAGCCGGTCAAATTTAAGCTCATCTAGAGCTAGAGCGCGGAAATCGTGGTCCTCGAAAGGTCGCTCAAATTCTGCGGTGGAAAGAGCCTAGACCCTTTGATCCACATTCACGCATTATCTCATTTCAGAATTCCATCAAGTCTGACTTCATCTGCAACGAGTCGCAATCACCGAATAAGATTAGGAAGATGAAGCGCAAGTTCGTGAAGGGGATTATAGGCAGGTGATTTGACAAGTAGCCCGTCGACTCCAGCCCATTAAACATGAGAGACGGGGAGGAAAGAGAGGCGCGCGTGAGAGGAGGGAGCGAAGCACCGCGAGTCAGAGGGGCTGGTAACCCGATTTTGTCTTCTTTCAGAATTTTCCTCAGGATGTGGGGGGACAAACGGTGGCGACAGGGAACGATTTTGTGGAGGAGGGGACTGCATTTTCTCCATTTTACATCGAGAGCACCATCGCAGAATTCTCAGAGAGAGGGAGAGCAAGAGACGACAGAGAAGAGAGGTTGTTTTGCTGGGGTCGATCCCACAACAAGATATCTTTCACCGTTGCCTAAATAGGTCGGCAGGGCTCGGCGAGGGCCAGTGACCCTTGCTGACCGCCAGCGAGGGCCCGTTAACCCTCACCTAGAGTGAGCAATTATAGCCCTTCACTCAGATCTGAGTGAGGATCGCCAACCCTCGCTTAAATCAAGTGGTCGACCAGATCGTAGTGAGGGCTAGCCCATGTGAGACACCCTTGCTGCTGTCTGGTTGAGGGCTGCTGGCCCCACTAGCCCTCGCAGAGCCCCTGTTGACACTTTCTTGCGACGGTGGGGGCAGTGGCGGCCCTTGCCTTAGCCCTTGCCCTTTTTTTCTTTCTTTTTTGTAATTTTTTTTTTAAAAATGCCTTTTTATCTTATAATTTTATTTAATTAAGGTTTAAAAATATGATTTAAGCTAAAACGGCGACATTTTAGTCTTATCTTTCATATTTTAGTAAGGTCAATGCTATGTAAGAGAGAGAAAATATTAAAAAAACGACGTCAACATTTTTCGTTAGCCTAATTGAGTAGAAATAATGAAAAAGACTTAATTGCACTAATTTGACAAGTTTTAAAATTAATCAATTTCACTTTCGTGATAAGTTTTAGAATATTGAATGCATTTATCCCTTTTTTTTAAACTAAAAAACACGTAGTTACTGATGAGTAATATTTCTTATGTGATAAGTAACTCCAAACTAGAAAAATTAAACTCCGACCTTTCAATAGTTAGAAAATTCTCTATGTTAATGTTAACTTTAAAACCAATAAAGTAATTTTAACCCCATGTCATAGAGAAAAAATTGAAACAAATTTACATCAGAAATAAATTTTTTTATTTGGGTAGTAACTTTTCATTCCAAGTAATGTTCATGTGCGGATGAATAGTCTTTTATATGTATATATCAAAATAATTTTGAATACATGTAAATATCGGTAACTTTTTATTCGATGGAAATAGTTTAATTCAAACTCTCGTGAGGAACTTGTTACAGCCGGTTACAATTGGAAAAAGTCATCTGAGTTTAGGTTTGGGTACACACAAAAGATGCATCAGATCCAACAGAGTGGTTGGATAATGTGGAAAGGAGAAGAATAGCTCAAGACTGTCTCGAAGCTAACGAAACCGATGAAACAAACGTAAGAGCCGTGACTTTGAAAAGAACGCGCACTTTTGCATTCGCAGCCATTCGCGAATGTACGTGCCCTGCCAATTTGCGCGGGGAAAAAAAAAACATTAAGCAGTGTTGACCGCAGACCAAACCAGAAAGAAGCTAAAAAGAAACGCGGCACCTGTATATTATAAACTGGCGAAATCCAAGCACCCATACGAGAAGCTCTCTCTCGCCCGCTCTGCCCAACTCTGTGTAAGTTGGTGATCTGGTCGCTCTTCCCTCTTCAGGTGTCGCTTCGTGCCGCGAGAAATTTCGCTTGACTCGGCTTCTTCTCCGTGCTACCATCAGGTCTCTCTCAAGTCTCTCAATTTCTATGGATGTGAATATGAACGATGATAGTTGGTTTTGAGTGGTTAGCTGCAATTCTAGATACTCTGTATTGCTCTCAAGAAGCAAGCTAGTGTCCAACGTTGAAGTAAATTTATGCGTACAAGAGAATTCCTTTTTTGAGAATACTAGAGACAATATTAGATCTTAAGGATATCATTTGTTTCGTTATTTGCTGGATAGCAGTTTTCCATGTTAGATTAATATAGCTAATTCTATTTCTTTCCTATGCCTACTGTTTGGGGATAAATGCGCTTTGACTAAATTCTGTCTTCCTCTCTCTTGAAGAATCCAGAACATTTATATATAGCTGGCAATTAGGGCTGTCAAATGAGTGGGTCAGGTCGGGTTTAGGTCAAGTCGAAAATGGTCCGACCTTTATTGACCCATTTAACCCGTTTTGATTCATTTTCATGTAATGTAAATTTGATGACCTATATCCAACCCATACCCGACCTAACCCAAATTATCGAAACACATTTATATTTAACTCAATTTAGTTACTTAAATAAAAACTTTACACCAAATTTAAAAAGTAAATAAAATAAAAAAAAAATGTGAAAAACCTTTAAATTGAAATACTTTTGAAGAGCTCTTGATAAGAAAAAGTTTGATGAGCTAATAATTGACATGAAAATAATATTTGCTTATAACAAATCTTCTTGAATGCGAGAATGCATAGCTTCTTAATTGTAATTGTTTTTAATTTTGGTTGATTTTTTTATTTTAGTTCACCAAGTTAAAAATTACATTATGATGTTTAGAATTTCTATTTATCAATCTAAACAGCATCGAGTTTCATCTAAAAGTACTTTTCCAGTATGTATATGGATATTTATCTACCAAATATCATTAAAAGATCGAATTTTTTTATTAATTTAAAGTTTTTTGAAATTATTATTATTGTTATTTATTTTATTTTCTTCTTTTCTTTTTTTCTATTTTCTTTCTTTTTCCTCATTCTTCTCCCTTGTTACTCCGTTGAGGGTGACCGCCGACTAGCCAAGCCACAATTCGGTGAGGTCAAGGCTCCACTCGTCTAGGCGAGCCCGAGCTGCCGAGCTCCGTTGCGGCCGATGAGCTCGAGGCTCGGCCGATCCAAGTGAGCCCAAGCTCCGTCGCAGCCGGCTAGCTCGCGGCTCGCCAAATCCAAGCGAGCCCGAGCTCGGCCATGGCTGGTGAGCTCGCGGCTCACCAGATCCACGTCTCGCCTGAGGCCGACGAGCTCGGGATCGGCGACGAAGATGGTGGCGTGACGGCGGGGTAGGCGGTGGCTGCAATTGGTCTACTCATCCAAAGATTTGCAGTCATGGAAGGAAGAGAGAATTGAGGCAGAGCCTCTGCCGTAGAGGAGGAAGGCATGGGTTCAAAGTGGGTTTGTTAATAATCCATTCAAACCCATTTCTTTTCTTACTTTACTTTTTAAGATCCATTTGTGACTCATATTTAACTTTCACTTGACTTATATATGACCCATTTAACTCTAAATGGGTCATAATATAGATTTATGACCCATTTTGCCGGCTCTACAAGCAATCTCATTTAATTTTGACCTCAAAATATTGAATTTCATTTTTCGTTCAAGATATTTGAACTTCTATCTCTGTTCAATTGAAGGTCAACTTAAATATCCTCTTATAAATTGGAGCTCTCATAACAATGTGTGTTCACATTCATAGTGGGAAAAAAGCTTCCTTAAGTTTTGTTGACCCACCAACAATTCTGGTGAAACTCCCTTATTTTGATGAAGGAGGGACGTTAGTGTGAATGTTAATTACGTGATATTTCAGCGCAAGGGTTTAATTATTGCTTAGCGAAGATGTTAAGGCAATATGTGGGATTAAACCTTACATGCATATACCGTGAGACATGGGTTGTGTTATCAATAACTTGACTATTGAAGGGAAACTTTAATTCGCTCTCCTTTTGTGTATATAGGCCAATGAAGTAGACATGGTCAGAAAGAAAGATCGATTTTGGGAATATGCAGAGCTTGTGGATGGCAAATTTAAGTGCAAGTTTTGCGATAGAAAATTTGCTGGCGGTGTTCCAAGAGTTAAATCACATTTATCTGGAATTAAAGGCTGTGGTATAGATGTATGCACCAATGTCCCCGAAGATGTTCGAGTTGCCGCTACTGAAGCGATTCATGGTCTTAATAAAAGAGCGAAGGCTGAAGCCTACTCAGGTAAGACCAAAGAGACTTTGCTAAAGATGCATATCGGTAAGGACGACTTTATGCTGGATAAATTACTCGTTAAGTTCATGCTGTTGAATGGTGTTGATGTCGACATTTGCGGAGTTCATCCTTCATTGACTTTGTGAATGCTGTGGCTAAACACGGTCCCCATTATAAGTTGCCATGTTGTTCGGTAGTCAAAACAAAGTTGGTGCCTGATTTGGAGAAGGAAATTGGAGAGTATGTGGCAAATGTGAAGAAATCATGGATTAGAACTGGTTGCACACTCATCTATGATATTTGGACGAATCATGATGCGGAGATATTCTTCATTCATATCTTTGCTCATTCTATTGAAGGGGTGGTCCTATTGAATGCGTTGGAAATCCCCAATGATGAGTCAAAGTCATATTTGCTGAACGAGATTTCATATTTTGTCACTCAAGAAATTGAGGCCAACAACGTCGTGCAGTCCGTAATTGGATGTAATCAAGAATGGTTTTTTGAAAGTATGCCAAATGACGACCATCCCCATTTGTACATGACTTCATGTGTTGCCCGTGAAACACAATTAACCTTCGAGAAGATATATATTCTTATCCCATGGATTCAAAAGGCATTTGATCAAACAAAAGCAGTTGCCACTGAGATTCACAAGCATGATGGCCTCTTATCATCGACGAAGCAGTTCACAAACTACTGGGGGTTGCAACAATCATCAACAACAAAATTTTACTCGAACTATTATATGCTTCAATCAATCATGAGGCTTGAAACTGAGCTGCGATTACTTGTTTCATCATCTGAGTGGCTTTCGTTGGGTTTAGAGAAGGATGAATCAGGCATAGAAGTGGGTGAAATCATTCGCAGTTCTGAATTTTGGAGTGAAGGGAAAGAAGTCTTGCACGCTCTAGAACCGATATGTCGAGTACTCTGTCTAGTTGATGGCTACGGCGCTACTTTTGGGTTCTTGTATGCAGCTGTGGAAATGGCAGATAAGGCTGTTACACAAATATGTGAGACTAATATTCCTAAGTATCAGACTTTATGGACGATAATCAAGGAATGGCAGGGTGATATCATTCATCCAATGCATGCTGCTGCTGCTTTTCTTAACCCTGCTTACATGTGTGGCGAGAAGTTCATAGAGAATGATGCAATGAAAATTGGCATGAATTTCATGTTGGAAAAATTGGTAGGTGTTGAAGAACAGAAAAAATTTGTGCAAGAAATGCAGCTCTATCGTGCCAAAATGCCAAAGTTGTTCACTACTACGGCAAAGACAATGTTAGGAACATATCACCCTTGTAAGCATCTATTCTTTAATCAATTGACCGTGTTGATTTAATTTCATATTTTATTTGTTTTCAATGTGAAAATTGTATACTAATAGTGTTGCTTGTAAAGGTGACTGGTGGGACTATTGCGGTGATGTCCTTCCTGTATTGAAGAAGTACGCAATTCGAATGCTAAGCCAACCCTGCAGCACTTCGTTCTGCAGGCAGAGTTTGAGTGCATTTGAAACTGCTCAAACTGAGAAGAGGGAGCCATTCATGCCTGCAGTGATGGACGATTATCTCTATTTGAGGACAAATGCGTTACTGATGCAGAATTTCAACACCATGAAAGAAAAAATTAGGAAGCCACTTGATCTTGAGAAACTTGGTGAACTTCCTGATTTTACAGAGTTCATGAATGAGAATTTCAATTGTGATCTACTGAATGAGACCAAAGTTCCTTTATTAGATGGAAAGCTAAATTGTTGGTAAGAATCTTTTTTGTTGAGACACTTTAGAGATGATTGCGATTTAAATGCATGCCAAGCTGATTCACCAACAAAGCGGGATGATTTACTAGAGTTAGAATAATATATGACAGTGGTGAATGATGATATCACTGAGAATGTTTCTGCATATTTTTTATTGATCTTCTGCAGGAATTCACCTTTAGTTTATTTGCAACACTGTTTGAATTCGTGAATTTCTGCCAAGTATATCTATGTGTCAATGACAGAGACAGGGACGATGGCATCATTTCTTTTTATCATGAGTACTACTACTGTGCTTCTTTTCCACACTTCTAAGACTAAGACAGGGACGATGCCAAGCTAGTGACTGCTAAAAGGTCGTAGGTTTTGATAGTCAAGTAATTCCAATTATTATGGTAATCTGAATGACCTGCTAGAATGATTTCATATGTTGGATTTGGCCCCCAGCATGATTTTGTTTTTTTGTAGACTGCTGTTGGCAAGAAGGCTGTCCTTATAGTGAGCGTACTAGGCACTATCTTTTGCAGTGTCAATGTCTCTCGATGAATCCTTAAATTTGTCTTTCCATTAACAGGTCTACATGGGTGAGTAAAGACGCTGAGAGTGAAAAGCATTTACGTCTTCAATTTATAACTAAACTACCATTGAGCCTAGTTAAAGGTGACGGGATTAAAGGTTGGAGAGGAACTCCTATTCATGTCATCTCGGTAGATTCCAGTACAGGTAGGGTTGTGCGATCTGGACCCTGGTCAATGCAAGAGTTGATGGTGACAGTGATTGGAGGTGACTTTGATGACGAAGCTGGTAGAAATTGGACTAAAGAGTTCTTTGGGAGCAATGAACTAAAGGGGCGAGAAGGGAATATGCCACTCTTGAATGGTGATCTCTCTGTGACCCTCAAAAAAGGGTTGGGGAGATTGGGTGCTATCACTTTCAATGATGTATCAAGCTGGACGAGTAGTGGAAAATTCAGGCTTGGAGTCAAAACTGCGTTGGGTTGTTGTGAGGGAATCCGTGTCCTTGAGGGCACATCTAATGCCTTCACTGTGGAAGATGGTGAGTCATTCAAATTTAAACTCTTGATGACAGCTTTTATGTTCTTTTTTCGTTGGCCTTCACTGTTAAGGATGTTAAGTCATGATTAAGGTTTAGACACTTAATGACATTTAAGATTTTCTGTTTTTTCTTTTCTTGACATGTCTGGAACCACGTAATAAGATACATAGACTAGGCTAAGAGACTTGCAACAGCAGTATCGTGTTTAATCAGAATCTAGTATGCTTTGATTTCTTAAAACAATTTTAGAGCAGAGCAGACTCTGTAATTGTCTGAATTTCAGGTTTGGTTGCTGTTTGCAGAATCCATAATCCTAGAAATGGGTATGCTTGAAAGGAACAACAAAAAATGAGCAGACAGTGCCTTGCCTGTCTGAATTTTCTAATTCAGTGAAGTTGAACTCGTGAAACCTACTCATATCAAACAAAATAGATTTGGTGTTTGTAGTGTGCTTTCCGAATCAGTTGTGTTAGCAGTAACTGTCGAAAATGAAATCACTTTGACAGCATTTATGGCGATTGTTTTGAAGGGGACTTTTGCTTAGAGGAAGCTGTCTTTTGAGCTCGTCTGAAATTATAGTAAACTTTAATTGTCAATTTAGCTTGTTAGATATGTTATGATGTGTACGGGTTTTATTTTGTTGGAGTAAGAGAATGTGGTGTTCAACTTTAAATTGTGCTCGGTTGTATCAATATGATGACTCATCGAAATCTATGTAAATGGATTAAATATGGCCCTTGTTACTTTGCAGCATCACATATGATTGCTCCATTTTTATTTTCTTTATTCATTACTCACATAACTTTGAATGAGAAATATTTTCAAAACTTTGTCACCGTAGAATTTTGTCAAACCACTATCAATTGATTCAAAACTCGAGTTATTAGATAAAGTCATGATTTTTGTTTAGATATTGTAGCCCTCCCTCTCATGCATAAGTTGGAATGTAACCTAGGGTTAAAGCGCGAAATTTAATCATAGGTGAGGCAAACAAGGGGCTTGAAGTGATTCATAAACTAGACTGAGACTTTGATATCATGTGAAATTTTGTGAGATCAATGCCAATTGATCTAAAAGCTTAGGCAACAAATGTGTGGTTAATTTTGAAACATCATAACCTTACCCAAATACTTTATTGATGCAGACAAACAACTAGATATATAAGTAATACAATCCGGTTATTTGAATTGATCAAGAAGCAATTTTCCTGGCACTTTTTTTCTTTGTAATCACAAGCAGGAGGGTTGATCCTAATATTTGTCGGGCCAAAATCCAGATAAATGAGGCAGATCACTGGGAAGAGTAAGGATTTTTGCCTTCATACTTGGACTGCAAACATGTCCATAGTCGTGTTGTTTTCTTGTTAGATAATGACATTCTGTACGGCTCCCTAGAATCAGAAGACAAATCGGTCAATCATGTTTTAGCATGGGGTCATGGATATTGTCAATGAGATTGTCCCCGCTTGCTGTCACACTGGGAATATCTTGATTACGTAGCTCCTCGATAGTTTTAATGGCCCAATTTGACATTATATACTGAAAGACTGAGTTCTGTCAATGTAAATTAGTTGATGGTCATTTCGGAAGGGTTGGCCCCTTATGTCCCATTTGGCAATCTGAATTTGAAGCACTTATTCTGCGCAGCATGTATAAGACAGCATGTAACCTATCTTAGCCTGCAAAAGAATGAAATATTTTGAGTTCCTGGTAATAGTTGCATGTCATTTCCTTTACCATGTTACATGGCACTAGCAGTTCTGTTTAACCTTCTTGTTTGTCTTGCTGATGCCCATTTTCTTTTCTCTTGAACTAAGTACAGGCTCCGCAAACTACTCTCGGAGGTTCAGTGATTGAACCCTCATCAATGGAAGTCGTAAAGCAATAATCGTCGTCAAGGCCACATTGCTGATTTGGGAATGTGTCTCTCGTGGTGAGGCAGGAGCTTTGGTGATGCACAAGAAACTGCTTGCAGCAGAGTAAATGATGCAGTTTCAGTCCCTGCCCCCTGCCGGTACTTCTTGCCACACCTGCTTGCAGATTATTTCACAGAGAACAACGCTGGGGGATTTGACATACTCTCCTGAGGTTGCTGCGATGTCAGTGAAGGCTGGGTGACTCGCCTGAGATCTTGATGGTTGACTGCGGTGGATGGCGACGGTGGGGCTGTTGTGGCAGAGCAAGTGTTGGGTGTGTACTTTATTAGCTAGGGTTTGGATATGCAGGTCAAAACTCATAAATATTGTATGTATTTTCCATTCCCAATTATATTTGCAGACATTCACAAGTTTGTGCGAAAACAGAGGATGGAATTAGCCCCTGTTCTTGAAGGGTAGAGAAGGACGCTGTCAATGAACCCTACCCAATTTGTGCATTGGGTAGCTGATGAACTATAGAACTTTGAATGCTGATTTATGGATCTAATAGTCTTTTGCCCATGTCGTACATGTTGATCAGACTAGTTTTCCAAAGGAACTATATTTCTTATTATCTATTCATTTATATATTTATTATTGTTGCTGTTTTTATTATTTACTTTCCATTTTCCTTTCTCATTCGGTTCCTCGTCTCAAAATGCACTGAACCTCTTCCTCTTTCCTTTTTTTTCTTTTCATTCCACATGCCCAAACACCTTGAATCTACTGTACAGTCCAATGTTCCCCATTGAGAAGAATCAAACATCATCTTCTTCATTCTATTGCCACGCCCATGCCAACAAAGCTAATGATATTATCATCTGTGAAGCTCCCTCCATTTCTTTTACGCACAAACTCCCGTTTTCGTTCATTAATGGTATGCAAACACATTCAGCATTCATCCACGGTAAAAAGCACTACAAACTCTTGCATTCAGAATTCAACATTAATCCAACAAAAAATCAATCAGGAAATCATGAACAGAACATGCTCTAATTTAGAAATGACAATTCAAACATTGAAATCAAACTCAGTTTCATTTGGGATCGACAGAACACATCGGATTCAAACTTATTTCGTATGAGTGATTCTCGGCTATTGAACTAAACTAAAACTTAGAAGTCAATGAGCTACAACACGGATGACAACTAGACGAAGGGAAACCAAATTCAAACAAAAATTATTTGATAGAAAAAAATAGACAAATTAGAACACAGAGGCCTATTTTCGCACAAAACACGCCTAAAGTCTCGGCCTCTGTTATGTGTGAAGAATAACCGAAACAGAGCATCGATCATTTACCTTAGTGAGGAGCGCTTACCACTCACGATGGGTTGATCAACTAACAAGAGGAAGTCCTGGAAGTCTCTCCATGGCAAATCGATACGCGCGAAGGAACGTCACACGAGAATGAACTGCTTCGAGCGTCTCGACCAATATACAGAGCTCGACAGAGCAAGATGAGGAGCGGCCATTGGCGTTGACCGGCGGTGGCGAGGACATCAGAGGGCGATGGAAGAGGATAACCGTCGAGGAATTGTCCAGAAGTCGAGCATGAATCCCGTTTCTTATAAGGGAAACCGGTTGGTTTGATGAGAGAGAGGAATCACGATTCCGTTCGTCACCTCCATCAAATCTGAATTGCTCGCTTCGCTCCTGGGGTAGCACGAGGGAGAGAGAGAGGGAGAGAGAGAGATGAGGATAAACTAAATGACAGGGCAAGCCCACTGAAGCGGACATGAACTGGGCTAACGGGCCGCAAATTTGAATTAGTGGGCTGCGCGAATTGGATCAGGCCCAAATGATCAGATCAGGCCCTTTCGGTATTGACCGAATCGAAGGCCTTTTTTTTAAAAAAAAAATTATATTCTCTCTTTTTCCCTTAATCTTTATTTGTTAATTATTGGTCCATTTATAATCTATTATCTATGTTCTTTATTTAATTTAATTTTATTATATTATGTTTTTTTATAAAAAATGTATATTCAATTTGTTGGTAAAAATTCGATTATCAACCGGCCCCTTCAATTTGGATGATCTAGGTACATATACGTTTGAATTTTTTTAAAATAGCATCATTCATTTGCTTCACGTTTTCAATTTCACATGTTTGAATTCCCATTTGCATGGCACTTTTTTCAACTGAAAAACTTGTGCCTACTGATAACTAGTATTCTTTTATGTGATAAATAACTCAAAACTAGAAAAATTAATTTTTCGACCTTTCAATGGTTAGCAAATTTTCTGTGTGGATATCACCTTTTCATACGATAAAGTAAGTTTGACCCTATGTCCTAAAGAAAAAATTGACCATTGAAGTCAATATTAATTTTTCAATAAATTCTAGCATGAGATATAACAAATTTATGTGGCGAGTTACTTTTCATCTACAATTAATGCTCATGCATGATGAGTAGTGTGTGTGGGTGGGTATTAAAGAATATGTGTATATGTTACAAACTTTATATTTGGGGGAGTAAGTTTTATCCAACTCAAGTGAGAAACTTGTTGTACTCAGTTAAAATTAGAAAGGAATGGACGCTTGTACAAGAAGTCATGAACTTGCCAACACGTTTTCACCTATTAGTCTAAAAATTGAAAGTAGATTTTGTATTCTTCCTCATTCAAAAAATGCAAAGATGAAAAGTCATTAGGGTGCATTTGTTTTGCGGTAAATTTCATGATAAAATAAATGCTTTCCGTGGATTTTTTTTTTTTGAGGAAAATTATTAGTTTTGTTTTATTTGGTGGTATGTTGAAAAGCATGTAAAACTCTGTCATGAAATAGAAAGCGAAGAAGTTGATGAGTTTTTGTGAGTAGATGCTTGTTATGTTTGGTATCCTTAATTCACAACTGAGACTACTACATTTTCCAAATATTTGTATGTGTCATCCTTATACAAAAATATTTTTCTATTGATTAACCATTTCAAAAGAAATGAACGCACAAAAGTTTGGAAAAATTAATTAGCAATTAATTTGTTAGGAAGCAGCTATTTAAGCTGTGGATTATTTAAATTTTCCCTTCAACTTTATTGCCTTGACATTGTCCGAACCGCAATTGTTCTTTTCATGTATTGAAACACATCATATGCTTTCCCCGGACACATAACAATTAAATAAAACGAAAGGGACGTACCTTTGAAAAATGCGTACTTTTGTTTTCACAATAATTCGTGTATGCCCGCCTGCAAGTCAAAAAAACGCGCACTGTCAATTTGACGCAGACCGTGGGAAAAAGCCAAAAAAACATAACATTGACTCACAGAACAACACCCCCAAAAAGAACAGAAAAGAAAAAGAACATGGGATCTCTCGCTGTAGAACGAATCTCCCACTTATTATTTCTCCTTAAGCCTTTTAAGGATATACTTAAATTCAGTAATCGAGATTATATTTTCCTAATTTTTGTATGAGTTTTCCTTAGCAAAGAATATTTTTCTATTTACTAGCTATTTCGAACGAAATAACTGCACAAAAGTTTGAAAACCTAATTAGCAATTAATCTCTTAGGAAGCAGCTATACAAACTGTGAATTTAAATGTGCCCTTCAACTTGTTGCCCTAATACTATTCGAATTGCAATTGTTCTTTTCATGTACTGAAACACACCATATGGACACATAACAATTAAGGAAAATTTTTAGTTTTGTTTTATTCGGTGGTATGTTGAAAAACATGTAAAACTCTATTGCAAATAGAAAGTGAAGAAGCTTATGAGCTTTTGTGAGTTGACGCTTGTTATGTTTGATATCCTTAATTCATAACCAAGAATATATTTTCCTAATATTTGTATGCATTTTTTTAGCCAAAAATAGTTTTCTATTGACTAAACATTTCAAACGAAAAAAATGTATGGAAGTTTGGAAAACTAATTAGCGATTAATCTTTTAGGAAGCAGCTATACAAGTTATGGATTTAAATGTGCTATTGAGCTTTTTAAGAATATGTTCAGATCCAATGATTGAGAATATATTTTCCTAATATTTGTATGTGTTTTTTTAGCCAAAAATATTTTTTATTGACTAACAATTTCAAACAAAATAAATGCATGAAAGTTTGGAAAATTAATTGGCGATTAATCTTTTAGGAAGTAGCTATACAAGTTTTGGATTTAAATGTGCTCTTGAGCTTTTTAAGAATATGTTCAGATCAAATGACCGGTATTATATTTTCCAAATTTTTGTATCTGTTTTCCTTAGCCAAAAATATTTTTCATTGACTAACCATTTCAATCAAAACAAATGCATGAAAGTTTGGAAATTTAAATAGCGACCAATCCTCTAGGAAGCAGCTTGTAATACAAGCTGTGGATTTAAATGTGCCCTTTTCAACTTGTTGCCCTAATACTATTCAGACTGCAATTATTCCCTTTTATGTATTGTACACACCATATCTTTCCCTCGGACACGACACAATTAAATAAACGTAAGGGACGTATCTTTGAAAAGAACGCGTACTTTTGTTTTCGCAATAATTCGCGTAGGCACGTCTGCAAGTCAAAGAAACGTGCCCTGCCAATTAGACGCCGACCGCGGGAAAAAGCAAAAGAAACAGAACATTGACCCATAGCGCCTATATAAACTGGTAAAACTCAAGCACCTAATGCAAGCTCTCTCTCGTTCTCCCCGACACTACATAAGTTTGGGATTTGGTCATTCGTCACTCTCCAGGCGTCGCACCGCGTGAGAGATTTCGCTTCCCTTTGCTTCCGATTCAGTGTAAGTTTGTGATTTGGTCACTCTTCCCGCTTCAGGCGTCACGCCGCGTGAGAAATATCGCTCCCCTCTGCATCTTCTTCGTGCTATAATCAGGTCACATCCTCTCTCTCTCTCTCTCTCTCAACTTCCGTGTATGTGAATATGAGCGACGATTAATGGGTTCTGGGCATTTCAATTGTTTCAAGTCCTGTTTCTGAAGGGATAGTTGCTATTCTAGGTACTCTGTATTGCTCTCAGGAAGCATGCTAGTGTACAGCGTCGAAGTAAAGTTATGGATAGTAGATAATTTCTTGTTAGAGATTTTTTTGATCTTGAGGGCATTATTTGTTTGATTATTTCCAAGGTAGCTGGTTCTCTTGGGTATAAATACCCCTCGATTTTAACAATTGTTGAGTAAGGTGGCCTTTGACTAATTTGTCCATTTCATTCTTCTGAAGATCCCAAAATACAAATATATAGTTAGCAATTCTTATTGAGTTTTGATCTCAAAGCAATGAATTTCATTTTTCAGTCAAGATAACGTTTTATTTCTGTTCAATTGAAAGTCAGCTTAGATAGTAGTGTTATGATTTGGAGCTCTCATATCAATATGTGTGTATACTAGTAGTGGTAAAAAAGCTTGCTTAGGTCTTGTCGACCCATGGACAATTCTGGTGAAACTCCCTTACTTTGATGAAGGAGGGACTTTAGCGTGAATATTTCATTGCAAGGGGTTTAATTATTGCTCAGTGAAGATGTTAAGGGAGTATGTGGCCGCTAAACCTTAAAACCTATTTGCATAGATTGGAAGTCGTGGGTTATAGTTCTCGGTGTCGTCAATAATGTCACTATCAATAACTTCATTCACGGTCCATGGGAAAAAATTAATTGCTCTTCTTTTGTGTATATAGGCCGAGGAAGTAGACATGGTTAGAAACAGAGATTCATTTTGGGAATATGTAACGCAACAGGATAGCAAATTTACATGCAAGTTCTGTGAAAGCACATTTCCTGGCGGTGCTCCAAGAGTTAAGTCGCATTTATCTGGGATTAGAGGTGGTGGTATAAAGATATGCACCGCTGTCTCTAAAGATGTTCGAGCTGCCGCTGCTGAAGCAATTAAGAGAGTCAAGGCTGAAGCTTATTCAGTTAAGACCAAAGAGACTTTGCCAAAAATGCTTATCAGTGAGGATGGCGCTTTGCTGGATAAATTGCTTGCTAAGTTCATCCTGTTGAATGATCTCGATATCAATATTATGCGGAGGCCATCCTTCATTAACTATGTGAATGCTGTGGCTGAACATGGTTCCAATTATAGGTTGCCATGTTGTTCAGCAGTCAAAACAAAGTTAGTGCCTGATTTGCAAAAGGAAATCGGAGAGTATGTGGCAAATGTGAAGAAATCATGGGTTAGAACTGGCTGCACACTCATCTTTGATTATTGGGAGGATGAGGACAGATTCTTCATTTGTATCTTTGCTTATTCAATTGAAGGGGTGGTCCTATTGAATGCGTTGGAAATCCCCCCGTATTGTTCAGCGTTATGCTTGTCCAAAGAGATTTTATATTTCGTCACTCAAGAAATTGGGGCCAACAACGTCGTGCAGCACATAATCGGACGTGGTGAATTTTTTTTTTAAAGTATGCCAAATGACGACCATCCCTGTGTGTACAAGACTACATGTGTTGCCTATAAAACACAACATTTGTTCAAGGAAATATATGACAATATATTATGGATTCGAAACGCATTTGATCAAGCAAGAGCAGTTGTCACTAAGATTCGAGAGCATGATGGCATATTATCATCGATGAAGCAGTTCCCAGACTACGTAGGGTTGCTACAATCATCAACGATAGAATTTTACTCTGACTATTATATGCTTCAATCAATCATGAGACTTGAAACTGAGCTGCGATTTCTTGTTTCATCATCTAAGTGGCTTTCGTTGGGTTTTGAGAAGGATGAATCAGGCATAGAAGTGGGTGAAATCATTTGCAGTTCTGCATTTTGGAGCGAAGGGAAAGAAGTCTTGCGTGCTCTAGAACCAATACTTCGAGTACTCTATCTAGTTGATGGCTACGGCGCTACTTTTGGGTTCTTGTATGCAGCTGTGGAAATGGCAGAGGAGGCTATTAGACGAATATATGAGACTAATGTTCCTAGGTATCAGACTTTATGGTGTAAATTCAAGGATTGGCGGGATAATATCAGTCATCCATTATATGCTGCTTCTGCCTTTCTTAACCCTGCTTACATGTGTGGCAAGAAGTTCATAGAAAATGATGCAATGAAAGATGGCATGAATTTCATGTTGAAAATATTGGTAAGTGCTGAAGAAAAGGAAAAATTTGAGGAAGAAATGCTTCTCTATCGTGATGAAGTGCCAAAGTTGTTCGCAAAGACAATGTCAGGAACTTCTCACCCTTGTAAGCATCTGTTCTTTAATCAATTAACCGTGTTAATTTAGTTTCATATTTTATTTGTTTTCAATGTGAAAATTGTATACTAATAGTGTTGCGTATGAAGGTGACTGGTGGGACTCTTGCAGTGATGTCCTTCCTGTATTGAAGAAGTACGCAATTCGAATCCTAAGCCAACCCTGCAGCACTTCGTTCTGCAGGCAGATTTCGAGTGCATTTGAAACTGCTCAAACTGAGAAGTGGGAGCAATTTGTGCCTGCAGTGATCGACGATTATCTATATTTGAGGACAAATGCGTTACTGATGCAGATTTTCAACAACATGAAAGAAAAAATTAGGAAGCCACTTGATCTTGAGAAACGCGGTGAACTTCCTGATTTTACAGAGTTTATGAATGAGAATTTCACTCATGATCTACTGAATGAGACCAAAGTTCCTTTATTAGATGGAAAGCTAAATTGTTGGTAAGAATCTTTTTTGTTGAGACACTTTAAAGATATCACAATTTAAATGCATGCCAAGCTGATTCACCAACAAAGTGGGTCGATTAACTAGAGTTAGAATCAACTATGACAGTGGTGAATGATAATGTCACTGAGAATGTTTCTGCATTTTTTTATTGATCTGCCACAGGAATTCACCTTTAGTTTATTTGCAACACTGTTTGGATTTGTGAATTCATACTAAGTATATCTATGTATCGATGACAGAGATAGGGACAATGGCATCATTTCTTTTTATCATGAGTATTAGTAACTGTGATTCTTTTCCATACTTCAAAGGCTAAGTGAGATCAATGTGTTCGAGCTAGCGATTGCTAAAAGTTCATAGGTTTTGATAGTCAATTGATTCCAATTCTTATGGTTATCTGAATGACCTGCTAGAATGATTTCATATGTTGATTTTGGCCCCCAGCATGATTTTGTTTTTTGCAAGACTGCTGTTAGCAAGAAGGCTGTCCTTATAGTGGGCATACTAGACGCTATCTTCAGTAGTGCTAATGTCTCTCGATGAATCCTTACATTTGTCTTTCTATTAACAGGTCTGCATTGGTGATTAAAGATAGTGAGAGTGAAAAGCATTTACGTCTTCAATTTATAACTAAACTACCATCGAGCCTAGTTAAAGGTGACAGGATTAAAGGATGGAGAGGAACTCCTATTCATGTCATCTTGGTAGATTCCAGTACAGGTAGGGTTGTGCAATCTGGACCCTTGTCAATGCTAAAGTTGATGGTGACAGTGATTGGAGGTGACTCTGATGACAAAGCTGGTAAAAATTGGACTAAAGAGTTCTTTGGGAGCAATGAACTAGAGGGGCGAGAAGGGAATATGCCACTCTTGATTGGTGATCTCTCTGTGACCCTCGATAAAGGCATTGGGAGATTGGGTGCTATCACTTTCAATGATGTATCAAGCCGGACGAGAAGTGGAAAATTCAGGCTTGGAGTCAAAACTGCATCGGATTGTTGGGAGGGAATCCGCGTCCTGGAGGGCACATCTGATGCCTTCATTGTGGAAGATGGTAAGTGATTCAAAACTCTTGATGACAGCTTCTATGTTCTTTTTTCGTTGGCCTTTGCTGTTGTAGAAGGTAAGTCATGGTTCAGGTTTAGACACTTGATGACATTTAAGATTTTCTGTTTTTCTTTTCTTGACACGTCTGGAACCATATAATAAGATACCTAGACTAGGCTAAGAGACTTGCAGCCGTGGTATCTTGTTTAATCAGAATCTATTATACTTTGATTTTTCAAAACAATTTAAGAGCAGAGCAAACTCTGCAGTCGTCTAAATTTCGGGTTTGGTTGCTGTTTGTGGAATCCATAATCCTAGAAATGGGTATAGTTGAGAGGGACAATAAAAAATGAGTAGACGGTGCCTTGCCTGTCTGAATTTCCTAATTCATTGAAGTTGAACTCATGAAACCTGCTCATATCAAGCAAGATAGATTTGGTGTTTGTAGTGTGCTTTCCGAATCAGTTGTGTTACCAATAACTTTTGAAAATGGAATCACTTTGACAGCATTCATGGCCATTGAATTGATGGTGTCTTTTGCTTAGAGGAAGCTGTCTTTTGAGCTTGTCTGAGATTTATAGTAAACTGGAATTGTCATTTTAGCTTGTTAGATATGTTATGATGTGGACGGATTTTATTTGTTGGAGTAAGAGAATGTGGTGTTCAACTTTAAATTGTGCTTGGTTGTATCAATATGATAATGACTCACCGAAATCTATGTCAATGGATTAAATATGGCCCTAGTTACTTTGCAACATCATATATGATTGCTCCATTTTTAGTTTCTTTGTTCGTTACTCACATAACTTTGAATGAGAAATATTTTCAAAACTGTCACCGTAGAATTTTGTCAGACCACCGTCAATTGATTCAAAACTCAAGTTATTAGATAAAGTCATGATTTTTGTTTAGATATCATGCAAAAGTTTGAATGTTGCCTAAGGTTAAAGCGTGAAATTTAATCATAGGTGAGGCAAACAAGGGGCTCGAAGGAATTCATAAACTAGACTCAGACTTTGATATCATGTGAAATTTTGTGAGATCAATGCCAATTGATCTAAAAGCTTAGGCAACAAATGTGTGGTTAATTTTGAAACATCGTGACCTTATCCAAATACTTTATTGATGCAGACAAACAACTAGATATATGAGTAATAGAGTCCGGTCATTTGAATTGATCAGGAAGCAATTTTCCTGGCACTTTTTTTCTTTGTAATCACAGGCATAAGGGCTGATCCAAATATTTGTCGGGGCAGAATCCAGATGAATGAGACAGAGCAACGGGCAACAGAGTAAGGATTTTTGCCTTCATACTTGGACTGCAAACATGTCTGTAGTTGCGTTGCTTTCTTGTTAGATAATGACATTCTGTACGGCTACCTAGAATCAGAAGACAAATCAGTCAATCATGTTTTAGCATGGTGTCATGGATATTGTCACTGAGATTGTCCCCACTTGCCGTCACACTGGGAATATCTTGATTACATAGCTCCTCCTCGATAGTTTTAATGGCCCAACTTGACATTATATACCGAAAGACTGAGTTCCGTCAATGTAAATTAGTTGATGGTCATTTCGGAAGGGTTGGCCCCTTATGTCCCATTATGTCCCATTTGGCAATCTGAATTTGAAGCACTTATTCTGCGCAGCATGTATAAGACAGCCTGTAACCTATCTTAGCCTGCGAAAGAATGAAATATTTTGAGTTCCTGGCAATAGTTGCATGTCATTTCTTTTACCATGTTACATGGCACTAGCAGTTCTGTTTAACCTTCTTGTTTGTCTTGCTGATGCCCATTCCCTTTTCTCTTGAACTATGTACAGGTTCGACAAACAAGCCTTGGAGGCAATGTCCTATATCCCCTCTCATTGTTTTGCAACACAAGGAAGTGTAGGATGGGCTCAGCAATTGAACACTCATCCATGGAAGTCGTAAAGCAATAATCGTCGTCAAGGCCACATTGCTGATTTGGGAATGTGTCTCCCGTGGTGAGCAGGAGCCTCGGTGATGCACAAGAAACTGCTTGCAGCAGAGCAAACAATGCAGTTTCGGTCCCTGCCGGTACTTCTTGCCTGCAGATTATTTCACAGAAAACAGCGCTGGAAAATTTGACATACTCTCCTGAGGTTGTGGCGACGTCAGTGAAGGCTGTGCGACTTGCCTGAGATCTTGATGGTGGATTGCGGCGGATGGCGACGGTGGGGCTGTTGTGGCAGAGCAAGTGTTGGGTGTGTGCTTTATTAGCTAGGGTTTGGATATGTAGGTGAAAACTCATAAATACTTTTTTTATTTTCCATTGCTAATTATACTTGCAGACATTCACAAGTTTCTGTGAAAACAGAGGAAGGAAATGTCCCCTGTTCTTGAAAGGTAAAGGAGGTTGTCAATGAACCCGACCCAATTTGTGCATTGGGTCGCTGATGAACTACAGAAATTTGAATGCTGATTGATCCTACACTCTCTTTCGAGGAGAAAACTCCACCGAAGAGGCATTTGATCAGTTTCAGGATGACTTAACCACATCCACTGCTTACGCTTTTGGATCTAATAGTCTTTTGCCTATGTCATACCTTTCAATTCCTTGCATTTTTTTCCTATACAAAAATCAATAAAGAACACTTCAACCCTTGTTGATCAAACTAGTTTTCCAAAAAAACTCTATTTCTTATTATTATTATTATTTTTTTTTTCCCATTTTCCTTTCTCATTCGGTTCCTCGTCTCAAAATGCACTGAACCTCTTCCTCTTTCCTTTTGTTTTTCATTCCACATGCCCAGACACCTTGAATCTACTGTACAGTCCTATGTTCTCCATTGAGATGAATCAAACATCATCTTCTTCATTCAATGGCCATGCCAATGCCTCCAAAGCTAATGATATTATCATCTGTTAAGCTCCCTCCATTTCTTTTACGCACAAACTCCCGTTTTTGTTCATTCATGGTATGCAAACACATTCAGCATTCATCCACAGTAAAAAGCACTACAAACTCTTACGTTCAGAATTCAACATTAATCCAGCAAAAATCAATCAGGAAATCATGAACAGAACATGCTCTAATTCAGAAATGACATTTTGAACATTGAAAGCAAACTCAGTTTCATTTGGGATCGACATAACACATCAGATTCAAACTTATTTCGTATGACTGATTCTCGGCCATTGAACTAAACTGAAACTTAGAAGTCAAGGAGCTGCAACACAGACAACTACTGGACGAAGGGAAAGCAAATTCAAACAAAACTTATTTGATAGAAACAAACAAACAAATTAGAACACGGAACTCAATCTCGGTAAGGTTTGAACCTGAACACTAACATCGTTCAAGAATTTCATCGAACACATGATATACATTTTCAGTCCAATGTTCCAGATCCCGGAGAATATCAAAGGATTCAGAGCTGTTATACCGAAACATTATCAAAGCAGATTCTCATTAAAAAATAGATCCTCAAGTAAAGCCTATTTTCGCACAAAACACACCTAAAGTCTCGGCCTCTGTTAGGTGTGAAGAATAACCGAAACAGAGCATCGATCATTTACCTTAGTGAGGAGCGCGTACCGGTCACGATGGGTTGCTCAACTGACAAGAGGAAGTACTGGAAGTCTCTCCGTTGAAAATCGATACACGCGAAGGAGCTTCACACGAGAATGAACTGCTTCGAGCGTCTCGACCAATATACAGAGCTCGACAGAGTAAGATGAGGAGTGGCCATTGGTGTTGACCGGCAGTGGCGAGGACATCAGAAGGCGATGGAAGAGGATAACTGTCCAGGAATTGTCCAGAACTCGAGCATGAATCCCGTTTCTTATGAGGGAATCCGGTTGGTTAGATGAGAGAGAGGAATCACTCTAATTTATTATACTAAATTTTTATGAAAAATGTATATTTTCCTAATCTTTGTATGTGTTTTCCTTAGACAAAAAGATTCTATTGATTAACGCTTTCAAACGAAACAAATGCATGGGAGTTTGGAAAATTAATTAGAGATTAATCTTTTAGGTAGCAGCTATTTAAGCTGTGGATTTGTGCCCTTCAACTTATTGCCCTAATGATGTTCGAACCGCCATTGTTGTTTTCATGTACTAAAACACCTTATGTTTTCCTTAGACCCATAACAATTAAATAAAACGTAAGGGCTGAATCTTTGAAAAGAACGCGTACTTAATGTTTTCGCAATAATTCGCGTATGCACGCGTGCAAGTCAAATAAACGTGTGCTGCCAATTTGAGACAGACCGTGGGAAAAAGCAAAAAAACAGAACAACACCCCAAAAAAGGACAGAAAAGGAAAAGAACATAGGATCTCTCATGGCACGATGAATCTTCCGTTTATTCTTTCTCCTTAGCCTTTTAAGGACCTATTAAGTTCCAACAATCAAGATTATAGTTTTTCTAATTCCTTCTTTATATGAGAGCCCTTCCACCACCAGAATCTATCCTTGAATCCTAGAGGCAAGGATTTAGAGCACTTTAGCTTTCAAGGGAGCCAAACTTTTGTATGTGTTTTCCTTAGCCAAAAATATTTTTCTATTGGCTAGCTATTTCGAACGAAATAAATGCAAGAAAGTTTGGAAGACTAATTAACATTAATCTTTTAGGAAGTAGCTATACAAGCTATGGATTTAAATGTGCCCTTCAACTTGTTGCCCTAATGCTGTTCGAACTGCAATTTGTTGTTTTCATGTACTGAAACACACCATATGTTTTCCTCGGATCCATAACAATTAAATATAACGTAAGGGACGTATCTTTGAAAAGAACGCGTTCTTATTGTTTTCTCAATAATTCGCGTATGCAGTGCCAATTAGACGCCGACCGCGGGAAAAAGCAAAGAAACAGAACATTTACAGCGCCTATATAAACTGCTAAAACTCAAACACCTAATGCAAGCTCCCTCTCGTTCTCTCCGACATTACATAAGTTTGTGATTTGGTCATTCTTCACTCTTCAGGTGCCGCGCCGCGTGAGAGATTTCGCTTCCCTCTGCTTCCAATTCGCTGGGAGTTCGTGATTTGGTCACTCTTCCCTCTTCAGGCTTCACGCCGCGGGAGAAATATCGATCCCCTCCGCGTCTTCTTCGTGCTATCAGGTCACATCCTCTCTCTCTCTCTCTCTCTCTCTCTCTCTCAACTTCCGTGTATATGAATATGAGCGACCATCTATGGGTTCTGGGAATTTCAATTATTTCAGTCCTTTTCGTCATTTTGTAATCATGCTGTTTCTGAAGGGTTAGTTGTTATTCTAGATACTCTGTATTGATCTCATGAAGCATGCTAGGGTACAGCTTTGAAGTAAAGTTATGGATAGTAGATAATTTCTTGCTAGAGATATCATTTGATCTTGAGGGCATTATTTGTTTGATTATTTCCAAGATAGCTGGTTTTCTTGGTTATAAATACCCCTCAATTTTAACAATTATCGAGTAAAGTGGCCTTTGACTAATTTGTCCATTCCATTCTTCTGAAGATCCCAGAATACTTATATCTAGCTAGCAATTCTCATTGAGTTTGATCTCAAAACAATGAATTTTATTTTTCAGTCAAGATACTCAAGGTTTTATTTCTGTCCAACTGAACGTCAGCTTAAATATTAGTGTTATGATCTGGACCTCTCATAGCAATATGTGTGTATACTAGAAGTGGTAAAAAAGCTTGCTAAAGTCTTGTCGACCATCCAACAATTCTGGTGAAACTCCCTTACTTTGATGGAGGGACTTTAGCATGAACCTCAATTGCATGATATTTGATTGGCGGGGTTTAATTATTGCTCAGTGAAGATGTTAAGGGAGTATGTGGCTGCTAAACCTTAATACCTATGTGCATAGATAGGAAGTCATGGGTTGTAGTTCTTGGGGTTGTCAATAATGTGACTATCAATAACTTCATTCACTGTCCATGGGAAAAAAATTAATTTGCTCTTCTTTTGTGTTTATAGGCTGAGGAAATAGACATGCCCAGAAAGAGAGATCCATTTTGGAAACATGCAATGCAACTGGATGGCAGATTTTTCTGCAGGTTTTGCAAGATTATATATACCGGTGGTGTTTCAAGAGTTAAGTGGCATTTATCTGGGATTACAGGCCATGGAATACGGATAGGCCCTAAGGTCCGTGAAGATGTTCGAGTTGACGCTGCTGAAGCAATTTCTCGTCCTAATAAGAGAGCCAAGGCTGAAGTTTGTTCAGTTAAGACTGAAGAGACTTTGCCAAAAAAGCTTATCAGTGAGGACAGCGTTCTGCTGGATAAATTGCTCGCTAAGTTCATCCTGTTGAATAATCTCGATATCGATATTATGCGGAGGCCATCTTTCATTAACTATGTGAAGGCTGTGGCTGAACATGGTTCCAATTATAGGTTGCCTTGTTGTTCGGTAGTCAAAACAAAGTTAGTGCCTGATTTGAAAGAGGAAATTGGAGAGCAAGTGGCAAATGTGAAGAAATCATGGGATAGAACCGGCTGTACACTCATTTCTGCTATTTCATGTGATGAGGATAGATGCTTCATTTATTTCATTGCCTATTCTGCTGAAGGGATGGTACTATTGAAGACGTTGGAAATCCCCAAAGATGAGTTAACAACATGCGCTTTGCTGTGGGAGGCCAATGAGCAGGGTGATACTTATATTCTATCTTTCAAGAAAGGGGGTGCATTGTGCAGTACATAACTAACACTGCTCAGAAATTACGTAATGAGGATATCTTCATTAGCAATTATCCCAATTTGTACCAGACTAATTGCGTTGCCTTTGAAACACATGCACTCTTTAAGGATATTTACAATAATATCAAATGGATTAGAAAGGTATTTGATCAAGCAAAAGCAGTTGTCACTGAAGTTCGCAGGCATGATGATGGCATCTTGTTATCAATGAAGCAGTTGTTCACAAACAACTGGGAGTTGAAACAATCATCCACAACCAATTTTTACTTAAACTATTATAGGCTCCAATCAATCATGGGGGTTGAAAAAGACCTGCAGTCACTTGTTTCATCATCTGAGTGGCTTTTGTTGGGCTTTGAGAAGGATGAATCAGTTGTAGAAGTGGGCAAAATCCTTCGCAATTCTGAATTTTGGAGTGAAGGGAAAGAAGTCTTGCATGCTTTAGAACCGATATTTCAAGTATTATGTCTAGTCGATAGCTATGGTGCTACCTCTGGGTTCTTGTATGCAGCTGTGGGAATGACAGAGGAGGCTATCAGACAAATATATGAGACTGATGTACATAAGTATCAGAGGTTATGGGCATTTTTCAAGCTACAGAAGAGTAATATCATTCATCCAACACATGCTGCTGCGGCTTTTCTTAACCCTGCTTACTTTTGTAGTGAGAAGTTTAAAGAGAACGATGCAATGAGACAGGGCATAGATTTCATATTGGAAAAATTGGTAGGTGGTGAAGAAAATGCAAAATTTGTGCAAGATATGCTGCTCTATCGTAGGAAAGACCCAAAGCTGTTCAATGGTACAGCAATGACAATGTTACAAATATCTCACCCTTGTAAGCATCTGTTTTATTATTTCACCGCATTGATTAAATTTCATAATTTATTCGTTTTCAATGTGCAAATTGTATACTAACAGTGTTGATTATAAAGGTGAGTGGTGGGACTATTGCGGTGGTGACCTTCCTGTATTGAAGAAGTATGCAATTCAAATCCTAAGCCAACCCTGCAGCACTTCGTTCTGCAGCCAACTTTGAGCGCATTAGAAACTGCTCAAACTGAGAAGAGGGAGCCATTGATGCCTGCAGTGATTGACGACTATCTATATTTGAGGACAAATGCGTTATTGATGGAGAATTTCAACACAACGAAAGAAAAATTTAGGAAGGCACTTGATCTTGAGAAACTCGGTGAACTTCCTGATTGTACTCATGATCTAGTGAACGAAATGAAGTCCCTTTATCAGATGGAAAGCTAAATTGTTGGTAAGAATCTTTGTTGAGACATTTTATAGATGATTGCGATTTTGGATGCATGGCAAGATGATTTGTCACCAACAACTTGGGGTGATCTACCAGAGCTAGAATAAAATATGACAGTAGCGAATCAAAAGGTCACTGAGACATGTTTTTGGTTTTTATACTGATCTTCCGCAAGAATTAATTTTAAGTATATATGCAACACTGTTCAAATTTGTATTCCTACCAAGTATATTTGTACGTATCGACAATAGAGACAGGCAGGGCATCATTTCCTTTGATCATAAGTACTGATATCTGTGCTTCTTTTCCATACTTCAAAAGACTTAAGTGAGATTGATGTGTTCGAACTAGTGGTTGTTAAGGCCATAGGTTTTGATTGTCAATTGATTGCGATTTCTATGGTAATGTGAATGATTTCATATGTTGGATTTGGCCCTCGGCATTCTCTTCCTTTGTATGACTATGCCGTTGGCAAGAAGGCTGCTCTCATATTGTGTCCTGGGCACCACTTTCTGCAGTGCAGACTTCTATTGGGTGAATCGTTAAATTTTTATTTCTATTGACAGGTTTGCATTATCGAGAGAAGATGGTGAGAGCAAAAAGGATTTACGTCTTCATTTTATAAATGAACTACCATCAAGCCTAGTTAAAGGCAATGAGGTTAAGGGTGAGAGAGGAGCTCCTATTCATGTCGTCTTGGTAGATTCCAGGACAGGCAGTGTTGTGCAATCTGGACGCCCATCAAAACTACAGTTGACCGTGACAGTGATTGGAGGTGACTTTGACGGAGAAGCTGTCAAAAATTGGACTAGAAAGTTCTTTGAGAGCCACGAAAGTAAAATAATGGGGCAGGAGGGGAAGATGCCGCTCTTGAATGGTGATCTCTCTGTGCTTCTTGACGAAGGTATGGGGACATTGGGAGCTATCACTTTCACTTTTAATGACGTTTCAAGTGGGATAGGAAGTGGCAAATTCAGGCTTGGAGTCAAAACTAAGGATGGTTGTTGTGAAGGAATTCGTGTTTATGAGGGCACGTCCAATGCCTTCACTGTGGAAGCTGGTAAGTCATTTTAACTTTAGACACTTGATGACATTATATTAAATGTTTTTATATTCTTTTTTTTTTTTGGCCTTTGCTGTTGAAGATTGTAAGTCATGATTCAGGTTAGAAACTTGATGCCAATCACTTCTTTTGTTCATAGAGGACAGCTGGAACTTTGTAAAAACCTACAAAGACTAGGCTAAAAGACTTGCAACAGCAGTATTTTGTTAAATCAGAATTTGGTATGCTCTGATCTTTTCAAAAAAATTTAGAGCAGAGCAGGCTCTGCAGTTGCCTGAATTTCAGTTATGGCTGCTGTTTGTAGAATCCATAATCTTAAAAATGGTTATGCTTGAAAGAAGCAACAAAAGATGAGCAGACACTGCCTTGCCTAGCTGAAGTTTCTTATTCGGTGAAGTTGAACTTGTCCTACTCATAACCAAAAAAAAAAAAGATTTGGTGTTTGTAGTGCCCTTTCTGAATCAGTTGCGCTAGCAGTAAGTTTTGAAGACGGAATCACCTTGACAGCATTCATGGCCATTGAATTGATGGTGGTGACTATTGCTTAGAGGAAGCTGACTTTAGTAAAACAGTAATTGTCATTTTAGCTTGTTAGATATGTTATGATTTGTCCAGATTTGATTTTATTAGAGTAAGAGAATGCGGTATTCAACTTTAAATTGTGCTTAGTTGTATCAATACGATAATGACTTACTGAAATCTATGTCAATGCATTAAATATGGCCCATTTTGCTTTGCATCATAAATTATGATTTCTCTATTTGTAGTTTCTTTGTTCATTGCTCGCATAACTTTGAATGAGAGTAGCGGCAGGCCCATTTTCTCGTCCACAGCCGCCTCTTCCACTGCCGCAGGCGGCCCATCAACCTGTTCAGGGCACCGATCAGATCAGAGATTTTGAGGAATATTCAGGACTTGTTCAGGGACAAACTACAAGCTGGTCGGAACAGATGCCATATGCTTCCCAGCTTCGACAGTCCAAAGTCACGTCCAGGGCATCATCCTCATCCTCATCCTCATCCAACAAATGGCAGATATCGGAGATTCCGACACCGTAGCCTCCATTCCAACACCTTTGGGAGGCATCAGTGAGCCAGCTCCTGGAGGCAGCAGCTGTTCCGCTGGGTAATCAAGATCAGGGGAGCAGCGGCGTTGATGTCCCGGTGCCACCGTTGCCACCGTGGCCCGGTTCAGGCCAATAGACTCCTACTCATATGTTGGATTCTTTGATTAACAAAAGTAAACATAAAATAATTTCACGCGATCGTTTTTAGGCCCTTTTTTTTTTTTTTTTGGTTCCTCTTTGTAATCTTGCTTCTGGTTCTCATAGCAGATTGCATTGTAAAAGACAGAAGACAGGAAAATAAACAAAAAAGGTTATGATGTTTTGATTACGGTGTGTCCTTTTAACTCCATTATCCACACAAGCATCAAACCGTAACATGTAGAAGCAAGTCATCACTTTCGATTTTGTCTCCTCGATGCTTTACAGCCAAAAGTTTCGTTCTCGATATTTTATCAAAAGAAAAGAGAGTTGTTTCCTTTCGGTAACAAATCTATGTCATCGTTTGGATATCGTCGCGAGTGGATGTCAACGGTTATGATATCTTCGGGAGAAGGTGTGCACCCACGGAATAGAAAAATCTCTAGCAAATTACTTTGTTTTTCTTTTCTAATATTAATAAATAAAAAAATCGTTCACTTTTCGCAAAATGAATACACCTTGGTAAATAATTCTACTATACAATACATATGTGGCCAAATGACAAATCATGGAGAATCCACCATCCAAATTGTGTGCATCCTTGTGATGGCCCAACTTGGCATTATATACCAAAAGACCGAGTATAGTCTATGTAAATTAGTTGATGTTCATTTTTCCCGAGATTACATATACTGCAAGGTGACTGGGGGAAGGTTCGGCCACTTATGTCACATTTGGCAATCTGAATTTGAAGCCCTTATTCTGTCCAGCATGTATAGGCCAACATATAACCTACCTTAGCCTGCAAAAGAACGTACTATATTGAGTTTCTCCGCAATAGTTGCATATCATTTCCTTCATGTTACGTGGCATTACCAGTTATTTTTTTTACATTCTTGTCTGTCTTGCTGATGCCCATTTCCCTTCTCTCGAACTATATACAGATAACTCTGGATTCCCGATGGCACATTATTCCCTCTAGCCAAGAGGACGCCATAAAGCTATTCATTGCCAGATTGGGAACGGCCTCCCGTGGTGAGCAGGAGCTTCGGTGATGAACAAGAAGCTGCTTGCAGCAGAGTAAATGATGCAGTTTCGGTCCCTGCCAGTACTTCTTGCCACACCATAGATTCGCCTCTGTCTAATAAGTGTCACCTGCTTGCAGATTATTTCGCAGAAAACCACGCTGGAGGATCCGACATACTCTTCTCGGCTTTAACATGAAACTGGACAATTTCCAATTAGGGAAAATACCAAAAACAGGCTAGAGTTTTGGACCCTAGCCTCACACCTCTGCCGTCGCTGTATGCGGTCGTAGCTAAATTTATCTCTTCCCCTTTCCCTCTGTACCTCCTTCCACCCTCTCTCTCTCTACCCCTCTCAAATCTGGTTTGCAGCTTTCTCTCTCTAATTCGCAGGTCACCGCCAGCCACAGCGAGATCCGGGGTGGCAGTTGCGACCCTGAATCGAGGTTACGACGCCATGGCCGACCGTGATCTGAGGTCACTGCGGCCGTCAGAGGTTTCCAGGCAAGTCGCGGCGGCTTGCCTTTGTTCGAGACAGAGATTGAATCGGCAAGGAGACTGAGCACAACGACCCCTCCTGAGGTTGTGGAGATGTCAGAGAAGGCTAGCCGATTCGCCTGGTGGCAGAGCAAGTGTTGCGTGTGTTTTGCTTTATTAGGGTTTGGATATGTAGGTGACAAGTCATAAATATTGTTTGTATTTTCCATTCCCAATTATACTTGCAAACATTCACAAGTTTCTGTCAAAACAGAGGAACGAAATGTCCCCTATTCTTGCAAGGAAAGGAAGGATGTTTTCAGTGAACCCGACCCAATTTGTGCATTGGGTCGCGGATGAACTAAAGAGATTTGGATGCTGATTGATCCTACATCCTCATTCGAGGAGAAAACTCCACCGAAGAGACATTTGATCAGTTTAAGGAACACAGGTCCACTCGAAACAAGAATGACTTAACTACGTCTATTGTTTACACCTTTGGATCTAATAGTATTTCGCCTGCGTCGTACCTTTCAATTTCTTGCATTTTAGTTCCTATCCAAAAATCAATAAAGAACACCTCAAACTAGGTGAGTCCTCTAGGAAAGGAGTGTTAATTGCATCAGAGACTACAGTGCTTGCGGTGCTATTTACAGTATGAAGATAATTTACTTATTTATTTACTTTCAGAAGTTTTCACTTTCTTAGTTTGATTAAGCCCAGTCTTTAGAACGCATTTTTCATGTGTATATATATGTATATATGTATGTATATGCATGTATATATTTTACGCATTTGACCTAGCTGAGGGCTTTTAGCAAGAACCATGAGTGGCATAGCCGCCGACTTTCACCAATAATTTTCTGCGAGTCGAGGCGGTTGAAGCATCTACTCCACCATGTACTAAGCGGCCAAAGGCTTTCGCTTGTGAATACTCATGATATGGGCTCGGCCGACCGGTGACTTTCGCTCCAGGACCGTGCTCCGACAAGCAAAGGCTTTCACTTGAGAACAATAATAATAAGGACCAGGTCGGTCGGTGGCTTTCCCTCCAAGACTGCGTCCAGGTGACCAAAGGCTTTTGTTTCAAAAGCACTAACGGTACGGGTTTTGGCAGCCGTTGGCTTTCCTTCCAAGACCGCAATCTAGTGGCCAAAGGCTTTCACTCGAGAACGCCAATGATACGCCCTAGGGTGGCCAAAGGGTTTCATTTCCAGATCATGTCCATGGCGGCTGAAGGCTTTTCCTATAAATGAAGATCGTGTTGAAATGGTTTATTATTGTTAGAGATGCCTTTAGGATATTTTGTGATTCTATATATTATTATATGATTCCATAGATTTTCTTCGATTAATACTGATTTGTTCTTTTAGATAGTCGTTATGTGAGGTTGTAACAAATAACTCTTGTGCATCTGACTATAATGTTCCTTGCTTTTACATGCATGAAAAAATATCACTTTAATGAAATGATTAAATTGATGGATATTATGGCAATCTTTCTATTTTCTTAGTTTCTCCTCTCCCCCACAATCTTCATTACTTTCATTTTATTTTCATCAACTAAAGATGCGCTCCTGTACTTTCTTCACTCGCTCTCGCCATTTAAATCTATTTAAAAAGATATATATATATATATATTGAGCCTAATTTATTCCTGGTCATGATATTGTGAGTAAGTGAAGAGGATAAGAATGGGTAAAAGAACATTTCAAGTGCCAAAAGTTGGCACAAATGAACACTTAAGTACCAAAAGTTATGAAAGTGACACTTGGGTGCCAAAATTGGAGCAAAATGGATCACTTGAAGTGCCAATCCGGCCAAAATGCTGACGTGCGCAATTTCTGGAAAAGTGCAGAACGGCGTCGTTTTGCACTGACGTGGCTAGACAATGCAAAAACGACATCGTTTTGATGCTGACGTGGTAAAAAATCAATATAAAAATCAATTAAATTAAATTTATTTAAAATATTTTAAAATTAAAATTAAAATTAAAAAAAAATTAAAAAAAAAAAGGAGGCGGCCGAGGGCTAAGCCCTCGCCGCCGTTGCCTCCATGCCCCGCCGGGAAGGGCCGATGACGGAGGGGGGAGGGTCGGCCGGGGTCGCTAGGCCTTGGCCAGGGGCCGCGACCCCAGCCGACCCTCCCCCCTCCGTCGCCAACCCTTCCTAGCGGCGGTGGCGAGAGGCGGTGGCGAGGGCTCAACCCTCGCCGCCTCCTTTTTCTTTTATTTTTCTTTTTAAAAAAATTAAATTAAATTAAATTTATAAATCTTTTTAATATTTGTATTTTTTATTTTTAAATGTTTTAAATAAATTTAATTTAATTAATTTTTATATTAATTTTTTATCACGTCAGCACAAAAACGACGTCGTTTTTTGCATTGTCTAGCCACGTCGACGTGCAAAACGACGTTGTTTTGCACTTATTTCGTCGGAAATTACGCATGTCGGCATTTTGGCCGGATTGGCACTTAAGTGATCTATTTTGCTCCGATTTTGGTATTTAAGTGTCCCTTCATGCCAACTTTTGACACTCCAGGGGTCCAGGTGTCAATAAGAATACATAGAAAATGCAATTTATTGAAGAAAATTATTAGAGGTTTTTGTTTAGTTTTACGTACATGCAAATGAAATCATATATATAACATTAAATCAGAATGATAGAGTAAAATGTTTTCTATATCGTAATGAAGTTTGGACGAAGTAAATCAATTAAATTATTTTGACCATTTCTCGTGATTTGGCCATAAAATTTCGTGCTATGTCCTTAGTTTTTTTTTTTTTTTGGGTCAAATGCTGTGCTCTTAGTTAAAATAATCACTTTAATTAATGAGTTGATTGAATTGATGGATATTGTGGTGATGATTATATTTTCACACTTTCTCCAGTTTCCCAATATATTCATCACTTTCATTTTCTCTTCTTCAATTATTGATACAATCCCCTACTTTGTCCACTCTCTCCCTACCTAAACCATCCTTTTCTTTTTCCATACTGTGAGTGAGTGAAGACGATAAAAATGCATAACTATATGGCATTGGTAAAAAATACTTTCCTAAGTTTTCAGTTTAATATTACATAAATGCGATTAAATGTACACAACGTTAAATAAGAACGATGGAATTAATGTTTTTTCATTTTTAGTAATGGAGTTTTAAAGGGAGTAATTGAAAAATATTTGCATGTTAAAATAGGATATGGCCATGGAAAAAGGTAGAAATTTTTCTTAAAAAAAGAAAGGAGGCCGGAGGGCACATACAAATTGACTACACCTTCACCAAATTATGTGAGGAACTAATGAAGAGAAAACTACAAGTTAGTTGAGATAATGGAAGACTGGATCTTGCGACCTACCCCTCGGTAGCGAGAATAAGAACTGCAAGTGCGATGTGGGTATTCAAATTGATGTTGTAAGAATTTTTTAATGAAGAGTTATCACTAACTTATTGGGGTCGGTTAGATATAAAGTGAGATATAGGAGTGTACCTCATTTCTTATACAACCAAAGAATGTAGGGTCAATGAGTTAATTATGCTAATTAAACGATTAGTGTCCTTTCGGTATCTAATCTTGTTCAATTCAAGAATTTTTTTTTTTGAGCAGTCTAGATTAATTTTAAGCTTATCCACTAACATATGAGTTGATCATTCGAATGTGTAATCATTAATGAAACACCTAATGATCAAAGCAATTAATAAATTGCAAGGAATTGGAATGATACTCATTTTAAAGGGGTACATTATTAGTGCCAAAAGTTGTGTACGACGCTCACTTTAATGCCAAAAGTTTATTTTAGATCACTTAAGTGCCAAATCGAAGGAAACGATCACTTTGGTGCCACCGACGAGATTCCTGCCAAAATGATTACATGGCTTTTATATTTTAAAAAAAAAAAAATCGACGTGGCAAAAATTGAAGAAGACTGTCCATGTAGAATGGTATAAAACGACACCGTTTTCATTTCTTCGTAAGAAACAACGTCGTTTTATGCCATTCCACATGGACTCACTTACAAAACGACGTCGCATTGCTCTATGGCCAAAACGGCGATGCTGAAGAGGGAGTAAATTAGGGTTCGTACCATACGAACTATGATTCTCGCTCGACGTCGGCCGTAGCTCACTCATCCACCGTCGTTCGCTCACCCACCGTCGCTCGGCCACTGTCATAGTTGCGCCGTTGTTCACGGTCATTTGCTAGCTATGTCCCCAACTCTTGCTCACTCAGTTTTGTCATGTTCTCAACATGGGTCAATTTAGTGAAAAATTTAGGGTTCCGACAGGCAAGTTAGGGCGTGGAGGGCAAATTGAGAACTCGGCTTAAGGGGAAAGTGGTGGGGATCTCACTTTTATGGAGACCGAATAAAAAAATAGGGCACGAAGGGGAAAATGAGGGCTCGACTTGAAGGGAAACAGTGGTGGGACCTTACTTTGTTTAATTAGTTGGACTGCTTCTATGGGGACCAAATGTGATTGAATTGAAAAATGGGTGGTGGGGACCTCACTTTGTTTATTCAATTCGACTTCCTTTGTTTCTGT
The DNA here is from genome assembly GCA_016097605.1 of Eucalyptus guilfoylei. Taxonomy (NCBI): domain Eukaryota; kingdom Viridiplantae; phylum Streptophyta; class Magnoliopsida; order Myrtales; family Myrtaceae; genus Eucalyptus; species Eucalyptus guilfoylei. The sequence continues at coordinate 26,309,436 of CM027864.1, read as the reverse complement.
AAAGGGACTGAATTGAATAAATTGGTCGCATTTGTTTCTTTCGACAAAACGACATGTACCTGCATGTGAAGTTGTTGATTCTGTCATGTGGTCCTAAAAACTAATGACTTTTTTTTTTCCTTGGGTGCAGCATTGACATGGACGAGAATCAGGTAAGCGTTATTGTTTGCTATGGTAGAGAGTTTGTTATTGGTGTCGAGGACTGAGAATATACTAGTGGAAATGAAGATACTATCTATGTCAATGTTCGGAAGCCATCATATATTGATTTTGTGAGGGATTTGGTGTATTTTTTACGATACAAAGTGCAAAAACTATATTACTGTGTTCCTGGGAAGGAATTGAAGGATAGCTTGAGATTTTTCAATGATGATAATGGTATTAATGATATTATTTACCATTATCTTCACGGCGATGAAGCTAGGGTATATGTTGAGTATTATAGTGATGATGATGATGAGGATGAGGATGAGAATGGGGATGAGCAGACCGCCACCGAAAGAGGAGAAGTGAGGGATCCTACTCGAGCAAGTAATCAGGTCGGGGATGAGTTTAGGTTAGATGAAGGGCAAAATGAGAGGGAGAGAAGTCATATTGATAGAGATGAACAAACGGGGAAATGTCCTGAAATCTTGGGTGAAGATGTGGGCGATGAAGACTTCATCGGATTAAAATGGGAAGTTGCTCTATCCAGTAAATCGGAAGATGAATATTTGGCTTCAGTAAATTTCCCAAGTGACGAAGATGATGATGAACTCGCACAGTCAAGACAAAAGCAAAGGGAATTTCTCAAAAAAAATTTTGCAATTTAAGAAAGAGGCTCAAGCCAATAAATAGGGATGAAGCTCCAGTTGAAGGTAATAGAAGTGAAAATGAAGAAAGCTGTGGCGATGAAATTGCAGGTTCGGAGAATGAGCTTGGTAATGATGATGAAGAACTTGCTCATGGAAGAAAAAGTAAGTATCATTGCTATGATCCGACTGTTGATAAGCCTGTTTTGTCTATGGGCATAAGATTTGACAGTGCCAAACAGTTAAAGGAAGTTGTTGTCAAAAACTCAATTGCTGAATAGAGGAGCGTTGAATTCATTAGAAATACGAAGGAATTTGTGAGAGCTAAGTGCTCACAACCCAATTGTTCATGGAAGTTCTATGGCGCGCTGAGTAGAAATGGGTCATTCCAGATTAGGTCCTCCAGGAGGAGCATACTTGTTCAATTATATTTAATAATAAAAGGATAACAAGTGTGTGGTTATCGAAGCATTTTTTCAATACTATCAAAGCAATGCCCGAGATCAAGAGTCCTTGGTTTCAACTATTAGTGAATGAGCAATTAGGGGTTAATGTGTCGAGGAATCAATACAAGAGAGATAACTGAGGGTGATTAAAATATTGATAGGTGGGTATAATGAAGAATATGCACATGTATGGGATTATGCTGGCGAATGCATGCTTCAAAACCCATCTAGTAGGGTATATGTGGAGGTTGTGGAGAGGCCACTCCCTGATCTTGGGCCTAGATTTGATAGATTTTATGTATGTTTTGATGCATGCAAACGGGGCTTTTTGGCTGGTTGTAGAAGAGTTATGTGATTATATGGATGCTTTCTAAAGGGTTTATGCAAGGGGGAGTTGTTGGCTGCTGTAGGTAGAGATCCTAATAATCAAATGTTTTCGATAGCCTGGGTGGTGGTGAAGATAGAGAATAAGGATACTTGGTCTTGGTTCCTCAAAAATTTAATGGCTGACCTTGAGATAACCGATGAGGGAGAATGGACATTCATGAGCGACCAACAGAAGGTAACACCATTGTCAATTAATTTATTCCCTTTTAATATTAATCACTTGCATATTTTTCCTGACTTGTATTTATTGATTTGAATTTTTGTAGGGACTTATTCCTGCATTAGCTAAGTTGATGCCACATGCTACACATAGAATGTGCGCAAGGCACATATACGCAAACTAGTCAAGGAACTTCAAAGGAGATAGGTTGCAGAAGCGGTAGCTAGCAAAGAATACCAACATGGCTGATTTCAAATTAGTCAAACATGAATTGTTGCAGCTGACAAATGAAGGTTTTAATGCACTCTTCCAGACAGAAGCTAAGCATTGATGTCAGGCCTTCTTCAGCGAAGAGTTCAAATGTGATATCATTGATAACAACCTCAGTGAAGCTTTTAATAGCAGAATTTTAGAAGCCATATGCAAACCAATCATCAGCATGCTTGATGATATTCGAGTTATGGTCATGACTAGACTGCATAGGCAAAGAGATAAGGCTATGAAGTGAACTAGAGATTGTGGTCCTAGGATTGTGAAGAGATTGGATGCAAATGTTGCTGCTAGTAGGTTCTGCCATCCAGTTTGCAATTGAGATAATGGATATGAGATCATTCAAAATTATGATAAGTATGTTATCAACTTAGATAGAAGAAAGTTTTCATGCGAAGCTTGGCAACTGAATGGAATTCCCCGTGCCCATGCCATTTGTGCTATTCAGATGAAGCAAGAAAACTTAGATGATTACCTAGATGATTGGTACAAAAAAAGCTCATACCTTGCTTCGTATCAATTCATGATGCGGCCTATCAGAAGTAGCAAATTTTAGGAGCCAACAAATCATGAAAGCCATCTACCTTTGCCACTGAAGAAGCAAATAGGAAGGCCAAAAAGGAGACGAATAATGCAGCAGGAAGAGGCATTAAGTCAGAGGATGAGTAGGACTGGGGTAAAGATGACATGCTCCTATTGCCGCAAGAAATGGCACAATAAGAAATGGTGTGAGCTGAAAAAACATCAACAGTAAGATATAATGGCTAATTTAGTGTCAGGAACAAAACCTATTGAAGAGCTTCTTGTTGGGGCTACTAAAGGGAGGACAAAAGGCCATGCTATATTGCCTACTAAAGGGCAGATAGAAAGCCCTATTGTAAGGTAAGCATCCTCTTTGCCTCAGTAACTTTTCAGTTCATATTCGATAGAGTTTGATGGTTGACCATGTGTACTGGCTTCTCTTGTGCTTTTCCTATGTCATGCACTTGTAATTTGAGAAGTTTTCTCCATTCGTTTCCACCATGAAAATGAGTAGATGTCTAATTATTTATTCTAGTTGGTCATAATCCTGATACAGTACATTGTTATAAGGCCTATTAAAGGGCAAAAAAAAGGCCCTGTTGTAGGCTTAAATGCAGGGATAGGAACTGGAACGGGCGTAATAGCAACAACAACAACTGAGTCCACTATTGATCAAACGAGAAAAAATATATCCTGTAAGTTATACATCGTTGTGTTTGTCTTTTATGGGCTGAAATTTAAATTTGCTATTTGTTTCTTAGGTGAGAAGACGAGCAACTGCACAAATTGCACAGGTTGGTCCCCTATTCGTTGCTGCTGCTGAAAATGATGCACCACAGTGAATAAGATGGGTTCTTGGAAAAATATTAAGGCAATATGGTTATGGGATTTACACAGATGAACGTTAGTAATAACAATTTTGAGTGTAAGATTCGTAGGCCTCATGCATTTAATTTGTTGTAATTCAATTCATTTCATTTGGTTGACAATATGGCTATGTTCTTATAGCCTGGGAGAACTTCGGAGATACTTATCTCTCAAGGTGGCCCAACTCAAGAATCAAGGACGCAGCCAAAGAAAAGTGCTCCAAAAAAGAAGACAGCGGGTATAGCTGCAAAACAGCCATCCAAAAAGAACCCAGCACCAGTTCCATCTCAACCAACTGACCATGGGAGCAATAGTGATCATATGGACTAACATATGACACGTGCTAGAACAAAAATAGCTGCTGTCAAGAACAAGGAAAATGACGTGACAAAAAGGCAAGTTAAAGAACATGCACATCCAATTCGAAAGAATGCTCAAATTATGAATCTATTTAAAGCTCCAAGAGGAAAATGAGATGGGGGTGTTGTGCATATTGACTAATGGGAGGGTGCTGGACATGGTCTCTTTTTATGTTTTCTTTTTTTAGGAGGGTGCTGGATATCGTATCTTTATTAATGGTAGTTGCTGCCATTGTTTTTTTAGGAGGGTGCATATTGCCATTGTTTTTTTTAAGAGGGTGCTGAACCTTTAGTGATTGTGGAGTGAAATCAAACATGTTTTTCTTTTATAAAGAATCAATCAATGGCAATGACAATAGCTATTTTTGTTCTTTTTTTCTTGTGTTGATTTCGGCTAGTAATGCTGGCAAGACAATTATCAGATATGCTGTATAATTTTTTACTGTTGGTGCAATGTTCTTATAAGGTTGATATTGTTTTTAAAAGTGATGTGTGCATATACTGTTGCTGGTTGAAGTTATGAATGCTAATGAATTTGTGGGTTTTGGTTGTATGTGCTGGTGCAAGAACAAAATGCACCAGCTCGCCTTGGTGTAGTTGTGGGAGCTATGAGCAATTTTGGGTGCTGGTGCATCTTGTTGTATCAACACTTGTATGGGCTGATGCAAGAACAAGATGCACCAGCAACCCAACTGGTGTAAGAACAAGATACACCAACAACAACCAATTGGTGCAACAAGATCACCACGACTGATGCAAGTCAAGTGAGGTTTGAAACTAACACGTTCTTTTTTTTAAAAACTTGTGCAACACAAGTGATCACTTTATAATCGCGACTAGTACTTAAATGATCACTTTTATAAAAACTTGGCATTTAAGCGATCACTATTTACAACTTATGGCACTAAAATAGTCAATCGTGAATTTGCCACCATCCCTTAATTTCGCCATGGTTTGCAATAATAGTTGCAGCAAACTAGCAAGCTGTTGCTGGTTGAAGTTATGAATGCTAATGAATTTGTGGGTTTTGGTTGTATGTGCTGGTGCAAGAACAAAATGCACCAGCTCGCCTTGGTGTAGTTGTGGGAGCTATGAGCAATTTTGGGTGCTGGTGCATCTTGTTGTATCAACACTTGTATGGGCTGATGCAAGAACAAGATGCACCAGCAACCCAACTGGTGTAAGAACAAGATACACCAACAACAACCAATTGGTGCAACAAGATCACCACGACTGATGCAAGTCAAGTGAGGTTTGAAACTAACACGTTCTTTTTTTTAAAAACTTGTGCAACACAAGTGATCACTTTATAATCGCGACTAGTACTTAAATGATCACTTTTATAAAAACTTGGCATTTAAGCGATCACTATTTACAACTTATGGCACTAAAATAGTCAATCGTGAATTTGCCACCATCCCTTAATTTCGCCATGGTTTGCAATAATAGTTGCAGCAAACTAGCAAGCCATTACCAAATAAAAAATACAGCAAACTATTATATCTGAAGCAAAAACTAACCAAAACAAACATTGACAATACATAACTAAGTAAGAAAACTTTTAAGTGCTCACAACTAATGCATTCTAACTCCAACCTTCCATTTCTACCATAGATTACAACAAAACCTTCTGCTTCATACAAAAATTGCAGCAAACCAAAAACATACTTTACTTATAAATAATCTAATACAAATGCATATTCCACGTCTCGACTATGGTAGATATACAAACTTCTTCTCATTACTCACTTTACATTTGAATAGACTACACAAGAGAATAACAACACAATCAACGCTCGATAAAAGTTTCTTTCAATTTTCAACCTTGAAACCTCCCTCTTCAAATGATCGACCAGAGATGTTAAACCCTTCATTTGAGCTTGCATTGAGTCAACATCCTCTAACTCGTCCATTAATGTAGGTGGAGGTTGATGTCAGCCTTCAAGTAACTCCAAGATCACCTATGTCGTTCGATCAGAGAATTTCTTATCAACCCATTTGAAATATTTGCACTTCGAGCATTCTCTATATCTGCCGCACCCATGGAATCTTCTCCCAGGATTCAACTGAGTTCAAGATGTTCTTCTCGTACTCGGTGACCCACAATAACAATAACATTCACCATCTAATTTGCTTTTTTTTTAATAGGAATGTGAGCCGTTGCTCAAGCTTCTACCCTTCATTTGCTAGAGCGAGCTGATAATTTTGGGAGAAAATCAAAGTATGCACTCAAATTGGGGATTTAGGGTTTTGAACTTCCGGTTCTCTAATTTAGGGATTTATGATTCTTAATTTGGGGAAAATACGCTAAACGACGTCGTTTTGTTGTTTGTATGTTGATTGTACTCTCCGATGATCCACGTCGGCTTCATAAATTAATAAAAAACTGCCACGTCGAATTTCCAGCCAACCAGATTGGCGTTAGCACTGAAATGATCGTTTTTCAAAATTTTTGGCACTTAAATGATCCAAAATAAACTTTTGGCACCAAAGTGAGTATCGTATACAACTTTTGACACTGATAGTGTACTTACCCCTTCATTTTAAAGCAACGTAAGCATGTACAAGGTTAATTAGAATAAACACATATTCAACTTATGTATGGTTTCTAATTAGCACACAATTTCTACCAACTATTTTTTGGGTTTTTTCTTGCTTAATGAAAACTATGCTTTAGAGTGAGCTTATTCTAAATGCAATGACGTAAAGAAGTGACGATATTCGACTACATGTCCTAATTCTAAGGACAGGAAATAATCAATATACATTTTATCCTAGCATGACATGCGTTTTGATTTCATGACCTAACATACAATCACTAAATGGCACGCGAACAATAACATGACATATGTGGTGACATGTGAACAATACAATTAGAAGAAAAATCGGTCGATCATGTGTTAGCATAGTGTCAAGGACATTGTCACTGAGAATGTCCCTCCTTGCAGCCACCGGGAATATCTTAGTTCCTCAATAGTTTTAATGGCCCAACTTGACATTATATACCAAAAGACTGAATATCGTCAATGTAAATTAGTTGACAGTCATTTTGGAAGGGTTGGCCCCTTATGTCATGTTTGGCAATCTGAATTTGAAGCACTTATTCGGTGCAGCATGTATGAGACAGTATATAACCCATCCTAGCCTGCAAAAGAATGTACCATTTTAAGTTCCCGGCAATAATTGCATGTCTTTTCCTTTACCATGTTACGTGGCACTAATAGTCCTGTTTAACCTTCTTGTTTGTCTTGATGATGCCCATTTCCTTTTCTTTCGAACTAGGAACGGCATTCGCTATTTTCATTTAAGTGGCATGAATGACTAGGAAGTGTAGAACGGGCTTATCAGTTGACCCCTCATCAATGGAAGTCGTAAAGCAATAATCGTCGTCAAGGCCACATTGCCGATTTGGGAACAGGTCTCCCGTGGTGAGCAGGAGCTTCGGTGATGCACAAGAAACTGCTTGCAACAGAGTAAACAGTGCAGTTTCGGTCCCTTCCGGTACTTCTTGCCTGCAGATTATTTCACAAAAAACAACGCTGGAGGATTTGACATACTCTCCTGTGGTTGTGGCAACGTCAGTGAAGGCTGTGCGACTTGCCTGAGATCTTGATGGTGGATTGCGGCGGATGGCAGGGAGTGCTGTTGTGGCAGAGCAAGTGTTGGGTGTGTGCTTTATTAGCTAGGGTTTGGATATGTAGGTGAAAACTCATAAATATTGTTTTTATTTTCCATTGCTAATTATACTTGCAGACATTCACAAGTTTCTGTCAAAACAGAGGATGGAAATGTCCCCTGTTCTTGAAAGGTAAAGAAGGATGTTGTCAATGAACCCGACCCAATTTGAATGCTGATTGATCCTACACTCTCATTCGAGGAGAAAACTCCACTGAAGAGGCATTTGATCAGTTTAAGGATGACTTAACCACACCCACTGCTTACACTTCGGATCTAACGATCTTTTGCCGATGTCGTACCTTTCAATTTCTTGCATTTTTTTTTCCTATCCAAAAATCATAAACAACACTTCAACCCTTGTTGATCAGACTAGTTTTTCAAAGGAACTTTATTTCTTATCATCTATTTTATTTATTATTTATTTATTATTTACTTTCCATTTTCCTTTCTCATTCGGTTCCTCATCTCAAAATGCACTGAACCTCTTCCTCTTTACCTTTTTTATTTTTTTTCATTCCACATGCCCAGACACCTTGAATCTACTATACAGTCCTATATTCTCCATTGAGAAGAATCAAACATCATCTTCTTCAATCTATTGCCATGCCCATGCCTCCAAAGCTAATGATATCATCATCTGTCAAGCTCCCTCCATTTCTTTTATGCACAAACTCCCGTTTTTGTTCATTAATGGTATGCAAACACATTCAGCATTCTTCCACGGTAAAAAGCACTATAAACTCTTGCATTCAGAATTCAACATTAATCCAACCAAAATCAATCAGGAAATCATGAACAGAGCATGCTCTAATTCAGAAATGACAATTCAAACATTGAAATCAAACTCAGTTTCATTTGGGATCGGCAGAACACATCGGATTCAAACTTATTTCGTATGATTGATTCTCGGCTATTGAACTAAACTGAAACTTAGGAGTCAATGAGCTGCAACACGGACGACTACTGGACGAAGGGAAACCAAATTCAAACAAAACCTATTTGGTAGAAACAAACAAACAAATTAGAACACGGAACTCAATCGCGGTCAGATTTGAACCTGAACAGACATTAACATCGTTCAAGAATTTCATCGAACACATGATATACATTTTCAGTCCAATGCTCCGGATCCCAGAGAATATCAAAGGATTCACAGCAGTTAAACAGAAACATTATCAAAGCAGATTCCCTTAAAAAATAGATCCTCAATTAAAGCCTATTTTCGCACAAAACACGCCTAAAGTCTCGGCCTCTGTTATGTGTGAAGAACAACCGAAACAGAGCATCGATAATTTACCTTAGTGAGGAGCGCTTACCGGTCACGATGGGTTGCTCAACTAACAAGAGGAAGTCCTGTAAGTCTCTCCGTTGAAAATCGGTACCCACGAAGGAGCTTCACACGAGAATGAACTGCTTCGAGCTTCTCGACCAATATACAGAGCTCGACAGAGCAAGATGAGGAGCGGCCATTGGTGTTGACCGGCAGTGGCGAGGACGTCAGAAGGCGATGGAAGAGGATAACCGTCCAGGAATTGTCCAGAACTCGAGCATGAATTCCGTTTCTTATAAGGGAATCCGGTTGGTTTGATGAGAGAGAGGAATCACGATTCCGTTCGTCACCTCCATCAATCTGAATTGCTCGCTTCGCTCCTGGGATAAACTGAATGACAGGGCAAGCCCGCTGAAGCGGACATGAGCTGGGCTAACGGGCCGCAAATTTGAATTAGTGGGCTGCTCGAATTTGAACATTACTTATAGATGAAAAGTAACTACCCACATAAATTTGTTATATCTCATGCTAGAATTTATTGAAAAATTAATATTTACTTCAATGGTCAATTTTTTCTTTAGGACATAGGGTCAAACTTACTTTATCGTATGAAAAGGTAATATCCACGTAGAAAATTTGCTAACCATTGAAAGGTCGAAGATTAATATTTCTAGTTTTGAGTTACTTATCACATAAAAGAATACTAGCTATCAATAGGCACAAGTTTTTCAGTTGAAAAATGTGCCATGCAAATGGGAATTCAAACATGTGAATTGAAAATGCGAAGCAAATGAATGATGCTATGCTAAAAAAATTCAAACAATGTGCATGTCATATAGCTTTTACCCACATCATCATTATGCCATGCCATCGTGCTACATCCTTATGCCACGTCATCGTGTCTACCATCGTGCCACGTCATGTGCCCTATCATCGTCCATGTCACCACATATGTCATGTCATCGTTTGCATGCTATTTAGTGATTGTATGTTAGGGTCATTAAATCAAAACGCATGTCATGCTAGGATAAAATGCTTATTGATTATTCCCGTCCTTAAAATTAGGACACGTAGTCGAATATCATCACTTCTTTACATCATTGCATATAGAGTAAGCTCACATTGCATAAAGCATAGTTTTCATTAAACAATATAAAACACAAAAATAGTTTGTTGAAATTGTGTGTTGATTAGAAACCATATATAGGTTGAATATGTGTTTCTTCTAATTAACCTTTGGAGATGCATACATTGCTTTAACATCAGTAACCTTCCCTTTCCTTGCAATTTATTAACTGCTTTAATCATTGGGTGTTTCATCAATGATTTCATACCCACATGGTCACATCATATGTTAGTGGATTGATTTAAAATCAATCTAGATCGCTGAAAGAAAAAATATTAAATTGAACAATATCAGGTACCGAAAGGGTACTGATTGTTTAATTAGTGTAATCAAATCCTCGATCCCAAATTATTTGATTGCATAGGAAGTGAGATGCACTTTATATCTCACTTGGTTTCTAACTGATCTCAATGTGTTAATGGTGACTCCTCAAAAAATTCTTATAGAGTCAATTTGAATACCCAATGTCGCATAGGGTAAAGCCGTAGGCCCGTCTTTTAGGCAATCTCTAAGCCTATTTTCCCTATCAAGAGATAGGTCGTGAGATCCAGTCTTCCATTATCTCCACTAACTTGCAATTTTCTTTTCATCAATTCCTCATACAATTTGGTGAAGGTGCAGTCAATATGTATGTGCACTCCGACCCCCTTTCTTTTTTTAAGAAAAATTTCTACCCTTTTCCATGGCCATATCCTGTTTTAACATATAAATATTTTTCAATTACTCCATTTAGACTCCATTACTAAATAAGAAAATACTTTAATTCCATCATTCTTATTTAACGTTGTGTACATTTAATTGCATTTATGTAATATTAAACTAAAAAATTAGGAAAGTATTTTTGACCAATGCCATATAGTTATGCATTTTTATCGTCTTCACTCACTCACAATATGGAAAAAGAAAAGGATGGTTTATATAGGGAGAGGGTGGACAAAGTAGGGAATTGTATCAATAATTGAAGAAGAGAAAATGAAAGTGACGAAGATAATGGGAGACTGAAGAAAGTGTGAAAATATAATCATTACCACAGTATCCATTGATTCAATTAACTCATTAATTAAAGTGATTATTTTAACTAAGAGCATAACATTTGACCAAAAAAAAAAAAAACTAAGAACATTGCGCGAAATATTATAGCCAAATTACGAAAAATGGTCAAAATAATTTAATTGATTTAACTCCATCCAAACTTCATTACAATATAGAAAATATTTTTACTCTATCATTCTTATTTAATGTTACATATATATACACACACATGTATGATTTCATTTGCATGCACGTAATACTAAACGAAAACCTCTAATAATTTTCTTAAATCAATTCCATTTTCTACGCATTCCTCTTCACTTACTCACAATATTATGACAAGAAAAAAATTACGCACAATATTAAAAAAATAGATTTAGATGGTGAGAGCAAGTGAAAAATGTACGGGAGTGCACCTTTAGTTGATAAAAATAAAATGAAAGTAATGAAGATTGTGGGAGAGAGGAGATAGTGAGAAAATAGAAAGATTGCCATAATATCCTTCAATATAATCATTTCATTAAAGTGATTTTTTTTTAACACATGTCATGACAAGGAACATTATAGTCAGATATACAAGAGTTATTTGTTACAGTCTCACATAATGACTATCTAAAAGAACAAATCAGTATTAATCAAGAAAAATATACGGAATCATATAATGATATATAGAATCACAAAATATCATAAATATATCTTTAACAATAACAAATTATTTCAACATGATCTTCATTTATAGCAAAAGCCTTCGCCTACCTGGGCTCATGTCTAAGTGTTCTCGAGCAAAAGCCTTCGGCCACCTTGGACACGATCTAGAAACGAAACCCTTTGGCCACCCGGGGGCATGTCATTGGCGTTCTCGAGCGAAAGCCTTTGGCCACTGGAATGTGCTCTTGGAGGGAAAGCCAACGGCCGCCAGAACTCGTACCGGAAGTGTTTTTGAAACAAAAGCCTTTGGTCTCGTGGACGCAGTTCTTGGAGGGAAAGCCACCGACCGACACGGTCCTTATCATTATTGTTCTCAAGGGAAAGCCTTTGCTTGTCGGAGCACGGTTCTGGAGCGAAAGTCACCGGTCGCTCGGGCCCATATCATGAGTATTCTCAAGCGAAAGCCTTTGGCCGCTTAGTTGACGGTGAAGTAGTAGACGCCTTCAAGCGCCCCGACTCGCAGAAAATTATTGGTGAAAGCCATCGACTATCCCACTCATGATTTTCGCTGGAAGCGCTCGGCCAGGTCGAATGCGTAAAATATATACATGCGTATGCATATTCATACTCACACACAGACATATATATACACACACATATGTATACACACATGAAAAATCCTTCTAAGGACTGGGGGCTTAATCAAACTAAGAAAGTGACAACTTCTGAAAGTAAATAAATAAGTAAATTATCTTCATACTGTACATAGCACCGCAAGCACTCTAGTCTCCGATGCAATCAACTCTCAGGCTCCTAGAGGACTCACCCAGTTTGAGGTGTTGTTTATTGATTTTTGGAAAGGAACTAAAATGCAAGAAATTGAAAGGTACGACATAGGCGAAAGACTATTAGATCCAAAAGTGTAAACAATAGACGTGGTTAAGTCATTCTTATTTCGAGTGGACCTGTGTTCCTTAAACTGATCAAATGCCTCTTCGGTGGAGTTTTCTCCTCAAATGAGGGTGTAGGGTCAATCAGCATCCAAATCTCTATAGTTCATCATCGACCCAATGCACAAATTGGGTCGGGTTCACTTGAAAACATCCTTCCTTTCCGTACAAGAATAGGGGACATTTCCATCCTCTCGTTTTGACAGAAGCTTGTGAATGTCTGCAAGTATAATTGGGAATGGAAAATACAAACAATATTTATGATTTTCACCTACATATCCAAACCCTAATAAAGCGCGCACACGCAACACTTGCTCGCCACGGTGTGAATCGCCTAGCCTTCTCTCGACATCTCCACAACCTCAAGAGGGGTCGTTGTGCTCGATCTCCTTGCCGATTCAATCTCTGTCTCGAACAAAGGCAAGCCGCCGTGACTTGCGTGGAAACCTCTGACGGCCGCAGTGACCTCAGATCACGGTCGGCCATGGCGTCGTAACCTCGATTCAGGGTCGCAACTACCACCGCAGATCTCGCCGTGGCTGGCGGTGACCTACGAATTAGAGAGAGAAAGCTGCAAACCAGATTTGAGAGGGGTAGAGAGAGAGAGAGAGGGTGGAAGGAGGTACAGAGGGAAAGGGGAAGAGAGAAATTTAGCTACAACCGCATACAGCAACAGCAGAGGTGTGAGGTTAGGGTCCAAAACTCGAGCCTGTTTTTGGTATTTTCCCTAATTGGAAATTGTTTAGTTTCATGTCAAAGCCAAGAAGAGTATGTCGGATCGTCCAGCGTGGTTTTCTGCGAAATAATCTGCAAGCAGGTGACACTTATTAGACAAGAGGCGAATCTATGGTGTGACAAGAAGTACTGGCGAGGCTCGAAACTGCATCATTTACTCTGCTGCAAGCAGCTTTTTGTGTTAGCCGGGTTCACTCTTCTGTGGAGGAGGCCCAATGAGTTGCAAGCCCAAAAAGGGTTTGAGCCCATATAATAAGTTATATGAAAAAATAGGGTTTCTCACTATCTATATAAAGTGATAGCCACAAAAGGAAATAGTAATAAGAGAAAAAGAGAAAACAGAAAATCTGGAGTTTGGGGCAATATCTGATTTACATCAAGCTGGCATCGGAGGTCGATTCATGGTCCGATTGAGCTGAAATTTTGTCAGCATGTTTGTGACACAATTTTCTCGAATTTGAGCAGTTTGATTTTCGTTTGAAGCTCCCTACATCAGGTTTTTCGTGGATTGATCAAAACCTGCGTTTTTGATCAGATTTATCCTTGATCTCTTGTGAAGTTCATGTGTATTGCCAAGAATTATGTTCTTGAGGTGTTTGCTACTATGTACCTCTAGTATTTGCTAAAGAAGAACAATTTTGCTGATAGTGAAGAATTTCTGGTGGACTCCGGTCCCGTGGTTTTTGATCTCCTCACATCGAGGGGGTTTTCCACATAAAAAAATCGTCTTGTGTTCGCATATTTGGTATTTATTTTATTCTACTATATAGATTCCTATTAGGTTTACACAAGAGGGGAGATTATTTTATTCCGCTACGTTAATTTGATATTGTTCGAATTGTTATTGTTCTCCCATCAGAGTGGTATCAGAGCTTCTGGTTATTGCTTGATTTTTCTGCCTTGTGTTAAGCAATGGAAACGAATACAAGTAGAATGGTTACACTGAATGGTTCGAATTATCATATTTGGAAAGGGAAGATGGAAGATCTTTTATATGTGAAAGATTTTTATTTGCCCATATTTGCCGAGGAGAAACCGAGAGAATAAAACGATGCTTTGAATGGTCTATATTTCATCGTCAAGTGTGTGGTTATATTAGGCGGTGGGTGGATGATAATGTTTTGAACCATATTATTGAGGAAACACATGCACGCAGTTTATGGGATAAGCTCGAACAGTTATATGCTCGAAAGACTGGGAATAATAAGTTATTTTTGATAAAACAGATGATGGCTCTGAGATATCAAGATGGTACTCATTTGACTGATCATTTAAATTCTTTTCAAGGAATTATAAATCAGTTGTCTGCGATGGGAATCAAGTTTGATGATGAGATACAAGCACTATGGTTGCTTTGTACTTTGCCGGACTCCTAGGAGACGTTCCGAACATCTTTGTCTAATTCTGCCCCAGATGGTACGATTACCATGGATTTGGCCAAGAGTAGTATTTTGAATGAAGAGATGAGAAGGAAGACACAAGGATCGTTATCTTCACATTCTAATGCCTTGGTTGTCGAGAAAATGGGGAGAAGTGAGTCTCGAGGTCCGAGAAATAGAGATAAAAGTCGAGATAAAAGCAGAGGTAAGTATAATAAATTTGCTAATTTTGAGTACCATTATTGTCATCAGAAGGGACATATTCAGAGGTTTTATCGCCAGTTAAAAAGGGAGAAACAAAAGGAGAAAGGTAAAGAGAAGAAAAGTGATAATGACAGTGATGACAATCGTGTTGCTACACTTAAAGAAGAATTTCTCACTATTTTTGATGGTGATGTAGTGAATTTTGTTTCTCATGAGATTAGTTGGGTAATTGATAGTGGTGCATCCGTTCATGCTACATCTCGTAGGGATTTCTTTACATCATACAGGTCAGGTGACTTCAGATTTGTGAAGATGGGAAACAATGGGCTAGCTCAAGCTGTAGGCATCGGTGATGTGTGCCTAGAAACCAGCAATGCCACAAGGTTAGTATTGAATAATGTTAAACATATACCTGATATCCGTTTGAATTTGATTTCTACAGGCAAATTGGATGATGAGGGGTATTGCAGCACTTTCAGTAATGGTCAATGGAAGCTCACCAAAGGTTCTCTTGTTGTGGCTAGAGGTGAAAAATATTCTTCGTTGTACATTATGCAGGTAAAGTTGTCCACAGACAAAATTAATGCAGTAAACAGCGAAGATGCAACTGAATTATGGCATAAGAGACTCAATCACATCAGTGAGAAGGGTTTGTCAATATTGGCCAAGAAGAAGCTCCTTTCAGGATTAAAAAGTTTAGCGCTAAAGAAGTGTGCTCACTGTTTAGCAGGAAAACAAAACAGAGTTGCATTTAAAAGCTCCCCTCCTTCAAGAAAGTCAGGTATACTAGATTTAGTGCATTCTGATGTTTGCGGTCCTATGAAAACAAAATCACTTGGTGGCTCTCTTTATTTTGTTACCTTCATAGATGATTTTTCAAGGAAAATTTGGATTCATACATTGAAAACTAAAGATCAAGTGTTAGATGCTTTTAAGCAATTTCAGGCTTCAGTTGAGAGATAAACTGGAAAGAAATTGAAATGCATCAGAACTGATAACGGGGGAGAGTATATTGGACCTTTTGATGAATATTGCAGACAACAAGGTATTCGACATCAAAAAACATCTCCCAAGACGCCTCAGTTAAATGGCTTAGCTGAGAGAATGAACAGAACACTGGTTGAAAGGGTAAGATGATTACTTTCACAGTCAAAGCTACCTGGATCCTTTTGGGGTGAGGCTTTAAGTACAATTGTGCATATATTAAATCTTACTCCATACGTTCCTTTAGAGTTTGATGTTCCTAATAGAGTTTAGACAGGTAAAGATGTTTCTTATGATTATTTGCGTGTCTTTGGGTGCAAAGCTTTTGTGCATATTCCCAAAGATGAGAGGTCTAAACTTGATGTGAAAACACGACAGTGCATATTTATCGGTTATGGACATGATATGCTTGGCTACAAATTTTATGATCCGGTTGAAAAGAAAATTGTAAGAAGCAGAGACGTTGTGTTTATAGAAGATCAAACAATAGAGGACATTGAGAAAGCGGAGATGATTTCAACACCACAGGTTAGTGATAATTTGATTGATTTAGATCCAGTTCCTCTTACAAATATTCCTACACAGGTTGACGAAGAGCAGCAGGAAGTCAATGTTCCAAATAACGCACATGTTCCTGAACATGTTGAAACAGACAATAATATTCCTGAACCAGAGGCTCAATTAGATGTTCCACTGGATGTTCAAGTCCGAAGATCCGTTAGAGACCGGCGACCTTCCACCAGGTATTCTGAAGATGAGTATGTATTATTGACTGATGCAGGTAAACCAGAGTGCTATGCAGAAGCAATAGAAGATGAGTACAGAAGCAATTGGTTTGATGCTATGCGAGATGAGATGCAGTCACTTTATGATAATCATACTTTTGAGTTGATGAAGTTACCTAAAGGTAATAGAGCTTTGAAGAACAAGTGGGTATATAGGTTGAAGCAAGATGAACGTACTTCACAACCACGGTACAAAGCTAGATTAGTTGTTAAGGGTTTCGGTCAGAGAAAGGGTATTGATTTTGATGATATATTTTCTCCAGTAGTGAAAATGTCTTCTATCCGTGTGGTACTAGGCTTAGCAGCTACCCTAGATTTGGAAATTGAGCAAATGGATGTTAAAACAGCATTCCTACATGGTGACTTGGAGGAAGAGATATACATGGAACAACTTGAGGGCTTCAAAGTGAAAGGGAAAGAGGATTATGTGTGCAAATTGAAGAAAAGTCTCTATGGCCTAAAACAAGCACCGAGGCAGTGGTACAAAAAGTTTGCATCAGTTATGACAGAACATGGCTATAAGAAGACTTCCTCAGATAACTGTGTGTTTGTCCAAAAATTCTCTGATGATGACTTTATTATTCTCTTACTTTATGTTGATGATATATTGATTGTTGGCAAGAATGCTTCAAGAATTGAGTTATTGAAGAAACAATTGAGCAAGTCTTTTGCCATGAAAGACTTGGGCTCGGCGAAGCAGATTTTTGGCATTAGAATTACCCAAGATAGATATGCTAAGAAGTTGTTTTTGTCGCAAGAGAAATATATCGAGAAGATCCTTCAGAAATTTTACATGGACAATGCTAAAGTGGTTAGTACTTCTCTTGCTGCCCACTTTAAGTTAAATATGAAGCAAAGTCCTACGACTGATAAAGAGAAGAAAGATATGGAAAGTGTTCCATATGCTTCAGCTGTAGGAAGCTTAATGTATGCAATGGTATGTACACGCCCAGACTTGGCGCACGCAGTTGGCGTTGTTAGTCGTTATTTGTCAAATCCAGGCAGAGAGCACTGGAATGCAGTGAAGTGGATTATGAGGTATCTTCGAGGAACTTCAAAGTTGAAACTTAGTTTCGGGACCGGGAAACTTGAGTTAGTTGGATACACAGATTCTGACTTGGCAGGAGATATTGATACTCGTAAATCTACTTTTGGTTATTTGATTTCTTTGCAGGTGGAGCCATGTCATGGAAGTCAAGATTGCAGAAGTGTGTTGCACTTTCTACAACCGAAGCTGAATTTATTGCAGTGACTGAAGCTAGTAAAGAGATGTTATGGATGAAGAAGTTCTTAGAAGAACTTGGGTTCAAGCAAAAGAGGTATGTGTTATTTTGTGATAACCAAAGCGCAATTCATCTTGGTAAGAATTCATCTTTTCATTCTAGATCGAAACATATTGATGTTAGATATCATTGGATAAGGGATGTTCTAGATGAAAAGTTGTTGGAACTTGAGAAAATTCATACGGATCATAATGGCTCTGATATGATGACGAAGACTCTATCAAGAGAGAAGCTTGAATATTGCCAATCGATAGCAGGGATGGTGAATCCCTCCACATTGTCGTGAGGGGGAGATTTGTTAGCTGGGTTCACTCCTATGTGGAGGAGGCCCAATGAGTTGCAAGCCCAAAAAGGGTTTGAGCCCATATGATAAGTTATATGAGGAAATAGGGTTTCTCACTATCTATATAAAGTGATAGCCGCAAAATGAAATAGTAATAAGAGAAAAAGAGAAAACAGAAAATCTGGGGTTTGTGGCAATATCTGATTTACATCAAGCTGGCATCGGAGGTCGATTCATGGTCCGATTGGGCTGAAATTTTGTCAGCATGTTCGTGGCGCAATTTTCTCGAATCTGAGTGGTTTGATTTTCGTTTGAAGCTTCCTACATCAGGTTTTTCGTGGATTGATCAAAACCTGCGTTTTTTATCAGATTTATCCTTGATCTCTTGTGAAGTTCATGTGTATTGCCAAGAATTATGTTCTTGAGGTGTTTGCTGCTATGTACCTCTAGTATTTGCTAGAGAAGAACAATTTTGCTGATAGTGAAGAATTTCTGGTGGACTCCGGTCCCGTGGTTTTTGATCTCCTCACATCGAGGGGGTTTTCCACATAAAAAAATCGTCTTGTGTTCGCGTGTTTGGTATTTATTTTATTCTACTATATCGATTCCTATTAGGTTTACACAAGAGGGGAGATTATTTTATTCCGCTGCGTTAATTCGATATTGTTCTAATTGTTATTGTTCTCCCATCATTTTGTGCATCACCCAATCTGGCAATGCATAGCTTTATGGCGTCCTCTTGGCTAGAGGGAATCATGTGCCATTGGGAATCTAGAGTTATCTGTATATAGTTCGAGAGAAAGGAAATGGGCATCAGCATTCAGCAAGACAGACAAGAAGGTAAAAAATAACTGGTTATGCCACATAACATGATGAAGGAAGTGATATGCAACCATTGCGGAGAAATCAAAATAGTACATTCTTTTGCAGGGTAAGATAAATAATATGTTGTCCGATACATGCTGCACAGAATAGGGGCTTCAAATTCAAATCGCCAAATGTGACATGAGTGGCCAACCCTTCCCCCGTCACCTTGGAGTACATGTAACCTCCGGAAAAATGAACATCAACTAATTTGCATGGGCTATACTCAGTCTTTTGGTATATAATGCCAAGTTGGGCCATCACAAGGATGCACATAGTTTGGATGGTGGATTCTCCATAATTTGTCATTTCATCACATATGTACTGTATAGTCTATATTGCCAAATCCCAATTATTTTACAAGGTGTGTTCATTTTGCGAAAAGTGAACGAATTTTTTTTTTTTTTTGTTTCAATATTAGGAAAAAGAAAATTGCTAGTGATTTGTCTACTCCGCAGGTGCATACCTGCTCCCGAAGATATCATAACCATCCACACCCACTTGCGACGATATCTAAGCGATGACATAGGTTTGTTATCGAAAGGGAACAACTTTCTTTACTTTTAATAAAATATCGAGAACAAAACTTTCGGCTGTAAAGCGTCGATGACATGCTTCTACATTTTTCGATTTGATGCTCGTGTGGATAATGGAGTTAAAAGGACAAATCGTAATTAAGACATCATGACCTTTATTTATATTTTTTAATTTTCCTGTCTTCTGTCTTTTACAATGCAATCTCTATGAGAACGAGAAGCAAGATTACAAAGAGGAAGCGAAAAAAAAAAACAAGGGGCCTAAAAACGATCGCGTGAAATTATTTTATGTTTACTTTTGTTAATCAAAGGATCCAGTATATGAGTAGGAGTCTAGGACTGTCATGAGCCAGTAGATGAAGGATATTGGCCTGAACCGGGCCACAGTGGCAACCGCGGCACCGGGACATCCATGCCGCTGCTCCCCTGATCTTGATTGCCCAGCCGCGATGGCTGCTGCCTCCAGTAGCTGGCTCACTGATGCCTCCCGAAGTAAAGCGGAGGAAAAGTGGTAGAAGGTGTTGAATGGAGGCCGCCAAAAACAACTGTCCCGGAACGACGGCATCTGCCAAGAAGATGATCATGAGGATGAGGATGATGATGGAGTGGAGAACGAGAACGACGACTTGGATGCGAATTAGGGCTGTTGAAGCTGGGAAGCGTGCAGCATCTGTTCCAACAAGCTTGAAGGTTGTTGTTGAAGAAGTCTTGAATATTCCCAATGATCTCTGAACACATCGGTGCCCTGAACAGGTGGATAGGCTCCCTGCGGAGGCGGCAGCAGCCGCAGTGACGGTGGCAGCCGCAGTGACGGCAGTAGAGGAAATGGGGCTGCCGCCACTCATTTCGAAGTTATGTGAGCAATGAACAAAGAAAATACAAATAGAGAAATCATATTTTATGATGCAAAGCAAAATGGGCCATATTTAATGGATTGACATAGATTTCAGTGAGTCATCATCGTATTGATACAACTGAGTACAATTTAAAGTTGAATAACAAATTCTCTTACTCTAATAAAATCAAATCCGGACACCACATAACATATCTAACAAGCTAAAATGACAATTAAAGTTTACTAAAGTCAGCTTCCTCTAAACAATAGACACCATCAATTCATTGGCCATGAATGCTGTCAAGGTGATTCCGTTTTCAAAACTTACTGCTAGCGCAACTGATTCGGAAAGCGCACTAGAAACACCAAATCTATTTTGTTTGTTATGAGTAGGATGAGTTCAACTTCACCGAATATGAAACTTCAGATAGGCAAGGCAGTGTCTGCTCATCTTTTGTTGCTTCTTTCAAGCATAATCATTTTTAAGATTATGGATTCTACAAACAGCAGCCGTAACTGAAATTCAGGCAACTGCACAGCCTGCTCTGCTCTAAATTATTTTTAAAAAAAATCAGAGCCTACCAAATTCTGATTTAACAAGATACTGCTGTTGCAAGTCTTTTAGCCTAGCCTCTGTATGTCTTTACGAAGTTCCAGATGTCCTATATGAACAAAAGAAGTGATTGGCATCAAGTTTCTAACCGGAATCATGACTTATTACAATCTTCAACAGCGAAGGCCCAATATATATATATAAATTTAATATAATGTCATCAAGTGTCTAATTATCATCTTCCACAGCGAAGGCATTGGACGTGCCCTCATAAACACGAATTCCTTCACAATAACCCTCCTTAGTTTTGACTCCAAGCCTGAATTCGCCACTTCCTATCCCGCTTGATACGTCATTAAAAGTGATAGCTCCCAATGTCCCCATACCTTCATCGAGAAGCACAGAGAGATCACCATTCAAGAGCGGCATCTTCCCCTCTTGCCCCATTATTTTATTTTCATGGCTCTCAAAGAACGCTCTAGTCCAAATGATCAGATCAGGCCCTTTCGGTATTGACCGAATCGAAGGCCCTTTTTTTAAAATTATATTCTCTCTTTTTCCCTTAATCTTTATTTGTTAATTATTGGTCCATTTATAATCTATTATGTATTGTTCTTCATTTAATTTTATTATTTTTTTTTATGAAAAACGTATATTCGATTTGTTGGTAAAAAAATCGATTATCAATGGGCCCCTTCAATTTGGACGATCTAGATACATATATGTTCGAATTTTTTTTAAAATAGCTTCATTCATTTGCTTCGCGTTTTCAATTTCACACATTTGAATTCCCATTTGCATGGCACTTTTTTCAACTGAAAAACTTGTGCCTATTGATAGCTAGTATTATTTTATGTGATAAGTAACTCAAAACTAAAAATATTAATCTTCGACCTTTCAATGGTTAGCAAATTTTCTGTGTGGATATTACCTTCTCATACGATAAAGTAAGTTTGACCCTATTTCCTAAAGAAAAAACTGACCATTGAAGTCAATATTAATTTTTCAATAAATTCTAGCATGAGATTAACAAATTTTTGTGGCTAGTTACTTTTCATCTACAAGTGATGTTCATGCATGATGAGTAGTGTGTGTGTGGGTATTAAAGAATATGTGTATATGTTACAAACTTTATATTCAAGGGAGTAAGTTTTACCCAACTCAAGTGAGAAACTTGTTGTACTCAGTTAAAATTAGAATGCAATGGACGCTTGTACAAGAAGTCACAAACTCGCCGACACATTTTCCTCTATTAGTCTAAAAATTGAAAGTAGATTTTGTAGTCTTCCTCGTTCATAAAATGCAAAGATGAAAAGTTATTAGGGTGCATTTGTTTTGCGGTAAATTTCACTATAAAATCTTATCATGTTTGGTATCCTTAATTCACAACTGAGACTACTACATTTTCCAAATATTTGTATGTGTTTTCCTTATACAAAAATATTTTTCTATTGATTAACCCTTTCGAAAGTAATAAATGCACAAAAATTTAGAAAAATTAATTAGCGATTAATTTTTTAGGAAGCAGCTGTTTAAGTTGTGGATTATTTAAATGTTCCCTTCAACTTTATTGCCTTGATATTGTTCGAACCGCAATTATTCTCTTCACGCAGTGAACCACATCGTATGCTTTCCTCGGACACATAACAATTAAATAAAACGAAAGGGACGTACCTTTGAAAAGAAGTTTCACAAAAATTCGCGTATCCCCGCGTGCAAGCAATTTGACGCAGACCGTGGGAAAAAGTAAAAAAACAGAACAATGACTCACAGAACAACACCCCAAAAAAGAACAAAAAAGAAAAAGGACATAGGATCTCTCGCTGTAGAACGAATCTCCCAATTATTATTTCTCCTTAAAAGGTTTAAGGACCTACTTAAATCCAGTAGTTGAGATTATATTTTCCTAATTTTTGTGTGTGTTTTCCTTAGCCAAAAATATTTTTCTATTTACTAGCTATTTCTAATGAAATAAATGCACGAAATTTTGAAAACCTAATTAGCAATTAATCTCTTAGGAAGCAGCTGTACAAGCTGTGGATTTAAATGTGCCCTTCAACTTGTTGCCCTAATACTATTCGAATCGCAACTATTCTTTTCATGTACTGAAACACACCATATGTTTTTCCTCGGACACATAACAATTAAATAAAATGTGAGGGACGACGAATTTTCTGAAAGAATGCATACTTTTGATTTCGCAATAAATCGCGTAGGTTGACGCAGACCGTGGGAAAAAGCAAAAAAGCAAAAAAGTAGAACTTAACCACAAAGCAACACTCCAAAACAGACCAGAAAATAAAAAGAAAATAAGATCTCACCTCAGGATGGATCTTCTATTTATTTTTGCCCTTGAGCCTTTTAAGAATTGATGTGACCAACATAAAAATAAAAAATGAAACCTTTCTTTATCTTTAAAAATACAAAAATCATTGCATTGTATCGTAAGAGCAATATCCCTTCGCACGCTTACTCGCTTTGAGTATACCTAACCACTTTGATCCTGTGTATCTAAAAAAAAGTTTTATACCTCTGCCTTGAAGACCTTAAAGGCAGTTAATGCTTCTTCATTTCGGATTCAATGACAGAGACCATATTTTCCTAATTTTTGTATGCGTTTTTTAGCTAATTTTTTTTTTTATTGACTAACTATTTCAAATGAAATAAATGAATGAAAGTTTGGAAAACTAATTAGTGATTAATCTTTTAGGAAGCAGCTATACAAGTTGTAGATTTAAATGTGCATTTCAACTTATTGCCCTAATACTGTTCGAACCGCAGTTATTCTCTTTATGTACTGTGGAACACACTATTTCTTTTCCTCGGACTCGTAAAATTTAAGAACGCGTACTTTTGTTTTCGCAATAATTCGCGTAGCACGCAGGTCAAAGAAACGTGCCCTGCCAATTAGACGCAGAGCGCGGGAAAAGGCAAAGAAACAGAACATTGACCCACAGAACAACACCCCCCCAAAAAAAAACAAAAAAAAAGAAGAAAAAGGCACCTATATAAACAGATAAAATTCAAGCACCTATGAAAGCTCTCTCTCGTTCTCCCCAACACTGCATAAGTTCGTGATTTGGTCATTCTTCACTCTCCAGGCGTCGCACCGCGTCAGAGATTTCGCTTCCCTCTGCTTCCGATTCAGTGTAAGTTTGTGATTTGGTCACTCTTCCCGCTTCAGGCGTCACGCCGCGTGAGAAATATCGCTCCCCTCTGCATCTTCTTCGTGCTATAATCAGGTCACATCCTCTCTCTCTCTCTCTCTCTCTCTCTCTCTCTCTCTCTCTCTCTCTCTCAACTTCCTTGTATGTGAATATGAGCGACGATTAATAGGTTCTGGGCATTTTAATTATTTTTAGTCCTTTTCGTCATTTTGTAATTTTGCTGTTTCTGAAGGGATAGTTGCTATTCTAGGTACTCTGTATTGCTCTCAGGAAGCATGCTAGTGTACACGTTGAAGTAAAGTTATTGGACAGCAGATAATTTCTTGTTAGAGATATTATTTGATCTCGAGGGCATTATTTGTTTTATTATTTCCAAGATCGCTGGGTCTCTTGGGTATAAATACCCCTCGATTCTGACTATTGTTGAGTAAAGTGGCCTTTGACTAATTTGTCTATTCCATTCTTTTGAATATCCCAGAATACACACACACACATATATATAGTTAGCAATTCTTATTGAGTTTGATCTCAAAACAATGATTTTAATTTATCTGTCAAGATACTTAATGTTTTATTTCTGTTCAATTGAAGGTCAGCTTAGATATTAGTGTTATGATTTGGAGCTCTCATAGCAATATGTGTGTACACTAGAAGTGGTAAAAAAGCTTGCTCAGGTCTTGTCGACCCACCGACAATTCTGGTGAAACTCCCTTACTTTGATAAAGGAGGGACTTTAGCGTGAATGTCAATTGCATGATATTTCATTGCAAGGGCTTTATTATTGCTCAGTGAAGATGTTAAGGGAGTATGTGGCCGCTAAACCTTAAAACCTACTTGCATAGATTGGAAGTCGTAGGTTATAGTTCTCAGTGTTGTCAATAATGTGACTATCAATAACTTCATTCACGTCCGTGGGAAACAATTAATTGCTCTTCTTTTGTGTATATAGACCGAGGAAGTAGAAATGGTTAGAAAGAGAGATCAATTTTGGGATCATGCAAAGAAAGAAGATGGCAAATTTACGTGCAATTCCTGCCACAAAACATTTCCTGGCGGTGTTTCAAGACTTAAGTCGCATTTATCTGGGATTAAGGGCGGTGGTATAGACATATGCACCGCGGTCTCTGAAGATGTTCGAGGTGCCGCTGCTGAAGCAATTTCTGCGCATCCTCACAAGAGAGCCAAGGTTGAAGCCTGTTCAGTTAAGACCGAGGAGAACTCACTTAAAATGCATATCAGTAAGGACGACGTTATGCTGGATAAATTGCTTGTTAAATTCATCCTCCTTAATGGTGTTGGTGTCGACATTGTGCGGATCCCATCCTTCATTGACCTTGTGAATGCTCTGGCTAAACTTGGTTCTCCTTATGAGTTGCCATGTCTTTTGGAAGCCAAAACAAAGTTAGTGCCTGATTTGCAAAAGGAAATTGGAGAGTATGTGGCAAATGTGAAGAAATCATGGGCTAGAACTGGCTGCACACTCATCATTAATGTTTGGTGGGATAAGAAGAGATCCTTCATGTGTATCTTTGCTTATTCTATTGAAGGGGTGGTCCTATTGAATGCGTTGGAAATCCCCAGTTTTAAGTTAATCTCTGATTTGGTGGAAGAGATTTCATATTTTGTCACTCGAGAAATTGGGGCCAACAACGTCGTGCAGTACGTAATCCAAAATCCAGGAGATTCCCTTGAAATTATGTCAAATGACGACCATCCCCACGTGTACGTGACCGGATGTGTTGCCCATGAAACACAATTACTCTTCGAGGACATATATGATAATATCCCATGGATTCAAAAGGCATTTGATCAAGCAAGAGCATTTGTCACTAAGATTCACAACCATGATGGCATCTTATCATTGATGAAGCATTTCACAAACTACTTGGGGTTCAAACAATCATCAACAACAAAATTTTACTCAAACTATTATATGCTTGAATCAATCATGAGGGTTGAAAGTGAGCTGCGACTGCTGGTTTCATCATCTGAGTGGCTTTCGTTGGGTTTTGAGAAGGATGAATCAGGCATAGTAGTGGGTGAAATCATTCGCAGTTCTGAATTTTGGAGTGAAGGAAAAAAAGTCTTGCATGCTTTAGAACCGATATTTCGAGTACTCTGTCTAGTTGATGGCTACGGCGCTACTTTTGGGTTCTTGTATGCAGCTGTGGAAATGGCAGATGAAGCTATTAGACATATATGTGAGACTAATGTTCCTAAATATCATGATTTATTGACGACATTCGAGGAATGGCGGGGTAATATCATTCGTCCAATACATGCTGCTGCTGCTTTTCTTAACCCTGTTTACATGTGTGGCGAGAAGTTCATAGAGAATGATGCAATGAAAAATGGCATGAATTTCATGCTGGAAAAATTGGTAGGTGTTGAAGAAAAGGAAAATTTTGTGCAAGAAATGCTGCTCTATCGTGACAAAGTGCCAAAGTTGTTCACTAGTATAGCAAAGACAATGTTAGGAACATCTTACCCTTGTAAGCATCTATTCTTTAATCAATTAACCGTGTTGATGTAATTTCATATTTTATTTGTTTCAATGTGAAAATTGGATACTAATAGTGTTGCTTATAAAGGTGACTGGTGGGACTATTGCGGCGATGTCCTTCCTGTATTGAAGAAGTATGCAATTCGAATCCTAAGCCAACCCTGCAGCACTTCGTTCTGTAGGCAGAGTTTGAGTGCATTTGAAAGTGAGAAGAGGGAGCCATTGATGCCTGCAGTGATGGACGATTATCAATATTTGAGGACAAATGCATTACTGATGGAGAATTTCAACACCATGAAAGAAAAAATTAGGAAGCCACTTGATCTTGAGAAACTCGATGAACTTCCTGATTTAGCAGAGTTTATGAATGAGAATTTCACTCGTGGTCTACCTAATGAGACCAAAGTTCCTTTATCAGATGAAAAGCTAAATTGTTGGTAAGAATCTTTGTTGAGACACTTTAGAGATGATTGCGATTTAATTGCATGCCAAGCTGATTAGTCACCAACAACGCGGGATGATTTACTAGAGTTAGAATCAGATATGACATTGGTGAATGATAATGTCACTGAGAATGTTTCTGCATTTTTTTTACTGATCTTCCGCAGGAATCCACCTTAAGTTTATTTGCAACACTGTTTGAATTCGTGTATCCCTTCCAAGTATATTTCTATATATCGATAACAGAGATAGGGACATAATCATTTCTTTTGATCACGAGTATTGGTGTCTGTGCTTCTTTTCTATACTTCAGAAGACTAAATGATATGACGTGTTCAAGCTAGTGATTGCTAAAAGGCTGTAGGTTTTGATATCTGCTAGAATGATTTCGTATGTTGGATTTGCCCTTGACATTGTCTTCCTTTTTATTTGTCTGCTGTTGGCAAGAAGGCTGTCTTCATATTGTGTGTACTAGGCACTATCTTCTGTTGCAGATTTTTATTGAGTGAATTGTAAAATTAGTATTTCTATGGACAGGTCTGCATCAGCGAGAAAAGATGGTGAGGGTGAAAAGCATTTACGTCTTCATTTTATAACAAAACTACCATCGAGCATTATTAAAGGTGATGAGGTTGAGGGGGAGAGAAATTCTCTTATTCATGTCATCTTGGCAGATTCCAGTACCGGTAGGGTTGTGCAATCTGGACCCTTATCAGTGCTGGAGTTGATGGTCACAGTGATTGGAGGTGACTTTGATGAAGAAGCTGGTAAAAATTGGACTAGAGAGTTCTTTGTGAGGAATGAAATAATGGGGCGAGAGGGGAATATGCCTCTCGACTGGTAATCTCTCTGTGATCCTCAATAAAGGCATAGGAGTATTGGGTGCCGTCACTTTCAATGACGTATCAAGCTGGACAAGAAGTGGAAAATTCAGGCTTGGGGTCAAAACTACGTTGGCTTGTTGTGAAGGAATCCGTGTCCTTGAGGGCATGTCCAATGCCTTCGCTGTGGAAGATGGTAAGTCATTCAAATTTAGACACTTGATGACAATTCGACGCTTCATGTTTTTATTTTTCTTCCTTGAGGGCACATCTAATGCCTTCACTGTGAAAGATGGTGAGTCATTCAAATTTAACTCTTGATGACAGCTTTTATGTTCGTTTTCCGTTGGCCTTCACTGTTGGGGATGTTAAGTCATGATTCAGTTTTAGACACTTGATGACATTTAAGATTTTCTGTTTTTTCTTTTCTTGACATGTCTGGAACCACATAATAAGATACATAGACTAGGCTAAGAGACTTGCGACAGCAGTATCGTGTTTAATCAGAATCTAGTATGCTTTGATTTTTTAAAACAATTTTAGAGCAGAGCAGACTCTGTAGTTGTCTGAATTTCAGGTTTGGTTGCTGTTTGCAGAATCCATAATCCTAGAAATGGGTATGCTTGAAAGGAACAACAAAAAATGAGCAGACAGTGCCTTGCCTGTCTGAATTTCCTAATTCAGTGAAGTTGAACTCGTGAAACCTACTCATATCAAACAAAATAGATTTGGTGTTTGTAGTGTGCTTTCCTAGTCAGTTGTGTAAGCAATAACTGTCGAAAATGAAATCACTTTGACGCATTCATGGCCATTGTTTTGATGGTGACTTTTGCTTAGAGGAAGCTGTCTTTTGAGCTTGTCTAAGATTTATAGTAAACTTTAATTGTCATTTTAGCTTGTTAGATATGTTATGATGTGTACGGATTTTATTTTGTTGGAGTAAGAGAATGTGGTGTTCAACTTTAAATTGTGCTTAGTTGTATCAATATGATAATGACTCACCAAAATCTATGTCAATGGATTAAATATGGCCCTTGTTACTTTGCAAGATCACATATGATTGCTCCATTTTTATTTTCTTTATTCATTACTCACATAACTTTGAATGAGAAATATTTTTGAAACTATCACCCTAGATTTTGTCAAACCACTGTCAATTAATTCAAAACTTGAGTTATTAGATAAAGTCATGATTTTTGTTTAGATATTGTAGCCCTCCCTCTCATGCATAAGTTGGAACGTAACCTAAGGTTAAAGTGTGAAATTTAATCATAGGTGAGGCAAACAAGGGGCTTGAAGTGATTCATAAACTAGACTGAGACTTTGATATCATGTGAAATTTTGTGAGATCAATACCAATTGATCTAAAAGCTTAGGCGACAAATGTGTGGTTAATTTTGAAACATCATAACCTTATCCAAATACTTTATTAATGCAGACAAACTAGATATATGAGTAATAGAGTCCGGTCATTTGAATTGATCAGGAAGCAATTTTCCTGGCACTTTTTTTCTTTGTAATCACAGGCAGGAGGGCTGATCCAAATATTTGTTGGGGCAGAATCCAGATGAATGAGATAGAGCAACGGGCAGCAGAGTAAGGATTTTTGCCTTCATACTTGGACTGCAAACATGTCCATAGTTGCGTTGTTTTCTTGTTAGATAATGACATTCTGTACGGCTCCCTAGAATCAGAAGACAAATCGGTCAATCATGTTTTAGCATGGGGTCATGGATATTGTCACTGAGATTGTCCACACTTGCCGCCACACTGGGAATATCTTGATTACATAGCTCCTGGATAGTTTTAATGGCCCAACTTGATATTATATACCGAAAGACTGAGTTCCATCAATGTAAATTAGTTGATGGTCATTTCGGAAGGGTTGGCCACTTATGTCCCATTTGGCAATCTGAATTTGAAGCACTTATTCTGCGCAGCACGTAACCTATCTTTTTTTTTTTTGGTCAGACAGCATGTAACCTATCTTAGCCTGCAAAAGAATGTACTATTTTGAGTTCCCGGCAATAGTTGCATGTCATTTCCTTTACCATGTTACATGGCACTAGCAGTTCTGTTTAACCTTCTTGTTTGTCTTGCTGATGCCCATTCCCTTTTCTCTTGAACTATGTACAGGTTCCACAAACGAGCCTTGGAGATAATGTCCATATCCTCTGTTTTAGCTTTTCAATACTCGGAAGTGGAGAACGGGCTCAGCAATTGAACCCTCATCAATGGAAGTCGTAAAGCAATAATTGTTGTCAAGGCCACATTGCTGATTTGGGAATGTGTCTCCCGTGGTGAGGCAGGAGCTTTGGTGAAGCATGATGCAGTTTCGGTCCCTGCCCCTGCCGGTACTTCTTGCCACACCTGCTTGCAGTTTATTTCACGAAAAAAAAGCTGGGGGATTTGACATACTCTCCTGAGGTTGCTGCGATGTCAGTGAAGGCTGGGTGACTCGCCTGAGATCTTGATGGTTGACTGCGGTGGATGGCGACGGTGGGGCTGTTGTGGCAGAGCAAGTGTTGGGTGTGTGCTTTACTAGCTAGGGTTTGGATATGTAGGTGAAAACTCATAAATATTGTTTTTATTTTCCATTGCTAATTATACTTGCAGACAATCACAAGTTTCTGTCAAAACAGAGGATGGAAATGTCCCCCGTTCTTGAAAGGTAAAAGAAGGATGCCATCAATGAACCCGACCCATTTTGTGCATTGGGTCGCTGATGAACTACAGAAATTTGAATGCTGATTGATTTTATACTCTCATTAATGAGAGGAGAAAACTCCACTGAAGAGGCATTTGATCAGTTTAAGGATGACTTAACCACACCCACTGCTTACACTTCGGATCTAACAGTCTTTTGCCTATGTCGTACCTTTCAATTTCTTGCATTTTTTTTCCTATCCAAAAATCATAAAGAACACTTCAACCCTTGTTGATCAGACTAGTTTTCCAAAGGAACTTTATTTCTTATCATCTATTTTATTTATTTATTATTATTGTTATTATTATTTACTTTCCATTTTCCTTTCTCATTCGGTTCCTCATCTCAAAATGCACTGAACCTCTACCTGTTTCCTTTATTTCTTTCATTCCACATGCCCAAACACCTTGAATCTAGTGTACAGTCATATGTTCTCCATTGAGAAGAATCAAACATCATCTTCTTCATTCTATTGCCACGCCCAGGCCTTTCAAAGCTAATGATATTATTATGCGTTAAGCTCCCTCCATTTCTTTTACGCACAAACTCCCCTTTTTGTTCATTCATGGTATGCAAACACATTCAGCATTCATCCACAGTAAAAAGCACTACAAACTCTTACGTTCAGAATTCAATATTAATCCAGCAAAAATCAATCAGGAAATCATGAACAGAGCAAGCTCTAATTTAGAAATGACAATTCAAACATTGAAATCAAACTCAGTTTCATTTGGGATCGACAGAACACATCAGACTAAAACTTATTTCGTATGAGTGATTCTTGGCTATTGAACTAAACTGTAACTTAGAAGTCAATGAGCTCCAACACGGACGACTTCTGGACGAAGGGAAACCAAATTCAAACAAAACAGACAAATTAGAACACAGAGGCCTATTTTCGCACAAAAAAGGCCTAAAGTCTCGGCCTCTGTTAGGTGTGAAGAATAACTGAAACAGAGGATCGATCATTTACCTTAGTGAGGAGCGCTTACTAGTCACAGTGAGTTGCTCAACTAACAAGAGGAAGTCCTGGAAGTCTCTCCGTTGAAAATCGATATCCATGAAGGAGCTTCACACGAGAATGAACTGCTTCGAGCGTCTCGACCAATATACAGAGCTCGACAGAGCAAGATGAGGAGCGGCCATTGGTGTTGACCGGCGGTGGCGAGGACATCAGAAGGCGATGAAAGAGGATAACCGTCCAGGAATTGTCCAGAACTCGAGCGTGAATTCCGTTTCTTTATAAGGGAATCCGGTTGGTTTGATGAGAGAGAGGAATCACGATTCCGTTCGTCGCCTCCATCAATCTGAATTGCTCGCTTCGCTCCTGGGGTAGCACGAGAGAGAGAGAGAGAGAGAGAGAGAGAGAGAGAGATAAAGAGATAGAGCTGAGGATAAACCAAATGACAGGGCAAGCCCACTGAAGCGGACATGAGCTGGGCTAACGGGCTGCAAATTTGAATTAGTGGGCTACGCGAATTGGACCAGGCCCAAATGATCAGATCAGGCCCTTTTGGTATTGACCGAATCGAAGGCCCTTTTCTTTAATTATATTCTCTCTTTTTCCCTTAATCTTTATTTGTTAATTATTGGTCCATTTATAATCTATAATGTATGTTCTTCATTTAATTTAATTTTATTATATTATTTTTTTATGAAAAACGTATATTCAATTTGTTGGTAAAAATTCGGTTATCAACGATCCCCTTCAATTTGGACGATCTAGGTACATATACGTTCGAATTCTTTTAGCATAGCATCATTCATTTGCTTCGCCTTTTCAATTCACTTGTTTGAATTCCCATTTGCATGGCACTTTTTTCAACTTAAAAACTTGTGCCTACTGATAGCTAGTATTCTTTTATGTGATAAGTAACTTAAAACTAGAAAAATTAATCTTTGACCTTTCAATGGTTAGCAAATTTTCTGTGTGGATATTACCTTTTCATAACATAAAGTACGTTTGACCCTATGTCCTAAAGAAAAGTTTGACCACTAAAGTCAATATTAATTTTTCAATAAATTCTAGCATGAGATATAACAAATTTATGTGGCTAGTTCTGTTCATCTACAAGTAATATATATTTTACAAACTTTTTACTCGATGGAGTAAGTTTTATTGAACGCACGTTAGAAATTTGTTATACTCAGCTAAAATTGGATAAGGATGGATGGCCTTACAAGAAGCCATGAACTTGCCAACAAGTTTTCATCTATCAATCTAAAAATTGAAAGTAGATTTGGTGTTTTTCCTCATTCAAAAAATGCAAAGATGAAAGGTAATTATGGTGCATTTGTTTTGCAATAAATTTCTTGATAAAAGAAATGCTTTCCGTGGATTTTAAATTGTTAGTTTTGTTTTATTTGGTGGTATGTGGAAAAGCATGTAAAACCCTATCGTAAAATAGAAAGTGAAGAAGCTGATGAGTTTTTGTCAGGAGATGCTTTTATGTTCGATATCCTTAATTCATAACGGAGATTATATTTTCCTAATTTTTGTATGTGTTTTCCTTAGCCAAAAATATTTTTCATTGACTAACCCATTTCGATCAAAACAAATGCATGAAAGTTTGGAAATTTAAATAGCGACCAATCCTCTAGGAAGCAGCTATAGAAGCTATGGATTTAAATGTGCCCATTTCAACTTGTTGCCCTAATACTATTCGGACTGCAGTTATTCTTTTTTATATACTGTACACAGCATTACTTTTCCTCGGACATATAACAATTAAATAAAACGTAAGGGACATATCTTTGAAAAGAACGCGTACTTTCGTTTTCGCAATGATTTTCATAGGCACGCGTGCAAATTAAAGAAAGTGCGCTGCCAACTTGACGCAGACCATGGGAAAAAGCCAAAAAGCAGAAGATTGACCACAGAGCAACACTCCAAAAAAGAACAGAAAAGAACAAGAACATAAGATGTCTCATTTGAAGATGGATCTTCTATCTATTTTTCCCCTCAAGCCTTTTAAGATTTAATGACCAAGATCATATTTTCTTAATTTTTGTATGTGATTTTTAGCCAAAAATATTTTTCTATTGACTAATCAGTTCAAATGAAATAAATGAATGAAAGTTTGGAAAACTAATTAGCGATTAATCTTTTAGGAAGCAGCTATACAAGTTGTAGATTTAAATGTGCATTTCAACTTATTGCCCTAATACTGTTCAAATCACAATTGTTCTCTTTGGGCGTGTTTGGTAACAATTCTATTCTCAGGCTGGGCGAGGCCCGCCTGGCCATCGGCAAGGCTGGGCGTCGCAAGGCTCGGCCTTGTCAGTGGTTGGGCTTGCCTCCGGCGAGCTGCTGAACTTTGCCCTAGCCTGGCGAGCCTCCGGCGAGCTCGCTGAACCGGTTGCCAGCGATTGGCGGCGGCGGCGGGCGGCAGCGGACGGCGGTCGATGAAGAAGAAGAAAAGAGAAGAAGAATTGGTTTTGATTCTCAGATTTGTTCCCGAAATAAGAATCAATTTTTTTTTCTTAATTTTACTCAAAATCTATTCCCAGGAACAAATTTGTTCCCGAAAACAAAAATTTTACTAAAAACGATTCTATTCTAAAATTACTCCTAAGAACAAAAATTCAAAATCGGGTACTATTTGGCACGTTGCCAAACAGCCCCTTTATGTACTGGAACACACTATTTCTTTTCCTCGGATTCGTAACAATTAAATAAACGTAAAAGACGTGTCTTTGATAAGAACGCGTACTTTTGTTTTCGCAATAATTCGCGTACGCACGCCTGCAAGTCAAAGAAACGTGCCCTGCCAATTAGACGCAGACCGCGGGGAAAGGCAAAGAAACAGAACATTGACCCACAGAACAACACCCCAAAAAAAAAAGAGAAAAGAAAAAGGCACCTATATAAACAGGTAAAATTCAAGCACCTATGCAACCTCCCTCTCGTTCTCCCCAACACTGCATAAGTTTGTGATTTGATCATTCTTCATACTCCACGTGCCGCACCGCGCGAGAGATTTCGCTTCCCTCTGCTTCCGATTCAGCGTAAGTTTGTGATTTGGTCGCTCTTCCCTCTTCTGGCTTCACCCCGCGGGAGAAATATCGCTCCTCTCTGCGTCTTCTTCGTGCTATAATCAGGTCACATCCTCTCTCTCTCTCTCTCTCTCTCTCTCAACTTCCATGTATGTGAATATGAGCGACGATTAATGGGTTCTGGGCGTTTCTGAAGGGATAGTTGCTATTCTAGGTACTCTGTATTGCTCTCAGGAAGCATGCTAGTGTACAGCGTTGAAGTAAAGTCATGGGTAGTAGATAATTTCTTGTTAGAGATATTATTTGATCTCGAGGGCATTATTTGTTTGATTATTTCCAAGTTAGCTGGGTCTCTTGGGTATGAATACCCCTCGATTATAACAATTGTTGAGTAAAGTGGTCTTTGACTACTTTGTCTATTCCAGTCTTCTGAATATCCCAGAATACGTATATATAGTTAGCAATTCTTATTGAGTTTGATCTCAAAACAATGAATTTCATTTATCAGTCAAGATACTTAATGTTTTTATTTCTGTTCAATTGAAGGTCAGCTTAAATATCAGTGTTATGGTTCGGAGCTCCCATAGCAATACGTGTGTATGCTAGTAGTGGTAAAAAGGTTTGCTCAAGTCTTGCCGACCTACTGACAATTCTGGTGAAACTCCCTTGCTTTGATGTAGGAGGGACCTTAGCACGAATGTCAATCGCATGATATTTCATTGCAAGGGTTTTATTATTTCTGAGTGAAGATGTGGCCGTTAAACCTTAAAACCTATGTGCATAGATGGGAAGTCATGGGTCATAATTCTCGGTGTTGTCAATAATGCAACTATCTATAACTTCATTCACTGTCCATGGGCAAACATCAATTTGCTCTTCTTTTATGTATATAGGCCGAGGACGTAGACATGGTCAGAAAGAGAGATCGATTTTGGGATTATGCAAAGAAACTAGATAGCAATTTTAAGTGCGAGTTTTGCGACAGAGAATTTGCTGGTGGTGTTTCAAGAGTCAAGTCGCATTTATCTGGAATTGGAGGCTGTGGTATAGACATCTGCACCCAGGTCTCTGAAGATGTTCGAGTTGCCGCTGCTGAAGCAATTTCTTGTCCTCAGAAGAGAGCCAAGGCTGAAGCCTGTTCTGGTAAGACCAAAGAGACCTCACTTAAAATGCATATCAGTAAGGACGATGTTATGCCGGATAAATTGCTTGTTAAGTTCATCCTCTTTAATGGTGTTGATGTCGACATTGTGCGGAGGCCATCCTTCATTG
Source organism: Eucalyptus guilfoylei (assembly GCA_016097605.1). Taxonomy (NCBI): domain Eukaryota; kingdom Viridiplantae; phylum Streptophyta; class Magnoliopsida; order Myrtales; family Myrtaceae; genus Eucalyptus; species Eucalyptus guilfoylei. Next base: position 26,273,582 of record CM027864.1, on the reverse strand, counting down.
ACTTTGTGAATGCTGTGGCTAAACATGGTTCTCATTATAAGTTGCCTTGTTGTTCGGTAGTGAAAACAAAGTTAGTGCCTGATTTGCAAAAGGAAATTGGAGAGTATGTGGCAAACGTGAAGAAATCATGGGTTAGAACTGGCTGCACACTCATCATTAATGTTTGGCAGGGTGAGAAGAGATCCTTCATGTATATCTTTGCTTATTCAATTGAAGGGGTGGTCCTATTGAATGCGTTGGAAATCCCCAGTGATGGGTCACTCTTAGATTTGGTGGACAAGATTTCATATTTTGTCACTCAAGAAATTGGGGCCAACAACGTCGTGCAGTACATAACCAGATCTGATCTGAGAGGAGAATGGTTTTTTGAAATTATGCCAAAGGACGACAATTCCCATGTGTACAAGACTACATGTGTTGCCCAGGAAACAAAATCACTCTTCGAGGAAATATATGGTTGTATCCCATGGATTAAAAAGGCATTTGATCAAGCAAGAGCAGTTGTCACTAAGATTCACAAGCATGATGGCATCTTATCATCGATGAAGTGGTCCACAAACTACTGGCAGTTGCAACAATCATCAACAACAAAATTTTACTCAAACTATTATATGCTTCAATCAATCATGAGGCTTGAAACTGAGCTGCGATTGCTTGTTTCATCATCTGAGTGGCTTTTGTTGGGTTTAGAGAAGGATGATTCAGGCATAGAAGTGGGTGAAATTGTTCGCAGTTCTGAATTTTGGACTGAAGGGAAAGAAGTCCTGCATGCTTTAGAACCGATATTTCGGGTACTCTGTCTAGTTGATGGCTACGGCGCTACTTTTGGGTTCTTGTATGCAGCCGTGGAAATGGCAGATGAGGCTATTAGACAAATATATGAGACTAATGTTCCTAAGCATGGGTGTTTACAGGCACTATTTGAGGAATGGCGGGTTGATATCATTCATCCAATACATGCTGCTGCTGCTTTTCTTAACCCTGCTTACATGTGTGGCGAGAAGTTCATAGAGAATGATGCAATGAAAGATGGCATGAATTTCATATTGGAAAAATTGGTGAGTGTTGAAGAAAAGAAAAAATTTGTGCAAGAAATGCTGCTCTATCGTAACAAAGAGCCAAAGTTGTTCACTAGTATAGCAAAGACAATGTTAGGAACATCTCACCCTTGTAAGCATCTATTCTTTAATCAATTAACCGTGTTGATTTAATTTCAGATTTTATTTGTTTTCAATGTTAAAATTGTATACTAATAGTGTTGTTTGTAAAGGTGACTGGTGGGACTATTGCGGTGATGTCCTTCCTGTATTGAAGAAGTATGCAATTCGAATCCTAAGCCAACCCTGCAGCACTTCATTCTGCTGGCAGAGTTTGAGTGCATTTGAAACTGCTCAAACTGAGAAGAGGGAGTCATTAATGTCTGCAGTGATGGACGATTATCTATATTTGAGGACAAATGCGTTACTAATGGAGAATTTCAACACAATGAAAGAAAAAAATTAGGAAGCCACTTGATCTTGAGAAACTCAGTGAACTTCCTGATTTTTCAGAATTTATGAATGAGAATTTCACTCATGATCTACTGAATGAGACCAAAGTTCCTTTATCAGATGAAAAGCTAAATTGTTGGTAAGAATCTTTGTTGAGACACTTTAGAGATGATTGCGATTTAATTGCATGCCAAGCTGATTAGTCACCAACAACGTGGGATGATTTACTAGAGTTCGAATCAAATATGACATTGATGAATGATAATGTCACTGAGAATGTTTCTGCATTTTTTTTTTACTGATCTTCCGCAGGAATTCACCTTAAGTTTATTTGTAACACTGTTTGAATTTGTGAATTCCTTCTGAGTATATTTCTATATATCGATAACAGAGATAAGGACGTAATCATTTCTTTTGATCACGAGTATTGGTGTCTGTGCTTCTTTTCTATACTTCAGAAGACTAAATGATATGACGTGTTCAAGCTAGTGATTTCTAAAAGGCTGTAGGTTTTGATATCTGCTAGAATGATTTCATATGTTGGATTTGCCCTTGGCATTGTCTTCCTTTTTTTTTGTCTGCTGTTGGCAAGAAGGCTGTCTTCATGTTGTGTGTACTAGGTACTATCTTCTGCAGTGCAGATTTTTATTGAGTGAATTGTAAAATTAGTATTTCTATCGACAGGTCTGCATTGGCGAGAAAAGATGGTGAGGGCAAAAACCATTTACGTCTTCATTTTATAACAAAACTACCATCGAGCATTATTAAAGGTGATGAGGTTGAGGGGGAGAGAGATGCTCCTATTCATGTCATCTTGGCAGATTCCAGTACCGGTAGGGTTGTGCAATCTGGACCCTTATCAGTGCTGGAGTTGATGGTCACAGTGATTGGAGGTGACTTTGATGAAGAAGCTGGTAAAAATTGGACTAGAGAGTTCTTTGTGAGGAATGAAATAATGGGGCGAGAGGGGAATATGCCTCTCTTGACTGGTAATCTCTCTGTGATCCTCAATAAAGGCATAGGAGTATTGGGTGCCGTCACTTTCAATGACGTATCAAGCTGGACAAACAGTGGAAAATTCAGGCTTGGGGTCAAAACTACGTTGGCTTATTGTGAAGGAATCCGTGTCCTTGAGGGCATATCCAATGCCTTCGCTGTGGAAGATGGTAAGTCATTCAAATTTAGACACTTGATGACAATTCGACGCTTCATGTTTTTTTTTTCCCTTTCCTTGTTGGCCTTCGCTGCTGTAGATGGTAAGTTATGATTCAGGCTTAGACATTTAATGACAATTAAGATTTTCTGTTTTCTTGTTCTTGACACGGGACATCTGGAGCCACATAATAAGATCCAAAGACTGGGCTAAGAGACTTGCAACAATGGCCTCTTCTTTAATCAGAGTCTGGTATTCTCTAAATTATAAATAAAAATAAAAATTAGAGTAGAATAGATTCTACAGTGTCTGAATTTCAAGTTTGGTGCCGTTTTCAGAATCCATGATCCTAGAAATGGAATATGCTTGAACGAAACAGCTAACAAATGAGTGGATGGTGCCTTGCCTGTCTATGTTTCCTAATTCTGTGAAGTTGAACTAGTGAAATCTACACATAGCAAACGAAATAGATTTGGTGTTTCTAGTGTGATTTCTGAATCAATTGCGCTAGCAATAACTTTTGAAAATGGAATCACCTTGGCAGCATTCGTGGCCATTGAATTGATGGTGACTTTTGCCAAGGGGAAGCTGTTTTTTGAGCTCGTCTGAAATTTAAAGTAAACTTTAATTGTCAATTTAGCTTGTTAGATATTTTAATATATGGGTACCAATTTGATTTTATTGGAGTAGGAGAATGAGGTATTCAATTTTGAATTATGCTTAGTTGTATCACATAAGATAATGACTCACCGAATTCTACGTCAATGCATTAAATATGGCCCTTGTTACTTTGTGTCGTCACGTATGAAATCTCCTGTTTTATTTTCTTTGTTCATTGGTCACATAACTTTTTTTTGGTCAAAATTGCTCACATAACTTTGAATGAGAAATATTTTGGAAACTTTGTCACCGTAGAATTTTGTGAGACCACTGTCAATTGATTCAAAACTTAAGTTGTTAGATAGAAGCATGATTTTTGTTTATCGTAGCCCTTCCTCTCATGCATAAGTTGGAATGTGACCTAAGGTTAAAGTGCGAAATGTAATCATTGGAGTGGCAAAGAAGGGGCTTGAAGTGATTTATACATGGGACTTGAGGCTTTATTATCATGTGAAATTTTGTGAGATCAAAGTCAATTGATCTAAAAGCTTAGGTGTTTGACAAATGTATGGTTAATTCTGAAACATTGTAACCTTATCCAATTACTTTATTGATGCAGACAGACAACTAGATATATGAGTAACAGTGTCCGGTCATTGAATTGATCAGTAAGAATTTTTCCTGAGCAAATTTTTTCTTTGTAATCACAGGAAGTGGGGCTGATCGAAGTGTTTGTGTGGGTAGAATCCGGATGCCAGAAGGAACTGATATTTCCAAGGATCTGGACACACAAACAGCTAATGCACTTGTAGATGAACCAAACAGAGTAAGGATTTTTGCCTTCATCCTTGGACTGTGAACATGTCCATAGTTGCGTTGTTTTCTTGTTAGATAATGACATTCTCTATGGCTCCCTAGAATCAGAAGACAAATCGGTCGGTCATGTTTTAGCATGGGGTCAAGGACATTGTCACTGAGATTGTCCCTACTTGCAGCCACACAGGGAATATATCTTGATTACATAGCTCCTCGATAGTTCTAATGGCCCAACTTGACATTATATCCCAAAAAAACTGAGTTCCGTCAATGTAAATTAGTTGATGGTCATTTCGGAAGGGTTGGCCCCTTATGTCCAATTGGCAATCTGAATTTGAATCACTTATTCTATGCAGCATGTATAAGACAGTATGTAACCTATCTTAGCCTGCAAAATAATGTACTATTTTGAGTTCCCGGCCATAGTTGCAAATCATTTCTTTAACCATGTTACATGGTACTATCAGTTCTGTTTAACCTTCTTGTTTGGCTTGCTGATGCCCATTTCCTTTTCTCCCGAACTAGATACAGTTTTTGAGATCCTTGTTGGGTAATGCCCTCCCATGGGTGTGTCCCGGTTGTGATGACTAGGAACTGTAGAATGGGCTCATCAATCGAACCCTCATCAATGGAAGTCATAAAGCAATTATCGTCGTCAAGGCCACATCACCGATTTGGGAACAAGTCTCCCGTGGTGAGCAGGCGCTTCGGTGATGCACAAGAAACTGCTTGCAGCAGAGTAAATGATGCAGTTTTGGTCCCTGCCGGTACTTCTTGCTACACCTGCTTGCAGAAAATAATCACAGAAAACAACGCTGGAGGATTTGACACTCTCCTGAGGTTGTGGCGTTGTCAGTGAAGGCTGTGTGACTCGCCTGAGATCTTGATGGTGGATTGCAGCGGATGGCGACGGTGGGGCTGTCGTGGCAGAGCAAGTGTTGGGTGTGTGCTTTATTAGCTAGGGTTTGGATATGTAGGTGAAAACTCGTAAATACTGTTTGTATTTTCCATTACTAGTTATACTTCCAGACATTCGCAAGTTTCTGTCAAAACAGAGGATGGCAACGTCCCCTATTCTTGAAAGGTGACGTTGTCAATGAACCTGACCCAATTTGTGCATTGGGTTGGTGATGAGCTATAGAAATTTGAATGCTGATTGATCCTACACCCTTATTCGAGAGTACTCCACTGAAGAGGCATTTGATCAGTTTAAGGAACACAGCTCCACCCGAAACAAGAATGACTTTCTACATCTACTGCTAACACTCTTGCATCTAGTAGTCTTTTGCCTATGTCGTATGCTCTTATAACCACATCTACAGATCATTTTGGAGGCATTACAAACTTAGATATGCTCATCAAATAAAAATAGTTGAGATGTATTTGGTCCCTTGAATTCATCTATAGAGCGCATTAGACCCCTCTCAAAATTCAAATAGACTACCTTGTACGCAGACATGTTTTTCATGAAACTAGATGAATCATATGAACAAAATTGCACTCATTCAGCATATAAGTATAAATTTGGACTTTTGGGTGTCCGCGTCCAGGCCTCTTTAAGGTCGCTCCCTCCCTGCCTCCTTCCTCCTTCCTGGAGAGGTGAGATGGTGAAGTATAGGATTTTTAATATGCAAATCACTATTTTGAATAAGTGAAGAAAATAGCTTACAATATTAACAAGCTCCTCCCCCATGTCCAGCTTGTCCCCATGGGATGATCGAAGTCACAAGGACTCCAAGAAGATGCCAATCCAACAAATATATCGTCCACAACCAATAGATCCTCAGTTGCGAGTTGGGAGAGAGAATAGACGTGAACTCCAAACTATTATAATGTTATCAAATTCTGATGATATTCATATTTTGTTTTTCACAATCACATCCACAATTTACAACCAAAAGAGAAAGTGGATCCCATTAGATAAACCGACATCCCTCATCCTCAGAATTAGCATCCCCACTAAACTCAAAGGATTTGCTCCTCTTCCATTAGAAATAGAAAGTGGGCAATGGGCAATGGGCAATGGGCAATGGGCAATATTATTTGGAAGAAAATTTACTGCTAAAATAAAATAATAAGTATGAAAGTATCATCGCTTAAAAATATTCCTAATGTTAATGCAAATATTTATTAATCTTTTCAAAGGAAAAAGAAACATGGAAAATGTTGTTCTTAAATAATTTCCCGCTAGTGATTTGAAAAAAAAAAAAAAAGGAGGAGGAGGAATTGTTATTAAGAAAACTCAAAAAATAAACATTTTCATTTGCACTTTAAAAAGAAAAAATGAATTATTTAATAATTTTTTAAAGACCTTTGCCTCGCAGGCTTTTCTCGCGCGGCATGAAACGAAGCCGCTGCCACAGGGTGGGGTCCACGACGGTCACTGTCTCCCCTTTCTCCCCCCTTGCCTCTCTCTTTCTTTCATCCGGGGTGGTGTAGCCTCTCTCTATGTCCTAAATTTCTTTTTAAAGAAGTAAGTATCAATTTAAAGAATCAGTAAATACTAATTTAAACACAATCCTAGCTTAGACACTTCATCGTCCTTCCCCCTCTCCCACATTTGCTCCTCTCCTCGATCTGCTCTCCTACATTTGCTCGTTTCTTTCTTTCTTTCTTTCTTTCTTTCTTTCTGCCCACCTTATTACCTTATTACCTTATTCATATTCATATATTCATGCACCTTATTACCTTATTCTACCTTCTTATTCATATTCATCCACCGGCGGTGAGCCCATCCAAAGCACAACTTACATATCCCCTCCCTGCAAAAAATTTAGAAAAAAAGAAAACATGTTGTGGGACACACAGTCTAAGGCGTCGCTCGCTCTTACGGTGAGATACTTCCGGCTTTTTTTGACTTTTGTACAAGGGACGCACAAAGCCGCACAGAGCCCGCACAGTCTGATCTTGGTTGTTGCAAAAGACTAACGTGAGAGTAGTAGGGCTGGGAGCGTTTGGGAGATGCTTTTTTTTTTTTTTTTGTCTCCAAGCTCCTTTTTGCCAATTTTGCCTGTCCCCTAGCTCATATCATCTCATCCGTGCTTGGTGCTTGATGGTCTTAGGTATATTTAGGTACTAGAGGGAGAGAACTGCTCTCGGGCACTAGTCCCATGTTAAATTCGCCCAAAAAATTTAATTCAAACTTCTAACACTACTTTAATCAAAATAAGAAACTATCATTGAACTAGTTAGTAGTTAGTGCTGGTCTCATTTACTTAAAAAAAAAAAAAAAACTATGCTCCAAAGAAAACAAAATAATTATGGGATTTCAAAATCCAATGCTCTACTTAACGCTCTACACATACACACACATACACACGGGAGAAATAAATTCTTGACTACAGAAATTTTGAATAATCAAAGAAGATAATTATGATGATCATAATAAACATCTCTATCTAGTTTAGTCTCTTCTTTTCCCTTTACTTGTTTAATCAAAATAATTTGTTTACTTGAGTTTTAATTCAAAATAGTTTAGTTCTTCCCTCATTTACTTTTTGTCCACTTATTAATCAAAATAAATTCATCAACTAAGAAATAAAATAATTAATCACGGAGAGAAGTATAATGGCCAAAATAAAGAGAAAGTATCAATTGAAACAAAACAAAATAATTAAGATTTCTGTACCTTGACCGGCCCCAAGCAAGCCCCGCATAAAGCTAACCAACCTTACCTAAGCTAAAGTGGGAGAAATAAGTGGATTAAATTCCTAAAAAAGAAAAAAAAGTGTTAATGATCATCCAAGCATAGATGAAACATCTATTTTTAGATGGTTTGTATTTCCCAAGAAAAACTTGAATTTAAACATTACGGCCACCACTACCGCCTCAAGGCTAGGAGGCTAAGCTATGACCTGTGGAGAATGCATCCTTAGCTGGTTCACGTCGACCTCAAGACTCTAAATAAGTCTCCATCTCATGATATCTGGAAGAAATATTTGAATGTTCAAACTAGGAGGCTTCTCGGGCACGACCGTCGATGGGGCAATTCCAGATATTTAGAACAGATTTGGATTTTGAATAGGTCTTTGAGTCTTAATAGACTGCTTCCTCAATAAGATGATACTGTCTAAGTCTAAATACTCCCTAAGTCTGATACCCCCTGTTTTCCTTCTCTTTTCTTTGACTTTTCAACCTTTCTCTTTTCTTTTCTGTTCTTTTCTTTCTCTCTCTCTCTCTCTCTTCTTCTTTTTCTTCCTCTCTCTCTCCCGGGCATGGGAATGGGAATGGGAATGGGCATGGGCTTTAGTCTCCTTGTTAAATTTACCCAAAAAATTAATTCAAAATAGTTACTCCCTTTTTTGTTCTTATTAATCAAAATAAATTCATCAAATTAAAAAATAAAATAATTAATTAGGAGATTCATCATATAAAAATACTAAACTATTCATTACTCTTCTTTACTAACAAAAACTATGCATAATGTTTAAACTACAATAGATTTATACCAAGAGACTAAACTAATAGACCGCTTTCATCCTTGTTTCTATCCTTGTTTCTCAATCATCATCTTGGATTATTATAGGTTTTGTTAGTAAAGAATAGTAATGCCTAGCGTTTTTCTCTTTATTTTGATTACTTCTCTCCCTAATTACTTATTTTAGTTATTCTATCTTTTTATTTGATGAATTTATTTTACTTCTCTCCTAATTAATTTTTTTGGTAAATTTAAGGAGATGCCCCCAATGTTCTAAGTAGAGCATTGGGATTTCCTTCCAATAAAACTCAAGTAAAGATTTATTTTGATTAAACAATAGACCAAACTAAAGGTTTTTCATCCTTTTTTCATCCTTTGTTTGATCATCATTATCTTCTTTGCATTATTCATAATTTGTATCGTTAACTTTTTTATTTTTTATTTCGAGGAACTTATTCTCCCGAGGGTTAGTTGAGGGTTAGCTATGTGGGGCTTGCTCGTTGGTCAAGGTAAGTTACATAGACCATTGCGATTATGAAAATCCTATAATTATTTTGTTTTGTTTGAAGAATTCATTTGATTTTGATCGAATTATATGCATAGTTTTTGTAAGTGTAAGTAAAGAAGAGTAATGGTCTTTATTTTGATTACTTCTATCCCTAATTACTTTTTTATTTTTTTATTTGATGAATTTATTTTTCTCTCCTAATTAATTTTTTTACTTTTTTATTTGATTATTTGATGAATTTATTTTGATTAATAAGTGGACAAATGTAAACCAAAAGTAAAGGGGACTAAACAAGAGTAAACTATTTTGAATTAATTTTTTTGGTAAATTTAACAAGGAGACTAAACATAATATGTGTTTTTTTTTTTTGGTAAAGGTAAGAGAGACTAAACATAATATGTGTTGACACCTAAATTTTGTTGATTTGTTTAAGTGTTTATTAATTGCATTGAAAAATTAGGGATTAATTTCTAACCCCTTAACAAAAAGCTTTCATTAAAATTACATCATAAATAGGCATTAGGAGTATTTGCATCACTAGTTTTAAAATTTGTCAAAAAAAAAAAGCTTACAAATTTTTAAAAAAAAAAACAAAAAAAAATTCAAAAATAGAAATTCAAAAACGAAAATTAAAATTAAAATTAAATTAATTAAGGGTCGGGTCGGGCCGGATCCGGCCTTGGCCCGACCCGCCCTCCTTCTTCCCTTTTCTCTCACCCCGCGCACAGTCTTTCACCCTCCGGTTCGCCTTCGCTGAAGAGCCTGCAAAAAGTAGAGCTGGAAAAGGAAAAAGAAGCAGAGCAGCAACACAGAGACAGAGGAGCAGCGAGAGGAGCAGGAGGATCGGAGTCCAGCATGATCCGCGGGTCGGAGAGCAGGCCGGTCGACAGGCTGGCGAGGCAGGGACGGGACACACCGACCGTTGACCAAGAAGGATAAAACCAGAGAAAATAGAATGGCGAAAGAGAGGAAGAACGGACGAAGCAAAAAAAACACAGAGAAAAAAGAGAGAGAGAGAGCTGGAGCGAGACCGGAGTTTTTGGGAAAGGCAGAGAGCGACTTGGAGGGGGAGTAAAACTTGAGAGCGAGAAAGAGTTTTCTATCAGATTGGCCACGCTCGAACCCTCTTCGACGACCTCTGGCCAATACCCTCTAGCATACGATCTTTCGCTGGTGAGTTTCTTTACTTGGTTCAAATCTCCCTTGCCCGAGGATCCCGGCTCGAAGATACCAAGACGGCAAACTATGGCTCGATTTGTCACGAGTTGGCCCGCTTCCTGCCGTCTTCGAGTTGGGTAGGGAACTCCGTGATGAGATGCTTGTTTGCATGAACCCTTGCTTCTCCACCTTGTTTTGGTCTAACCGGAAGCCAAGTCTTGTTCCTTTTGTTAGTCCATACGCACGCTGAGTTTAAGTAAGTTGATGCGGTCGATTTTGCATGTCTCTCGATGATTGCTCTGGGTCTAGACTCGAGCGGGTCCAAAAAGGAGTTAATAACCTCTTCCCGAGTCAGTGCTTACCACGTGCTTGATAAAACGCTTGAACTAAGTTAACGTGGATTAGGTCGTGATTTTCGGATCATTTGGAATGAGTATGCTCCTGTCTTGCGTAAAAGGAATCTTTTATGGATCATTGAGCAAGATTCCATTCAGGTTTTGTTGTTGTTACGGCTGAATCCGAATATTTCTTAACTATTGTTTGGGTTTAGGTCTGAGTCCGGGTCCTTGAACCGTTGAATACCCTATTTCCGATAGGCGCGCACCATGTGTTTGTTAAAATGCCCCTTAGACAAGTCTGGGACAGCAGCGCCCATTATGTCCCGATCTGAAGAGGTGTTGACGTAGGTTGATTGTGATTACTTGATATCTAGGGAGTTCGGATGTTCATTAGTGTCCGCGTTCCATTCCTTGTCTGGTTGTTATTCTTTTGCGCCTGTTCATCTTTCCGTGGAGTAGCGACTACCGGTAGGCGGGCGATGGAAGGGTCACCGATTGTTTAGGGCCGTGTCACTAGTGTGCGGGTGAGATCCGGTGGGAAGAAGCTTCGGTGAGGAGGTTGTAGAGTTGGCGTTGGCTTTAGGAAGGAGAAGATGAAGTAGAAAAGCCGAAATAGGGAAAAGGACAAAAAAGATATATAAAAAGAAGCAAAACGAAAAATAATAAAAGAAAACTATGAAATGGCAGAGGGAGCTTCGGGTGTGCAAGGAGGCGTCGGGGAGAAGATGAGCACAGAGAAGAATAATAAAAAGAAAAGGAAAAAAAAGAGAAGGAAACAAAAGTGCAGAAAAAGTGAAAAGAAAATAGAGAAAAAGAAAATAAGAGTTGGCTTCGGGAAGGAGGACCAACGAGCAGAGTGTGCAAGGAAAAGGACGAACTAAGGAAAAGACAAAAAAAAAAGGAATTACATTTTTTAAAACAAAAATTAAATTAATTAAAAAAAATTAAAAAGTTTCGAAAATCCAAAAATTGTAGGATTTGATTAAGATTTGCTATGTTTTGTCTTCTTAGTGTAATTAGGCCTTTATTTGCTCGTATTTTAATTATATCGTATGTTTAATTTACATATCTAATTATGTTTAATTGCACGTGTTTAATTTTACTGTAATTAGGATCTTGGTAGCCATGATTATTACTTTAATGATTGCGCACTCGCATGATTGCCTCATATGTTAGTGGATAGGTATAAAATCAACCCAAACTGCCTGCCAAAAATCATTTTGTTAAAATGAACAAGATTAGGTGCCGAATATTAGCTACCGAAAGGGCACTAATTGGTCAATTAGTGTAATCAAGTCCCCGACCCTAGATTCTCTAGATTCTCTAGTTGCGTAGGAAGTGAAGTACACTCCCATGTCTCACTTGGTTTCTAGCCGATCCAAATAGGTTAGTGGCGATTCCTTTTGTGCAAAAATTCCTAAAGAATATCCCAATGTCGCGCGGGATATGGACTTGGGAGAGCCCACACCTAATCATGGGCCCTAAGCCCGTCCTTTAGGCAAATACCCCTAAACTTATTCCCTCCCCCGAGGTAGGTCGCGACAACATGCCATGCTCATGCCCATTCCCATGCCTGTGCCCATGTTTAAACTCAAGTTTTCTAATTTGTTTGTTTAGAATGGATAGATTTATTTGATTAAAGAAGAGGGAAAAACAAACTAAACTAAGAGACTAGACTAGACTAAATAGACCATTTCATCTTAAATAGACCATAGATCACCATCATTATCTTGTTTGGATTATTAAAGATCATTAAATTTTTCTTTTTTTTTGGAACTTATCATGAATCCACTTATTTCTCCCATAATTATTTTGTTTTGTTTCAATAATTATGATAGTTTATCTTTATTTTTATTTTTATTAATCTAGTTTTGTCTCTCCCTAATTTGATTATTTTATTTTTTTATTTGATGAATTTATTTTGATTAATAAGTAGACCAAAAGTAAAAGAAAGTACTTACCTTTTACCAAAAAAAAAGTAAACGAAAGTAAACTATTTTGAATTAATTTTTTTGAAATAATTTTTTTGGATAAATTTAAGGAGACTAAACATGCTCATGGCCATGCCCAAATAAAACTCAAGTTTTTCTAAGTAAACATAGTTATTTTGATTAAAACTAAACTAAGAGACTAAACTAAATACACCATAGGTTTTTCATCCTTTTTCAAGCTTCGATCATCATTATCTTTGCATTATTCAAGTATCATAAACTTTTTTATTTTTTATTTTGAGGAAGAATCAACTTATTTCTCCGTGGGGTTTGCTTGGCGTTGGTCAAGTTAAGTTACTTAATTGTAGAGCATTAAGTTACTTAAATGTAGAGCATTGGAGCATTGGGATTTTCCCATAATTATTTTGTTTTGCATAGTTTTTGTTAGTAAAGAATAGTAATGCTTAGTGTTCATAGTTTCTCTCTTTTTTTCTTTTTTTTTTTTTATTACTTCTCTCCCTAATTAGTTATTTTATTTTTTTATTTGATGAATTAATTTTGATTAATAAGTGGACAAAAGTAAACCAAAAGTAAAGGGGACTAAGGCTGCGTTTGGTTCTTAGGAAAATTCAAAGGATTTGCAAAAGCCGTTTGGTAAGGAGAAAAATAAAGTCCGTGATTAATATTAGTTTTTATTTTTATTTTTTTGTTTGAAATTGAAAAAAAAAATGTATGCAAATTTGTAAATATAAATTTTGATAATAATACTAAAAAAATCAAATACATATATAATTTTTTAAAATATTTTTTTTAATTTTTATTTGCTTAAAATTGAAAAAAATAATTATGTATGCAACTTTTTAAATATAAATATAAATTTTGACAATGCTAAAAAAATCAAATATATATAATTTAAAAAAAAAAGACGAATTTTAATTTTTATTTGTTTAAAATTGAAAAAAAAAATAACGATGCACATTTTTAAATATAAATTTTAAATAAATTTAAAAATAATGCTAAAAAATCAAATACATACATATAATATATATTTTTAAAAAAGACTAAACCGGGAATTTTTTAATTTTTTTTGTTTAAAATTGAAAAAAAATGTATGCAACTTTTTAAATATAAAATTTGATCAAATACATATATATAATTTTTTTTTAAAAATCAAATGTATATGCTAAAAAAATCAAATATGTAATTATTTTTGTTTAAAAAGACCAACATATATTTAATTTTTTTAGCATTTACATATATTTGATCTTTTTAGCATTATTTTGGCATTTAAATAAATAATAAGGAGGGAAAAATCAAAATTAGTCCCTAGGGCTCTACTTCAAAATGGTTGGTTGCCGGTAACATTTTCCCAAGTTCAGCATTTTTGACTTTGGAGGCAGAGAATGCACCACCACCAAAGGCCCCTAAAGAGTAAACTATTTTGAATTAACTTTTTGGGTAAATATAAACATGCCATGCCCATGTCCATTCCCGTGCCGTGCCCAATGTTTAAACTGGATTTGATTAAAGAGAGAAAAACAAACTAAACTAACAGCAGACTAAATAGACCATTTCAATCTTAAATAGACCATAGGTTTTCAAGCTTCCATTATTGGATTATTAAAGATCAGTAAAAAAAAAAAAAAAATTGGTAACTTATCATTGATAGTTTCTCTTTATTTTGATTAATTTAGTGTTGATTAATCTTGTAAGTAGGTCATTATACTTCTCTCCCTAATTAATTATTTGATGAATTTATTTTGATTAATAAGGGGAGGAAAGTAAGAAAGTAAATGAGGGAAGAAGAAGTAAACTATTTTGAATTAATTTTTTTTTGGGTAAATTTAAGGAGAGTAAACATGCCCATGCCCATGCCATGCCAATGTTGTAAGTGTCAATGTTCTAATTAGAGGATTGGGATTTCCTTTGAAAAAAACTCAAGTAAACAATTTATTTTGATTAAACAAGTAAAGGGAAAAAGAAGAGACTAAATTAGATAGTTCTTGAGACCATTTATTTTGATCATCATTATCTTATTTGGATTATTAAAAAAATTTGTATGAGCTGGAAGGTTAGCTATGCGTTGGTCATGGTCAATTAAGTGTAGAGTTTTGGGATTGGGGGTAATGCCTAGTTAGTAAACTAGTTCAATGATAGTTCTCAATTCTTATTAATTATGCTTGCTATGGCGTGGTGGCTTGGGGTGGGGATTTAAGCGATGCCTTGCCTTGCCCCACCTTGTCGTGGGGCGGTGGCAAGGCTAAATTAGGTGGGTCGCCAAAAAGAAAAAAAAAAAAAGAAAAACAACTGGACCAAAGGTAAACCAGGAAGAAAAGTTTGAATTAAATTTTTTTTTGGTAAATTTAACAAGGGACTAGTGCAGTTCTGCTCTCCTGCTATCTAATTATACCTAATTGCTATATAATTACTATGATTATGAGCTAGGCGAAAAAAAATGAGCTAGGGCGAGCAAAGCAAAAAGCTTTCCAATAAAAATCATAACTACATGTCCTACCACTATAACTACATGTCCTACTATCCCCCTCTCCCTCTTTCTACGCGCCTCTCTCTACCTCGCTCTCTCTCTCCTAGCTGGGAGTATCTCTCCGTACAAGTACGAGCACGAGCCCTCACTAGACTGTGTCCCTCCCTTAGTGGCCTCTCTCTCTCCACACTCCATACGGAAGTAAAAATGGAATTATCTCAACAAAATGCTAAAATCAGTCTTTTTTTCCCTTTCTTCCTTTTTTTTCTTTCTTGCTCGGCCGGAGTCTGCCAGAGCCTCTAATCGGGCGAGGCATGCGCTTGAGCACGAGCTATAACAAAAAACAGAAAAAATTTGATATTTTCAAAATAAAGATAAAAAAGATTTTTTTTAAAGAAAATTAATTTTATAAGAAAAATAGTTTGCTTTTTGGTTTTTGGAAAACCTTTTTTTAAAAAGTCTTTTAAAAAACAAACTATTACCTACAAACTATTTTTTTACTCATTTTAATAATATTTTTAAATTTTAATTATTAAAAACAAATCTTTAATTATTTCTAAAAAAATTCGAACTTTAATTATTTTTAATTATTTCTAAAAGAATTCGAAAGTTTAATTATTTTTATTTTAAAAAAGAAGAAAATTAATAATGGATTTAGAAAAAAAGAATCCGATTTTAAAAAACAAATAAATTAAATTAGATTATAAATTCACCCGTTCCAAGCCCCTCTTGTCTCTTGCTCTACTTAGTAATCCTCTTGCTCAAGAAACTCTCTTGCTCATTCTCTTCTTGCTCAAGAAACTCTCTTCCTCAGGAATCCCCCTAAAAAATGTTTTTCTTTCTTCTTCTGTAGAATGACTGGGAGAATGACTCCAAGCCTGATCAACCATCCCTTTCCTCCTTATCCTTCTTCGCTGCTCTCTCCCAGATCTCCCACCTTTCCTCCTCGACCTCATTTCACAAAGCTGACCCCCACACCCACATCAACATCAAATGGGGGTGAGGCCTATGGGATACCCCCATTATTCAGTCGGAAGCCTATATTTAACTTCTGGATATTATCGCTCATTGGGAATGGGAATGGGAATAGGATGACGGCGTGCAATATGGGTACCTTAGGAGCAAGACATGACACTCAGGTAAGGCTAAATCAAGAGAGAAGTGAGTTTAGTTAGTATCATATATTCAAATTTTTTGAAATTTTTTTTCAGAGATCAAGGGAAGATGTGCAAGAGCTTATTGCTGCTATGAAACCTACTGGTGTATTCATTGAGTTGTAAGGGATCGAGAGCATATAATTAATTAATCATCTAGTGAGTTTCATGTGGCCATGAAGGAGGCCAAAAAGTGTGGGGCCGAGATTATATGGGGAGATATGGCACAATGAGTAATAAAACTTGTTTTATTGTTTGCTCTTAAATCTTGTTAAATATTGTTATTAAATGTTGTCATGAATAATGATTTTGTGACATTTTGTGGATATGCCATCCCAAGAGATGCACGTGTTGAGCATGTTGAGCAAGGTGGATGTGTCAACCCACGAGGAGCGAGTTGATCTTATCTTTAACAATTTTCACTTAATTCTTTGCAATTTTGACTTATTTCTCTCGGTTATGAAGGTTATACGGGACGAAAGAGACAAGTGAGTTTCTTTTTCCTATTATGGTTGAAAATCTCAAGTTATTATCCTTAAAAATCTCAATTGTTGATACTGATTCATGTTTGACCATTTGCTAAAAGCTGCCCAACGTCATCCTTTACTAGTTGCGGTGGTTGGCAAAGTCCACATCTCTGGACTCTCAAGGTATCTCATAATGGAGGCTCTATAATGACTGCGCCTTCCAAATTAGCCTTCCAAACATGATCCTATGAGCCTTCCAAATAGGCACCATGATCCTCTATGAGTTCTCAGCCGCCTCTATTATAGAGCCTCCATCATGAGATACCTTGAAAGTCCAGAGATATGGACTTTGCCAACCACCACAACTAGTGAAGGATGACGTTGGGTAGCTTTTAGCAAATGGTCGAACATGAATCAATATCAACAATTGAGATTTTTAAGGATAATAACTTGAGATTTTCAACCATAATAGGAAAAAGGAACTCACTTGTCTCTTTCGTCCCGTCCCGTATAATCTTCATGACCGAGAGAAATAAGTCAAGATTGCGAAGGATTAAGTGAAAATTGTTAAAGATAGGATCAACTCGCTCCTCGTGGGTTGACACCTCCATCTTGCTCAACAAGCTCAACTCGCTTCTCGTGGGTTGACACCTCCACCTTGCTCAACAAGCTCAACACGTGCATCTCTTGGGATGGCATACCCACAAAATGTCACAAAATCATTCTTCATGACAACATTTAATAAGATTTAAGGGCAAACAATAAAACAAGTTTTATTACTCCTTGTTCCATATCTCCCCATATAACCTTGGCCCCACACTTTTTGGCCTCCTCCATGGCCACATGAAACTTACTATAGGGTTCCTTAATTATATGCTCTCGATCCCTTACAACTCAATGAATACACTAGTAGGTTTCATAGCAACAATAAGCTCTTGCACCTCTTCCCTTGATCTCTGAAAAAGGATTTCAAAAAATTTGAATATATGATATTAGCTAGACTCACTTCTCTCTTGATTTAGCCTTACTTGAGTGTCATGTCTTGCTCCTAAGGTACTCATATTGCACGCCGTCATCCTATTCTCATTCCCATTTCTAGTGAGCGATAATATCCAGATGTTAAATATAGGCTTCCAACTGAAGAATGGGGGTATCCCATTGGCCTCACCCCCATTTGATGTTGATGTGGGTGTGGGGGTCAGTTTTGTGAAATGAGGTCGAGGAGGAAAGGTGGGAGATCTGGGAGAGAGCAGCGAAGAAGGATGAGGAGGAAAGGGATGGCTGATCAGGCTCGGAGTCATTCTCCCAGTCATTCTGCAGAAGAAGAAAAAAAGACATTTTTTAGAGTTTCTTGAGCAAGAAAAGGATGAGCAAGAGAGTTTATTGAGCAAAAGGATTTTTGAGCAGAGCAAGAGACGAGGGGCTTGGAACGGGTGAATTTATAATCTAATTTAATTTATTTATTTTTTAAAATCGGATTCTTTTTTTTTTTCTAAATCCATTATTAATTTTCTTCTTTTTTTAAATAAAAATAATTAAACATTCGAATTCTTTTAGAAATAATTAAAGTTCTAATTTTTTTAGAAATAATTAAAGATTCGTTTTTAATAATCAAAAATAAAAAATATTATTAAAATGAGTAAAAAAATAGTTTGTAGGTAATAGTTTGATTTTTTAAGAAAATGTTTTCCAAAACCAAAAAATAAACTCTTTTTCTTATAAAATTAATTTTTTCTTTAAAAAAATATGTATTTTATCTTTATTTTGAAAATATCAAATTCTTTCTGTTTTTTGTCATAGCTCGTGCTCAAGCAGCATGCCTCGCCCGATTAGAGGCTCTGGCAGACTCTGGCCGAGCAAGAAAGAAAACAAAGGAAGAAAATGAAAAAAAGACTGATTTTAGCATTTTGTTGTTGTAGGAGATAATTCCATTTTTACTTTTGTACGGAGTACGGAGAGAGAGAGGCCATAGAGGGAGGGACACAGTCTGGTGAGGGCTCGTGCTCATACTCGTACGGAGAGATACTCCCGGCTAGGAGAGAGAGAGCGAGGCAGAGAGAGGCGCGCAGAGAGAGGGAGAGGGGGACAATAGGACATGTAGTTATAGTGGTAGGACATGTAGTTATGGTTTGTATTGGAAAGTTTTTTGCTTTGCTCGCCCTAGCTCCTTTTTGTCGCCTAGCTCATAATTATAGTAATTAGATAGCAATTAGGTATAATTAGATAGTAGGAGAGCAGAACTGCACTAGGTCCCTTGTTAAATTTACCCAAAAAAATTTAATTCAAACTTCTCTTCCTGGTTTACCTTGGTTTACCTTTAGTCCAGTTGTTTTTCTTTTTGGCGACCTACCTAATTTAACCTTGCCACCGCCCCACGACAAGGTGGGGTAAGGCAAGGCATCGCTTAAATCCCTACCCCAAGCCACCATGCCATAGCAAGCATAATTAATCAGAATTGAGAACTATCATTGAATTAGTTTATTAACTAGGCATTATCCCAAAGCTCTACACTTAATTGACCATGACCAACGCATAGCTAACCCTCCAGCTTATACAAATTTTTTTAATAATCCAAATAAGATGATGATCAAAATAAATGGTCTCAAGAACTATCTAATTTAGTCTCTTTTTTTTCCCTTTACTTGTTTAATCAAAATAAATTGTTTACTTGAGTTTTTTTTTCAAAGGAAATCCCAATCCTCCTCTACTTAGAACATTGGCACTTACAACATTAGCATGGCATGGGCATGGACATGTTTACTCTCCTTAAATTTACCCAAAAAAATTAATTCAAAATAGTTTACTTCTTCTTCCCTCATTTACTTTCTTACTTTCCTCCCCTTATTAATCAAAATAAATTCATCAAATAAAAAAATTAAATAATTAATTAGGGAGAGATGTATAATGGCATACTTACAAGATTAATTAACACTAGATTAATCAAAATAAAGAGAAACTATCAATGATAAGTTACCAAATTTTTTTTTACTGATCTTTAATAATCCAATAATGGAAGCTTGAAAACCTATGGTCTATTTAAGATTAAAATGATCTATTTAGTCTGCTCTTAGTTTAGTTTGTTTTTCCCTCTTGTTTAATCAATCCAGTTTAAACATTGGGCACGGCACGGGAATGGGCATGGGCATGACATGTTTATATTTACCAAAAAAATTAATTCAAAATAGTTTACTCTTTAGGGGCCTTTGGTGGTGGTGCGTTTGGTTTAGGCGCTCTCTGCCTCCAAAGTCAAAAATGCTGAACTTTGGAAAATGCTACCGGCAACCAACCATTTTGAAGTAGAGCCCTAGGGACTAACTTTGATTTTTCCCTCCTTATTATTTATTTAAATGCCAAAATAATGCTAAAAAAAATCAAATATATGTAAATGCTAAAAAATTAAATATATTTTGGTCTTTTTAAAAATAAGATAATTATGATGATCAAAATAAACATCTCTATCTAGCTATTCAAACAAAATAAAACAGGAAAGGCAAAGAAGGGCAAAGTTTAGTATTAAAACAAATTAAATTGTCACACCACGGTCTTGAGACCATGTAAGGTTCATTCCAACTAATAATATGAATTGCTTCGGCAACCCTTGAATCAATTTTTAACACGGAGACTAAATGTCTATGCCCATGCCCATGCCCCGACCAATGTTCTATTTCTAAGTAGTAGAGCATTGGGATTTCTTAAACTCAAGTCTTTCTAAGTAAACAAACTCCGAGATTTATTTTATTTTGATTAAACAAGACAAAACAAGAGACTAAACTAAACCTTTAGTTTTTCATCTTAAATAGACCATAGCTTCTTCATCCTTTATTTCAAGATTTCAAGCTTGGATCATATTATCTTTTTTGAATTATTCAAAGTTTCATTAACTTTTTTTTTTTCTGAAGAACTTATTATGAGCAAAGACATAGAATATTCTATTCAAGACTTAATTCTCACCTAGTGGAGGAATCGCCTCATTACATTGCATTTGGAATCTTTTTATTTTATTTTATTTAAATTCAATAGCGGTAAGCTGTAAATATGGAGTCCTACTACCAACCTTCCAATACCGCCAAGCCCATAGAGGGTAGCCAAGCCCATAGGTCCACAGGGCGTAGAGCCTCCTTATCCGAAATTTGATTTCCGGATGCCGGTTAGTTAAGTAAATCTCAACACAATGTAAAACAGACCTAAGGCTAAATCTCAACACGATGTTGATCGCTAATTTTGGGAAAAATTGAAACTTTAGTAAGACAAGTAGTGGCCAGACAACAAGCGGTGGCCAGACAAGACAAGACAAGCGGAGGTCAGAGAGCGGAAGAAGAAGAAGAAGACAGGCTAGAGAGACGGAGAGGGAGACTGACCAGAGAGGTTGGGGGGAGGGGAGGGTATGGCTTCTCTCTCGCTCTCTCTTTTTTAATTTTCTTCCCCTCCTCCCTTGTTCTGTCTTTCCTTTGTTTTGGATGTTGTTTACCAAGAATGTGGAAAACGAGGATCGTTTTCTTGCCCGTGATCGACAGTAAGAAAGAGAGGAAAGAGAGAGAGCTCCGGTCAAGAAAGACAAAAGGAAATCAAGATGAATAATGGTCTTTCGCGGATAAACACGCTCTCCCCCCTTTTTTCTTTCAATTTTTGGTTTTTTTTTCCTTTTTTTCCTTATTATATTTAATTCAAATAATTGAATTCTACAGGTTTTTGTAATCAGGATCGGAGTTGGGGCTACTTTTTTCACTATCGATGTCATATTAATGATGTTTAATGAGAACAAACGTGGGTAGATAGAATGAGGTAAAATCTCGGAAGTATGCCACTATACTTGCCCCACATAGAAAGAAAGAGGAAAACCGCAGAAAGAACGAACGAGCATCTTGGAAAGTCTAACAAAACCGGCCTGCGGATTGCGGCATTCTCCAAATGACATTGTTCCATTGAGCTGTTGGTTATTATTCTCCATTCAGTTGCCAAATTGATCATACAATAATCACGAAACTGTGTTGGTGCATTTGCGATTTCATTAGCAATGGATCATAAGAGTCTTATCATATTTATACTCATATTTATACTGATATACCATATGAAAATTTTGTCATATCCTAATTAAAAATCCCCGTGATAAGTTAGGTCCCGTGATAAGTTAGGTGATAAATTAGAAGTAGACTTGAAGTATTATGATTAAATGGGTCTATTACGAAAAGCGGATCGCAAGGGCGCAATCGATGGCATCTTCTAAGTTTACCAAAACAACTTGGCATTCCGAAGAAGAAGAGAATATACCCTTGAAAAAGAGAGAGATCGCAAGAGACGCCGAGAGAGAAATTTGAGAGAGAAATTTGATGACGGCGGTCGATTTCGACCTCGATCGGGGGTTGAGGGTCCTATTTATAGGGCTTTAGATGCTACCTTGAAGGTAAGTGCCGAGACGGAGACGAACAGCACCTCGTTTTCGAGAAATTTGATGACATTGCAGGCAAGCACGATGGCATCTTCCAAGCAAAAAGCTTCGACCAAAACAACTTGGCATTCTGAAGAAGAGAATCCAGAGAAATACCCTTGAAAATGAGAGAGATCGCAAGAGGCAAGAGACGGCGAGAGAGAAATTTGATGACGGCGAAATTAGATGACGGCGGTCGAATTGACCTCGATTGGGGGTTGAGGGTCCTATTTATAGGGCTTTAGATGCCACCTTGACGGTAAGCGTCTCCTCGATGCCGAGACAGAGACGGAATGACGCGTCGTTTTCGAGACCAACCCGGGCTGGCGTAAAGATATTATTAGGTTCCCTTCTGTGGACCGGGGCTTTTCTGCACCCACGCACTGCGCTCCTTCCTTATTATAAACGAGCGTAGGGCGCATAGGGCGCGGGCATCTTATTCGACCAAAAAAAAAAGACTACTCATAATTTTCTGACCAAGAAAAAGGCACTAATATGCTTCCTGAAAAAGAATTATTCCTAATAAAATAGAATTGCATATGAAAAAAAGGCAAGTATACAAAATTCAGACCTACATCGGGTATTAGAAAAAAAACAAACTTGAGTTTTATCCCAAGTAAGCTCTACGAATGTAGAACATTGGGTACGGCATAGCTTGGCAAAAGACATGTTTAGTAATGAAAATAAATTCATAAAATAAAAATAAAAAAATTAATAATTATTAGGGATAGAATTTAGTTTACTTAGAAAAAAACAAACTTGAGTTTTATCCCAAGTAAGCTCTACGAATGTAGAACATTGGGTACGTCATAGCTTGTTTAGGCTCCTTAAATTTACCCAAAAAAATTAATTCAAAATAATTAACCTTTTACTTTAATCAAAATAAGGGAGAGAATTTAGTTTACTTACCAAAAAAAAAAAAAAACTTGAGCTAATTTAGGTGTAGATACCACAAGGTCATTTGGGCTCATTAAGGAAGCATATAAGACCCGCAAGAAAATTTTCTCTTATGTACTGAAAAACTGGAGACATACACACCCCGTAGACCTAAATCAATTATATTATACACACCGGAAAAAAAATCCAAGGGTAAGGACAATCACTCGCGCTCACACATTGCATAAATAACACCCGCTGAAAAGATGAAATGAGTACCTCGGACATCATAAAGCCTGGTGATGCAACCCCTCGCAACTTGATTTCTCATCATTATTTAGTTGACACTAGAGCCCTGACTGACCTATTCTACGCCGGATAGGAGTCGGGTAAGGCGGAGTCTGACTTTCTTCTTGAAACCAGAAACTTCGAATTTAGACACTGCTAATGTCCGTTGTCTGTGCTTTTTCCCTTTTAAGAGATGCATAACTACTTTAACATGGGATTCCCTGCAAATTATAGCTTCGTTCATTTTCGTCGAGATAATGATGTACTTCACATCCATCATGCAATGCATATAATTATTGATAAACAAAAAATCATGGTGTATACCTTCGGGTACTAACTAAAAAGCCTCCATATGTCCGATGGAGATCATATTCACTCTGTTATTGTAATAGCTAAACAACAATCTTCTTCGTGGAATCTTTACCGCTTTTTATTCATGATCATATAATTCTAGGTGTGCATGCATAAATGCCTAAACAATTGAGTGAAACACCCAAAGTGAATAAGTAAAATCTAAAGCCAACGTGCTTGTAAAAACAATCCCAACCGTGTCGACAATATTGAATACAGAGGGTTTATTATAAGGTCTCGAGGCGTAACCCGTGTAAGCAAGGCATAAAAAATGAAGGATATGCGGCGCTCATTTTGACATTATTTATTTATTTATTAAATTACAAATAATCTCACGAGTGAAGCGGGGTGGGCTTGACTGGATACTCTCTCGACTTCCTCTCCCTCTTAATAATTTCTTTTAGGTTCTTGGATTTGTGATTAATTCGTAGTTAAAAAAAAGTGCACCCTAATCTAAATGCTTGCATGGTGAAAATTCCTAAAAAATAATATTTACCAAGGATTAAGAATCGCAGTGAGGGCGAACCGTTCAGTAACGGCGAGGATTGCTTTACTCAAGCAAACACCCAATGAGTTCCTATGAAGAAAACCGTTAGTCCTTGATTTTTTTTTCTTTTTGGGTCTAAATTAATCCTTGATTAAATACATGCTAACAATGCGAAGCATGATTTTTTTTTTTTGTCACAAAGAAATTATATTCATTATTTAAAAGAATACATCAGCAATAAATATAGACTTCATAAAAAGCGAATCGAAGCAAAGCAAAGCTTATAATACTACAATACAAATTCAAATCTAGAAAACAAATAGGATCAACAAAAGGCTAGCAAGGTTAAGCACACCCGAGTTCCACAATAATAGATCTGTCAAACAAAATAATTGGTGGCCAATCATTTGATCTCATATCTTTGTTAGTGATGAGTACATACCGAAAAATTTCTCTTCTAGTAACTACGACATTGCTAGTAGGTAGTGCACACTTGGTTCGGCTTTCTCTACACCATCGTCGTACCGAGACAAACCGAAGTTGAATTAACACATATGTAACATTTGGAAAAGCAAATCTTTATGGTTCAACTATGCACCATATCTTCGTAAAATTCGTAACATAAGTGAACATACCAAACAAGTAATATAATGATGAGAAAGGGTATCATTCTACGGAAATTGATGATTAATAAACTAATTAAATACTAAAAATAGATTAATTCTAAAATTAATCTAACAGATCAAAATAGAATTGAGAATAAATTAAAGCTAAAAATCTTAAAAGCAAAATTTGGAGACTAAATATAGTAAATAGCATCCAATTTCACCATAACCATTAGATATGAATTTCAAATTGTTACGCATATAAGGACGATATCAAACATGTGATAACGGAATTTCCTAATCTATTTACTATCTTATATTTAGATATAACAAACCTACTCAGTTTATTAATCCATTATATCTCTAAGTGAATTTAAATAAACATAAGTGCATTAAAATTTATGAATATTCCCGGTTTACAATTAGTCTTTTGGATCACCTTATCACCGAAAGCTACACAAATAACGCGGTATATTTTTATCCACGTTTAATCCATGGTTATATATTATAAGGAGCAATTGCATATTATCACTTCTCAATCTCAAACATGTGAATCAAATCATTCAAGCAATGGCCAGTCATTTAAAAGCATTAAGCACAATAATATATAACTCACATAAATGAAATTACTTACAAAACATAAAAATCATGAAATTCACAGTATCATGGTTAGGCTACATCATAGCTCTAACAAAAGAAAATTAGAAGATAATAGAAGTAAACATGAAAAATATAAATTAAACCTAGCATCTTGAATCAAAGAACAATAATTCTATCACCACTTTTGTCTTCTCTTCAAAATACCAAAAAAACTCCAAATCAATAAAAAAACGAACTAAAAATAAAAATTTGAGAAAACAACTTGGTTACCGTTTTCACTATACTGACATGTTCTATATGGTAATTGATTGGGCCTTCGTCCCAACCGTTTCACCTCAGAAAAATATGATATTTAAGTATGTTATAGATTAAGATGTTTTAAACAACTTTCATGAAGGAAGTTTCTTCAAATTCAAAGTAAAAAAAGCTCTATAAATTTAGAAAGCATGAAATAAACTAGGAAGTCAAAACTTATGAAACTCAAGATGTCAAGTCTATGGAGGAGAGGTGGCGCCCTACTTGACTTGCGAGATCACTTGTCATCATTCCCTTACGCCATGAGTCATCCCCTTTCATTAATTATTTGGGATACATTAGCCTCCTAATCGGGGCCAAAATAAAGGTCGAAATCAAGAATGTTACAAAAACCAAGCCAACTCCCTTAAACTTCTCGAATGGACTTTGGTGTTTGTTAGACCCAACATTCCTCCAACTTAAGGTACTCAAAAACAGGGTTACCCGTCAAAATTCTACTCACCACCTCGTTACACAGTCCCGAGGAGTCGAGGGACGAGAACTTAAGATGATGCCAACCGATGCCTCTGATGTCCATGAGGTCGCAAATTTTTCATACACAGATCCTGGAATGAAGAGCATTAGTAAAGGAACAGAGACATCACGTTACCCTTAATACTTTTAACTACAACAGAAAGCTCTTCGACACCGCGGTTCGACGGGTGATCAACAACATGGACAATTTCCAGGTATATTTTTTACCTAAGGCAAGGCGTAGGAAAGTAAGACTCTACCCACAAAAGAAGAACACATGCAGCGTTTGATCTGGGACGCGGATAAAGGGTCAAGTTGTGACCGTCCGGCAGCACGGAGAAGGAAAGATTCGAGACGGTGTTCCAGAGGATCTGCCACCTGTTTGACAATATGCAAGTCATGACGACGTCTCTAGTGGGCAAGAAGGAGAAGATGTGGTGGTTGAGGCAATTGGGCAAGAGGCTGATGTACTCTAGACGCCGAGGAACTCTGCCATTTGATTGGTATGTGAATGGAAGGAGAAGGAATCCGAAAACCATATAACATTAAGCAATGTGATGCTTTGCAAATGCTCTGCCATTCTGGGTAGAGCTCTGCAACCCTCCAAAAGCTCAGACTTCACTTGCTCTGCTCTCGCTCGCTCAGTCAATGATCATCGTCGTCTCACCAATATATCGTTGTCATACTGATTATATAGTCGTTTAATAATTTAAACACCTGATTATATGAAAATAGCCGTAGTTAAGGAAATGTTTGGGTTATATTTGATGAACACCTTACGACACATTCTTTTAGTAATGCCTGGACATTGTCTAAGACTAAGTCCACATTCGTGCTGCTTTTGCAATTTCTTCATGTACTTTTTCATCAAACTCTTTTATCATCCAATTAATTGATTCGTCAGATTGTTTGTATGCATTGCTGGCGTATATGGACAATTCCATTCAAACAATAAAAACAAGAGAAACAATCACAAGAAGAAAAAGATTGAGAAAAA
This sequence comes from Eucalyptus guilfoylei, assembly GCA_016097605.1. Classification (NCBI taxonomy): domain Eukaryota; kingdom Viridiplantae; phylum Streptophyta; class Magnoliopsida; order Myrtales; family Myrtaceae; genus Eucalyptus; species Eucalyptus guilfoylei. The sequence goes on along the minus strand of CM027864.1, from coordinate 26,246,668 downwards.
GAAAAAGGGAAAAGAACCGTGGAAGTTTAAAATCGAGGTAGAATCATGTAGGGAGGCAATTTTTTTAATGCGAAAGGAGCAGATTGCACAGTCAGAATCTATATGGGCATTAAAATTGCAAACATAAAACAATTTTGTTTTGGTGATATAGAAAGCAATTTACCAAATTTGGCGTCAATGTGAACTTATGTAGATCACGTAATTATTAACACCGAAAAATGGCCAAGTGTTTTGACCAGCAACTTCATCGATGGAAGCTACAGAAATTGACAACAGGAGCAGAAGATTACACTAAGTGTTGGAAGCATTTAATCCATATAGTACAGTCCGTCGACAAAAAGGCCTAATTTTGATCAATAGGGATGTCAACGAAAAATGGTTAGGTGTTGGAGTGAAGAGTCGATGAGTAAAGTACACCAACTCGGTCAACGAGGAGGAATGTGGCATGTAACTATCAAGTAGTGAAGTTGATAATCTCAGATTCCGTAACCATTTGTAGATAAGTGCCATTAAATGATAGAGCCACGCAAAACATTTAAATTCTTAGTGACCTTTTATGTATAATTTTTGGTATAAATACCAGAGTTGTATTCTTTGTGAAAGACCATTGAATCAATCAGATAATACATGTTTTTTTTTTTTTTTTGGTGCTGGAGGAACCGCTTTTGCCGGTAGCCGCCACGTAAACCCTCAGGTGTCGATAGCAAGGAAACCACCACTCCGGCGACACGCGTAAATCACCACACAGCGCTTCAGCCTCCCTGGTTCGCAGGGGCTTCGAACCTTGGCCTCTGCGGTGGAGGAGAAAGGATCTACCATCCACGCTGCAACGGCCGGTGGTATCAGATAATACATGTTGTTTGTCCTTACTTAAAACGTAATTTTCTTTTCTGGTATATTTTATATATTGTTGACAACAATTATTCATATTATTCGCACATAGCATAAAGGAGACCCTTCAACCCTTTGTGGATTGGACAAGATTGGACTAGTTTGTGAGTTCAACAGGTATTTCACCCATTCTAGTGAATTCTTTTCGGGCATGCTTGATGAGACTCTTGTTCGTTGATATGAGGAATCTTTCACGGGAAGAACCAAAAATCAACAAGAGATAGACAATAATGCTGGCATCCTCAATCCAATACAGCAAATTTGACGTGAAATTGCTGCACATTTTGAGTCTTCAGCCATTGGTGGAGCGTCAAGAGAAGGTCAATGCAAGGGAATTGATCTTCCAGGCATCTCAGTGAAGAACAGTTAAGAAAGTAAAACCAAATCGAAGCATGATGAGAATCATGAGAAGGTCACTCAAGTTGCAAGACAAAGAGATGACCCATTGTATCGTGCATCACATATCAGATGTAATAAGGCAAATGGTTATCAATGTTTGTGCACGATGCCACTCCATAGGATCATATTTGCAATCCCAGGTACCAATTTCTGCAAATTGTGTTTTGCATAGCATCACTCTTTTGCTTTGTGTGTTCAATTCACATGTTCGAATTCCCATCTGCTTTGTATTTTTTCTTATTAAAAAGCATGTGCCTACTGATAACTTGTATTTTTTTATGTGATGAGTAAGTCCAAACTAGGAAAAAGAAAAGCATGTGCCTACTGATTACTTGTATTCTTTTACGTGATGAGTAAGTCCAAACTAGGAAAATTAATCTTTGGCCTTTCATAGTTCGCAAATTCTCTAGGTTGATATTAGCTTTTCATACCAATAAAATAAGGAACCCCATGCCCTAAATAAAATAAAAACCGACCTTTCTCGAACAAATTTTAGTGTCAAAAAAAAAATATGTGGCTAGTAGCTTTTTATTACAAGTAACGTTGATGTGTGACAGGTATTTCAAGTTTTTATATTTATAAAATAATTTTGTATGCATGTATAAATCAAAACTTTTTGACTCGCGCGAGAAACTTACTGTAGCTGGTTACAATTGGATGAAGTTGTCCGAGCATTGGTTTGGTTGCATATGAAAGATAAATGAGTGTGAACAGGAGAAAAATAGCTCAAGACTGTCAAAAAGCTAAAACACGTGCCACTGGCAGCGCCTCATATATTTTCCTCGGACACGAAATCAACGAAATAAACGCAAGAGACGCAACTTTCAAAAGAACGCGGACGTTAGTTTCACAAACCTTCACAGACGTACGCCTGCTAATGAACAGAACGTGCCCTGCCAATTTGACGTGGACCATGGAAACAAGAAATTTAAAAAAGAAATTGAAGGAATATCAAAATCCCCCAAAAAGAGAAACAGAAAAAACCGATCGTATACAAACTGGCAAAATTCAGTTTCAACATGGTGCAAGCGCTCTCTCTCTCTCTCTCTCTCTCGCGCTCACTCCAACTGTGTGCGTTTGTGATTTGGTCACTCTTCCCTCTTTAGGTGTCGTGAAATTTCACTTTCCTCTACTTCTGCTTCGTGCCACTATCAAGTTCTCTCTCTCAATTTCTATCCACGTGAGTACGAGTGACGATAGTTGGTTGAAGAATTCTGGGCGTTTCAATTATTTCAAGTCCTTTCCCTCATTTTTGTAATCATGCTGTTTCCAAGTGGGTAGCCGGACTTTCTGTAGATGAAAAAATTGAGTAAAAAAACACAAATCACATAAATATAATTTTTCCAAATTTTTCCAAATTTGATGAATTGAAAACATCAGCTCACAGGCTTTTTGTAGTCAAAATTAACACAACAGGACGTTTGACGAAAAAGTTATGCCCCCTAAAAGTTTGGCCAAATTTGTGTAAAAATCGCATGAATATAGTTTTTCAAAAAATTTTCACTATTTCATGAATTGAAAAGATCTGTTCACTGTTTTTTTTTTGGTAGGTGCAAAAATCAAGTTAATGGAATGTTTGACGGAAAAGTTAGCCCTGTAGAAGTTTTGCCAAATTTGTGTAAAAATCACATGTATAATTTTTTTTAAAAATTTCCCCCAATTAGATGGATTGGAAAAATCAGGTCATGGATTTCCCTAAGGCAAAAATCAAGTCAATGAAACATCAGGCATAAAAATTATGCCCTAGCTACAAAAATATCCAATTCATCAAATCAGGAAATTTTTTTAATTGAGGGTGAGGAAGGGTGAAGAATAAGAATAGTCTCCCAAGTCCGGTTGGTTTGATGAGAGAGATGAATCACTATTCCGTTCGCCAACTTCAATCTGAATTGCTCGCTTCGCTCCCGGGGTAGCACGAGAGAGAGAGATAGACAGAGCTGAGATAAACTGAATGACAGGGCAAAGCCCACTGAAGCGGACATGAACTGGACTAAAGGGCCGCGGATTTGAATTAGTGGGCTGCGAGGAGGATTGGAGAAGGCCCAAGTGATCAGATCAGGCCCTTTCCGTATTGACCCAATTGAAGCCCCTTTTTTTAATTATATTTTATCTTTCTCTTTTTATCTTTATTTGTTAATTATTGGTCATTTATAATCTATTATGTATTTTTTTTATTTCATTTTATTTTATTTTTTTATTTTTTTTATGAAAATATATATTGGATTTGTTGGTAAAAATTTGAGTGTCAACAATTCCCTTTAATTTGGAAAATCTGCTTAATACGTTATCGATGTCCATATTTGAATTCCTAGGTACACATACGTTAGAATTTCTTTAGCATAACATCATTTGTTTGCTTCATGTTTTCAATTCACATGTTCGAATTCCCATTTGTGTGGCACTTTCTTCAACTTAGACTACTATATTTTCATATGATAAAGTATGTTTGACCCTATGTCCTAAAGAAAAAATCCCAAAATTAAGGATACGTGTGCATAATTAAAATGAGAGATTAGTTAGGGACTATCTAGAGATATCGAATTTTAACTATTAATTGATATCTAACATTCTCTTTACTTTTTATATAGTGAGGTGATATAAGGGTACTTCGGTCAGGGAAAATTGGTTATATATGGTAGAGATAGATAGAGATAACAATAGATTAAGAGAACTTAGCAACCCGCTGACAAAATTCCAAATGCTTATCTAATTTTTCTAATTAATTCTAGAAGAAAATATAAAATACTCTTTGAACAAGGAAATTAGACTACATGGAAAGATAGTTAGAAACCTTGGATATATAACAAGGTGTATGGTTGATTTAAATTGTCATTTGTAATAATACAGGAAACCACTAGGACTTAATTACCTTTATAAGTCACAGTAAAAAAAATGTCAAATTTATGTTCGTCCGTGTTCTCGTTTGGCAGTGTAATTCCTCGTGCTCTACAACCTCAACTAAATTATCATCGTAAAAGCAAATAATATTGGCTTGATAATAAGATAGATACCATAAATAGATCATCAGGCTTAAATCTATTTTGCATCTGAATTACAAAAAACCAATTGAGATTCAGGAGTATTATCCCTAATATTGTTGGAAGTTGCTAAACACAACTGAGAAATGGAAATCTAACACTCTCTAGTATTAAGACTGAATTGGCATTAACAAAAATTATATTTGTGACCCTTATGATGCATTTAGTAACATTTATGTTCCAAAAAATAACTTTCATTTAGAGATTTTTTTTTTTTTTACTTCTTATTTATGTTCTAAATCTATTCCCTAGGCCATTTTTATTATAGGAAATATAAATATGAACTGATATTACCAAATTGATTTATATTCTTTTTATGTTCTGAAAACCAAAAAAAAAAAAAAATAGAAAAATAGAAAAACAAGATGGTTATCAAATGGCTCCTATTATGCCCCTATTGTGCCAAGACACTCGTGGTATAGATATGCACATGCTGCATATAGTAAATTTTCAACAGTTTCTTTTTCTTTTTTTTAGCTTTTCTTCACTTCGGCACTTCGTGAAAATAATTAACTCAAACCTAGCAAACACGAGAATAGCTCCCCACTCCCTCCCTACAAACATGATAACAATGACACAACATGAAGAAAACTATCCTAAAATTTTAAATATATTATATGACAGCTAATTCAGTCCTAAACCTTATAATTGTACCAATTTAAACCTAAATTTTTTAATAATTTGTCAATATAATCATTCCAATTAATTTTTTATGGAGATCGCTAATCTAGATGCCAGCTATATTACATGAAGCTACTGCTACTAACGTGGATAATTTTCCCCCCTTTTTAAAAAGATTTCAAAATTTTCTAATCTTTTCTTCTTCTTCTTCTTCTTTTTCTTTTCTTTTTTTGCATATTTTTTCCACAGTGGCTGACGGTACTTCTAGGCAAGGGCCACGAACCCTTGCTTCAAACCCTTGCCTCACCAGATCAAGCAAGGTCTTCGCATCCCTTGGGGGAAAAAAAAGAAAAAATATATTAATGTAAGCTATTGAAATTAGCTTGCCCTATAGGCCTCATCAGATCAAGCAAGGGCTTCAAATCCCTGTAGAGCAAGTTGAGTACTAAATTTCATTAGCTCTTAATAAATTTTAGCAAAACTAAACAGCTAATACTGAATACTTGTGATATCCAAGAGAAATATACCATAAGTTATATTATAAAAAAATTGAACATTATTAAATGTTTACAATCTCTTTCAATATCCACAACAAGCATATTGAAATATAAGAAATAAACCAACATAAGAGTATTATCTATAATACATATGGCTTTATAGTATTAAAATATAACAGTGACATATTTGATTGATAATTATGTCTCAATTTTGCATGTATGTATGGTTATGAAGATAGAAAAAAAAAGTTGTATGACAACGTAAGCATGGAAAAAGTGCATTTAAAATCAGATATGTCATTTTAGTAAGCATGGAAAAAGTGCATTTAAAATCAGATATGTCATTTTAATTTGTTTATCAATGAGTTTGTTAAATTATTTCTTCTATTTTCCTTTAAAAAATAGGTGGTGGCAAGTTCTTCTAAAATAATTTAACCGTAAAATTCCAATTTTTGATGAATTGAAGAGTATTGGAGTAATATTCATTATTTCACAGTTTCTCCACTCTCTTGCATTTCCATAATTTTTTTTTTTTTGCACGGAATAAGCACACTAAAAATGCTAAAAGTTGTGTATGGCAAGACTTTTTTTTAGTGCCAAAATTTCGCCCGTCACTTAAGTGTGAAATCAAAGAAAAAACAATCACTTAAGTGCCTCCAATGAGAAATTGTAGCAAAAAATTACGTGACTTTTATAATTAAAAATTTAATATAACTTAGCATTAAAAAAAATAGCAGTCCATGTATATTTTGGCTGCTGTCCAAAGAAGAAGAAGAGAAAATATGGGCAATTTTTTTTCCTTTATTTCTCTCCTCTGTTATCCTCTACGTAAGCTCGCTCTATGCAATAATGGTGTCGGCTCTCTTCCTCAACCGCACGCTTCCAGTCCCTCTTGCTCGAAAAACCCATCTGGTCATCCCTCTCTCCGAGTTCGACCTCCACCCCTTCTCCATCGTTGCCACCTGCGGAGTCTCCACCAGATCTGGTCGAGTGATGCCGACGCTCGCGAATTGCTCATCCATGGACGAGTGTCGGTGTCGCTCGCAAACCACCCCTATTGTCCCCGGCAAGCTTGGTCGAAAGGCCTTTTTTTCGCGTCTTCAATTTTCGCTTTTAAAGAGCTCGCCTGTCTGTCTTGAATCTCTGTTCACCCACTCCCGAAGCCTCAAACGTGCGTTCTGCACCTCCTCCATGTGGCTGGGCGAAGCAATGTCCTCTCGAGAAGATTCTAGAAAAGCTATATGACATAATCAATTTTGGGGTTTGACGGAGTAGGATTCCCTTTTTTAGGGTACATAGACACGTCACAGAAAACTTGCAGGGGGGGGGGGGGGCGTTACAGTCTCCACGAACACATTTTTCGCATGAAAAATGAAGCAAAAGCTCTCGATGTTATGGAGCTCCCAAATTGTCATCCACTCTCAATCGTCGGAATATTATCAATGTGTCGTGAATTGTCCTGCTCTACTCTTTGTTCAGCGATCCGAGTACTTATAGAACTCGGATCCGGCTCAATACACCATTGTTGGCTTTGATTCTTGGCTTCTTTGTCACTGAGAATCTTCCTTCGTTCGCCGCCACCAACAATTGATTTCGGAAGAGTGCGAGGCGTGCTCTGTTTTACTCTACTTTGCGGCCGGTTACAAAGTGATGAAATCGCTCCCAAAATCTATTTGTTGGCTCTGATTTCCACCGGCAGTTATAGACGAACTTTCTGTTCTTGATCTCATCACAGATTACAACTCTATCATCATCCATATACCAGATAGTTTCAGACTCCTCGTTTTGTTCTTTTCAAAGCAAAGTTAGAAGCTGAGATTTGATCTTTTCTTTTCTCAAGAAGGGGTGGGACGGGTCCTCACGGTGAGCCGGTGGAGCAGCTTCCTCGTGACTTGCCGAAACATGGCGGATTGAGGTGGGAGGATTCATTCAATGGCAGTTAGGGCTTGAAATTGGGCCTTTCTTTCAATTTGGTTATTTAGGTTCTTATTTGGAGAAAAGATAAATGACGATCGTTTTATGCCTCAAATGCTAACAAGACAAAATGATAGGAATTCCAGTATCATCAGTGAGACCATAAATACGAAGCCCAAAACAAAATGATTTTCTCACCTGAAGGCACTGACCAGCAACAATTATTTTAGTAGAATTCCGATTCTTGCGAAGCATTTCCACGAACATTTCGCAACATACTCCATACAGGCCACCCTAATCAAAAATCATTTTGAAGTCCAACTCAGCTTTGATTTAAATCTTATGGTCCTTAAGAGCAAGAATATTATTTTTAGAAATTGGATCAGTACTTAATGATTCATATCTCCTTTAATATTTACACCAAGCATATTGAAAATGAGAATAAGGAGACAAAACTATAAATGAGTTATATTAAATTCATATGGCTCCAATTTAAGTGGTACAATCGTTTACTATAGTGGGGATATAGATATAGTTGTACAAAGAGTGTACAAATGAAAGAAAAGAGCGGTCTATATATTAGGCTCTTATAATTTAAAAAAGTGATTGTTTCCCCCATGTCACAAGTGCCATTTTTTTTTATCGGAGTGCACTCATGAATTCCCTACTATGTGATAATTATGATTTATGTTTTGAAAATCAGTTTATCTTTAAATTAAAATTTCACACTTTATTTTTTTGACGCATCATTTATTATGTGACAATTATCATATATTTGCTTTCGAGGAAAACAAGTTTCTTATTGAAATGGTACATATAGTTTTTTTATTCAAAGTATTAAATATTTTAGGTATTATGTTTTGAGTGTTACAAGTCAGTTTACTTTTAAATTACAATTTCATGCATCGTTTACTATGATACAATTATCATTTACTTAAACATATTATGTACGAGATCTTTATGGGGTTTTATTCATAAAAACTTGAAGATGAACTATCTCATAGATATGCTATATTCTATAGAAAGATTTGAATCTTATAACATCAAATAAGAGGAAGCTTTATCTTGCCAACCAGGACAAAGCAATATCCATTCAAGAAAAAGAAATTATCGAGCCATAAGTTTTGTGAAGCAATTTGTTGAAAGAGGAAGTCGGATTGGGGTAATCTTACACTAAAAAGGAAACCGAATTCCCGATAGTGGTCTCTCCTTACATAAGCAACGACCCGCCTTAGATAAGCATGGACCCGCCTCATGTTTTGAGGAATGAATTCATCAAAGAATTTTCACACCACGCGACTTGGTCATTCAATCTATGACCAAGTAATGGTGAATTGGGAAGAACTCCCACGAGAGATCCTAGAACTCATTGCTCGACGGCTAGCCATAGAAGACTTTTCAGCTTTTCGAGGGGTGTGCACATCATGGCGGTCCACTGCCGCCAAAGAGACGTACTACACCAAGTCGAAAACGCCGTGGCTCATGATTTATGCGGACAACCAAAGAGCTGAGTTCCGCAGCCCCACCACAGGGAGAATTTACCCGATGCAGGTGCCAGGATCTCATGTCCGGACCTTGTCTGCACCAGGATGGATACTCGCGTCACAGAGGGACAGGGAGTACCATATCTTCAATCCGCTTTCGCGCGTCAGCATCGAACTCCCTGCCTTGAGGAAGCTTCGCCGTAAGTCACGTCTCAGGGTGCAACTCGATGGGCCGAAGAGTCTCCAGTGCCGCCATCCCAGAATCAACAGGATCGCGTTGTCCTCAGGCCCTTCTTCAACCAGGAGCTACGTAGTCATGATCCATATTCATCAGCGTCTTGGACCCCTAGGGTTTGCCGTCCACAGATCAGGAGAAGATGCATGGACGGCAGTGAGTCCTGCGATGCATCTGCATCGGCCCACCGTCCTTCAATTGATTTATTACGATGGGCTATTTGTGGCCTTGGATGCGAATAAGCAAATAATGACTTTTAACAAGAGAAATCATCGCATGGAATCGCGACTAATTCTAGGGCAGAACATTTTCGAAGGTCATCCGTATCTCGTTGAGTGCTCAGGCTCATTATTGGCGGCATGGACGATATGGGGCGAGGGGTATGGACCCATGAAAAAGATCAAAGTTTTCAAAGTTGATTTGGAGAAGGGAGCTGAGGAAGAGGTCAAGAGCTTGGGGAACGCATCTCTGTTCTTGAATGGCAACTCTTCGTTCTCGGTGGAGTTCAAAGCCGAGTCTTGCCTTCTCGGGGTCAAGCCAAACCACGTCTATTTCATGGATAACATAGATGAGAAGAAGAAGAGTTACAGCATGGACAACGGTGAGATTGAGACATACTTCGATGCAACTAGCTGTCACGATTATGCAGCCGCATGGTTCCAACCTGATTTTAGTACTTTCTTATGATCAATTTTATTTTTCTCTTCCTGAACGTGAAGATTTTGAGGAATCGACTGGAGTAGGCCCATCGTCGCTATAAAATTTATTCATGGCTAACTTTGCTGTATTGCTTTAACATATGTATCATAAGAAATTAGTGGCCACTTTGTACTTGCAATTATTGGAGAGAAAAATAGCATACGACACTCACTTAAATGTCATAACTTTTTCTTCCACTAAGTTTAGTGCCACATTAGAGTAATGTAAAATAAATTGAATTTTTTTTAGTTTGTTTCATTTTTATTTTCCTTTTTCCCTTGGTTTTTTAGGGCCGGTGAGGGTCAAGCCATAAAACCCTCGCCCAATCTGCTGCGAACAAGGTTGCAAAGGTCCTCTCTTTAGCCCTATGTCTCCTATCCCTAGAAGGTCTTCCTCCACTGATAAGTTTTTTTTCTTGAAAAACTCCATTTATTTTTATGTCGATGGCAAGCCTATACTTCTTGGTTTCAATAGGACTTTTTTTTTTTTTTTTGGGTCGAACAATAGGACTCCTTATGAGCAATATTTCTAACATGGCAAGGGAATAGATCAATCCTCTAAGAGTACATTGAATGTACAAAATTCGCTATAATAGAGTTTCTCTTATTCTTTTAAATGGCTACTATTGGAGGAATTTTTCCTACGTTGCTGACGATTTAATAACTCGCCCTGTAGCTCCAGAATATTCTTGTTTCTCATGTAAAAGAGAAACATAATACCGAGTTTCACAAGTTTAGATTGGGAAAGCATGGAGGGAGTGAGGGAAACGTAACTTTTATAATTGATAAAGACGGAACACGTCCAGTTCCTTTTGATAAAGCTCTGGTCAATTCTTTCACATGCAATACCCAAATCAATATATCAAGGAGTAGAGTAAGTAAAACCAAGATGAAGCCACAGCGTAATGTCTTAAAAAATATGACCAGCTTCTCCAAATATGAACTTGCCAGCATTATATGCTAAAGTAGGACAATCCAAGTTGGGGTAAGAATAGTAGAGGTGACACTCCAACTAGAATAGTAAAAGTGTTATAACTTTTGTACAACGCTCATTTGCGTGCCATAACTTTTTTGTCGCTCACTTGAATGTCACAAATTTTAAAAATTGATCACTTGAGTGTTATCAACAATTTGTCTCGCTAGAAAATTGGACATGATAGCTAGTCGTCCTACGTGGCTTCGACGGCGCTAATTTGAATAACTTTTTTAATATCTTTTAATATTTTTAATCATTTTTTTATTCTTTTGAATTTTTTTATTTTTATTTTGCTTTTTAGGGCTAGTGAGGGTCATCAGAAACCCTTATCGGCCGCGAAACCTTCGCCCTTTGTCACGAAGGCCCTCACTAGACCTAGGCAAAGGCAGCGTTGCCCAGATCCAGCAAGGCTACGATCTATGTAGCACGGACACGGCGACACGGACACGTGACACGACACGACACGACACGCGATACGTCATTTCTAAAAAAATAGAGAATTTCGACACGTTCCGACACGTTAAATATTAAATAAATATTTTTATTTTTAATTAATTTGATTCAAATTCATAAATAAATAAATAGTTTACAATGAATTTATACTAGTAATATTAATAAATCTTACACTTTTTTTTATTTCATTATCCCAAATTTGCATTTATTTTTCGAAATCCCCCTCTCCCCAAATTTACTTTAATTTTTTTAATCTCATTTATTTATTTTTCGGATAAAAAAAAATCCCATTAGAGCCCACCTCACTCTCTTCTTTTCCTTATCCATTTCCCCCCACCCCCAAATTTATTTTCCTTTCCCTCTCCAGGCCCCACCATCGTCCATTCCCCCCACCCAAATTTATTTTTTTTACTTTCCCTCCCACAATCGTCCATTTCCCCCGTCCATTTCCCCCATCTGTCCGTCACTTTCCCTCCCCCAAAATAGGTACCATAGACTCCCATTTTTTTAATCATTTTTGAGTTTCTCAAAAACCCTAGCTCCTTTACTCCTCCTCCTCGCCGCTCGCGACCCTTCCTCTTCTCCTCCTCCCTCCTTGCCGCTCGCCGCACGACCTCCTTCCTCGCCGGTCGCCGCTCCTCGCCGCACGCACAACCCCCTTCCTCGCCGCTCGTCGCTCCTCGCCCCACGACCCCCTTCCTCGCCGCTCGCTGCTCCTCGCCGAACGCACGACCCCCTTCCTCGCCGCTCGCCGCTCGCTGCTCCTCGTCGGATCCATCGCAGCATCACAGGGCCGGCCCTCGCCTCAGTCTATGCTCGGCCGTCTCTCGACGTCGCTCGCGGTCTTCTCCCTCCCGGACACGCGTGTCGAAACGTGTCGGGCAAAGGTTGACCACGTGTCGGAAAATCCGACACGCGTTGACCGCGTGTCCGACCGTGTCCGAGCGTGTCGACGTGTCCGACACGCTCCGACACGTGTCAGACACGACACGGAAGCACGGACAACGTGTCCGTGCTTCATAGGCTACGATAGCCTCGCCTAGGGCCTTTGTGGCCGAGGGTGAGGGTTTTCTGATCAGCGAGGTTAGTGACCCTTGTTATCCACCAAATAGGCCCTAGAAGTAGCTGCCCTAACCAGCCCAGTGCACACACTAAAACCCCAGCCCATTAAACATTGAGAGACGGGGAGGAAAGAGCGGCGCGCGTGAGAGGAGGGAGCGAAGCACCGCGAGTCAGAGGGGCTGGTGACCGATTTTTTCTTCTTTCAGAAATTGGGGGGTTTTTCTCAGGAGGTGGGAGACAAACGGTGGCGACAGGGAACGATTTTGAGGAGTTGGGGACTACATTTTCTCCATTTTACATCGAGAGCACCATTGCAGAACTCTCGCAGAGAGGAAGAGCAAGGGACGATAGAAAAGGGAGTTGTTTGGCCGGGGTTGCTCCCATAACAAAATATCCACCGTTGCTTAAATAGGTCGGCAGGGCTTGACGAGGGCCCATAGCGAGGGTCGCATTAACCCTTGCCTAGAGTGAGCGATCATAGCCCTCCATCCAGATTTGAGTGAGGATCACCAGCCCTCCCCCAAATCAAGCGGCCCCTGGCTAGATTGGGATGAGGGCTAGCCAATGTGAGGCACCCTTACTGCTATCTAGTCAAGGGCCAATGACCCCTACCAACCCTTGTTGAGCCCCAATTGACACTTAGCGACGGTGGGGCGACAACGGCAGCCCTTGCCTTTGCCCTTCCTTTGTTTTTTCTTTTTTGTATTTGCAAAAAAAAAAAAATGCCTTTTTTATCTTATAATTTTATTTGATAAGATTTTGGTTTTTTTTTTTTTTTTTCGGTTCTACTCTATTCCTACTCTAACACTCACTCTCAGACTTTTGTCATACCTCATTGCAGGGCGTGGGAGTCGAAACCCACTCTTAAAATGAAATCATCCCCACCCCAATCCTCCCTGAGAAGGTGGGGATTTGAATCCCCCCACCTCCTCCTTCCAAATTGGAAGGATGACCACTTAAAAAATAGAATTTTAGCTAAAACGACAACATTTTAGTCTTATCTTTGATACTTTAATAAGGTCAATGCTACGTAGAAGAGAGAATACATTTAAAAAACTACATCTGCATTTTTCTTTAGTATAATTAGACGAAGTTAATAAAAGAATTTAATTACACTTTCGTGATAAGTTTTAGAACTTCTAATACATTTATCCAATTTTTTCTTTAAATTGAAAAACACGTAGCGACTAATAAGTAATATTTTTTATTTGAGTAACTTTAAACTAGAAAAATTAGACTCCGACCTTTCAATAGTTAGCAAATTCTCTATGTTAATGTTAACTTTAATACCAATAAAGTAATTTTAACCTCATGTCATAAAAAAAAAAATTTGACCATTTTCTTGACAAATTTTAGCATCAGAGAAATTTTTTATGTGAGCAGTAACTTTTTATTCCACGGATGAAATAGTTTATCTATATATATATTAAAATAATTTTGAATACATGTCTACTTTTTATTCATTGGAAATAGTTTAATTCAAACTTGCCTGCGAAACTTGTTGTAGCCGGTTACAATTGGAATAAGTTATCTGAGTTTAGGTTTGAGTACACATAAAAGATGCATTGGATCCAACATAGTAATTGGATAATGTGAAAAGGAGAAGAGTAGCTCAGGACTGTCGCGAAGCTAACGAAACCGACGAAACAAACGTAAGAGCCGTGACTTTGAAAAGAACGCATACTTTTGCCTTCGCAACCATTCGCGTATGTACGCGTGCGAGTGAACGAAACGTGCCCTGCCAATTTGCGCGGGAAAAAAAAAAAAAAAACATTAAACAATGTTGACCGCAGACCAAACCAGAAAGAAGCAAAAAGGAAACACAGCACCTCTACATAAACTGGCGAAATCCAAGCACCTATACAAGAAGCTCTCTCTCTCTCTGTCGATCGCTCTCCCCGACTCTCTGTAAGTTGGTGATGTGGTTGCTCTTCCCTCTTCAGGTGTCGCACCGCGAGAAATTTCGCTTAACTCGGCTTCTTCTTCGTGCTACTATCAGGTCTCTCCCTAGTCTCTCTCTCTCAACTTCTGTGGATGTGAATATGAGCGACGATAGTTGGTTGAGGAATTCTGGGCATTTCAATTATTTCAAGCGCTTTCCCTCATTTTTGTAGTCATGTTGTTTCTAGATACTCTGTATTACTCTATGGAAGCAAGCTAATGTACAGCGTTGAAGTAAATTTATGCGTATAAGAGAATTCCTTTAATAGAGAATATTAGAGACAATGTTAGATCTTAAGTATATCATTTGTTTCGTTATTTGCTGGATAGCAGATTTTCATGTTAGATTAACATAGCTAATTCCATTTCTTTCCTATACGTATTGTTTGGGGATTAATGTCCCGATAAACAATTATACTGTAAAGATGTAGCCTTTGACTAAATTCTGTGTTCCTCTCTCTTGAAGAACCCAGAACATTTATATATATCCAGCAATCTCATTTAATTTTTACCTCAAAATATTGAATTTCTTTTTTCGTTCAAGATATTTGAACTTCTATCTCTGTTCAATTGAAGGTCAACTTAAATATCAGTCTTATGAATTGGAGCTCTTATAACAATGTGTGTATATATTCATAGTGGGAAAAAAGCTTCCTTAGTTTTGTTGACCCACCGACAATTCTGGTTAAACTCTCTTGTTTTGATGAAGGAGGGACATTAGTGTGAATGTCAATTGCGTGATATTTCAGTGCAAGGGTTTAATTATTGCTTAGTGTAGATGTTAAGGCAATATGTGGGGTTAAACCTTACGTGCATATACTGTAAAACATGGGTTGTGTTATCAATAACTTGACTATTGAAGGGAAACTTTAATTCAAACTTCTTTTGTGTATATAGGCCAAGGAAGTAGACATGGTCAGAAAGAGAGATCGATTTTGGGACTATGTCGAGCGTTTGGATGGCAAATTTAAGTGCGAGTTTTGCGATAGAAAATTTGCTGGTGGTGTTCCAAGAGTTAAATCACATTTATCTGGAATTAAAGGTTGTGGTATAGATATATGCACCAAGGTCCCTGAAGATGTTCGAGTCGCCGCTACTGAAGCAATTACTAGTCTTAATAAAAGAGCGAAGGCCGAAGCCTCTTCTGGTAAGACCGAAGAGACTTCGCTCGAGGAGACTTCGCTAAATATGCATATTGGTAAGGATGACGTTATGCCGGATAAATTGCTCGTTAAGTTCATCCTGTTGAATGGTGATGATGTCGACATTGTGCGGAGGCCTGCCTTCATTGACTTTGTGAATGCTGTGGCTAAACATGGTTCTCATTATAAGTTGCCATGTTGTTCGGTTGTCAAAACAAAGTTAGTGCCTGATTTGGAAAAGGAAATTGGAGAGTATGTGGCAAATGTGAAGAAATCATGGGTTAGAACTGGCTGCACACTCATCATTAATGTTTGGTGGGATGAGAAGAGATCCTTCATGTATATCTTTGCTTATTCTATTGAAGGGGTGGTCCTATTGAATGCGTTGGAAATCCCCAGTTTTGAGTTAATCTCCAATTTGGTGGAAGAGATTCCATATTTTGTCACTCGAGAAATTGGGACCACCAACGTCGTGCAGTATGTAATCCAAAATCCAGAAGATCGCCTTGAATTTATGCCAAATGACGACCATCCCCATGTGTACTTGACCGGATGTGTTGCCCATGAAACACAATTACTCTTCGAGGGTATATATGATAATATCCCATGGATTCAAAAGGCATTTGATCAAGCAAGAGCAGTTGTCACTAAGATTCACAACCATGATGGCATCTTATCATTGACGAAGAAGTTCACAAACTACTTGGGGTTGAAACAATCATCAACAACAGAGTTTTACTCAAACTATTATATGCTTGAATCAATCATGAGGGTTGAAAGTGAGCTGCGATTGCTGGTTTCATCATCTGAGTGGCTTTCGTTGGGTTTTGAGAAGGATGAATCAGGCATAGAAGTGGGTGAAATCATTCGCAGTTCTGAATTTTGGAGTGAAGGGAAAGAAGTCTTGCATGCTTTAGAACCGATATTTCGAGTACTCTGTCTAGTTGATGGCTACGGCGCTACTTTTGGGTTCTTGTATGCAGCTGTGGAAATGGCAGATGAAGCTATTAGACATATATGTGAGACTAATGTTCCTAGATATCATCATTTATTGACGACATTCAAGGAATGGCAGGGTGATATCATTCGTCCAATACATGCTGCTGCTGCTTTTCTTAACCCTGCTTACATGTGTGGCGAGAAGTTCATAGAGAATGATGCAATGAAAAATGGCATGAATTTCATGCTGGAAAAATTGGTAGGTGTTGAAGAAAAGAAAAAATTTGTGGAAGAAATGCTGCTCTATCGTGACAAAGTGCCAAAGTTGTTCACTAGCATAGCAAAGACAATGTTAGGAACATCTCACCCTTGTAAGCATCTATTCTTTAATCAATTAACCGTGTTGATGTAATTTCATATTTTATTTGTTTTCAATGTGAAAATTGTATACTAATAGTGTTGCTTATAAAGGTGACTGGTGGGGCTATTGCGGTGATGTCCTTCCTGTATTGAAGAAGTATGCAATTCGAATCCTAAGCCAACCCTGCAGCACTTCGTTCTGTAGGCAGAGTTTGAGTGCATTTGAGACTGCTCGAACTGAGAAGAGGGAGCCATTGATGCCTGCAGTGATGGATGATTATCAATATTTGAGGACAAATGCATTACTGATGGAGAATTTCAACACCATGAAAGTAAAAATTAGGAAGCCACTTGATCTTGAGAAACTCGGTGAACTTCCTGATTTAACAGAGTTTATGAATGAGAGTTTCACTCGTGGTCTACCTAATGAGACCAAAGTTCCTTTATCAGATGAAAAGCTAAATTGTTGGTAAGAATTTTTGTTGAGACACTTTAGAGATGATTGCGATTTAATTGCATGCCAAGCTGATTAGTCACCAACAACGCAGGATGATTTACTAGAGTTAGAATCAAATATGACATTGGTGAATGATAATGTCACTGAGAAGGTTTCTTTTTTTTTTTACTGATCTTCCGCAGGAATTCACCTTAAGTTTATTTGCAACACTGTTTGAATTCGTGAATTCCTTCCAAGTATATTTCTATAAATCGATAACAGAGATAGGGACATAATCATTTCTTTGATCACGAGTATTGGTGTCTGTGCTTCTTTTCTATACTTCAGAAGACTAAATGATATGACGTGTTCAAGCAAGTGATTGCTAAAAGGCTGTAGGTTTTGATATCTGCTAGAATGATTTCATATGTTGGATTTGCCCTTGGCATTGTCTTCCTTTTTATTTGTCTGCTGTTGGCAAGAAGGCTGTCGTCATATTGTGTGTACTAGGCACTATCTTCTGCAGTGCAGATTTTTATTGAGTGAATTGTAAAATTAGTATTTCTATCGACAGGTCTGCATCAGCGAGAAAAGATGGTGAGAGCGAAAGGGATTTACGTCTTCATTTTATAACTAAACTGCCATCGAGCCTAGTTAAAGGTGATGAGGTTGTGGGGGAAAGCGGAACTCCTATTCATGTCTTCTTGGCAGATTCCAGTACCGGTAGGTTTGTGCAATCTGGACCCTTGTCAGGGCTGGAGTCGATGGTGACGGTGATTGGAGGTGACTTTGATGAAGAAGCTGGTAAAAATTGGACTAGAGAGTTCTTTGTGAGGAATGAAATAATGGGGCGAGAGGGGAATATGCCTCTCTTGACTGGTAATCTCTCTGTGATCCTCAATAAAGGCATAGGAGAATTGGATGCCGTCACTTTCAATGACGTATCAAGCTGGACAAGAAGTGGAAAATTCAGGCTTGGGGTCAAAACTACGTTGGCTTGTTGTGAAGGAATCCGTGTCCTTGAGGGCATATCCAATGCCTTCGCTGTGGAAGATGGTAAGTCATTCAAATTTAGACACCTGATGACAATTCGACGCTTCATGTTTTTGAAAATGGAATCACTTTGACAGCATTTATGGCCATGGAATTAATTGTCACTTTTACTTAGAAGAAGCTGTCTTTTGAGCTTGTCTCGTCTGAGATTTTAGTAAACTTTAATTGTCATTTTAGCTTGCTAGATATGTTATGATGTGTACGGATTGATTTTATTAAAGAGAATGTGGTGTTCAACTCTAAATTGCGGTTAGTTGTATCAATACGGTGATGACTAATCGAAATCTATGTCAATTCATTAAATATGGCCTTTTTTTTTTGTTACTTTGCATCATAAAATATGATTTATCTATTTGTATTTTCTTTGCTAATTGGTCACATAACTTTGGATGAGAAATGTCTTGGAAACTTTGTGACTGTAGAATTTTATGAGACCACTGTTAATTGATGCAAAACTTCAATTGTTAGATTAAAGCAATGATTTTTATCTAGATAATGTAGCCTTCCCCCAGTATTAATCATTGGACAAGCAAATAAGGGGCTTGAAGTGATTCATACACGGGAGCTAAGGCTATGATATCATGTGAAATTTTGTAAGATCAATGCCAATTGATCTAAAAGCTTAAGTTATGAATGTATGATTAATTTTGAAACACTGTAATCTTATCCATTTACTTTTTTGATGCATACAAACAACTAGATATACGAGTTATGGTGTCCAATCATTAGAATTGATCAGTAAGAATGTTCTTGAGCACTTTTTTTTTTTTTTTTTTTTGTGTAATCACAGGCAGGAGGGCTGATCCAAATATTTGTCCAGCCGAAATCCTTTTTATAGATACTGATACGTCCGAGGATCTGTCAACAGAAGGAAGTTGTGAAGAGATATGGTGAGCAGTTTAGGGATTTATGGTGTCATCCCCCCACTGTGATCCTGTCCAGTGTCCACAGTTGTGTTGTTTTCTCGTTAGATACCGACGTTCTGTATGGCTCCCTAGAATCAGAAGAAAAATCGGTCGATCATGTTTTGAGTTCCTAGCAATAGTTGCATGCCATTTCCTCTAACAGTTCTGTTGAACCTTCATGTTTGTCTTGGGTCGCTGATGAGCTATAGAAATCTGAATGCTGATTGATCCTACACTCTCATTCGAGGAGAAAACTCCACTGAAGAGGCATTTGATCAGTTTAAGGAGCACAGCTACACTTGAAACAAGAATTAACCACATCTAGTGCTTACACTTTTGGATCTAATAGTGTTTTGTCTATGTCATACCTTTCACTTTCTTGCACTTTAGTTCCTATCCAAAAATCAATGAAGAACACTTCAACCCTTGTTGATCAGACTAGTTTTCCAAAGGAACTTTATTTCTTATCATCTATTTCATTTATTTATTTATTATTGTTGTTATTATTATTTACTTTCCATTTTCCTTTCTCATTCGGTTCCTCGTCTGAAAATGCACTGAACCTCTTCCCCTTTCCTTTTTTTTCTTTCATTCCACATGCCCAAACACCTTGAATCTACTGCACAGTCCTATGTTCTCCATTGAGGAGAATCAAACATCATCTTCTTCATTCTATTGCCATGCCCATGCCTCCAAAGCTAATGATATTATCATCTGTTAAGCTCCCTCCATTTCTTTTACGCACAAACTCCCGTTTTTGTTCATTCATGGTATGCAAACACATTCAGCATTCATCCACAGTAAAAAGCACTGCAAACTCTTGCGTTCAGAATTCAACATTAATCCAGCAAAAATCAATCAGGAAATCATGAACAGAACATGCTTTAATTCAGAAATGACAATTTTAACATTGAAATCAAACTCAGTTTCATTTGGGACCGACAGAACACATCAGATTCAAACTTATTTCGTATGAGTGATTCTCGGCTATTGAACTAAACTGAAACTTAGAAGTCAATGAGCTGCAACACGGACGACTACTGGACGAAGGGAAACCAAATTCAAATAAAACCTATTTGATAGAAACAAACAAACAAATTAGAACATGGAACTCAATCGCGGTCAGATTTGAACCTGAACAGACACTTAACATCGCTCAAGAATTTCATCGAAAACATGATAAACATTTTCAGTCCAATGTTCCGGATCCCAGAGAATATTAAAGGATTAACAGTAGTTATACAGTAACATTATCAAAGCACATTCCCATTAAACATAGATCCTCATTTAAAGCGTATTTTCGCACAAAACACACCTAAAGTCGCGGCCTCTGTTATGTGTGAAGAATAACCGAAACAGAGCATCGATCATTTACCTTAGTGAGAAGCGCGTACCGGTCACGAAGGGTTGCTCAACTGACGAGAGGAAGTACTGGAAGTCTCTCCGTTGAAAATCAATACACGCGAAGGAGCTTCACACGAGAATGAACTGCTTCGAGCGTCTCGACCAATATACAGAGCTCGACAGAGCAAGATGAGGAGCGGCCATTGGTGTTGACCGGCGGTGACGAGGACATCAGAAGGCGATGGAAGAGGATAACCGTCCAGGAATTGTCCAGAACTCGAGCATGAATTCCGTTTCTTTATAAGGGAATCCGGTTGGTTTGATGAGAGAGAGGAATCACGACTCCGTTCATCACCTCCATCAATCTGAATTGCTCGCTTCGCTCCTGGGGTAGCACGAGAGAGAGACAGAGACAGAGACAGAGACAGAGCTGAGGATAAACCGAATGACAGGGCAAGCCCACTGAAGCGGACATGAGCTGGGCTAACGGGCCGCAAATTTGAATTAGTGGGCTGCGCGAATTTGAACATTACTTGTAGATGAAAAGTAACTAGCCACATAAATTTGTTATATCTCATGCTAGAATTCATTGAAAAATTAATATTTACTTCAATGGTCAATTTTTCTTTAGGACATAGGGTCAAACTTACTTTATCGTATGAAAAAGGTAATATCCACATAGAAGATTTGCTAACCATTAAAAGGTTGAAGATTAATATTTCTAGTTTTGAGTTACTTATCACATAAAAGAATACTAGCTATCAATAGGCACAAGTTTTTCAGTTGAAAAATGTGCCATTAAAATGGGAATTCAAACATGTGAATTGAGAACGTGAAGCAAATGAATGATGCTATGCTAAAAAAATTCGAACAATGTGCATGTCATATAGCTTTTACCCACATCATCATTATGCCATGCCATCGTGCTACATCCTTATGCCACGTCATCGTGTCTACCATCATGTCATGTCATGTGCCCTATCATCGTCAATGTCACCACATATGTCATGTCATTGTTCACATGCTATTTAGTGATTGTATGTTAGGGTCATTAAATCAAAACACATGTCATGCTAGGATAAAATGCATATTGATTATTTCCCGTCCTTAAAATTAGGACACGTAGTTGAATATCATCACTTCTTTACATCATTGCATATAGAGTAAGCTCACATTGCATAAAGCATAGTTTTTATTAAACAATATAAAACACAAAAATAGTTTGTTGAAATTGTGTGTTGATTAGAAACCATATATAGGTTGAATATGTGTTTCTTTTAATTAACCTTTGTAGATGCATACCTTGCTTTAACGTAAGTAACCTTCCCTTTCCTTGCAATTTATTAAATGCTTTAATCATTTGGTGTTTCATCAAAGATTTTATACCCACATGATCACCTCATATGTTAGTGGATTGATTTAAAATCAATCTAGACCGCTGAAAGAAAAAATATTAAATTGAACAATCTCAGGTACCGAAAGGGTACTGATCGTTTAATAAGTGTAATCGAATCCTCGACCCCAAATTATTTGATTGCATAGGAAGTGAGATACACTTTATATCTCACTTGGTTTCTAACCGATCTCAATGTGTTAATGGTAACTCCTCATTAA
The DNA here is from genome assembly GCA_016097605.1 of Eucalyptus guilfoylei. NCBI lineage: Eukaryota > Viridiplantae > Streptophyta > Magnoliopsida > Myrtales > Myrtaceae > Eucalyptus > Eucalyptus guilfoylei. The sequence continues at coordinate 26,224,666 of CM027864.1, read as the reverse complement.
AAAATTCTTATAGCGTCAATTTGAATACCCAATATCGCATAGGGTAAAGCCGTAGGCCCGTCTTTTAGGTAGTCTCTAAGCCTATTTTCCCTATCAAGAGATAGGTCGTGAGATCCGGTATTCCATTATCTCCACTAACTTGCAATTTTCTCTTCATCAATTCCTCATACAATTTGGTTAAGGTGCAGTCAATATGTATGTGCACTCCGACCCCCTTTCTCTTTTTAAGAAAAATTTCTACCCTTTTCCATGGCCATATCATGTTTTAACATGCAAATATTTTTCAATTACTCCATTTAGACTCCATTACTAAATAAGAAAATACTTTAATTCCATCATTCTTATTTAACGTTGTGTACATTTAATTGCATTTATGTAATATTAAACTAAAAACTTAGGAAAGTATTTTTGACCAATGCCATATAGTTATGCATTTTTGTCGTCTTCACTCACTCACAATATGGACAAAGAAAATGATGGTTTATATTAGGGGTGATCGGGTCTAGGGTGGGTAGGATCTAGACCTGGACCCTATTCCCGACCCTGTTATAATCGGTTCTCTTTTTTTGGACCTTGTTCCCGACCCTGTTTACATTGGACCCTGTTCTCGACCCACCCTGTTTTTCCGGTCCGGGAACAGGGTCAACCCTATTTATATTGGAACCTGTTTTGCAAAAATTGATGTACAGCACTCATATTTAAAATAAAGCGTTTAACACTCATATCGATCAGCATAAGCACATCCACCGTTGTAGCAAATAATTTGTACCTCATAACATCACTAGAAAAGGAAAAGAAAGAGAGTAGAACTTGTCTCTCCAAGATTCTCAAGCAAAGTGTTATATTGCTGAGGATATGTACATGCAGATAATGTAATGAAGTATACATATTAGATGCAAAAATTCTTGCACACAAACAATTTAAAAGTAGAACTTGCTATAGTAGTATTCTGTCGAATATGCCAGTATGTCAAACCTGCCAAGTGATTACCTTAGTCTAAAAAAAGTACCTCAGGGGCTAAAATAAGGGGGATTGTCACACCAACCCATGTGTGCAGCACATATATTCTTAGCTTCAGATTTGATGATACTGAGATTGTCGCTATCCTAGGTCCAAATTCATGTTATGTTTAGAACATCGTTACTATCCTGCCCCCAAAAATCAGAGTATCTGGACTGAAAAAAGGTATGCAATCTGATGCATGCTCCAAGAATAATTTTATCTAAATGCTTCTGAACAATACCTAGTGAAGACTTTATTTCTTCTACCAGGTATTCAGGTAAGTCAAGCGGACTTACCTGCTCTTGACGGACGAGAAAAGTATGAATGATAAGATCCCGAATGATAAGAAAGCAATAGCCAGAGCAAAGAGTACTAGAAATACCCTAAACTTCGGAGGCTTCTTCTGGCCTAATCTCGTGTGATTTGGCGGTGGATGGAGTGTTCGATTAGGGAAAGACTGAAGGACCAACAGAGGGTCGCCGAGGAAGGACTCTATCTCAAACGTACCTAACTGCCCTGTCGCGGGGATCACGCCAGATATCAATGGATTAAAGGAAACATTGAACTTGCTCAGCTCAGTCAAGTTGTCACCGTGAGGCGGTGGTGCGAGCGCGAGGGGTGCGACGAGAGCGGCAGAGGCGGCGTCGGATGGAATCGGGATCAGCGCTCGAGCAGAGGGAGGCATGGGCGAGCAGAGGTGCAACTGCGGGTGCAGGCGTCGGCGGAGGAGTCTCGGCTGCAGGTCGCGGACAGAAGGCGGGTGGGCGGGCGACGCTGAGGACAAAAGCAGATCTCGTGGGTGAGGACAGAAGGTGGGCGGGCGACGCTGGAGTTGCTGCAGGGCAGAAGCAAGGGCTCGGCTGTAGATCTCGTGGGTGAGCAGGGGGCTCGGACGGACGGGCTGAGGACGGGCAGAAGTAGGGACTCGGCTTCTGGCGGTGGCGCCCAGCTTCGCGAAGGACGGGGCTTAGGCGGAGAAGCAGCAGCAGCTTCGCGAAGGGGGTGAGACTCGTGAGAGAGAGAGAGGTAAAGATAGAAATTAGGGTTACGCATTTTGTTTTTTGGGGGTGGCTTAACCGGTTCTCCAACCGGTTCCCAAACCGGTCCGGCCGAACCGGTTCCCGGGTGGGTAATCCCTCGAAACCGGTTCCCGGACCGGTTCAAACAGGGTCTGAGTTGTTGGAACCGGTTCCCGGACCGGTTTCAACCGGAACCGGTTCCCAATCCTGTTTTCCGGGTGGGCCGATCCAGGAACCGGGTTGACCCGGTCCGGTTGCACACCCTTAGTTTATATAGGGAGAGGGTGGACAAAGTAGGGAATTGTATCAATAATTGAAGAAGAGAAAATGAAAGTGACAAAGATAATGGGAGACTGAAGAAAGTGTGAAAATATAATCATTACCACAGTATCCATTGATTCAATCAACTCATTAATTAAAGTGATTATTTTAACTAAGAGCATAACATTTGACCAAAAAAAAACTAAGAACATTGCGCGAAATATTATAGCCAAATTACGAAAAATTGTCAAAATAATTTAATTGATTTACTCCATCCAAACTTCATTACAATATAGAAAATATTTTTACTCTATCATTCTTATTTAATGTTACATACACACACACAAACATGTATGATTTTATTTGCATGTACGTAATACTAAACGAAAACCTCTAATAATTTTCTTAAATCAATTCCATTTTCTACGCATTCCTCTTCACTTACTCACAATATTATGACAAGAAAAAAATTACGCACAATATTAAAAAAAAAATAGATTTAGATGATGAGAGCAAGTGAAAAATGTACGGGAGTGCACCTTTAGTTGATAAAAATAAAATGAAAGTAATGAAGATCGTGGGAGAGAGGAGATAGTGAGAAAATAGAAAGATTGCCATAATATCCTTCAATTTAGTCATTTCATTAAAGTGGTTTTTTTTTAACGCATGTCATGGCAAGGAACATTATAGTCAGATATACAAGAGTTATTTGTTACAGTCTCACATAATGACTATCTAAAAGAACAAATCAGTATTAATCAAGAAAAATATACGGAATCATATAATGATATATAGAATCACAAAATATCCTAAATATATGTTTAACAATAACAAATTATTTCAACATGATCTTCATTTATAGCAAAAGCCTTCGTCTACCTGGGCTCATGTCTTAGTGTTCTCGAGCAAAAGCCTTCGGCCGCCTTGGACACGATCCAGAAACGAAACCCTTTGGCTACCCTGGGGCATGTCATTGGCGTTCTCGAGCGAAAGCCTTTGGCCACTGGAATGCGCTCTTGGAGGGAAAGCCAACGGCCGCCAGAACCCGTACCGTGAGTGTTTTTGAAACAAAAGCCTTTGGTCTCGTGGACGCAGTTCTTGGAGGGAAAGCCACCGACCGACCCGGTCCTTATCATTATTGTTCTCAAGGAAAAGCCTTTGCTTGTCGGAGAACGGTTCTGGAGCGAAAGTCACCGGTCGCTCGGGCCCATATCATGAGTATTCTCAAGCGGAAGCCTTTGGCCGCTTAGTTGACGGTGAAGTAGTAGACGCCTTCAAGCGCCCCGACTCGCAGAAAATTATTGGTGAAAGCCATCGGCTATCCCGCTCATGATTTTCGCTGGAAGCGCTCGGCCAGGTCGAATGCGTAAAATATATACATGCGCATGCATATTCACACACACACACAGACATATATATATACACACATATGTATACACACATGAAAAATCCGTTCTGAGGACTGGGGGCCTTAATCAAACTAAGAAAGTGAAATCTTCTAAAAGTAAATAAATAAGCAAATTATCTTCATACTGTAGATAGCACCGCAAGCACTCTAGTGTCCGATGCAATTAACTCTCAGGCTCCTAGAGGACTCACCCAGTTTGAGGTGTTTTTTATTGATTTTTGGAAAGGAACTAAAATGCAAGAAATTGAAAGGTACGACATAGGCGAAAGACTATTAGATCCAAAAGTGTAAACAATAGACGTGGTTAAGTCATTCTTATTTCGAGTGGACCTGTGTTCCTTAAACTGATCAAATGCCTCTTCGGTGGAGTTTTCTCCTCAAATGAGGGTGTAGGGTCAATCAGCATCCAAATCTCTATAGTTCATCATCGACCCAATGCACAAATTGGGTCGGGTTCACTGAAAACATCCTTCCTTTCCGTACAAGAATAGGGGACATTTCCATCCTTTGTTTTGACAGAAGCTTGTGAATGTCTGCAAGTATAATTGGGAATGGAAAATACAAACAATATTTATGATTTTCACCTACATATCCAAACCCTAATAAAGCGCGCACACGCAACACTTGCTCTGCCACCAGGCGAATCACCTAGCCTTCTCTGACATCTCCACAACCTCAAGAGGGGTCGTTGTGCTCAGTCTCCTTGCCGATTCAATCTCTGTCTCGAACAAAGGCAAGCCGCCGTGACTTGCGTGGAAACCTCTGACGGCCGCAGTGACCTCAGATCACGGTCGGCCATGGCGTCGTAACCTCGATTCAGGGTCGCAACTACCACCGCAGATCTCGCCGTGGCTGGCGGTGACCTACGAATTAGAGAGAGAAAGCTGCAAACCAGATTTGAGAGGGGTAGAGAGAGAGAGAGAGGGTGGAAGGAGGTACAGAGGGAAAGGGGAAGAAAGAAATTTAGCTACAACCGCATACAGCAACAGCAGAGGTGTGAGGTTAGGGTCCAAAACTCGAGCCTGTTTTTGGTATTTTCCCTAATTGGAAATTGTTTAGTTTCATGTCAAAGCCAAGAAGAGTATGTCGGATCGTCCAGCGTGGTTTTCTGCGAAATAATCTGCAAGCAGGTGACACTTATTAGACAGAGGCGAATCTATGGTGTGACAAGAAGTACTGGCGAGGCTCGAAACTGCATCATTTACTCTGCTGCAAGCAGCTTTTTGTGTTAGCCGGGTTCACTCTTATGTGGAGGAGGCCCAATGAGTTGCAAGCCCAAAAAGGGTTTGAGCCCATATAATAAGTTATATGAGGAAATAGGGTTTCTCACTATCTATATAAAGTGATAGCCACAAAAGGAAATAGTAACAAGAGAAAAAGAGAAAACAGAAAATCTGGAGTTTGAGGCAATATCTGATTTACATCAAGCTGGCATCGGAGGTCGATTCATGGTCCGATTGAGCTGAAATTTTGTCAGCATGTTTGTGGCACAATTTTCTCGAATTTGAGCGGTTTGATTTTCGTTTGAAGCTCCCTACATCAGATTTTTCGTGGATTGATCAAAACCTGCGTTTATGATCAGATTTATCATTGATCTCTTGTGAAGTTCATGTGTATTGCCAAGAATTATGTTCTTGAGGTGTTTGCTACTATGTACCTCTAGTATTTGCTAGAGAAGAACAATTTTGCTGATAGTGAAGAATTTCCGGTGGACTTCGGTCCCGTGGTTTTTGATCTCCTCACATCGAGGGGGTTTTCCACATAAAAAAATCATCTTGTGTTCGCGTATTTGGTATTTATTTTATTCTACTATATCGATTCCTATTAGGTTTACACAAGAGGGGAGATTATTTTATTCCGCTGCGTTAATTTGATATTGTTTGAATTGTTATTGTTCTCCCATCAGAGTGGTATCAGAGCTTCTGGTTATTGCTTGATTGTTCTGCCTTGTGTTAAGCAATGGAAACGAATACAAGTAGAATGGTTACACTGAATGGTTCGAATTATCATATTTGGAAAGGGAAGACGGAAGATCTTTTATATGTGAAAGATTTTTATTTGCCCATATTTGCCGAGGAGAAACCAGAGAATAAAACTGATGCTGAATGGTCTATATTTCATCGTCAAGTGTGTGGTTATATTAGGCAGTGGGTGGATGATAATGTTTTGAACCATATTATTGAGGAAACACATGCACGCAGTTTATGGGATAAGCTCGAACAGTTATATGCTCGAAAGACGGGAATAATAAGTTATTTTTGATAAAACAGATGATGGCTCGAGATATCAAGATGGTACTCGTTTGACTGATCATTTAAATTCTTTTCAAGGAATTATAAATCAGTTGTCTGCGATGGGAATCAAGTTTGATGATGAGATACAAGCACTATGGTTGCTTTGTACTTTGCCGGACTCCTGGGAGACGTTCCGAACATCTTTGTCTAGTTCTGCCCCAGATGGTACGATTACCATGGATTTGGCCAAGAGTAGTATTTTGAATGAAGAGATGAGAAGGAAGACACAATGATCGTTATCTTCACATTCTGATGCCTTGATTGTCGAGAAAAGGGGGAGAAGTGAGTCTCGAGGTCCGAGAAATAGAGATAAAAGTCGAGATAAAAGCAGAGGTAAGTATAATAAATTTGCTAATGTTGAGTACCATTATTGTAATCAGAAGGGACATATTCAGAGGTTTTATCGCCAGTTAAAAAGGGAGAAACAAAAGGAGAAAGGTAAAGAGAAGAAAAGTGATAATGACAGTGATGACAATCGTGTTGCTACACTTAAAGAAGACTTTCTCACTATTTTTTATGGTGATGTAGTGAATTTTGTTTCTCATGAGACTAGTTGAGTAATTGATAGTGGTGCATCCGTTCATGCTACATCTCGTAGGGATTTCTTTACATCATACAGGTCAGGTGACTTCATATTTGTGAAGATGGGAAACAATAGGCTAGCTCAAGCTGTAGGCATCGGTGATGTGTGCCTAGAAACCAGCAATGCCACAAGGTTAGTATTGAATAATGTTAAACATATACCTGATATCCGTTTGAATTTGATTTCTACAGGCAAGTTGGATGATGAGGGGTATTGTAGCACTTTCAGTAATGGTCAATGGAAGCTCACCAAAGGTTCTCTTGTTGTGGCTAGAGGTGAAAAATATTCTTCGTTGTACATTATGCGGTAAAGTTGTCCACGAGACAAAATTAATGCGATAAAACAGCGAAGATGCAACTGAATTATGGCATAAGAGACTCAATCACATCAGTGAGAAGGGTTTGTCAATATTGGCCAAGAAGAAGCTCCTTTTAGGATTAAAAAGTTCAGCGCTAAAGAAGTGTGCTCACTGTTTAGCAGGAAAACAAAACAGAGTTGCATTTAAAAGCTCCCCTCCTTCAAGAAAGTCAGGTATACTAGATTTAGTGCATTATGATGTTTGCGGTCCTATGAAAACAAAATCACTTGGTGACTCTCTTTATTTTGTTACCTTCATAGATGATTTTTCAAGGAAAATTTGGATTCATACATTGAAAACTAAAGATCAAGTGTTAGATGCTTTTAAGCAATTTCAGGCTTCAGTTGAGAGACAAACTGGAAAGAAATTGAAATGCATCAGAACTGATAACGGGGGAGAGTATATTGGACCTTTTGATGAATATTGCAGACAACAAGGTATTCGACATCAAAAGACATCTCCCAAGACGCCTCAGTTAAATGGCTTAGCTGAGAGAATGAACAGAACACTGGTTGAAAGGGTAAGATGATTACTTTCACAGTCAAAGCTACCTGGATCCTTCTGGGGTGAGGCTTTAAGTACAGTTGTGCATATATTAAATCTTACTCCATACGTTCCTTTAGAGTTTGATGTTCCTAATAGAGTTTGGACAGGCAAAGATGTTTCTTATGATTATTTGCGTGTCTTTGGGTGCAAAGCTTTTGTGCATATTCCCAAAGATGAGAGGTCTAAACTTGATGTGAAAACACGACAGTGCATATTTATCGGTTATGGACATGATATGCTTGGCTACAAATTTTATGATCCGGTTGAAAAGAAAATTGTAAGAAGCAGAGACGTTGTGTTTATAGAAGATCAAACAATAGAGGACATTGAGAAAGCGGAGATGATTTCAACACCACAGGTTAGTGATAATTTGGTTGATTTAGATCCAGTTCTTCTTACAAATATTCCTACACAGGTTGACGAAGAGCAGCAGGAAGTCAATGTTCCAAATAACGCACATGTTCCTGAATATGTTGAAACAGACAATAATATTCCTGAACCAGAGGCTCAATTAGATGTTCCACTGGATGTTCAAGTCCGAAGATCCGTTAGAGACCGGCGACCTTCCATCAGGTATTCTGAAGATGAGTATGTATTATTGACTGATGCAGGTAAACCAGAGTGCTATGCAGAAGCAATAGAAGATGAGTACAGAAGCAATTGGTTTGATGCTATGCGAGATGAGATGCAGTCACTTTATGATAATCATACTTTTGAGTTGATGAAGTTACCTAAAGGTAATAGAGCTTTGAAGAACAAGTGGGTATATAGGTTGAAGCAAGATGAACGTACTTCACAACCACGATACAAAGCTAGATTGGTTGTTAAGGCACCGAGGCAGTGGTACAAAAAGTTTGCGTCAGTTATGACAGAACATGGCTATAAGAAGACTTCCTCAGATAACTGTGTGTTTGTCCAAAAATTCTCTGATGATGACTTTATTATTCTCTTACTTTATGTTGATGATATGTTGATTGTTGGCAGGAATGCTTCAAGAATTGAGTTATTGAAGAAACAATTGAGCAAGTCTTTTGCCATGAAAGACTTGGGCTCGGCGAAGCATATTTTTGGTATTAGAATTACCCGAGATAGAGATGCTAAGAAGTTGTTTTTGTCGCAAGAGAAATATATCGAGAAGATCCTTTAGAAATTTTACATGGACAATGCTAAAGTGGTTAGTACTCCTCTTGCTGCCCACTTTAAGTTAAATATGAAGCAAAGTCCTACGACTAATAAAGAGAAGAAAGATATGAAAAGTGTTCCATATGATTCAGCTGTAGGAAGCTTAATGTATGCAATGGTATGTACACGCCCAGACTTGGCGCACGCAGTTGGCGTTGTTAGTCGCTATTTGTCAAATCCAGGCAGAGAGCACTGGAATGCAGTGAAGTGGATTATGAGGTATCTTCAAGGAACTTCAAAGTTGAAACTTAGTTTCGGGACCGGGAAACTTGAGTTAGTTGGATACACAGATTCTGACTTGGCATGAGATATTGATACTCGTAAATCTACTTTTGGTTATTTGATTTCTTTGCAGGTGGAGCCGTGTCATGGAAGTCAATATTGCAGAAGTGTGTTGCACTTTCTACAACCGAAGCTGAATTTATTGCAATGACTGAAGCTAGTAAAGAGATGTTATGGATGAATAAGTTCTTAGAAGAACTTGGGTTCAAGCAAAAGAGGTATGTGTTATTTTGTGATAACCAAAGCGCAATTCATCTTGGTAAGAATTCATCTTTTCATTCTAGATCGAAACATATTGATGTTAGATATCATTGGATAAGGGATGTTCTAGATGAAAAGTTGTTGGAACTTGAGAAAATTCATACGGATCATAATGGCTCTGATATGATGACGAAGACTCTACCAAGAGAGAAGCTTGAATATTTAGCAGGGATGGTGAATCCCTCCACATTGTCGTGAGGGGGAGATTTGTTAGCTGGGTTCACTCCTATGTGGAGGAGGCCCAATGAGTTGCAAGCCCAAAAAGGGTTTGAGCCCATATGATAAGTTATATGAGGAAATAGGGTTCTCACTATCTATATAAAGTGATAGCCGCAAAAGGAAATAATAATAAGAGAAAAAGAGAAAACATAAAATCTGGGGGTTTGGGGCAATATCTGATTTACATCAAGCTGGCATCGGAGGTCGATTCGTGGTCCGATTGAGCTGAAATTTTGTCAGCATGTTCGTGGCGCAATTTTCTCGAATCTGAGTGGTTTGATTTTCGTTTGAAGCTTCCTACATCAGGTTTTTCGTGGATTGATCAAAACCTGCGTTTTTGATCAGATTTATCATTGATCTCTTGTGAAGTTCATGTGTATTGCCAAGAATTATGTTCTTGAGGTGTTTGCTGCTATGTACCTCTAGTATTTGCTAGAGAATAACAATTTTGCTGATAGTGAAGAATTTCTGGTGGACTCCGGTCCCGTGGTTTTTGATCTCCTCACATCGAGGGGGTTTTCCACATAAAAAAAATCGTCTTGTGTTCGCGTGTTTGGTATTTATTTTATTCTACTATATCGATTCCTATTAGGTTTACACAAGAGGTGAGATTATTTTATTCCGCTGCGTTAATTCGATATTGTTCGAATTGTTATTGTTCTCCCATCATTTTGTGCATCACCCAATCTGGCAATGCATAGCTTTATGGCGTCCTCTTGGCTAGAGGGAATCATGTGCCATTGGGAATCTAGAGTTATCTGTATATAGTTCGAGAGAAAGGAAATGGGTATCAGCATTCAGCAAGACAGACAAGAAGGTAAAAAATAACTGGTTATGCCACATAACATGATGAAGGAAGTGATATGCAACCATTGCGGAGAAATCAAAATAGTACATTCTTTTGCAGGGTAAGATAAATAATATGTTGTCCGATACATGCTGCACAGAATAGGGGCTTCAAATTCAAATCGCCAAATGTGACATGAGTGGCCAACCCTTCCCCCGTCACCTTGGAGTACATGTAACCTCCGGAAAAATGAACATCAACTAATTTGCATGGGCTATACTCAGTCTTTTGATATATAATGCCAAGTTGGGCCATCACAAGGATGCACATAGTTTGGATGGTGGATTCTCCATAATTTTTGTCATTTCATCACATATGTACTGTATAGTCTATATTGCCAAATCCCAATTATTTTACAAGGTGTGTTCATTTTGCGAAAAGTGAACGAATTTTTTTTATTTTTCAATATTAGGAAAAAGAAAATTGCTAGTGATTTGTCTACTCCGCAGGTGCATACCTGCTCCCGAAGATATCATAACCATCGACACCCACTTGCGACGATATCTAAGCGATGACATAGGTTTGTTATCGAAAGGGAACAACTTTCTTTACTTTTAATAAAATATCGAGAACAAAACTTTCGGCTGTAAAGCGTCGATGACATGCTTCTACATTTTTCGATTTGATGCTCGTGTGGATAATGGAGTTAAAAGGACAAATCGTAATTAAGACATCATGACCTTTATTTATATTTTTTAATTTTCCTGTCTTCTGTCTTTTACAATGCAATCTCTATGAGAACGAGAAGCAAGATTACAAAGAGGAAGCGAAAAAAAAAACAAGGGGCCTAAAAACGATCGCGTGAAATTATTTTATGTTTACTTTTGTTAATCAAAGGATCCAGTATATGAGTAGGAGTCTAGGACTGTCATGAGCCAGTAGATGAAGGATATTGGCCTGAACCGGGCCACAGTGGCAACCGCGGCACCGGGACATCCATGCCGCTGCTCCCCTGATCTTGATTGCCCAGCCGCGATGGCTGCTGCCTCCAGTAGCTGGCTCACTGATGCCTCCCGAAGTAAAGCGGAGGAAAAGTGGTAGAAGGTGTTGAATGGAGGCCGCCAAAAACAACTGTCCCGGAACGACGGCATCTGCCAAGAAGATGATCATGAGGATGAGGATGATGATGATGGAGTGGAGAACGAGAACGACGACTTGGATGCGAATTAGGGCTGTTGAAGCTGGGAAGCGTGCAGCATCTGTTCCAACAAGCTTGAAGGTTGTTGCTGAAGAAGTCTTGAATATTCCCAATGATCTCTGAACACATCGGTGCCCTGAACAGGTGGATAGGCTCCCTGCGGAGGCGGCAGCAGCCGCAGTGACGGCAGTAGAGGAAATGGGGCTGCCGCCACTCATTTCGAAGTTATGTGAGCAATGAACAAAGAAAATACAAATAGAGAAATCATATTTTATGATGCAAAGCAAAATGGGCCATATTTAATGGATTGACATAGATTTCAGTGAGTCATCGTCGTATTGATACAACTGAGTACAATTTAAAGTTGAACAACAAATTCTCTTACTCTAATAAAATCAAATCCGGACACCACATAACATATCTAACAAGCTAAAATGACAATTAAAGTTTACTAAAGTCAGCTTCCTCTAAACAATAGACACCATCAATTCATTGGCCATGAATGCTGTCAAGGTGATTCCGTTTTCAAAACTTACTGCTAGCGCAATTGATTCGGAAAGCGCACTAGAAACACCAAATCTATTTTGTTTGTTATGAGTAGGATGAGTTCAACTTCACCGAATATGAAACTTCAGATAGGCAAGGCAGTGTCTGCTCATCTTTTGTTGCTTCTTTCAAGCATAATCATTTTTAAGATTATGGATTATACAAACAGCAGCCGTAACTGAAATTCAGGCAACTGCAGAGCCTGCTCTGCTCTAATTTATTTTTTTTTTAAAATCAGAGCCTGCCAAATTCTGATTTAACAAGATACTGCTGTTGCAAGTCTTTTAGCCTAGTCTCTCTATGTTTTTACGAAGTTCCAGACGTCGTATATAAACAAAAGAAGTGATTGGCATCAAGTTTCTAACCTGAATCATGACTTACAATCTTCAACAGCGAAGTTCGAAAAGAAAAAGAAGAATATAAAAAAATTTAATATAATGTCATCAAGTGTCTAAAGTTAAACAACTTATCATCTTCCACAGCGAAGGCATTGGACGTGCCCTCATAAACACGAATTCCTTCACAATAACCCTCCTTAGTTTTGACTCCAAGCCTGAATTCGCCACTTCCTATCTTGCTTGATACGTCATTAAAAGTGATAGCTCCCAATGTCCCCATACCTTCATCGAGAAGCACAGAGAGATCACCATTCAAGAGCGGCATCTTCCCCTCTTGCCCCATTATTTTATTTTCATGGCTCTCAAAGAACGCTCTAGTCCAAATGATCAGATCAGGCCCTTTCGGTATTGACCGAATCGAAGGCCCTTTTTTTAAAATTATATTCTCTCTTTATCCTTAATCTTTATTTGTTAATTATTGGTCCATTTATAATCTATTATGTATGTTCTTCATTTTATTTTATTTTATTATATTGTTTTTTTTATGAAAAACGTATATTCGATTTGTTGGTAAAAAATTCGATTATCAATGGGCCCCTTCAATTTGGACGATCTAGATACATATATGTTCGAATTTTTTTAAATTAGAAATTCATTCATTTGCTTCGCGTTTTCAATTTCACACGTTTGAATTCCCATTTGCATGGCACTTTTTTCAACTGAAAAACTTGTGCCTATTGATAGCTAGTATTCTTTTATGTGATAAGTAACTCAAAACTAGAAATATAAATCTTCGACCTTTCAATGGTTAGCAAATTTTCTGCGTGGATATTACCTTTTCATACGATAAAGTAAGTTTGACCCTATTTCCTAAAGAAAAAACTGACCATTGAAGTCAATATTAATTTTTCAATAAATTCTAGCATGAGATTAACAAATTTTTGTGGCTAGTTACTTTTCATCTACAAGTAATGTTCATGCATGATGAGTAGTGTGTGTGTGTGGGTTTTAAAGAATATGTGTATATGTTACAAACTTTATACTCGAGGGAGTAAGTTTTACCCAACTCAAGTGAGAAACTTGTTGTACTCAGTTAAAATTAGAATGGGATGGACGCTAGTACAAGAAGTCACAAACTTGCCGACAAGTTTTCATCTATTAGTCTAAAAATTGAAAGTAGCTTTTGTATTCTTCCTCATTCAAAAAATGCAAAGATGAAAAGTTATTAGGGTGCATTTGTTTTGCAGTAAATTTCACGATAAAATAAATGATTTCCGTGGATTTCTTTTAAGGAAAATTATTAGTTTTGTTTTATTTGGTGGCATGTTGAAAAGCATGTAAAACTCTATCGTAAAATAGAAAGTGAAGAAGTTGATGAGTTTTTGTGAGTAGATGCTTGTCATGTTTGGCATCCTTGATTCACAACCGAGACAACTACATTTTCCAAATATTTGTACGTGTTTTCCTTATACAAAAATATTTTTCTATTGATTAACCCTTTCGAAAGTAATAAATGCACGAAAATTTAGAAAAATTAATTAGCGATTAATTTTTTAGGAAGCAGCTATTTAAGCTGTGGATTATTTAAATGTTCCCTTCAACTTTATTGCCTTGATACTGTTCGAACCGCAATTATTCTTTTCATGCGTTGAAACACAACATATGCTTTCCCTGGACACATGACAATTAAATAAAACGAAAAGGACGTACCTTTGAAAAGAAGGCGTAGTTTTGTTTTCACAAAAATTCGCGTCTGCCTGCGTGCAAGTCAAAGAAACGTGCGCCGTCAATTTGACGCAGACCGTGGGAAAAAGCCAAAAAACAGAACAATGACTCACAGAGCAACACCCCAAAAAAGAACAGAAAAGAAAAAGAACATAAGATCTCTCGCTGTAGAACGAATCTCCCACTTATTGTTTCTCCTCAAAAGGTTTAAGGACCTACTTAAATCCAGTAATTGAGATTATATTTTCCTAATTTTTGTATGTGTTTCCTTAGCCAAAAACATTTTTCTATTTACTAGGTATTTCTAATAAAATAAATGCACGAAATTTTGAAAACCTAATTAGCAATTAATTTCTTAGGAAGCAGCTATACAAGCTGTGGATTTAAATGTGTCCTTCAACTTGTTGCCCTAATACTGTTCGAATTGCAACTGTTCTTTTTATGTACTGAAACACACTATATGTTTTCCTCGGACACATAACAATTAAATAAAATGAAAGAGACGACGAATTTTTGAAAAAAACGCATACTTTTGTTTTCGCAATAATTCGCGTAGGCATGCATACCAACTTGACGTGTAACGTGGGAAAAAGCCAAAAAGCAAAAAAGTAGAACATGGACCACAAAGCAACACTCCAAAAAAGACCGGAAAAGAAAAAGAACATAAGATCTCTCATTTTAGGATGGATTTTTTATTTATTTTTTCTCCTCGAGCCTTTTAGGAATCTGTTCAAATCCAATGATTGAGACTATATTTTCCTAATCATTTTATGTTTTTTCCTTAGAAAAAAAAATTCTATTGATTAACCATTTCAAATGAAACAAATGTACAAAGTTTGGAAAACTAATTAGTGATTAGTCTTTTAGGAGGCAGCTATATAACTTGTAGATTTAAATGTGCCTTTCAACTTATTGCCCTGATACTGTTCGAACCGCAATTGTTCTCTTTATGTACTGAACACACCATTTCTTTTCCTTGGACTCGTAACAATTAAATAAATGTAAAAGACGTGTCTTTGATAAGAACGCGTACTTTTGTTTTCACAATAAATCGCGTACGCACGCCTGCAAGTCAAAGAAACGTGCCCTGTCAATTAGACGCAGACCGCGGGAAAAGGCAAAGAAACAGAACATTGACCCACAGAACAACACCCCAAAAAAGAAGGAAAAAGAAGAAGAAAAAGGCACCTATATAAACAGGTAAAATTCAAGCACCTATGAAAGCTCTCTCTCGTTCTCCCCAACACTGCATAAGTTTGTGATTTGGTCATTCTTCACCCTTCAGGTGCTGCACAGCGTAAGTTCATGATTTGGTCGCTCTTCCGTCTTCAGGCTTCACGCCGCGCGAGAAATATCGCTCCTCTCTGTGTCTTCTTCGTACTATAATCAGGTCACATCCTCTTTCTCTCTCTCTCTCTCTCTCTCTCTCTCTCTCTCTC
Source organism: Eucalyptus guilfoylei (assembly GCA_016097605.1). Taxonomy (NCBI): domain Eukaryota; kingdom Viridiplantae; phylum Streptophyta; class Magnoliopsida; order Myrtales; family Myrtaceae; genus Eucalyptus; species Eucalyptus guilfoylei. Next base: position 26,209,218 of record CM027864.1, on the reverse strand, counting down.
TCTCAACTTCCGTGTATGTGAATATGAGCGACGATTAATGGGTTCTGGGCATTTCAATTATTTCAAGTCCTGTTTCTGAAGGGATAGTTGCTATTCTAGGTACTCTGTATTGCTCTCAGGAAGCATGCTAGCGTACAGTGTTGAAGTTAAGTCATGGATAGTAGATAATTTCTTGTTAGAGATATTATTTGATCTTGAGGGCATTATTTGTTTGATTATTTCCAAGATAGCTGGGTCTCTTGGGTATGAATACCCCTCGACTTTAACAATTGTTGAGTAAAGTGGCCTTTGACTACTTTGTCCATTCCATTCTTCTGAATATCCCAGAATACATATATATAGTTAGCAATTCCTATTGAGTTTGATCTCAAAACAGTGAATTTCATTTTTCAGTAAAGATACTTAATGTTTTGATTATGTTCAATTGAAGGTCGGCTTTAAATGTCAGTGTTATGATTCGGAGCTCTCATAGCAATACGTGTGTATGCTACTAGTGGTAAAAAGGTCTGCTCAAGTCTTGTCGACCCACTGACAATTCTGGTGAAACTCCCTTACTTTGATGAAGGAGGGACTTTAGCGTGAATGTCAATTGCATGATATTTCATTGCAAGGGGTTTAATTATTGCTCAGTGAAGATGTTAAGGGAGTATGTGGCCGCTAAACCTTAAATTCTACTTGCATAGATTGGAAGTCGTGGGTTATAGTTCTTGGCGTTGTCAATAATGTGACTATCAATAACTTCATTCACGTCTGTGGAAAACAATTAATTGCTCTTCTTTTGTGTATATAGGCCGAGGAAGTAGACATGGTTAGAAAGAGAGATCAATTTTGGGATTGTGCAAACAAAGAAGATGGCAAATTTACGTGCAATTTCTGCCACAAGACATTTCCCGGCGGTGTTTCAAGACTTAAGTCGCATTTATCTGGGATTAGAGGCGGTGGTATAGACATATGCACCGAAGTCTCTGAAGATGTTCGAGTTGCCGCTGCTGAAGCAATTTCTGCTAATCCTCACAAGAGAGCCAAAGCTGAAGCCTGTTCAGTTAAGACCGCGGAGACTTTGCCAACAATGCTTATCAGTAAGGATGGCGTTATGCCGGATCAATTGCTCGCTAAGTTCATCCTCTTTAATGGTGTTGATGTCAACATTGTGCAGAGGCCGTCCTTCATTGACTTTGTGAATGCTGTGGCTAAACATGGTTCTCATTATAAGTTGCCACGTTGTTCGGTAGTTAAAACAAAGTTAGTGCCTGATTTGCAAAAGGAAATCGGAGAGTATGTGGCAAATGTGAAGAAATCATGGTTTAGAACTGGCTGCACACTCATCCATGATTGTTGGAAGAATGAGGACAGATACTTCATTTGTGTCTTTGCTTATTCAATTGAAGGGGTGGTCCTATTGAATGCGTTGGAATTCCCCCGGCATTTTTCAATGACATGTTTGTCCAAAGAGATTTTATATTTCGTCACTCAAGAAATTGGGGCCAACAACGTCGTGCAGCGCATATCCGGAAATGATAATTCTTTTTCTGAAAGTACAACAAATGACGACGATCCCTATGTGTACAAGACTACATGTGTTGCCTATAAAATACAACATTTGTTCTACAAAATATGTGTCGATATAGAATGGATTCAAAACGCATTTGATCAAGCAATAGAAGTTGCCACTAAGATTCAAGAGCATGATGGCATCTTATCATCGATGAAGCAGTTCACAGACTACGCAGGGTTGCAACAATCATCAACGATATATTTTTACTCCGACTACTATATGCTTCAATCAATCATGAGACTTGAAACTGAGCTGCGATTTCTTGTTTCATCACCTAAGTGGCTTTCGTTGGGTTTTGAGGAGGATGAATCAGTCATAGAAGTGGGTGAAATCATTCGCAGTTCTGAATTTTGGAGTGAAGGGAAAGAAGTCTTGCGTGCTTTAGAACCAATATTTCGAGTACTCTGTCTAGTTGATGGCTATGGTGCTACTTTTGGGTTCTTGTATGCAGCTGTGGAAATGGCAGATGAGGCTATTAGACAAATATATGAGACTAATGTTCCTAAATATCAGACATTACGGGAGATATTCAAGCGTTGGCAAAATGAAATTAGTCATCCATTATATGCTGCTGCTGCTTTTCTTAACCCTGCTTATATGTGTGGCAAGAAGTTCATAGAAAATGATGCAATGAAACATGGCATGAATATCATGTTCAAAATATTGGTAGGTGTTGAAGAAAAGGAAAAATTTGAGGAAGAAATACTTCACTATCGTGACCAATTGCCGAAGTTGTTCGCAAAGGCAATGTTAGGAACATCTCACCCTTGTAAGCTTCTGTTCTTTAATCAATTAACCGTGTTAATTTAATTTTATATTTTATTTGTTTTCAATGTGAAAATTGTATACTAATAGTGTTGCGTATGAAGGTGACTGGTGGGACTCTTGCGGTGATGCCCTTCCTGTATTGAAGAAGTACGCAATTCGAATCCTAAGCCAACCCTGCAGCACTTCGTTCTGCAGGCAGATTTTCCGTGCATTTGTAACTGCTCAAACTGAGAAGAGGGAGCCATTGATGCCTGCAGTGATGGACGATTATCTATATTTGAGGACAAATGCGTTACTGATACAGAATTTCAACACCATGAAAGAAAAAATTAGGAAGCCACTTGATCTTGAGAAACTCGGTGAACTTCCTGATTTTACAGAGTTTATGAATGAGAATTTCACTCGTGATCTACTGAATGAGACCAAAGTTCCTTTATTAGATGGAAAGCTAAATTGTTGGTAAGAATCTTTTTTGTTGAGACACTTTAGAGATATTGCGATTTAAATGCATGCCAAGCTGATTCACCAACAAAGCAGGATGATTTACTAGAGTTAGAATCAAATATGACAGTGGTGAAATGATAATATCACTGAGAATGTTTCTGCATTTTTTTATTGATCTTCCGCAGCAATTCACCTTTAGTTTATTTTGCAACACTGTTTGAAATCGTGAATTCATACCAAGTATATCTATGTATCCATGACAGAGATAGGGACGATGGCATCATTTCTTTTTATCATGAGTATGAGTATCTGTGCTTCATTTCTGTACTTCGAAGACTGAGTGAGATCAATGTGTTCAAGCTAGTGATTGCTAAAAGGTCGTAGGTTTCGATAGTCAATTGAATCCAATTATTATGGTAATCCGAATGACCTGCTAGAATGATTTCATATGTTGGATTTGGCCCCCAGCATGATTTTGTTTTTTGCAAGACTGCTGTTTGGCGAGAAGGCTGTCCTTATAGTGGGCGTACTAGGCACCATCTTCTGCAGTGTTAATGTCTCTCGATGAATCCTTAAGTTCGTCTTTCTATTAACAGGTCTGCAATGGTGAGTAAAGACGGTGAGAGCGAAAAGCACTTACGTCTTCAATTTATAACTAAACTACCATCGAGCATAGTTAAAGGTGACAGGATTAAAGGTCAGGTTAAAGATGACAGGATTAAAGGTCAGATAGGAACTCCTATTCATGTCATCTTGGTAGATTCCAGTACAGGTAGGGTTGTGCAATCTGGACCCTTGTCAATACTAAAGTTGAGGGTGACAGTGATTGGAGGTGACTTTGATGACAAAGCTAGTAAAAATTGGACTAAAGAGTTCTTTGGGAGCAATGAACTAAAGGAGCGAGAAGGGAATATGCCACTCTTGAATGGTGATCTCTCTGTGACCCTCGAAAAAGGGTTGGGGACATTGGGTGCTATCACTTTCAATGATGTATCGAGCTGGACGAGTAGTGGAAAATTCAGGCTTGGAGTCAAAACTGCGTTGGGTTGTTGTGAGGGAATCCGTGTCCTTGAGGGCACATCTAATGCCTTCACTGTGGAAGATGGTGAGTCATTCAAATTTAAACTCTTGATGACAGCTTTTATGTTCTTTTTTCGTTGGCCTTCACTGCTGGGGATGTTAAGTCATGATTTAGGTTTAGACACTCAATGACATTTAAGATTTTCTGTTTAGTCTTTTCTTGACATGTCTGGAACCACATAATAAGATACATAGACTAGGCTAAGAGACTTGCAACAGCAGTATCGCGTTTAATCAGAATCTAGTATGCTTTGATTTTTTAAAACAATTTTAGAGCAGAGCAGACTCTGTAGTTGTCTGAATTTCAGGTTTGGTTCCTGTTTGCAGAATCCGTAATCCTAGAAATGGGTATGCTTGAAAGGAACAACAAAAAATGAGCAGACAGTGCCTTGCCTGTCTGAATTTCCTAATTCAGTGAAGTTGAACTCGTGAAACCTACTCATATCAAACAAAATAGATTTGGTGTTTGTAGCGTGCTTTCCGAATCAGTTGTGTTAGCAATAACCGTCGAAAATGAAATCACTTTGACAGCATTCATGGCCATTGTTTTGATGGTGACTTTTGCTTAGAGGAAGCTGTCTTTTGAGCTTGTCTGAGATTTATAGTAAACTTTAATTGTCATTTTAGCTTTTTAGATATGTTATGATGTGTATGGATTTTATTTTTTTTGGAGTAAGAGAATGTGGTGTTCAACTTTAAATTGCGCTTAGTTGTATCAATATGATAATGACTCACCGGAATCTATGTCAATAGATTAAATATGGCCCTTGTTACTTTGCAACATCACATATGATTGCTCCATTTTTATTTTCTTTATTCATTACTTCGCATAACTTTGAATGAGAATATTTTCGAAACTTTGTCACCGTAGAATTTTGTTAGACCACTGTCAATTGATTCAAAACTCGAGTTATTAGATGAAGTCATGATTTTTGTTTAGATATTGTAGCCCTCCCTCTCATGCATAAGTTGGAATGTAACCTAAGGTTAAAGCGTGAAATTTAATCATAGGTGAGGCATACAAGGGGCTTGAAGTGATTCATAAACTAGACTGAGACTTTGATATCATGTGAAATTTTGTGAGATCAATGCCAATTGATCTAAAAGCTTAGGCGATAAATGTGTGGTTAATTTTGAAACGTCGTAACCTTATCCAAATACTTTATTGATGCAAACAAACAACTAGATATATGAGTAATAGAGTCCGGTCATTTGAATTGATCAGGAAGCAATTTTCCTGGCACTTTTTTTCTTTGTAATCACAGGCAGGAGGGCTGATCCAAATAGTTGTTGGGGGCATAATCCAGATGAGTGAGATGGAGCAATTATATTTGCAGACATTCACAGGTTTGTGCGAAAACAGAGGATGGAAATATCCCCCGTTCTTGAAGGGTAGAGAAGGACGCTATCAATGAACCCTACCCAATTTGTGCATTGGGTCGCTGATGAACTATAGAACTTTGTATGCTGATTTATGGATCTAATAGTCTTTTGCCTATGTCGTACATGTTGATCAGACTAGTTTTCCAAAGGAACTTTATTTCTTATTATCTATTCATTTATATATTTATTATTATTATAGTTATTATTATTTACTTTCGATTTTCCTTTCTCATTCGGTTCCTTGTCTCAAAATGCACTGAACCTCTTCCTCTTTCCTTTTTTTTTTTTCATTCCACATGTCCAAACACCTTGAATCTACTGTACAGTCCTATATTCTCCATTGAGAAGAATCAAACATCATCTTCTTCATTCTATTGCCATGCCCATGCGCTCCAAAGCTAATGATATCATCATCTGTCAAGCTCCCTCCATTTCTTTTACGCACAAACTCCCGTTTTTGTTCATTCATGGTATGCAAACACATTCAGCATTCATCCACAGTAAAAAGAACTACAAACTCTTACGTTCAAAATTCAACATTAATCCAGCAAAAATCAATCAGGATATCATGAACAGAACATGCATTAATTCAGAAAATGACAATTTGAACATTGAAATCAAACTCAGTTTCATTTGGGATTGACAGAACACATCGGATTCAAACTTATTTCGTATGAGTGATTCTCGGCTATTGAACTAAACTGAAACATAGAAGTTAATGAGCTGCAACACGGACGACCTTTGGAGGGAGGGAAACCGAATTCAAACAAAACTTATTTGATAGAAACAAACAAACAAATTAGAACACGGAACTCAATCTCGGTAAGATTTGAACCTGAACAGACACTAACATCGTTCAAGAATTTCATCGCACACATGATATACATTTTCAGTCCAATGTTCCGGATCCTAGAGAACATCAAAGGATTCAGGGCAATTAAACCGAAACATTATCAAAGCAGATTCCCTTAAAAAATAAATCCTCAATTAAAGCCTATTTTCGAACAAAACACATCTAAAGTCTTGGCCTCTGTTATGTGTGAAGAATAACCGAAACAGAGCATCGATAATTTACCTTAGTGAGGAGCGCTTACCGGTCGCGATGGGTTGCTCAACTAACAAGAGGAAGTCCTGGAAGTCTCTCCAATGAAAATCGATAGCCACGAAGGAGCTTCACAAGAGAATGAACTGCTTCGAGCGTCTCGACCAATATAAGGAGCTCGACAGAGTAAGATGAGGAGCGGCCATTGGTGTTGACCGGCGGTGGCGAGGACATCAGAAGGCAATGGAAGAGGATAACCGTCCAGGAATTGTGCAGAACTCGAGCATGAATTCCGTTTCTTTATAAGGGAATCCGGTTGGTTTGATGAGAGAGAGGAATCCCTATTCCGTTCGTCAACTTCAATCTGGATTGCTCGCTTCGCTCCCGGGGTAGCACGAGAGAGAGAGATAAACAGAGCTGAGATAAACTGAATGACAGGGCAAAGCCCACTGAAGCGGACATGAACTGGACTAAAGGGCCGCGGATTTGAATTAGTGGGCTGCGAGGAGGATTGGAGAAGGCCCAAGTGATCAGATCAGGCCCTTTCCGTATTGACCGAATTGAAGCCCCTTTTTTCAATTATATTTTCTCTTTTTGTCTTTATCTTTATTTGTTAATTATTGGTCATTTATAATCTATTATGTATTTTTTATTTCATTTTATTATATATATTTTTTTATGAAAATATATATTGGATTTGTCGGTAAAAATTCGGGTGTCAACAATTCCCTTTAATTTGGAAAATCTGCTTAATACGTTATTGATGTCCATATTTGAATTCCTAGGTACACATATGTTAGAATTTCTTTAGCATAACATCATTTGTTTGCTTCGTGTTTTCAATTCACATGTTCGAATTCCCATTTGCATGGTACTTTCTTCAACTGAGACTACTACATTTTCATATGATAAAGTATGTTTGACCCTATGTCCTAAAGAAAAAAAATCCCAAAATTAAGGATACGTGTGCATAATTAAAATGAGAGATTAGTTAGGGACTATCTAGAGATATCAAATTTTAACTATTAATTGATATCTAACATTCTCTTTACTTTTTTATATAGTGAGGTGATATAAGGGTACTTTGGTCAGGGAAAATTGGTTATCTATGGTAGAGATAGATATAGATAACAATAGATTAAGAGAACTTAGCAACCCGCTGAAAAAATTCCAAATGCTTATCTAATTTTTCTAATTAATTCTAGAAGAAAATATAAAATTCTCTTTGAACAAGGAAGTTAGACTACATGGAAAGATAGTTAGAAACCTTGGATATATAACAAGGTGTATGGTTGATTTAAATTGTCATTTGTAATAATACAGGAAACCACTAGGACTTAATTACCTTTATAAGTCACCGTAAAAAAAATGTCAAGTTTATGTTCGTCCGTGTTCTCATTTGGCAGTGTAATTCCTCATGCTCTACAACCTCAACTAAATTATCATCGTAAAAGCAAATAATATTGGCTTGATAATAAGATAGATACCATAAATAGATCATCAGGCTTAAATCTATTTTGCATCTGAATTACAAAAAACCAATTGAGATTCGGGAGTATTATCCCTAATATTGTTGGAAGTTGCTAAACACAACTGAGAATTGGAAATCTGACACTCTCCAGTATTAAGACTGAATTGGAATTAACAAAAATTATATTCCTTGTGATGCATTTAGTAACATTTCTGTTCCAAAAAATAACTTTCATTTAGAGATTTTTTATTTTTTCCTTCCTATTTATATTCTAAATCTATTCCCCGAGCCTTTTTTTATTATAGGAAATATAAATATTAGCCAATATTACCAAATTGATTTATATTCTTTTTATGTTTTGAAAACCAAAAGAAAAAATTAGAAAAACAAGATGGTTATCAAACGGCTCCTATTATGCCCCTATTGTGCCAAGACACTCGTGGTATAGATATGCACATGCTGCATATAGTCAATTTTCAACAGTTTTTTTTTTTTTTTTTATAGCTTTTCTTCACTTCGGCACTTCGTGAAAATAATTAACTCAAACCTAGCAAACACGAGAATAGCTCGCCCCACCCCCCCCTCCCTACAAACATGATAACAATGACACAACATGAAGAAAACTATCCTAAAATTTTAAATATATTATATGACAGCTAATTCAGTCCTAAACCTTATAGTTGTACCAATTTAAACCTAAATTTTTTAATAATTTGTCAATATAATCATTCCGATTAATTTTTTATGGAGATCACTAATCTAGACGCCAGCTATATTACATGAAGCTACTGACACTAACGTGGATAATTTTTCCCCCTTTTTAAAAAGATTTCAAAATTTTCTAATCTTTTCTTCTTCTTTTTTCTTTTCTTTTCTTTTCTTTTTCTGCATATTTTTTCCACAATGGCTGACGGTACTTCTAGGCAAGGGCCACGAACCCTTGCTTCAAACCCTTGCTTCACCGGATCAAGCAAGGTCTTCGCATCCCTTGGGGGAAAAAAAGAAAAAATATATTAATGTAAGCTATTGAAATTAGCTTGCCTTACAGGCCTCATCAGATCAAGCAAGGGCTTCACATCTCTGTAGAGCAAGTTGAGTACTAAATTTCATTAGCTCTCAATAAATTATAGCAAAACTAAACAGCTAATACTGAATACTTGTGATATCCAAGAGAAAAATACCATAAGTTATATTATAAAAAAATTGAACATTATTAAATGTTTACAATCTCTTTCAATATCCACAAGAAGCATATTGAAATATAAGAAATAAACCAACATAAGAGTATTATCTATAATACATATGGCTTTATAGTATTAAAATATAACAGTGACATATTTGATTGATAATTATGTCTCAATTTTGCATGTATGTATGGTTATGAAGATAGAAAAAAAAAATTGTATGACAACATAAGCACGGACAAAGTGCATTGAAAATCAGATATGTCATTTTAATTTGTTTATCAATGAGTTTGTTAAATTATTTCTTCTATTTTCCTTTAAAAAATAGGTGGCGGCAAGTTCTTCTAAAATTCCAATTTTTGATGAATTGAAGAGTATTGGAGTAATATTCATTATTTCACAGTTTCTCCACACTCCTGCATTTCCATAATTTTTTTTTTGCTCGGAATAAGCACACTAAAAATGCTAAAAGTTGTGTATGGCACTCTTTTTAGTGCCAAAATTTCGCCGGCTAACTTAAGTGTGAAATCAAAGAAAAAACAATCATTTAAGTGCCTCCAATGAGAAGTTCTAGCAAAAATTACGTGACTTTTATAATTAAAAATTTAATATAACTTAGCATTTAAAAAAAGAAAAAAAGTAGTCCATGTATTTTTTGGCTGCTGTCCAATGAAGATGAAGAGAAAATTTGGGCAATTTTTTTTTTCCTTTATTTCTCTCCTCTGTTATCCTCTACGTAAGCTCGCTCTCTGCAATAATGGTGTCGGCCCTCTTCCTCACCTGCACGCCTCCGGTCCCTCTTGCTCGAAAAACCCATCTGGTCATCCCTCTCTCCAAGTTCGACCTCCACCCCTTCTCCATCGTTGCCACCGGCGGAGTCTCCACCAGATCTGGTCGAGTGATGCCGACGCTCGCGAATTGCTCATCCATGGACGAGTGTCGGTGTCGCTCACGAACCACCCCTATTGTCTCCGGCAAGCTTGGCCGAGAGGCCTTTTTTTCGTGTCTTCAATTTTCGCTTTTAAAGAGCTCGCCTGTCTGTCTTGAATCTCTGTTCACCCACTCCCGAAGCCTCAAACGTGCGTCCTGCACCTCTTCCATGTGGCTGGGCGAAGCAATGTCCTCTCGAGAAGATTCTAGAAAAGCTATATAACATAATCAATTTTGGGGTTTGACGGAGTAGGATTCCCTTTTTTAGGGTATATAGACACGTCACAGAAAACTTAGGAGGAGGGAGGGGTGCAGTCTCCACAAACACATTTTTCGCATGAAAAAGGAAGAATGTTATGGAGATCCCAAATCGTCATCCCCTCTCAATCGTCAGAATATTATCAATGTGCCGTGAATTGTCCTGCTCTACTCTCTGCTCTGCGATCCGAGTACTTAAAGAACTCGGATCCGGCTCGACACGCCATTGCTGGCTTGATTCTCGGCTTCTTTGTCACTGAGAATCTTCCTTCGTTCGCCGCCACCAACAATTGATTTCGGAAGAGTGCGAGGCGTGCCCTGTTTCACTCTATGTTGCGGCCGGTTACGAAGTGATGAAATGGCTCCCGAAATCTATTTGTTGGCTTTGATTCACACCGGCAGTTAAAGACGAACTTTCTGTCCTTGGTCTCATCACAGATTGCAACTCTATCATCATCCATATACCAGATAGTTTCCGACTCCTCATTTTGTTCTGTTCAAAGCAAAGTTGAAGCTGAGATTTGATCTTCTCTTTTCTCAAGAAGGGGTGGGACGGGCCCTCACGGCGAGCTGGCGGAGCAGCTTCTTCGTGACTTGCCGAAACATGGCGGATTGAGGTGGGAGGATTCATTCAATGGCAGTTAGGGTTTGAAATTGGGCCTTTCTTTCAATTTGGTGATTTAGGTTCTTATTTGGAGAAAAAAAATACTAAATGACCTCGTTTCATGCCTCAAATGCTAACAAGACAAAATGATGGGAATTCCAGTATCATCAGTGAGACCATAAATACGAAGCCCAAAACAAAATGATTTTACTCACCTGAAGGCACTGACCAGCAACAATTATTTTAGTAGAATTCCGATTCTTGCAAAGCATTTCCACGAACATTTCGCAACATACTCCATACGGGCCACCCTAATTAAAAATCATTTTGAAATCCAACTCGGCTTCGATTTGAATCTTATGGTCCTCGCAAGAATATTATTTTTAGAAATTGGATCAGTACTTAATGATTCGTATCTCCTTTAGTATTTACACCAAGCATATTGCAAATGAGAATAAGGAGACAAAACTATAAATGAGTTATATTAAATTCATATGGCTCCAATTTAAGTGGTACAGTAGGTTATAGTTTACTATAGTGGGGATATAGATATAATTGTACAAAGAGTGCACAAATGAAAGAAAAGAGTGGTCTATATATTAAGCTCTTATAATTTAAAAAAGTGATTGTTTCCCCCGTGTCACAGGTGCCATTTTTTTTTTTAAATTTTATCGGAGTGCACTCATGAATTCCCTACTATGTGATAATTATGATTTACGTTTTGAAAGTCGGTTTATCTTTAAATTATAATTTCACACTTTATTTTTTTGACACATAATTTATTATGTGACAATTATCATATATTTGCTTTCGAGGAAAACAAGTTTCTTATTGAAATGGTACATATAGTTTTTTTTTTCAAAGTATTAAATATTTTAGGTATTATGCTTTGAGTGTTACGGTCAGTTTACTTTTAAATTACAATTTCATGTGTCATTTACTATGAAACAATTATCATTTACTTAAACATATTATGTACGAGATCTTTATGGGGATTTATTCATAAAAACTTGAAGATGAACTATCTCATAGATATGCTATATTCTATAGAAAGAATTGAATGTTATAACATCAAATAAGAGGAAGCTTTATCTTGCCAACCAGGACAAAGGAATATCCATTCAAGAAAAAGAAATTATCGAGCCATAAGTTTTGTGAAGCAATTTGTTGAAAGAGGAAGTCGGATTGGGGTAATCTTACACTAAAAAGGAAACCGAATTCCCGATAGTGGTCTTTCCTTACATAAGCAACGACCCGCCTTAGATAAGCATGGACCCGCCTCATGTTTTGAGGAATGAATTCATCAAAGAAGTTGCACACCACGCGACTTGGTCATTCATTCTATGACCAAGTAATGGTGAATTGGGAAGAACTCCCACGAGAGATCCTAGAACTCATTGCTCGACGGCTAGCCATAGAAGATTTTTTAGCTTTTCGAGGGGTGTGCACATCATGGCGGTCCACTGCCGCCAAAGAGACGTACAACACCAAGTCGAAAGCCCCGTGGCTCATGATTTATGCGGACAACCAAAGAGCTGAGTTCCGCAGCCCCACCACAGGGAGAATTTACCCGATGCGGGTGCCAGGATCTCACGTCCGGACCTTGTCTGCACCAGGATGGATACTCGCGTCACAGGGGGACAGGGAGTACCATATCTTCAATCCGCTTTCGCGCGTCAGCATCGAACTCCCTGCCTTGAAGAAGCTTCGCCGCAAGTCACGTCTCAGGGTGCAACTCGATGGGCCGAAGAGGCTCCAGTGCCGCCATCCCAGAATCAACAGGATCGCAGAATCAACAGGATCGCGTTGTCCTCAGGCCCTTCTTCAACCAGGAGCTACGTAGTCATGATCCATATTTATCAGAGTCTTGGACCCCTAGGGTTTGCCTTCCACAGATCAGGAGAAGATGCATGGACGGCAGTGAGTCCTGCGATGCATCTGCATCGGCCCACCGTTCAATTGATTTATTACGATGGGCTATTTGTGGCCTTGGATGCGAATAAGCAAATAATGACTTTTAACAAGAGAAATCATCGCATGGAATCGCGACTAATTCTAGGGCAGAACATTTTCGAAGGTCATCCGTATCTCGTTGAGTGTTCAGGCTCATTATTGGCGGCATGGACGATATGGGGCGAGGGGTATGGACCCATGAAAAATATCAAAGTTTTCAAAGTTGATTTGGAGAAGGGAGCTGAGGAAGAGGTCAAGAGCTTGGGGAACGCGTCTCTGTTCTTGAATGGCAACTCTTCGTTCTTGGTGGAGTTCAAAGCCGAGTCTTGCCTTCTCGGGGTCAAGCCAAACCACGTCTATTTCATGGATAACATGGATGAGAAGAAGAAGAGTTACAGCATGAACAACGGTGAGGTTGAGACATACTTCGATGCAACTAGCTGTCACGATTGTGCAGCCGCATGGTTCCAACCTGATTTTAGTACTTTCTTATGATCAATTTTATTTTTCTCTTCCTGAACAAGAAGATTTTGAGGAATCGACTGGAGTAGGCCCATCGTCGCTATAAAATTTATTCATGGCTAACTTTGCTGTGTTGCTTTAACATATGTATCATAAGAAATTAGCGGCCACTTTGTACTTGCAATTATTGGAGAGAAAAACAGCGTTTTTCTTCCGTTAAGTTTAGTGCCACATTAGTCTAATAAAAAAAAATTGAATTTTTTTTAGTTTGTTTCATTTTTATTTTCCTTTTTCCCTTGGTTTTTTGAGGCCGGTGAGGGTCAAGCCACAAAACCCTCGCCCAATCTGCTGCGAACAAGGTTGCAAAGGTCCTCTCTTTAGTCCTGTCTCCTATCCCTAGAAGGTCTTCCTCCACTGATAAGTGTTTTTTTTTTCCGAAAAGCTCCATTTATTCTGATGTCGATGGCAAGCGTATACTTCTTGGTTTCAATTGGACTCTTTTTTTTTTTTTGGGTCGAACAATAGGACTCCTTACGAGCAATATTTCTAACATGGCAAGGGAATAGATCAATCCTCTATCCATAGAGTATATTGAATGTACAAAATTCACTATCATAGAGTTTCTCTTATTCCTTTAAATGGCTACTCTTGGAGGAATTTTTCATGCGTTGCTGACAATTTAATAACTCGCCCTGTAGCTCCAGAATATTCTTGTTTCTCATGTAAAAGAGAAACATAATACCGAGTTTCACAAGTTTAGATTGGGAAAGCATGGAGGGAGTGAGGGAAACGTAACTTTTATAATTGATAAAGACGGAACACGTCCAGTTCCTTTTGATAAAGCTCTGGTCAATTCTTTCACATGCAATACCCAAATCAATATATCAAGGAGTAGAGTAAGGAAAACCAAGATGAAGCCACAGCGTAATGCCTTAAAAAATATGACCAGCTTCTCCAAATATGAATTTGCTAGCATTATATGCTAAAGCAGGACAATCCAAGTTGGGGTAAGAATAGTAGGAGTGACACTCCAACTTGGGTAAGAATAGTAAGAGTGTTATAATTTTTGTACAACGCTCATTTGAGTGTCATAACTTTTTTTTTCACTCACTTGAATGCCATAAATTTGAAAAATTGATCACTTGAGTGTTATCAACAATTTGTCTTGCTAGCAAATTGGACATGATAGCCAGTCGTCCTATGTGGCTTGACGGCGCTAATTTGAACAACTTTTTAAATACCTTTTAATATTTTTAATCATTTTTTTATTCTTTTGAATTTTTTATTTTTATTTTGCTTTGTTTTTCCTTTGCTTTTTAGGGCTGGCGAGGGTCATCAGCAACCCTTGTCGGCCGCGAAACCCTCGCCCTTAGCCACGAAGGCCCTCACTAGACTTAGGCAAAGGCAGCATCGCCCAAATCCGGGAAGGCTACGATAGCCTCACCTAGGGCCTTTGTGGCTGAGGGCAAGGGTCGCCAGTGACCCTCGTTGGCCCTCCAAGAAAAGAAAAATAAGCAAAAGAAAAATAAGAAAATTTTAGAAATTTTGAAAAATTTTGAAATAAATTCATGTAGGATGATTACTCAAGTAATTGAATTTACTTTGATGTGACACTCAAGTGAGAAAAAAAAAGTTATGATATTCAAGTAAACGCTATATAAAAGTTGTGGCACTTTTGCTATTCTTCTTCCCTCCAAATTCGTAAGACAAATGTCTAGTATTAGAGACCTGCAATTCTGCAATAAAACCGGAGCCCGTATGTATATCCACAAACGGAAGAACCTAGCCACATTCATAATGAAGAAAGCAACCGTCTCATGTTTCCTTAAGACCATAAAAAGGTAAAGATCTTGGGAAGTAAAATCTTCCGCAGGATAGCATATTATAGAATGGATATTGCTTCTTTGCCAGCAGACAATTTTAGTGTGATAAAGCTTTCATGAATGAAAAAACTGATTCCAACCAACCACGAATTTTCCAATATTTGTCCCAGCAAAAGAAATTAAAAAAAAAAGGATAGAAAGAAACTCTCCCACTAGAAACTTAGCCATGCATTAATCATTATGAATCAATATGCAACATGCCAATGACTTCTCAAAGTCTTGGTATACGTAAATACACCCTGCAATGTACAAATATAAGACCTAAATTTACATGAGTATGAGCAGATTTCCAGTTTGATAAGTGAGACCATAAATAGGAATGCCCAAAAGAAAATTATTTTAGTCACCTGAAGGCACTAATCAGCAACAATTATTTTAGTAGCATTTCAAATTTTGCCAAGCATTTCCACAAACATTTCGTAACATACCCCACACAGATTACCTTGATCAAAAACCATTTTGGAATCTAACTTGGCTTCGAATAGGGACATCTTTTCAATTATCTCCATCCTCTTCACACATATACCCCTTTATGCGCAACAGCAGCAAATGAGGCGCTGAGATCCTTAAAAGGGAAATTAATTTCCGAATAATTTACAAAACTGTAACGACCCCGACTCCATCTCCAGGGTATTGAGCAGCAGGGGTTATTTTCGCGATGTCCCAGGCACGTCGCCGTCCCGTTCCTTTTTATCTTTTTATTAAGCGCATGCGGAAGCACACATACAACACCTAGACGACAACAAGCAACTTGGAAAATAATCACTTGCGAATACACAATTACATCGGTTATATTTACAAGTCCTTTTTATATAGGAACGTTATATTTACAACCACTACATCTTCAAAAGGCTGAGGTAAACCTTAGCTCCTCTAGTGAGATTACAACTCCTTCATGCCTACAATTCTGAAAAATAACGGGGTGAGTCATGGACTTAGTAAGTAAAACCCCTAATTCTCTACTAGGATGACATCTCATCATCAAAATCTAGTAGGTGCAACACTCACAATGCAATGTCAATGACAGATCAATATCAAATTTATTGCTATCCTCGACTACGTACAAATGTACATTACTGCATACTTCAACATATGCTTACTTTCAGCATATCAATGAACACATTAACATATCATGCTTATGCATATACCGGCACTTATGCAAATTCATTTATCGTCGTCCTGGCTCAACTAGGCCCTCCCAACTCAACCAAGGCATCCAGCTTCAAGCTAGGCATTTTGGCTCAACCAGGCATCCTAGCTCAATCGAGGCATCCTGGCACTAGCTCACCATGGCATTTAGGCTCAACCCAGACATCCTAGCTCGACCAAGGCATCCCAGTGCTAGCTTACTCGAGACATCCGGGCTCAACCCAGGCATTCTAGTTCAACGAGGACATCTCATTCAATGAACGAGGCATCGCCACCAACACTATATGACGAGGGGCACTTTTTCTTCTTTAAGTGCATCACAAAAGTGCACCACACAAGCCGATTTTTCATCTTTTATCTTAGTTGACATTTGCAAGGCTTGAAGGCATGCTTATTCAAGTAGGTGTACCATGACTCTTAACATCATATTATATAAAATGTTGGTACAATTCTTGGTTTGTGGCTTGAGCAACATGCTTAGGCCATCGCAACTTGACATCGATTCCAAGCCAAGTGAACATCAACCTCATCCCGAGGCGTGAACACACTTAAGCAGGCAAACATGAGCAAACCACACAAAAGAACATTACAATATACACACGGTTTACATGGGCGAGCACACCACTAAACTCAACATTGTAGGCTATCGCCCTAACCAAGAGTTAGAGATTTTACTTACCTTCGATAAATCTTGATAAACTATAGGTGTATTACCAAGAGAGGGTCGTCTTGTGAGGTGGTGGGCGAGCAAGGCCAAGAGAGGGAGAGGACGTGCAAGAAAGGAGGAGGGGAAGAAGTGAGCCAAAGGTTGAGAATGAATGGGGGTGATATTCCTATTTATAGGCCAAGTTTCATTAATGGCCCTAACTTATTGTTCAAGGAAGATCCTATCGTCATGATTACCAAATCTTCTCCTTGCCACCTAAGTTAGTGAGTCATATCTTCATTTAATGACGAGCCTCCAAGGAACACGTTCTACTTATTCTTCAAGCTACTACTAATTGGTCCACCTAAGATTGTGAGTCACCATTTCATCATTACTTGGCCTAACTTAATCTCCAAGAAAAATCTTATGCAATGATGATCAAATCCTCAAATGGCCACCTAAGCTAGTGATTCATCTCTTCATTTATTGCTTAAGATATGGCCATCATAAGTCTTGGATCTTTGGCACATTTTTCATGGTTTTTCTTGCTCATTAAGCCAAGCATTCTAGAACCTTCCATGGTATGGTTCACTTAAGCCAATCTGCTATCTAAGTTTCTTCTCTTTAACACACTAAGGTCCAAAAGCATTTAATGCATTCTTATCTTCAAGCCAAGAAATTTATAATTAGCTTGCTCCTCAAGTTAGGCGTATGGCTCTAGGCGTGTGGTTCTCTCATTCTGAGGTGAAATCAGCTTTGAGCAATTTTCGAAATCAGGCACGTGCAAAGCACACTGTGATTTGTCAGATTTGCCCCCGAGGCGTGAAAATTTAAGATTTTGCCCTTTTTGGGCATAAATTCCTATTTTACCCCTTAAAAATAAAATTCCAATTCTGGCCTTGCGTGCAAAATTCCAGTTTTATCCCTTTTGCATGTGATTTTACTGTTTTACCCTTATGTGCAATATTATGAATATTTTCTCATAAAATTAAATGTCTAATGATCCGTATATATTTAATTAATTAAAGATTAACCACAACATCTTTCATTACATTAAATTATATACATTAAGAGCCTTTGGATCACATATAGTCAAAGACAATAATTGTGATTAGTCACATTAATATTATGAATTTTATCCCACAGAATTTTCAATATATTAATGTGATTAATTAGGATGAAATATTATTTTATCTTTTTTAATTTACCCACAGGGATTAAGGTAGGGAATATAATTTGATAGTTTCATCTTGAAGTAATTATGAATCAATTTAAATTAGAAACTTAGCCCACAAGCAGTTTTTGATGTTATGTGATTCATATTTTATAACATGTTTTACATTGGTAAAATAT
Source organism: Eucalyptus guilfoylei (assembly GCA_016097605.1). Lineage (NCBI taxonomy): Eukaryota > Viridiplantae > Streptophyta > Magnoliopsida > Myrtales > Myrtaceae > Eucalyptus > Eucalyptus guilfoylei. The sequence continues at coordinate 26,191,053 of CM027864.1, read as the reverse complement.
GATTTAAGTTTATTTGCTTCAAATATATTTATACATAAGTTTTCTTTGATTATAATGCAGTCTTACCACCTACGATTAGTTCTGATATAATTGTTCCCAAGCTTAATGCAAATAACTATAAAGAATGGAGAGAATCAGTTCTTCTTCAATTGGGGTGCATAAATCTTGATTATGCTTTAAGGTCAGGCGAACCACCTGAACCTACTGAGAATGGTACTCATGCTGAACATACTTGTTATGCACAATGGGAGCGGTCCAACCGTCTCAGTGTGATATATATAAAGACAAAACTCTCTGCTAGCATTCGCGGTTCAGTCATTCAGCTTAACAATGCCAAAAAATTGCTGGAGGCTATTGATGCACAATTTGAGTCTTTAGAGAAGATGCATGCCATGACCTTGATTATGAAGTTCTCATCCTTAAAACTTACCAGTGTAAGAGGTGTACGTGAGCACGTCATGAAGATGAGGGACATTGTAGCTTAGCTAAAGAATCTTGAGGTTGGGATATCATAACCCTTTCTTGTATATTATATCCTGAACACTCTCCCACAAGAGTATGCCCCTTTCAAGATCTCTTACAACACACATAAGACTAAATAGTCAATCAATGAACTCATGACCATGTGTGTTCAAGAGGAAGGGAGGCTACTAATGGAGAAAGGAGGAAGTGCTCATACGGCAACACAGGATAAGTATAAAGGGCCAGGCAAGCAGAAGGGAAAAGGTAAGATGTCTTTACCTACCCAAGTTGGCATTGAGAAGGAATCCAAGTGCTTCTTCTGTAAAAAGAAGGGGCACATGAAGAAGGATTGTGCCAAATTTAAGGCCTGACTCAAAAAGAAAGGTAACCAACTCTCATGTGTTTGTTATGAAAGGTAACCAACTCTCATGTGTTTGTTATGAATCTAATATGGTTGATGTGGGTCACAACACTGGTGGATTGATTCTGGTTCTACAATCCACATTTCAAATTTCTTGTAGGGTTTTCAAAACCAGTGGAAACCAGTGGGAAGTGAACAAAGCATCTATTCGGGAAACAAGATGCGCTCGTGTGTGGAAGCTATTGGGACACATAGATTAGTTCTCAATAGTGGTTTTGTTTTAATTTTAGAAAGGACCTTTTATAGTCCTAGTTTTTCTAGGAATTTAATTTCAGTTTCAAGACTTGTATCTTTGGGATACTCCTTTGAATTTTCAGATTCAACATTCAATTTATCGTATAAATCTGAAATTGTTGAGAGTGGTATTTTGTCTAACGGTCTCTTTTGAATTAATTTACAAGACAATGCCATGAATAATGCGATGCATGTTCACGATAATGCTGGTATAAAACGATATGTTGTGAATGAGGATTCCCCTATGTTGTGGCATCGGAGGTTGGAAAATATCTCTATGAATAGAATTAAGCGATTAGTAAATGATGGAGTACTTAATATTCTGGATTTTACTGATTATGACACTTGTGTGAATTGTATAAAGGGAAAACAAACCAACAAGTCAAGGAAAGGTGCTAAGAGGAGTACATGAATATTAGAAATCATACATGCATATATTTGTAGTCTGGATATGGACTCAAATGGTTAGAAATACTTCATTTATTTCATAGACGATTATTCACGATTCATGTATCTCTACTTGCTTTGTAATAAGTACGAAGCGCTAGATGCCTTTAAGGTATTTAAAACTGAAATAGAGAAACAATGCGGCAAGCAAATTAAGATCGTGAGATCAGATAGAGGTGGAGAATACTATGGTAGATACACTGAAGATGGATAAGCACTTGGTCCATTTGCGAAGTTTTTTGAAGAGCATGGGATTATTGCCCAATACACTATGCCCGGTTCACCAGACCAAAATGGTGTCGCAAAAAGAAGAAACCGAACATTATTGGACATGGTGCGGAGTATGCTAAGCAGCTCCAAACTTCCTAAGTTTTTGTGGACTGAGGCTCTTAAAACTGCTGTGTACATATTGAATCGAGTTCCAACCAAAATTGTTCTAAAGACACATTTTGAGTTATTCAAAGGTTGAAAACTAAGTATGCGACTTGTACATGTTTGGGGATGCCCATTTGAAGTAAGAGTCTACAATCCACAGGAAAAGAAGTTAGATCCAAGAACTATAAGTGGGTATTTTGTTGGATATGCTAAAAAGTCTGAAGGATATAGGTTTTATTGTCCATCTCACACCACTAGGTTTGTGGAATCAAAAAATGTTAAATTTCTTGAGAATGACTTGATTAGTGGGAGCGATCAATTCATGGACTTTGTTCTCGAAGAAAATCATTTAGATACTCAACCTTCCACCTCAAGTACTGAATTGGTTGATGTTTACAACACCCCTTCAGTTCAATCAATCGTTGAGCAACCAATTATTGAAGATCCACAACCTGCTGATATTGATCTAGTAGACCTAACTATTCAGCAATTGCCAGATATTGTTGAGCTTCCAGTTGAATAACAAACTCCTCAAGAGGATGTTGATGCAACATTAAGAAGGTCTTACTAGAATAAAATAAAAAAAATCAGCAATTCCTAATGATTACGTTGTGTATCTACAAGAATCTAACTATAATGTTGAAGCTGAAAGTGATCCCGAGACGTTTTCACAAGCCATAAGTTGTGGTATATCCAATTTATGGTACAATGCCATGAAGGAAGAGATGAATTCTATGGCATTAAATAAAGTCTAGGATTTAGTTGAGTTGCCCGATGGTGTGAAGGCCATTGGTTGTAAATGGGTCTTCAAACTAAGAATGATTCATTAAACAATATTGAGAGATACAAAGCCAGACTCGTTGCCAAGGAATTCACTCAAAATGAGAGAATCGATTACACGGAGACGTTTTCTCTTGTATCCAAGAAAGATTCTCTTTGTATTATTTTGGTATTGATTACTCATTTTGATATGGAGTTACATCAAATGGATGTAAAAACGACGTTCCTCAATAGAAAATTGGAAAAAGTGGTTTACATGAAACAACCAGAATGATTCTTCTCTAGTATTGGTGAGCATTTGGTATGCAAGCTTAAAAGGTCTCTTTATGGCTTGAAACAAACATCCTGCCAATGGTACTTAAGATTCCATGAGGTTATCTCTTCATTCGGATTTATAGAGAATGTCATGGATCAATGTATATACCAGAAGGTTAGTGGGAGCAAAATTTGTTGCCTTGTGCTATATGTAGATGACATTTTACTTGCAACCAATGACAATAGGTTGTTATATAAAGTGAAACAATTTATCTCTAAGAGTTTTGATATGAAGGATATGGATGAAGCGTCTTATGTTATTGGCAATAAGATCCATAGAGATAGACCTCGAGGTATATTAGGAGTATCTCAAGAAACCTATATCAATAAGTGTCTTATGTTTCGAATGAAAGATTGTTCATCAAGTATAGCACCCATTGTGAAGGGTAATAGGTTTAATTTAAACCAATGCCCGAAGAACGATTTTGAAAGGGAACAAATGAAAAACATCCCATATGCTTTTGCTGTCGAAAGCTTGATATATGCTCAGGTTTACACTCGACCTGACATTGCCTTTGCTATGGGAATGTTGGGAAGATACCAAAGTAATCTAAGTATGGATCACTGGAAAGTTACAAAGAAGGTGATGAGGTACCTTCAAGGAACTAAGGGACATATGCTTATGTATAAACAGATAGACAGCTTGGAGGTAGTTGATTACTCGGACTTAGACTTTGCTGGCTGCGTTGATTCCTGTAAATCAACATCGGGATATATTTTTATATTTGCTGGTGGAGCTATATCCTGGAGGAGTGCAAAACAAACCTTGGTTGTCACTTCTACTATGGAGGCAGAGTTCGTTTCCTGTTTTGAGGCTACCTCACATGGTGTGTGGTTGAAAAGTTTCATATCAGGGCTTAGAGTTATGAATTCCATTACTAGGCCATTAAGAATATTTTGCAACAATTCAGTTGTGGTTTTTATGGCTTAGAACTACAAAAGTAGTAGTCGAAGCAAGCACATCGACATCAAGTATTTAGCCATCAGAGAACGTGTTAAAGAGAAGAAAATGGCCATAGAACACGTAAGCATTGGATTGATAATAGCTTATTCTTTAACTAAAGAAATGCCACCAATGAGTTATAAGGATCATGTATTCAGAACGGGCATTGGCCCAATCATGTAAATATTTCTTTACATTGAAGAATTTGTGAGACTTTTAATCATTTATAATGTTTTTCTCGATACAGTTGTATACATTCAGTTATTCTGAGAAAAACAATTACGTTTGACCTGGAGTAAACATGAGATTTATTCATTAAGTTAATTGATCACATATGGGCTGAAGAAATGCATTGTGATACATGGAAGATAATACTTGCTCTAAGAGGACTCATCGCAGTGATTCATGTGTTTTATTTCAATATGAAGTTTATGTGGGTTTGGGTTAATATTTCATTTGATGGAATATTGGGATCAAGTGGGAGAATGTTGTAATATTGTAATATATTTATTATTCTTAATATGATCCTAATATTGTAGTACCAATTAGTTCCGATTTATTACCTAACTTATCACCCACATCTATTACATGATATTTTCCCGTTAATATGTTACCATAATGGTCTTGATGGAAGATGTCGGCAACATAAAAAATGGAATAAAACGTCATGTCGTTTAGTTCAAACTCTATCACTACAGAAAACACACCATCAAGTTTGAGGGATATTGGCTAATAGAACAGGACGTACAGATCTGGTGTTCCCCATATTGCAGATAGATCGTGTTCCGTGGATTTGTCCAAGGTTTTGAAGTTTTCCGCTTTTGCAAATTTTCATCAATGGCTGGAGGTATGTTGATCTTTACATTTCCGCAAATTGATCCCGAATTCTGTACGAGTTTATCCGTGAATGATAAATCGGGATCATCAAGTTTTAGTTTATATTTAGTCTAACATGATATAGAAAGCAATTTGCCAAGTTTGGCGTCAATGTGAACTTATGTAGATTACGTAATTATTAACACCAAAAAAATAGCCGAGTGTATTTGACCAGCAACTTCATCGATAGAAGCTACAGAAATTGACAACATGAGCAGGAGATTACACTAAGTGTTGGGAGCAGTTAATCCATAAGGTATGGTCGGTCCACAAAAAGGCTTAATTTTGATCGATGTCAAAGAAAAACGGTGAAGTGTTGAAGTGAAGAGTTGGCGAATAAAGTTCACTGACTTAGTCAGCGGGGAGGAATGCGGGATGTAAATATAAAGTAGTGAAGTAGATAACCTCGGATTTTGTAACCGTTTGTAGCTAAGTGCCATTAAATGGTAGAGCCACGTAAAACATGTTTAAATTCTTAGTGACAGTTTATGTATAATTTTTTGTATAAATACCAGAGTTGTATTCTTTGTGAAAGACCACTCAATCAATCAAATAAAACATGTTGTTTGTCTTTACTTTAAAACATAATTTTCTTTTCCAGTATATTTGATATATTGCTGACAAGAATTATTCATAGTATTCGCACATAGCATAAAGGAGACCCTTCAACCCTTTGTGGATTGGACTAGTTTGTCCGTTCGACAGGTACTTCACACATTCTAGTGAAAATTCTTTTCGGGCATGCGTGATGGGACTCTTGTTCATTGATATGAGGAAGCTTTCATGGGATGAACCAAAAATCAACAAGAGATAGACAATCCTGCTGGCATCCTCAATCCGATATCGCAAATTTGAAATGAAATTGCTGCACATTTTGAGTCTTCAGCCATTGGTGGAGCGTCAAGCGAAGGTCAATGCAAGGGAATTGATCTTCCAAGACATCTTATTGAAGAACAGTTAAGAAAGTAAAACCAAATCAAAGCATGACGACAATCATGAGAAGGTCACTCGAGGAGCAGCAGAAAGAGATGACCAATTTTATTATGCTGTCACATATCAGATGTAATAAGGCAAATAATTATCAACGTTTGTGCACGATGCCATTCCAGTGGATCACATTTGCAATCCCAGGTACCTATTTCTGCAAATTGCTTTTTGCATAGCATCACTCTTTTGCTTTGTGTATTCAATTCACATGTTCGAATTCCCATCTGCTTTCTATTTTTTTCTTATTGAAAAAGCACGTGCTTACTGAGAACTAGTATTCTTTTATGTGATGAGTAAGTCCGAAAATTAATCTTCGACCATTCGATAGTCTGCAAATTCTCTAGGTTGATATAAACTTTTCATACCAATAAAGTAGGGAACCCCTTGCCCTAAATAAAATAAAAACTGACCTTTCTCAAACAAATTTTAGCATCAGAAAAAAAAAAAAAATGATGTGGCTAGTAGCTTTTCATTAGAAGTAATGTCGATGTGTGATAGGTAATTCAAGTTTTTATATATATCAAAATAATTTTGTATGCATGGACATATCAAAAACTTTTTCACTCGCGCAAGAAACTTATTGTAGCTGGTTACAATTGGATGAAGTTGTCCGAGCATTGGTTTGGTTGCATATGAAAGATAAATGAGTGTGAACAGGAGAAAAATAGCTCAAGACTGTCGGAAAGCTAGAACGCGTGCCCCTGGAAGCGCGCCATATATCTTCCTCGGACATGAAATCAACGAAACAAACGTAAGAGACGCAACTTTCAAAAGAACAAGGACGTTAGTTTCGCAACCCTTCACATACGTACGCGCTAATGAACAGAACGTGCCCTGCCAATTTGACGTGGACCATGGAAATAAGAAATTTAAAAAAGAAATTGAAGGAATATCAAAATCCCCCAAAAAGAGAAACAGAAAAAACCGATCGTATACAAACTAGCAAGATTCAGTTTCAACATAGTGCAAGCTCTCTCTCTCGCGCGCACGCGCGCGCTCGCTCCAACAATCTGTGCGTTTGTGATTTGGTCACTCTTCCCTCTTTAAGTGTCGTGAAATTTCACTTTTCCTCTACTTCTGCTTCGTGTTAACATCAAGTTCTCTCTCTCAATTTCTATCCATGTGAATACGAGTGACGATAGTTGGTTGAAGAATTCTGGGCGTTTCAATTATTTCAAGTCCTTTCCCTCATTTTTGTAATCATGCTGTTTCCAAGTGGGTAGCCGGGCTTTCCGTAGATGATAAAATTGAGTAAAAAATCACATAAATATAATTTTTCAAAATTTTTCCTAATTTGATGAATTGAAAACATCAGCTCACAGGCTTTTTGTAGCCAAAATTAACACAACAGGACGTTCGACGAAAAAGTTATGCCCCCTAAAAGTTTGGCCAAATTTGTGTAAAAATCACATGAATATAATTTTTCAAAATTTTTTCACTATTTCATGAATTGAAAAGATCGGTTCACTGTTTTTTTTTTTTTTTGGTACGTGCAAAAATTGAGATAATGGAATGTTTGACGGAAAAGTTAGCCCCGTAGAAGTTTTGCCAAATTTGTGTAAAAATCACATGTATAAAATTTTTTAAAATTTCCCCCAATTAGATGGATTGGAAAAATCGGGTCACGGATTTCCCTAAGGCAAAAATCAAGTCAATGAAACATCAGACATAGAAATTATGCCCTAGCTACAAAGATATCCAATTCATCAAATCAGGAATTTTTTTTAATTGAGGGTGAGGAAGGTGAAGAATAAGAATAGTCTCCCAAGTCCGGGTCCCAACTTGAAGATGTGACCGGCACTATCCAGCAAGTCGCCATGCCGACCAGTCCTCAACCACTAAGAGGGCGAGGAAGAGCGGCGGTGATGGCAACAGGTTTGAGCCATCGGTCCTGCCTACCGGGAGGAGCCGGTCAAATTTAAGCTCATCTAGAGCTAGAGCGCGGAAATCGTGGTCCTCGAAAGGTCGCTCAAATTCTGCGGTGGAAAGAGCCTAGACCCTTTGATCCACATTCACGCATTATCTTATTTCAGAATTCCATCAAGTCTGACTTCATCTGCAACGAGTCGCAATCACCGAATAAGATTAGGAAGATGAAGAGCAAGTTCGTGAAGGGGATTATAGGCAGGTGATTTGAAAAGTAGCCCGTCGAAGGGTAAGAGAGGCGCGCGTGAGAGGAGGGAGCGAAGCACCGCGAGTCAGAGGGGCTGGTAACCGATTTTGTCTTCTTTCAGAAATTTGGGGTGTTTTTCTCAAGACGTGGGGGACAAAAGGTGGCCACAGGGAACGATTTTGTGGAGGAGGGGACTACATTTTCTCCATTTTACATCGAGAGCACCATTGCGGAATTCTAGAGAGGGAGAGCGAGGGACGACAAAGAAGGGAGCATCTTTCACCGCTGCCTAAATAGGTTGGCAGGGCTCAGAGAGGGCTAGTGACCCTTGCTGACTGCAAGCAGGGCCCGTTAACCCTCACTAGAGTGAGCGATTATAGCCCTCCACTCAGATCTAAGTGAGGATTGCCAACGCTCGCCTAAATTAGGTGGTCGACCAGATTGCAGTGAGGGCTGGCCCATGTGAGGCACCCTTGCTGCTTTCTGGTCGAGGGTTGATGGCCCCTACTAGCCCTCGCCGAGCCCCCATTGACACTTTCTTGCGACGGCGGGGCGGTGGCGGCGGCGGCCCTCGCCTTAGCCCTTTCCCTTTTTTTTTCTTTCTTTTTTGTAATTTAAAAAAATGCCTTTTTATCTTATAATTTTATTTAATTAAGGTTTAAAAATATGATTTAAGCTAAAATGACGACATTTTAGTCTTATCTTTCATATTTTAGTAAGGTTAATGCTACGTAAGAGAGAGAAAATATTAAAAAAATGACGTCAACATTTTTCATTAGTCTAATTGGGCAGAGATAATGAAAAGACTTAATTGCACTAATTTGACAAGTTTTAAGATTAATCAATTTTACTTTCGTGACTAGTTTTAGAATTTCAAATACATTTATCCCTTTTTTTCTTCAAACTAAAAAACACGTAGCTACTGATGAGTAATATTTCTTATGTGATAAGTAACTCCAAACTAGAAAAATTAAACTCCGACCTTTCAATAGTTAGAAAATTCTCTATGTTATTGTTAACTTTAATACCAATAAAGTAATTTTAACCCCATGTCATAGAGAAAAAATTGATCATTTTCTCAACAAATTTTAGCATTAGAAATATTTTTTTTTATGTGGGTAGTAACTTTTCATTCCAAGTAATGTTCATGTGCGGATGAATAGTCTTTTATATGTATATATCAAATTAATTTTAAATACATGTAAATGTCGGTAACTTTTTATTCGATGGAAATAGTTTAATTCAGACTCTTGTGAGGAACTTGTTACAGCCAGTTACAATTGGAAAAAGTTATCTGAGTTTAGGTTTGAGTACACATAAAAGATGCATCGGATGATCGGATCCAACAGAGTGGTTGGATAATGTGAAAAGGAGAAGAATAGCTCAAGACTGTCTCGAAGCTAACGAAACCGATGAAACAAACGTAAGAGCCGTGACTTTGAAAAGAACGCGCACTTTTGCATTCGCAGCCATTCGCGAATGTTCGTGCCCTGCCAATTTGCGCGGGGAAAAAAAAACATTAAGCAGTGTTGACCGCAGACCAAACCAGAAAGAAGCGAAAAGGAAACACGGCACCTGTATATAAACTGGCGAAATCCAAGCACCCATACGAGAAGCTCTCTCTCGCCCGCTCTCCCCAACTCTGTGTTCACATTCATAGTGGGAAAAAAGCTTCCTTAAGTTTTGTTGACCCACCAACAATTCTGGTGAAACTCCCTTATTTTGATGAAGGAGGGACATTAGTGTGAATGTTAATTACGTGATATTTCAGCGCAAGGGTTTAATTATTGCTTAGCGAAGATGTTAAGGCAATATGTGGGATTAAACCTTACATGCATATACCGTGAGACATGGGTTGTGTTATCAATAACTTGACTATTGAAGGGAAACTTTAATTCTCTCTTCTTTTGTGTATATAGGCCAAGGAAGTAGACATGGTCAGAAAGAAAGATCGATTTTGGGAATATGCAGAGCTTTTGGATGGCAAATTTAAGTGCAAGTTTTGCGATAGAAAATTTGCTGGTGGTGTTCCAAGAGTTAAATCACATTTATCTGGAATTAAAGGCTGTGGTATAGATATATGCACCAATGTCCCAGAAGATGTTCGAGTTGCCGCTACTGAAGCAATTCATGGTCTTAATAAAAGAGCGAAGGCTGAAGCCTACTCAGGTAAGACCAAAGAGACTTTGCTAAAGATGCATATCGGTAAGGACGACGTTATGCTGGATAAATTACTCGTTAAGTTCATGCTGTTGAATGGTGTTGATGTCGACATTGTGCGGAGTTCATCCTTCATTAACTTTGTGAATGCTGTGGCTGAACATGGTCCCCATTATAAGTTGCCATGTTGTTCGGTAGTCAAAACAAAGTTAGTGCCTGATTTGGAAAAGGAAATTGGAGAGTATGTGGCAAATGTGAAGAAATCATGGATTAGAACTGGTTGCACACTCATCTATGATATTTGGACGAATCATGATGCGGAGATATTCTTCATTCATATCTTTGCTCATTCTATTGAAGGGGTGGTCCTATTGAATGCGTTGGAAATCCCCAATGATGAGTCAAAGTCATGTTTGCTGAACAAGATTTCATATTTTGTCACTCAAGAAATTGGGGCCAACAACGTCGTGCAGTCCGTAATTGGATGTAATGAAGAACGGTTTTCTGAAAGGATGCCAAATGACGACCATCCCCATGTGTACATGACTACATGTGTTGCCCGCGAAACACAATTAACCTTCGAGAAGATATATATTCTTATCCCATGGATTCAAAAAGCATTTGATCAAACAAAAGCAGTTGCCACTAAGATTCACAAGCATGATGGCATCTTATCATCGACAAAGCAGTTCACAAACTACTGGGGGTTGCAACAATCATCAACAACAAAATTTTACTCGGACCATTATATGCTTCAATCAATCATGAGGCTTGAAACTGAGCTGCGATTGCTTGTTTCATCATCTGAGTGGCTTTCGTTGGGTTTAGAGAAGGATGAATCAGGCAGAGAAGTGGGTGAAATCATTCGCAGTTCTGAATTTTGGAGTGAAGGGAAAGAAGTCTTGCACGCTCTAGAACCGATATTTCGAGTACTCTGTCTAGTTGATGGCTACGGCGCTACTTTTGGGTTCTTGTATGCAGCTGTGGAAATGGAAGATAAGGCTGTTACACAAATATGTGAGATTAATATTTCTAAGTATCAGACTTTATGGGCGATAATCAAGGAATGGCAGGGAAATATCATTCATCCAATGCATGCTGCTGCTGCTTTTCTTAACCCTGCTTACATGTGTGGCGAGAAGTTCATAGAGAATGATGCAATGAAAATTGGCATGAATTTCATGTTGGAAAAATTGGTAGGTGTTGAAGAACAGAAAAAATTTGTGCAAGAAATGCAGCTGTATCGTGCCAAAGTGCCAAAGTTGTTCACTACTATGGCAAAGACAATGTTAGGAACATATCACCCTTGTAAGCATCTATTCTTTAATCAATTGACCGTGTTGATTTAATTTCATACTTTATTTGTTTTCAATGTGAAAATTGTATACTAATAGTGTTGCTTGTAAAGGTGACTGGTGGGACTATTGCGGAGATGTCCTTCCTGTATTGAAGAAGTATGCAATTCGAATGCTAAGCCAACCCTGCGGCACTTCGTTCTGCAGGCAGAGTTTGAGTGCATTTGAAACTGCTCAAACTGAGAAGAGGGAGCCATTCATGCCTGCAGTGATGGACGATTATCTCTATTTGAGGACAAATGCATTACTGATGCAGAATTTCAACACCATGAAAGAAAAAATTAGGAAGCCACTTGATCTTGAGAAACGTGGTGAACTTCCTGATTTTACAGAGTTCATGAATGAGAATTTCAATTGTGATCTACTGAATGAGACCAAAGTTCCTTTATTAGATGGAAAGCTAAATTGTTGGTAAGAATCTTTTTTGTTGAGACACTTTAGCGATGATTGCGATTTAAATGCATGCCAAGCTGATTCACCAACAAAGCAGGATGATTTACTAGAGTTAGAATAAGATATGACAGTGGTGAATGATGATATCACTGAGAATGTTTCTGCATTTTTTTTATTGTTCTGCAGGAATTCACCTTTAGTTTATTTGCAACACTGTTTGAATTCGTGAATTTCTACCAAGTATATCTATGTGTCAATGACAGAGACAGGGACGATGGCATCATTTCTTTTTATCATGAGTACTAGTACTGTGCTTCTTTTCCACACTTCTAAGACTAAGTGAGATCAATGTGTTCAAGCTAGTGACTGCTAAAAGGTCGTAGGTTTTGATAGTCAATTAATTCCAATTATTATGGTAATCTGAATGACCTGCTAGAATGATTTCATATGTTGGATTTGGCCCCCAGCACGATTTTGTTTTTTTGCAAGACTGCTGTTGGCAAGAAGGCTGTCCTTATAGTGGGCGTACTAGGCACTATCTTTTGCAGTGTTAATGTCTCTCGATGAATCCTTAAATTTGTCTTTCCATTAACAGGTCTGCATGGGTGAGTAAAGACGGTGAGAGTGAAAAGCATTTACGTCTTCAATTTATAACTAAACTACCATTGAGCCTAGTTAAAGGTGACGGGATTAAAGGTTGGAGAGGAACTCCTATTCATGTCATCTTGGTAGATTCCAGTACAGGTAGGGTTGTGCGATCTGGACCCTGGTCAATGCAAGAGTTGATGGTGACAGTGATTGGAGGTGACTTTGATGACGAAGCTGGTAGAAATTGGACTAAAGAGTTCTTTGGGAGCAATGAACTAAAGGGGCGAGAAGGGAATATGCCACTCTTGAATGGTGATCTCTCTGTGACCCTCAAAAAAGGCTTGGGGAGATTGGGTGCTATCACCTTCAATGATATATCAAGCTGGACGAGCAGTGGAAAATTCAGGCTTGGAGTCAAAACTGCGTTGGGTTGTTGTGAGGGAATCCGTGTCCTTGAGGGCACATCAAATGCCTTCACTGTGGAAGATGGTGAGTCATCCAAATTTAAACTCTTGATGACAGCTTTTATGTTCTTTTCTCGTTGGCCTTCACTATTGGGGATGTTAAGTCATGATTCAGGTTTAGACACTTGATGACATTCAAGATTTTCTGTTTTTTCTTTTCTTGACATGTCTGGAACCACATAATAAGATACATAGACTAGGCTAAGAGACTTGCAACAGCAGTATCGTGTTAAAATTACACACGGCCATCACATTTTGTGTTGGTGTTCCTTTTCGACCAATAAAACGAAGCTACTCACTCGTAAGTACCACTGCTGGAATATGAGTACCATTTATAGCTCCAATGCAATCCTAAAACAAGAACAAGAATATTATTTGATATTTTTTATTGTATAATCGTAACTTACCTTAAAATGGGGAAAAAATTCTTGTATTTTTCTTTGGAACTTTCTTGAATTGCCGATCGGATGGTTGGATCAAATATGCTCACATTTTACATATTTTATCCAAAACTAAGCTAAATAGTCTACATATGGTTTCCCCATATACTGAAAGCGCTCTTATGCTAACCTATTACCTATATTATGTCCTAAAATATGAAGAAACAATTCTAGCATTTTCGCAACATCAATATTTCTAGATCCTTGAAAATCATATCGTGTCACTAAATCATTCATTAAATTTTTAAACACAGTTCTATCCATTCTAAACATTCGATAAAACCTTTCACGATTAGTTTCAATGTCCATCAACTCTCTTAACCATGCATTTCCTGTATATGACGAGGTCATGCACGGTATTTTTTGACCATATGTTGCCTGATAAACACTGTAGATATATGTAGCTGCACAAAGTTGCCAATATTCTTCTTTCTCTTTTTCATAGTTTTCCCTTTCAGGAGAATCATCCATAACTGATTAAAATAACAAAATAGAATTAGAATAAGAGATATAACAAATTATTTAAATCATTTATCAACAAAAAACACTTATCACATATGTATGTATGTATGGAAACTCCACTTAATAAAAAGAACACCAATTGGAAACAATTCCGACAATATAGCATAAATATATCTCGCCAACTAATACAAATAAATAGTGTAAATATGTATCACATTACAACAACGTTACACATAAAAAAAAAAATAGCAAATATCCTAGTGATGATTGCGTTGTACGAACTTATACTTGAGTCATGTGACTTTTTCTTGATCATCATCTAAATTCATGAAGATTTGTTTATTATCTTTCTTTTCTGAAAAATATTCTAGTGCAAAAAAATATAACTCTTGGTCTTGCTTAATCTTGGGTATAGCTTTCAACATCTCTATGAGTTCCTTGTAAGGATCAAACTCTTTAGCATAGCTTCTACTTTCAATAGCTGAACAAATTCTCTCCATTTGCGTTGCTAACTTATCAGTTGTACTCAATTTCTTTTGTTTATTTCCTTAAGATTGCCTCACCGAACTTTATGACGTTCTTTTATCACTCCAATGTTGTTCACTAGTCTTTTCACCCACATTGCTCTATATATTATCATCAGTAAATTCTGCCGAACCACCAATGTCAAATTGTGTGGCCACAACATCCTCATCAATATATAAGCCTTGTGCAAGATTCCATATGATGATATTATCATCAGTAAATTCTGCTGAACCACCGATGTCAAATTGTGTGGCCACAACATCCTCATCAATACATAAGCCTTATGCAAGATTTCATATGATGCTTCCAGTAGCAACAATATCCCCAAACATTCTATCTAACAAACCTTGAAGATCCGGATGTATGCCTTCTGTTCTAAAAGCTCTAACCTTAGGATTTTCATGTTATAATAAACATTTTCGTGAGTTTTATAGAGAAAAAAAAAATATGAACTTAAAAAAAAATAACAAAAGAATAGGAAAAAAACCTGAATCTTCAAGGCTCCAAAATGCATTTTCCTTTGATGAACAAAATGCAATTTCAGTTTAAAGACAATAGACAATAGATGCAATCCACACTAAGTCAACATTTGGAGTGAAAAAGCAAATGTTAAATTGACAAGTTATGCAGACATGAAAACAAAAAAAGAAACAGATTTCATGAACTCAATAGGAAAATGACAATCAACTTAAGCTTGCAAAATCAATAGTAACTTTACCTAATTAAAAAATTTTGCAGATTGGCTTTGTCAATAGTAAAGCAACAAAAACCTGATTTTATCTACAAATGGAAGAAAAAAAAAGCAAGCTTTAACATAACAAAGGTATCTTCCAGTTACACAAGCACATAAGAGAAAGGAGGCTGCACACGGTAACATTTGAAAAGTATGCAATTGAATTCAAATTAAAAGTATCCAGGCTAACAATAACTACATAAAAGTATGTCATATTTTTCCAATAATATTCCAAAACCAGAGGATGACAAGCTAACTCAAGCCAAACATACCAAAAGCAAAATAACCCAAAAGACGGTTTTCTTTTGAATAGACAATGTGCATACTAAACCGGATTGTGTCATCAAGCCTTGTCTAACAAATAACCTGTTCGCATCACAAAGTCCAGTCACAACATCAACTCACAACATCAAGCACGTTATCATGGTTTCACTTTAGTCCCCTAGAACATCTTCAAACCATTAATGCAAGATGACACAACAAGATGACAAGAAAGAAAAAAGGGAAAGCTCATCAACATCCCTCGCATTTATCATTCATGAACAACAAGTTGAAAAAAGAACGTCTTTTTTTTTGGAGACCCAAAATTCTCCGATAATCATTACAATCAGATCTTACTTCCAAAAGCAAATACACACTATAATTCGATGGAGCAAGACCAAAGCGCCTACTTATTTACCCTCACACCGCGATTAAAAATCAATTTTTTTTTCCGAAAAAGTGAACAAGCCCAATCCCCACGAGCAGCCCATTAGAATATCCATCCCCCTACTACACCCTGGAAAGGAAAGCCAGGGATCAAACAAAAAGCAACCCATGTCATCAAAATTCACTCCATCTCCATTTTCGATCCCACAAAACAAAGACAACAGCAGTGCACTGGAATCGCCACCGAAACTCGGAACGAACCATGCGTTCCCGTCAAGAACAAGCACTGCATTGGCTTCCCAACAACGCTTCATAGCGAATAAGCAAGCGAACGCCCCCATGGCACGAATCGCAAAAGGCTTAAGTTCCCAGCTACTACTCGAGAACAGAGAGAGAGAGAGAGAGAGAGAGAGAGCTTACACGCTGAAGGTGTTGGAGATTGTCATTGGCGGATCTGAAGTCAGCGTCGTCGCGAGCTTACACGCTGAAGGTGCTAGAGATTGTCATTGGCGGATCTAAAGTCAGTGTTGTCGCGGGGCTCTCGAGAGAGTGAGCGTGAGGAGTTGGGAGCGTGAGTGTTTCTAGAGGAGCTGCAAGGAGAAACCTTAGTTTTTTTTTTTTTTTGGTAACCCAGGGAACCCGGATCGCCACTTCGCGGCGAAGTAAACCCTGGGGACAGGTAGAGTCACCACTACCCTTGCCTGCCGGGTAAGTCGTGGGTTCATTTCTCGCAAGACAGACGACGCAAGGAGTCGAACTCAAGACCTCTCCCGAAAGGAACCGGAGCTCAACCAACTACGCCGCCACCATGGGTGGTGAGAAACCCTAGGTTTTGTTCTTTTAAAAATGGGTAAATTTGGATTTTTGATGATTTTTTTAGGGTAAAAAAGGAACTCCACAAAATTTTATTAATAGAGCCTTTCAGCATTCCGAAAATGGTGAAAGCTCAATGCTAGTCCTTCCCAATGCCAACTTTCAACTCAAAACTCATTGGGAAGTGATTGTCAAACACCCCAAAATTTTTCTAAGGGGCTTTTAGGCCTGAAGGGGCTTTCTAAATGCTGAATCAAACACGCACCCAATGTCCTATATCCCCTCTCATTGTTTTGCAATACAAGGAAGTGTAGAACGGGCTTAGCAATTGAACTCTCATCAAAGGAAGTCATAAAGCAATAATCATCGTCAAGGCCACATTGCTGATTTGGGAATGTGTCTCCCGTGGTGAGCAGGAGCTTTGGTGATGCACAAGAAATTGCTTGCAGCAGAGTAAATGATGCAGTTTCGGTCCCTGCCCCTGCCAGTACTTCTTGCCACACCTGCTTGCAGATTATTTCACAGAAAACAACGCTGGGGGATTTGACATACTGTCCTGAGGTTGCTGCGATGTCAATGAAGGCTGGGTGACTCGCCTGAGATCTTGATGGTTGACTGCGGTGGATGGCGACGGTGGGGCTGTTGTGACAGAGCAAGTGTTGGGTGTGTACTTTATTAGCTAGGGTTTGGATATGCAGGTGAAAACTCATAAATATTGTATGTATTTTCCATTCCCAATTATATTTGCAGACATTCACAAGTTTGTGCCAAAACAGAGGATGGAAATGTCCCCTGTTCTTGAAGGGTAGAGAAAGACGCTGTCAATGAACCCTACCCAATTTGTGCATTGGGTCGCTGATGAACTATAGAACTGTGAATGCTGATTTATGGATCTAATAGTCTTTTGCCTATGTCGTACATGCTGATCAGACTAGTTTTCCAAAGGAACTTTATTTCTTATTATCTATTCATTTATATATTTATTATTATTATTATTATTATTATTATTATTATTATTATTATTATTATTATTATTATTATTATTATTATTATTATTTAGGGAAAATGTCACAAACGGTCCCTATATCTATTATTCTTAATGTGCGATTTGGTCGCGAACTTTCGATCGGCTCAATTTGGTCCCTAAACTATTGATAAATGTCTAATTTGGTCCCTGAACTTTCGATCGGCTCAATTTGGTCCCTAAACTATTGATAAAAGGCTCAATTTGGTCCCTGAACTTTCGATCGGCTCAATTTGGTCCATGAACTATTGATAAATGTCCGATTTAATCCTTCGTTACTGTTTTTCTTTTTCTTTTTTCTTTTTTTTTCTTTTTTTTTTTTTTTGCTTCTTCTCTCTTCCCTCCGCCAGCTCCGGCAGAGGGAAGCCAACATCCAGCGAGGCAAACCGGTGGAGGGAAGAGAGAAAAAGCAAAAAAAAAAAAAGAAAAAAAAGAAAAGAAAAATAGTAACAAAGGACTAAATCGACATTTATCAATAATTCGAGGAAATCGTGAGCCGATCGAAAGCTTCGAGACCAAATCGATATTTATCAATAGTTCGGGACCAAATCGAGCCGATCGAAAGTTTAGGACCAAATCGAACATTTATCAATAGTTCGAGGACCACCAAATTAATCGATCGAAGTTCAAATGACCAAATCGCGTTAAGTAATAGTATATGGATCATTTATGACATTTTCCCTATTATTTACTTTCCATTTTCCTTTCTCATTCGGTTCCTCGTCTCAAAATGCACTGAACCTCTTCCTCTTTCCTTTTTTTATCTTTTCATTCCACATGCCCAAACACCTTGAATCTACTGTACAGTCCTATATTCTCCATTGAGAAGAATCAAACATCATTTTCTTCATTCTATTGCCATGCCCATGCGCTCCAAAGCTAATGATATTGTCATCTGTCAAGCTCCCTCCATTTCTTTTACGCACAAACTCCCGTTTTTATTCATTCATGGCATGCAAACACATTCAGCATTCATCCACAGTAAAAAGCCCTACAAACTCTTACGTTCAGAATTCAACATTAATCCAGCAAAAATCAATCAGGAAATCATGAACAGAACATGCTTTAATTTAGAAATGACAATTTAAACATTGAAATCAAACTCAGTTTCATTTGGGATCGACAGAACACATCGGATTCAAACTTATTTCGTACGATTGATTCTTGGCTATTGAACTAAACTGAAACTTAGAAGTCAAGGAGCTGCAACACGGACGACTACTGGACGAAGGGAAACCAAATTCAAACAAAACCTATTTGATAGAAACAAACAAACAAATTAGAACACGGAACTCAATCTCGGTAAGATTTGAACCTGAACAGACACTAACATCGTTCAAGAATTTCATCGAACACATGATATACATTTTCAGTCCAATGTTCCAGATCCCGGAGAATATCAAAGGATTCACAGCAGTTATAACCAAAACATTATCAAAGCAGATTACCTTAAAAAATAGATCCTCAATTAAAGCCTATTTTGGCACAAAACACACCTAAAGTCTCGGCCTCCGTTATGTGTGAAGAACAACCGAAACAGAGCATCGATCATTTACCTTAGTGAGGAACGCTTACCGGTCACGATGGGTTGCTCAACTAACAAGAGGAAGTCCTGGAAGTCTCTCCGTTGAAAATCAATACCCGCGAAGGAGCTTCACACGAGAATGAACTGCTTCGAGCTCCTCGACCAATATACAGAGCTCAACAGAGCAAGATGAGGAGCGCCCAATGGTGTGGACCAGCGGTGGCGGGGACGTCAGAAGGCGATGGAAGAGGATAATCGTCCACGAATTGTCCAGAACTCGAGCATGAATTCTCCTTTCGGTATTGACCGAATTGAAGCCCCCTTTTTTTTTATTATATTCTTTCGTTTTCTCTTAATCTTTATTTGTTAATAATTGGTCATTTATAATCTATTATGTATATTCTTTATTTCATTTTATTTTATGATATTATTTTTTTACAAAAAAATGTATATTCGATTTGTTGTTAAAGATTCAGATGTCAACAGTTCCTTTCAATTGGACAATCTGCCTAACATGTCAATTATGGCCATATTTGAATTCCTAGGTACATATGCGTTTGAATTTTTTTAGCATAGCATCATTCATTTGCTTCACATTTTCAATTCACATGTTCGAAGTCTCACCTTTGTGGCACTTTCTTCAAATGAAAAACTTATGCATACTGATAATTAGTATTCTTTTATGTGATAAATAACTCAAAACTACACAAATTAAAGTTCGAACTTTCAAAAGTTAGCAAAATTTCTATATTGATATTACCTTTTCATACGATAAAGTAAGTTTGACCCTATGTCCTGAAGAGAAAAATGAACTCTGAAGTAAATATTAATTTCTTGATAAATTCTAGCATAGATATAACAAATTTGTGTGGCTATAGTTACTTTTCATCTACAAGTAATGTTCATGCGTGATGAGTAGTGTGTGTACACATATTAAAAAATATGTATATATGTTGCAACTTTTTATTTGATGGAGTAATTTTTATGCAACTCATGTGAGAAATTTGTTATACTCGGTTAAAATTGGATACGGATGGATGCCCCTACAAGAAGCCACGAAATTGCCAACCAGTTTTCATCAATAAGTCTGAAAATTTAAAGTAGATTTTGTATTTTTTCTCGTTCGAAAAATGCAAAGATGAAAAGTGATTAGGGTGCATTTATTTGCGATAAATTTCATGACAAAAGTAATGTTTGCGTGATTTTTTTTTTTTTTTAAGGAAAATTGTTAGCCTTGTTTTATTTGGCGGTATATTGAAAAGCATGCAAAACTGTATCGTAAAATAGAAAGTGAAGAAGCTAATAAGTTTTCGTGAATAGATGCTTTTCATGTTTGGCATCCTTAATTCATAACCGAGACTCTATTTTCCTAATCTTTGTATGTGATTTCCTTAGACAACAAAATTTTCTATTGATTAACCCTTTCAAACGAAATAAATACACGGAAGTTTGGAAAATTAATTAGCGATTAATCTTTTAGGAAGCAGCTATTTTAAGCTGTGGATTGGTGCCCTTGAACTTATTGCCCTAATGCTGTTCGAATCGCAATTGTTCTTTTCATGTACTGAAATACACGATATGTTTTCTTTGGACCCACAACAATTAAATAAATGTACGGTACGTATCTCTGAAAAGAACGCGTACTTTTGTTTTCACAATAATTCGCGTATGCCCGCATGCAAGTCAAAGAAACGTGCGCTGTAAATTTGATAGAGAGACCGTGGGAAAAAGCCGAAAAAACAGCGCATTGACTCACAAAGCAACACTCCAAAACAGACTAGAAAAGAAAAACTAACATAAGATCTCTCACTTTAGGATGGATCTTTTATCTATTTTTTCCTCTTGAACCTTTTAAGAATTAAAATTATATTCCCCTAATTTTCGTATCCATTTTTTTAGCCAAAAATATTTTTCTATTAACTAATCATTTCAAACGAAATAAATATATGAAAGTTTGGAAAACTAATTAGCGATTAATCTTTTAGGAATCAGCTATACAAGTTTTGGATTTAAATGTGCCCTTCAACTTATTGCCTTAATAATGTTCGAACCGCAATTGTTCTATTTATGTACCGGAACACACCATGTCATTTTCTCGGACTCGTGACAATTAACTAAACGTAAAACACGTATCTTTGATAAGAACGCGTACTTTTGTTTTTTGCAATAATTCGCGTACGCACACCTACAAGTCAAAGAAACGTGCCCTGCCAATTAGACGCAGACCGCGGGGAAAGGCAAAGAAACAGAACATTGACCCACAGAACAATACCCCAAAAAAAAAGAGAAAAAAAAAAAAGGCACCTATATAAACAGGTAAAATTCAAGCACCTATGCAACCTCCCTCTTGTTCTCCCCAACACTGCATAAGTTTGTGATTTGATCATTCTTCATACTCCACGTGCCGCACCGCGGGAGAGATTTCGCTTCCCTCTGCTTCCGATTCAGCGTAAGTTCGTGATTTGGTCGCTCTTCCCTCTTCAGGCTTCACCCCGCGGGAGAAATATCGCTCCTCTCTGCGTCTTCTTCGTGCTATAATCAGGTCACATCCTCTCTCTCTCTCTCTCAACTTCCATGTATGTGAATATGAGCGACGATTAATGGGTTCTGGGCGTTTCTGAAGGGATAGTTGCTATTCTAGGTACTCTGTATTGCTCTCAGGAAGCATGCTAGTGTACAGCGTTGAAGTAAAGTCATGGATAGTAGATAATTTCTTGTTAGAGATATTATTTGATCTCGAGGGCATTATTTGTCTGATTATTTCCAAGTTAGCTGGGTCTCTTGGGTATGAATACCCCTCGATTTTAACAATTGTTGAGTAAAGTGGTCTTTGACTCCTTTGTCTATTCCATTCTTCTGAATATCCCAGAATACGTATATATAGTTAGCAATTCTTATTGAGTTTGATCTCAAAACAATGAATTTCATTTATCAGTCAAGATACTTAATGTTTTTATTTCTGTTCCATTGAAGGTCAGCTTAAATATCAGTGTTATGGTTCGGAGCTCCCATAGCAATACGTGTGTATGCTAGTAGTGGTAAAAAGGTTTGCTCAAGTCTTGCCGACCTACTGACAATTCTGGTGAAACTTCCTTTGCTTTGATGTAGGAGGGACCTTAGCGCGAATGTCAATCGCATGATATTTCATTGCAAGGGTTTTATTATTTCTGAGTGAAGATGTGGCCGTTAAACCTTAAAACCTATGTGCATAGATGGGAAGTCATGGGTCATAATTCTCGGTGTTGTCAATAATGCAACTATCTATAACTTCATTCACTGTCCATGGGCAAACATCAATTTGCTCTTCTTTTATGTATATAGGCCGAGGACGTAGACATGGTCAGAAAGAGAGATCGATTTTGGGATTATGCAAAGAAACTAGATAGCAATTTTAAGTGCGAGTTTTGCGACAGAGAATTTGCTGGTGGTGTTTCAAGAGTCAAGTCGCATTTATCTGGAATTAGAGGCTGTGGTATAGACATCTGCTCCCAGGTCTCTGAAGATGTTCGAGTTGCCGCTGCTGAAGCAATTTCTTGTCCTCAGAAGAGAGCCAAGGCTGAAGCCTGTTCTGGTAAGACCAAAGAGACCTCACTTAAAATGCATATCAGTAAGGACGATGTTATGCCGGATAAATTGCTTGTTAAGTTCATCCTCTTTAATGGTGTTGATGTCGACATTGTGCGGAGGCCATCCTTCATTGACTTTGTGAATGCTGTGGCTAAACATGGTTCTCATTATAAGTTGCCTTGTTGTTCGGTAGTGAAAACAAAGTTAGTGCCTGATTTGCAAAAGGAAATTGGAGAGTATGTGGCAAATGTGAAGAAATCATGGGTTAGAACTGGCTGCACAGTCATCAGTAATGTTTGGCAGGGTGAGAAGAGATCCTTCATGTATATCTTTGCTTATTCAATTGAAGGGGTGGTCCTATTGAATGCGTTGGAAATCCCCAGTGATGGGTCACTCTTAGATTTGGTGGACAAGATTTCATATTTTGTCACTCAAGAAATTGGGGCCAACAACGTCGTGCAGTACATAACCAGATCTGATCTGAGAGGAGAATGGTTTTTTGAAATTATGCCAAAGGACGACAATTCCCATGTGTACAAGACTACATGTGTTGCCCAGGAAACAAAATCACTCTTCGAGGAAATATATGGTTGTATCCCATGGATTAAAAAGGCATTTGATCAAGCAAGAGCAGTTGTCACTAAGATTCACAAGCATGATGGCATCTTATCATCGATGAAGTGGTCCACAAACTACTGGCAGTTGCAACAATCATCAACAACAAAATTTTACTCAAACTATTATATGCTTCAATCAATCATGAGGCTTGAAACTGAGCTGCGATTGCTTGTTTCATCATCTGAGTGGCTTTTGTTGGGTTTAGAGAAGGATGATTCAGGCATAGAAGTGGGTGAAATCGTTCGCAGTTCTGAATTTTGGACTGAAGGGAAAGAAGTCCTGCATGCTTTAGAACCGATATTTCGGGTACTCTGTCTAGTTGATGGCTACGGCGCTACTTTTGGGTTCTTGTATGCAGCCGTGGAAATGGCAGATGAGGCTATTAGACAAATATATGAGACTAATGTTCCTAAGTATGGGTGTTTACAGGCACTATTTGAGGAATGGCGGGTTGATATCATTCATCCAATACATGCTGCTGCTGCTTTTCTTAACCCTGCTTACATGTGTGGCGAGAAGTTCATAGAGAATGATGCAATGAAAGATGGCATGAATTTCATATTGGAAAAATTGGTGGGTGTTGAAGAAAAGAAAAAATTTGTGCAAGAAATGCTGCTCTATCGTAACAAAGAGCCAAAGTTGTTCACTAGTATAGCAAAGACAATGTTAGGAACATCTCACCCTTGTAAGCATCTATTCTTTAATCAATTAACCGTGTTGATTTAATTTCAGATTTTATTTGTTTTCAATGTTAAAATTGTATACTAATAGTGTTGTTTGTAAAGGTGACTGGTGGGACTATTGCGGTGATGTCCTTCCTGTATTGAAGAAGTATGCAATTCGAATCCTAAGCCAACCCTGCAGCACTTCATTCTGCTGGCAGAGTTTGAGTGCATTTGAAACTGCTCAAACTGAGAAGAGGGAGCCATTAATGTCTGCAGTGATGGACGATTATCTATATTTGAGGACAAATGCGTTACTAATGGAGAATTTCAACACAATGAAAGAAAAAATTAGGAAGCCACTTGATCTTGAGAAACTCAGTGAACTTCCTGATTTTTCAGAATTTATGAATGAGAATTTCACTCATGATCTACTGAATGAGACCAAAGTTCCTTTATCAGATGAAAAGCTAAATTGTTGGTAAGAATCTTTGTTGAGACACTTTAGAGATGATTGCGATTTAATTGCATGCCAAGCTGATTAGTCACCAACAACGTGGGATGATATACTAGAGTTCGAATCAAATATGACATTGATGAATGATAATGTCACTGAGAATGTTTCTGCATTTTTTTTTTACTGATCTTCTGCAGGAATTCACCTTAAGTTTATTTGTAACACTGTTTGAATTTGTGAATTCCTTCCGAGTATATTTCTATATATCGATAACAGAGATAAGGACATAATCATTTCTTTTGATCACGAGTATTGGTGTCTGTGCTTCTTTTCTATACTTCAGAAGACTAAATGATATGACGTGTTCAAGCTAGTGATTTCTAAAAGGCTGTAGGTTTTGATATCTGCTAGAATGATTTCATATGTTGGATTTGCCCTTGGCATTGTCTTCCCTTTTTTTTGTCTGCTGTTGGCAAGAAGGCTGTCTTCATGTTGTGTGTACTAGGTACTATCTTCTGCAGTGCAGATTTTTATTGAGTGAATTGTAAAATTAGTATTTCTATTGACAGGTCTGCATTGGCGAGAAAAGATGGTGAGGGCAAAAAGCATTTACGTCTTCATTTTATAACAAAACTACCATCGAGCATTATTAAAGGTGATGAGGTTGAGGGGGAGAGATGCTCCTATTCATGTCATCTTGGCAGATTCCAGTACCGGTAGGGTTGTGCAATCTGGACCCTTATCAGTGCTGGAGTTGATGGTCACAGTGATTGGAGGTGACTTTGATGAAGAAGCTGGTAAAAATTGGACTAGAGAGTTCTTTGTGAGGAATGAAATAATGGGGCGAGAGGGGAATATGCCTCTCTTGACTGGTAATCTCTCTGTGATCCTCAATAAAGGCATAGGAGTATTGGGTGCCGTCACTTTCAATGACGTATCAAGCTGGACAAAAAGTGGAAAATTCAGGCTTGGGGTCAAAACTACGTTGGCTTATTGTGAAGGAATCCATGTCCTTGAGGGTATATCCAATGCCTTCGCTGTGGAAGATGGTAAGTCATTCAAATTTAGACACTCGATGACAATTCGACGCTTCATGTTTTTTTTTTTCCCTTTCCTTGTTGGCCTTCGCTGCTGTAGATGGTAAGTCATGATTCAGGCTTAGACATTTAATGACAATTAAGATTTTCTGTTTTCTTGTTCTTGACACGGGACATCTGGAGCCACATAATAAGATCCAAAGACTGGGCTAAGAGACTTGCAACAATGGCCTCTTCTTTAATCAGAGTCTGGTATTCTCTAAATTATAAATAAAAAATAAAAATTAGAGTAGAATAGATTCTACAGTGTCTGAATTTCAAGTTTGGTGCCGTTTTCAGAATCCATGATCCTAGAAATGGAATATGCTTGAAAGAAACAGCTAACAAATGAGTGGATGGTGCCTTGCCTGTCTATGTTTCCTAATTCTGTGAAGTTGAACTAGTGAAATCTACACATAGCAAACGAAATAGATTTGGTGTTTCTAGTGTGATTTCTGAATCAATTGCGCTAGCAATAACTTTTGAAAATGGAATCACCTTGGCAGCATTCGTGGCCATTGAATTCATGGTGACTTTTGCCAAGGGGAAGCTGTTTTTTGAGCTCGTCTGAAATTTAAAGTAAACTTTAATTGTCAATTTAGCTTGTTAGATATTTTAATATATGGGTACCAATTTGATTTTATTGGAGAAGGAGAATGAGGTATTCAATTTTGAATTATGCTTAGTTGTATCACATAAGATAATGACTCACCGAATTCTACGTCAAAGCATTAAATATGGCCCTTGTTACTTTGCGTCGTCATATATGAAATCTCCTTTTTTATTTTCTTTGTTCATTGGTCACATAACTTTTTTTTGGTCAAAATTGCTCACATAACTCTGAATGAGAAATATTTTGGAAACTTTGTCACCGTAGAATTTTGTGAGACCACTGTCAATTGATTCAAAACTTAAGTTGTTAGATAAAAGCATGATTTTTGTTTATCGTAGCCCTTCCTCTCATGCATAAGTTGGAATGTGACCTAAGGTTAAAGTGCGAAATGTAATCATTGGAGTGGCAAAGAAGGGGCTTGAAGTGATTTATACATGGGACTTGAGGCTTTATTATCATGTGAAATTTTGTGAGATCAAAGTCAATTGATCTAAAAGCTTAGGTTGTTTGACAAATGTATGGTTAATTCTGAAACATTGTAACCTTATCCAATTACTTTATTGATGCAGACAGACAACTAGATATATGAGTAACAGTGTCCGGTCATTGAATTGATCAGTAAGAATTTTTCCTGAGCAAATTTTTTCTTTGTAATCACAGGAAGTGGGGCTGATCGAAGTGTTTGTGTGGGTAGAATCCAGATGCCAGAAGGAACTGATATTTCCAAGGATCTGGATACACAAACAGCTAATGCACTTGTGGATGAACCAAACAGAGTAAGGATTTTTGCCTTCATCCTTGGACTGTGAACATGTCCATAGTTGCGTTGTTTTCTTGTTAGATAATGACATTCTCTACGGCTCCCTAGAATCAGAAGACAAATCGGTCGGTCATGTTTTAGCATGGGGTCAAGGACATTGTCACTGAGATTGTCCCTACTTGCAGCCACACAGGGAATATATCTTGATTACATAGCTCCTCGATAGTTCTAATGGCCCAACTTGACATTATATCCCAAAAAACTGAGTTCCGTCAATGTAAATTAGTTGATGGTCATTTCGGAAGTGTTGGCCCCTTATGTCCAATTGGCAATCTGAATTTGAATCACTTATTCTGTGCAGCATGTATAAGACAGTATGTAACCTATCTTAGCCTGCAAAATAATGTACTATTTTGAGTTCCCGGCCATAGTTGCAAATCATTTCCTTAACCATGTTACATGGTACTATCAGTTCTGTTTAACCTTCTTGTATGGCTTGCTGATGCCCATTTCCTTTTCTCCCGAACTAGATACAGTTTTTGAGATCCTTGTTGGGTAATGCCCTCCCATGGGTGTGTCCCGGTTGTGATGACTAGGAACTGTAGAATGGGCTCATCAATCGAACCCTCATCAATGGAAGTCATAAAGCAATTATCGTCGTCAAGGCCACATCACCGATTTGGGAACACGTCTCCCGTGGTGAGCAGGCGCTTCGGTGATGCACAAGAAACTGCTTGCAGCAGAGTAAATGATGCAGTTTTGGTCCCTGCCGGTACTTCTTGCTACACCTGCTTGCAGAAAATAATCACAGAAAACAACGCTGGAGGATTTGACACTCTCCTGAGGTTGTGGCGTTGTCAGTGAAGGCTGTGTGACTCGCCTGAGATCTTGATGGTGGATTGCAGCGGATGGCGACGGTGGGGCTGTCGTGGCAGAGCAAGTGTTGGGTGTGTGCTTTATTAGCTAGGGTTTGGATATGTAGGTGAAAACTCATAAATACTGTTTGTATTTTCCATTACTAGTTATACTTCCAGACATTCGCAAGTTTCTGTCAAAACAGAGGATGGCAACGTCCCCTATTCTTGAAAGGTGACGTTGTCAATGAACCTGACCCAATTTGTGCATTGGGTTGGTGATGAGCTATAGAAATTTGAATGCTGATTGATCCTACACCCTTATTCGAGAGCACTCCACTGAAGAGGCATTTGATCAGTTTAAGGAACACAGCTCCACCCGAAACAAGAATGACTTTCTACATCTACTGCTAACACTCTTGCATCTAGTAGTCTTTTGCCTATGTCGTATGCTCTTATAACCACATCTACAGATCATTTTGGAGGCATTACAAACTTAGATATGCTCATCAAATAAAAATAGTTGAGATGTATTTGGTCCCTTGAATTCATCTATAGAGCGCATTAGACCCCTCTCAAAATTCAAATAGACTACCTTGTACGCATACATGTTTTTCATGAAACTAGATGAATCATATGAACAAAATTGCACTCATTCAGCATATAAGTATAAATTTGGACTTTTGGGTGTCCGCGTCCAGGCCTCTTTAAGGTCGCTCCCTCCCTGCCTCCTTCCTCCTTCCTCCTTCCTGGAGAGGTGAGATGGTGAAGTATAGGATTTTTAATATGCAAATCACTATTTTGAATAAGTGAAGAAAATAGCTTACAATATTAACAAGCTCCTCCCCCATGTCCCAGCTTGTCCCCATGGGATGATCGAATTCACAAGGACTCCAAGAAGATGCCAATCCAACAAATATATCGTCCACAACCAATAGATCCTCAGTTGCGAGTTTGTGGACCAATAGAGATCCTCAGTTGCGAGTTGGGAGAGAGAATAGATGTGAACTCCAAACTATTATAATGTTATCAAATTCTGATGATATTCATATTTTGTTTTTCACAATCACATCCACAATTTACAACCAAAAGAGAAAGTGGATCCCATTAGATAAACCAGCATCCCTCATCCTCAGAATTAGCATCCCCACTAAACTCAAAGGATTTGCTCCTCTTCCATTAGAAATAGAAAGTGGGCAATGGGCAATGGGCAATGGGCAATGGGCAATATTATTTGGAAGAAAATTTACTGCTAAAATAAAATAATAAGTATGAAAGTATCATCGCTTAAAAATATTCCTAATGTTAATGCAAATATTTATTAACCTTTTCAAAGTAAAAAAAGAAACATGGAAAATGTTGTTCTTAAATAATTTCCCACTAGTGATTTGAAAAAAAAAAAAAAAAAAAGGAGGAGGAGGAATTGTTATTAAGAAAACTCAAAAAATAAACATTTTCATTTGCACTTTAAAAAGAAAAAAATGAATTATTTAATAATTTTTTAAAGACCTTTGCCTCTGCAGGCTTTTCTCGCGCAGCATGAAACGAAGCCGCTGCCACAGGGTGGGGTCCACGACGGTCACCGTCTCCCCTTTCTCCCCCCTTGCCTCTCTCTTTCTTTCATCCGGGGTGGAGTAGCCTCTCTCTATGTCCTAAATTTCTTTTTAAAGAAGTAAGTATCAATTTAAAGAATCAGTAAATACTAATTTAAACACAATCCTAGCTTAGACACTTCATCGTCCTTCCCCCTCTCCCACATTTGCTCCTCTCCCCGATCTGCTCTCCTACATTTGCTCCTTTCTTTCTTTCTTTCTTTCTGCCCACCTTATTACCTTATTACCTTATTCATATTCATATATTCATGCACCTTATTACCTTATTCTACCTTCTTATTCATATTCATCCACTGGCGGTGAGCCCATCCAAAGCACAACTTACATATCCCCTCCCCGCAAAAATTTTAGAAAAAAAGAAAACATGTTGTGGGACACACAGTCTGAGGCGTCGCTCGCTCTTACGGTGAGATACTTCCGCCTTTTTTTGACTTTCGTACAAGGGACGCACAGAGCCCGCACAGTCTGATCTTGGTTGCTGCAAAAGACTAGCGTGAGAGTAGTAGGGCTGGGAGCGTTTGGGAGACGCTTTTTTTTTGTTGTCTCCAAGCTCCTTTTTGCCAATTTTGCCTGTCCCCTAGCTCATATCATCTCATCCGTGCTTGGTGCTTGATGGTCTTAGGTATATTTAGGTACTAGAGGGAGAGAACTGCTCTCGGGCACTAGTCCCATGTTAAATTCGCCCAAAAAATTTAATTCAAACTTCTAACACTACTTTAATCAAAATAAGAAACTATCATTGAACTAGTTAGTAGTTAGTGCTGGTCTCATTTACTTAAAAAAAAAAAAAAAAAAAAAAAAAACTATGCTCCAAAGAAAACAAAATAATTATGGGATTTCAAAATCCAATGCTCTACTTAACGCTCTACACATACACACACATACACACGGGAGAAATAAATTCTTGACTACAGAAATTTTGAATAATCAAAGAAGATAATTATGATGATCATAATAAACATCTCTATCTAGTTTAGTCTCTTCTTTTTCCCTTTACTTGTTTAATCAAAATAATTTGTTTACTTGAGTTTTAATTCAAAATAGTTTAGTTCTTCCCTCATTTACTTTTTGTCCACTTATTAATCAAAATAAATTCATCAACTAAGAAATAAAATAATTAATCACGGAGAGAAGTATAATGGCCAAAATAAAGAGAAAGTATCAATTGAAACAAAACAAAATAATTAAGATTTCTGTACCTTGACCGGCCCCAAGCAAGCCCCGCATAAAGCTAACCAACCTTACCTAAGCTAAAGTGGGAGAAATAAGTGGATTAAATTCCTAAAAAAGAAAAAAAAAAGTGTTAATGATCATCCAAGCATAGATGAAACATCTATTTTTAGATGGTTTGTATTTCCCAAGAAAAACTTGAATTTAAACATTACGGCCACCACTACCGCCTCAAGGCTAGGAGGCTAAGCTATGACCTGTGGAGAATGCATCCTTAGCTGGTTCACGTCAGACCTCAAGACTCTAAATAAGTCTCCATCTCATGATATCTGGAAGAAATATTTGAATGTTCAAACTAGGAGGCTTCTCGGGCACGACCGTCGATGGGGCAATTCCAGATATTTAGAACAGATTTGGATTTTGAATAGGTCTTTGAGTCTTAATAGACTGCTTCCTCAATAAGATGATACTGTCTAAGTCTAAATACTCCCTAAGTCTGATACCCCCTGTTTTCCTTCTCTTTTCTTTGACTTTTCAACCTTTCTCTTTTCTTTTCTGTTCTTTTCTTTCTCTCTCTCTCTCTCTCTTTCTTTTTTTTTCTTCCTCTCTCTCTCCCGGGCATGGGAATGGGAATGGGCATGGGCTTTAGTCTCCTTGTTAAATTTACCCAAAAAATTAATTCAAAATAGTTACTCCCTTTTTTGTTCTTATTAATCAAAATAAATTCATCAAATTAAAAAATAAAATAATTAATTAGGAGATTCATCATATAAAAATACTAAACTATTCATTACTCTTCTTTACTAACAAAAACTATGCATAATGTTTAAACTACAATAGATTTATACCAAGAGACTAAACTAATAGACCGCTTTCATCCTTGTTTCTATCCTTGTTTCTCAATCATCATCTTGGATTATTATAGTTTTTGTTAGTAAAGAATAGTAATGCCTAGCGTTTTCTCTTTATTTTGATTACTTCTCTCCCTAATTACTTATTTTAGTTATTCTATCTTTTTATTTGATGAATTTATTTTACTTCTCTCCTAATTAATTTTTTTTGGTAAATTTAAGGAGATGCCCCCAATGTTCTAAGTAGAGCATTGGGATTTCCTTCCAATAAAACTCAAGTAAAGATTTATTTTGATTAAACAATAGACCAAACTAAAGGTTTTTCATCCTTTTTTCATCCTTTGTTTGATCATCATTATCTTCTTTGCATTATTCATAATTTGTATCGTTAACTTTTTTATTTTTTATTTCGAGGAACTTATTCTCCTGAGGGTTAGTTGAGGGTTAGCTATGTGGGGCTTGCTCGTTGGTCAAGGTAAGTTACATAGACCATTGCGATTATGAAAATCCTATAATTATTTTGTTTTGTTTGAAGAATTCATTTGATTTTGATCGAATTATATGCATAGTTTTTGTAAGTGTAAGTAAAGAAGAGTAATGGTCTTTATTTTGATTACTTCTATCCCTAATTACTTTTTTATTTTTTTATTTGATGAATTTATTTTTCTCTCCTAATTAATTTTTTTACTTTTTTATTTGATTATTTGATGAATTTATTTTGATTAATAAGTGGACAAATGTAAACCAAAAGTAAAGGGGACTAAACAAGAGTAAACTATTTTGAATTAATTTTTTTGGTAAATTTAACAAGGAGACTAAACATAATATGTGTTTTTTTTTTTGGTAAAGGTAAGAGAGACTAAACATAATATGTGTTGACACCTAAATTTTGTTGATTTGTTTAAGTGTTTATTAATTGCATTGAAAAATTAGGGATTAATTTCTAACCCCTTAACAAAAAGCTTTCATTAAAATTACATCATAAATAGGCATTAGGAGTATTTGCATCACTAGTTTTAAAATTTGTCAAAAAAAAAAAAAGCTTACAAATTTTTAAAAAAAAAAAAAAAAAAAAAATTCAAAAATAGAAATTCAAAAACGAAAATTAAAATTAAAATTAAATTAATTAAGGGTCGGGTCGGGCCGGATCCGGCCTTGGCCCGACCCGCCCTCCTTCTTCCCTTTTCTCTCACCCCGCGCACAGTCTTTCACCCCTCCGGTTCGCCTTCGCTGAAGAGCCTGCAAAAAGTAGAGCTGGAAAAGGAAAAAGAAGCAGAGCAGCAACACAGAGACAGAGGAGCAGCGAGAGGAGCAGGAGGATCGGAGTCCAGCATGATCCGCGGGTCGGAGAGCAGGCCGGTCGACAGGCTGGCGAGGCAGGGACGGGACACACCGACCGTTGACCAAGAAGGATAAAACCAGAGAAAATAGAATGGCGAAAGAGAGGAAGAACGGACGAAGCAAAAAAAACACAGAGAAAAAAGAGAGAGAGAGAGCTGGAGCGAGACCGGAGTTTTTGGGAAAGGCAGAGAGCGACTTGGAGGGGGAGTAAAACTTGAGAGCGAGAAAGAGTTTTCTATCAGATTGGCCACGCTCGAACCCTCTTCGACGACCTCTGGCCAATACCCTCTAGCATACGATCTTTCGCTGGTGAGTTTCTTTACTTGGTTCAAATCTCCCTTGCCCGAGGATCCCGGCTCGAAGATACCAAGACGGCAAACTATGGCTCGATTTGTCACGAGTTGGCCCGCTTCCTGCCGTCTTCGAGTTGGGTAGGGAACTCCGTGATGAGATGCTTGTTTGCATGAACCCTTGCTTCTCCACCTTGTTTTGGTCTAACCGGAAGCCAAGTCTTGTTCCTTTTGTTAGTCCATACGCACGCTGAGTTTAAGTAAGTTGATGCGGTCGATTTTGCATGTCTCTCGATGATTGCTCTGGGTCTAGACTCGAGCGGGTCCAAAAAGGAGTTAATAACCTCTTCCCGAGTCAGTGCTTACCACGTGCTTGATAAAACGCTTGAACTAAGTTAACGTGGATTAGGTCGTGATTTTCGGATCATTTGGAATGAGTATGCTCCTGTCTTGCGTAAAAGGAATCTTTTATGGATCATTGAGCAAGATTCCATTCAGGTTTTGTTGTTGTTACGGCTGAATCCGAATATTTCTTAACTATTGTTTGGGTTTAGGTCTGAGTCCGGGTCCTTGAACCGTTGAATACCCTATTTCCGATAGGCGCGCACCATGTGTTTGTTAAAATGCCCCTTAGACAAGTCTGGGACAGCAGTGCCCATTTTGTCCTGATCTGAAGAGGTGTTGACGTAGGTTGATTGTGATTACTTGATATCTAGGGAGTTCGGATGTTCATTAGTGTCCGCATTCCATTCCTTGTCTTGTTGTTATTCTTTTGCACCCGTTCATCTTTCCGTGGAGTAGTGACTACCGGTAGGCGGGCGATGAAAGGGTCACCGATTGTTTAGGGCCGTGTCACTAGTGTGCGGGTGAGATCCGGTGGGAAGAAGCTTCGGTGAGGAGGTTGTAGAGTTGGCGTTGGCTTTAGGAAGGAGAAGATGAAGTAGAAAAGCCGAAATAGGGAAAAGGACAAAAACGATATATAAAAAGAAGCAAAACGAAAAATAATAAAAGAAAACTATGAAATGGCAGAGGGAGCTTCGGGTGTGCAAGGAGGCGTCGGGAAGAAGATGAGCACAGAGAAGAATAATAAAAAGAAAAGGAAAAAAAAGAGAAGGAAACAAAAGTGCCGAAAAAGTGAAAAGAAAATAGAGAAAAAGAAAATAAGAGTCGGCTTCGGGAAGGAGGACCAACGAGCAGAGTGTGCAAGGAAAAGGACGAACTAAGGAAAAGACAAAAAAAAAAGAAAAGGAATTACATCTTTAAAAACAAAAATTAAATTAATTAAAAAAAATTAAAAAGTTTCGAAAATCCAAAAATTGTAGGGTTTAATTAAGATTTGCTATGTCTTGTCTTCTTAGTGTAATTAGGCCTTTATTTGCTCGTATTTTAATTATATTGTATGTTTAATTTACATATCTAATTATGTTTAATTGCACGTGTTTAATTTTACTGTAATTAGGATCTTGGTAGCCATGATTATTACTTTAATGATTACGCACTCACATGATTGCCTCATATGTTAGTGGATAGGTATAAAATCAATCCAAATTGCCTGCCAAAAATCATTTTGTTAAAATGAACAAGATTAGGTACCGAATATTAGGTACCGAAAGGGCACTAATTGGTCAATTAGTGTAATCAAGTCCCCGACCCTAGATTTTCTAGATTCTCTAGTTGCGTAGGAAGTGAGGTACACTCCCATGTCTCACTTGGTTTCTAGCTGATCCCAATATGCTAGTGACGATTCCTTTTGTGCAAAAATTCCTAAAGAATATCCCAATGTCGCGCGGGGTATGGACTTGGGAGAGCCCACACCTAATCATGGGCCCTAGACCCGTTCTTTAGGCAAATACCCCTAAACTTATTCCCTCCCCCGAGGGTAGGTCGCGACAACATGCCATGCCCATGCCCATTCCCATGCCTGTGCCCATGTTTAAACTCAAGTTTTCTAATTTGTTTGTTTAGAATGGATAGATTCATTTTGATTAAAGAAGAGGGAAAAACAAGCTAAACTAAGAGACTAGACTAGACTAAATAGACCATTTCATCTTAAATAGACCATAGATCACCATCATTATCTTGTTTGGATTATTAAAGATCATGAACTTATCATGAATCCACTTATTTCTCCCATAATTATTTTGTTTTGTTTCAATAATTATGATAGTTTCTCTTTATTTTTATTTTTATTAATCTAGTTTTGTCTCTCCCTAATTTGATTATTTTTTTTATTTGATGAATTTATTTTGATTAATAAGTAGACCAAAAGTAAACGAAAGTAAACTATTTTGAATTAATTTTTTTGAAATAATTTTTTTGGATAAATTTAAGGAGACTAAACATGCTCATGGCCATGCCCAAATAAAACTCTAAGTTTTTCTAAGTAAACATATTTATTTTGATTAAAACTAAACTAAGAGACTAAACTAAATACACCATAGGTTTTTCATCCTTTTTCAAGCTTCGATCATCATTATCTTTGCATTATTCAAGTATCATTAACTTTTTTATTTTTTATTTTGAGGAAGAATCAACTTATTTCTCCGTGGGGTTTGCTTGGCGTTGGTCAAGCTAAGTTACTTAATTGTAGAGCATTAAGTTACTTAAGTGTAGAGCATTGGAGCATTGGGATTTTCCCATAATTATTTTGTTTTGCATAGTTTTTGTTAGTAAAGAATAGTAATGCTTAGTGTTCATAGTTTCTCTTCTTTTTTTTATTACTTCTCTCCCTAATTAGTTATTTTATTTTTTTATTTGATGAATTAATTTTGATTAATAAGTGGACAAAAGTAAACCAAAAGTAAAGGGGACTAAGGCTGCATTTGGTTCTTAGGAAAATTCAAAGGATTTGCAAAAGCCGTTTGGTAAGGAGAAAAATAAAGTCCGTGATTAATATTAGTTTTTTTTTTAAAATTTTTTTGTTTAAAATTGAAAAAAATAATGTATGCAAATTTGTAAATATAAATTTTGATAATAATACTAAAAAAATCAAATACATATATAATTTTTTTAAAATATTTTTTAATTTTTATTTGCTTAAAATTGAAAAAAATAATTATGTATGCAACTTTTTAAATATAAATATAAATTTTGACAGTGCTAAAAAAATCAATTATATATAATTTAAAAAAAAGACGAATTTTAATTTTTATTTGTTTAAAATTGAAAAAAATAACGTATGCACATTTTTAAATATAAATTTTAAATAAATTTAAAAATAATGCTAAAAAATCAAATACATACATATAATATATATATTTTTAAAAAAGACTAAACCGGGAATTTTTTAATTTTTATTTGTTTAAAATTGAAAAAAAAAATGTATGCAACTTTTTAAATATAAAATTTGATCAAATACATATATATAATTTTTTTTTTTAAATCAAATGTATATGCTAAAAAAATCAAATATGTAATTATTTTTGTTTAAAAAGACCAAAATATATTTAATTTTTTTAGCATTTACATATATTTGATTTTTTTAGCATTATTTTGGCATTTAAATAAATAATAAGGAGGGAAAAATCAAAATTAGTCCCTAGGGCTCTACTTCAAAATGGTTGGTTGCCGGTAGCATTTTCCCAAGTTCAGCATTTTCGACTTTGGAGGCAAAGAACGCACCACCACCAAAGGCCTCTAAAGAGTAAACTATTTTGAATTAATTTTTTGGGTAAATATAAACATGCCATGCCCATGTCCATTCTGCCGTGCCCAATGTTTAAACTGGATTTGATTAAAGAGGGAAAAACAAACTAAACTAAGAGCGAGACTAAATAGACCATTTCAATTTTAAATAGACCATAGGTTTTCAAGCTTCCATTATTGGATTATTAAAGATCAGTAAAAAAAAATTGGTAACTTATCATTGATAGTTTCTCTTTATTTTGATTAATCTAGTGTTGATTAATCTTGTAAGTAGGCCATTATACTTCTCTCCCTAATTAATTATTTAATTTTTTATTTGATGAATTTATTTTGATTAATAAGGGGAGGAAAGTAAGAAAGTAAATGAGGGAAGAAGAAGTAAACTATTTTGAATTAATTTTTTTTTTGGGTAAATTTAAGGAGAGTAAACATGCCCATGCCCATGCCATGCCAATGTTGTAAGTGTCAATGTTCTAATTAGAGGATTATGATTTTCTTTGAAAAAAACTCAAGTAAACAATTTATTTTGATTAAACAAGTAAAGGGAAAAAGAAGAGACTAAATTAGATAGTTCTTGAGACCATTTATTTTGATCATCATTATCTTATTTGGATTATTAAAAAAATTTGTATGAGCTGGAGGGTTAGCTATGCGTTGATCATGGTCAATTAAGTGTAGAGCTTTGGGATTGGGGGTAATGCCTAGTTAGTAAACTAGTTCAATGATAGTTCTCAATTCGGATTAATTATGCTTGCTATGGCGTGGTGGCTTGGGGTGGGGATTTAAGTGATGCCTTGCCTTGCCCCACCTTGCCGTGGGGCGGTGGCAAGGCTAAATTAGGTGGGTCGCCAAAAAGAAAAAAAAGAAAAACAACTGGACCAAAGGTAAACCAAGGTAAACCAGGAAGAGAAGTTTGAATTAAATTTTTTTGGGTAAATTTAAGAAGGGACTAGTGCAGTTCTGCTCTCCTACTATCTAATTATACCTAATTGCTATCTAATTACTATGATTATGAACTAGGCGAAAAAAAGGAGCTAGGGCGAGTAAAGCAAAAAGCTTTCCAATAAAAACCATAACTACATGTCCTACCACTATAACTACATGTCCTACTGTCCCCCTCTCCCTCTCTCTACGCGCCTCTCTCTACCTCGCTCTCTCTCCTAGCCGGGAGTATCTCTCCGTACGAGTACGAGCATGAGCCCTCACCAGACTGTGTCCCTCCCTCTGTGGCCTCTCTCTCTCTCCACACTCCGTACGAAAGTAAAAACGGAATTATCTCAGCAAAATGCTAAAATCAGTCTTTTTTTCCCTTTCTTCCTTTTTTTTCTTTCTTACTCGGCCGAAGTCTGCCAGAGCCTCTAATCAGGCGAGGCATGCTGCTTGAGCACGAGCTATGACAAAAAACAGAAAAAATTTGATATTTTCAAAATAAAGATAAAAAATAGATTTTTTTTAAAGAAAAAATTAATTTTATTAAGAAAAATAGTTTGTTTTTTGGTTTTTGGAAAACCTTTTCTTAAAAAATCTTTTCAAAAACAAACTATTACCTACAAACTATTTTTTTACTCATTTTAGTAATATTTTTAATTTTTAATTATTAAAAACGAATCTTTAATTATTTCTAAAAAAATTCGAACTTTAATTATTTTTAATTATTTCTAAAAGAATTTGAAAGTTTAATTATTTTTATTTAAAAAAAGAAGAAAATTAATAATGGATTTAGAAAAAAAAGAATCTGATTTTAAAAAATAAATAAATTAAATTAGATTATAAATTCACCCGTTCCAAGCCCCTCTTGTCTCTTGCTCTGCTTAGAAATCCTCTTGCTCAAGAAACTCTCTTGCTCATCCTCTTCTTGCTCAAGAAACTCTCTTCCTCAGGAATCCCCCTAAAAAATGTCTTTCTTTCTTCTTCTGCAGAATGACTGGGAGAATGACTCCAAGCCTGATCAACCATCCCTTTCCTCCTCATCCTTCTTCGCTGCTCTCTCCCAGATCTCCCACCTTTCCTCCTCGACCTCATTTCACAAAGCTGACCCACACACCCACATCAACATCAAATGGGGGTGAGGCCAATGGGATACCCTCATTCTTCAGTCGGAAGCCTATATTTAACATCTGGATATTATCGCTCACTGGGAATGGAAATGGGAATAGGATGATGGCGTGCAATATGGGTATCTTAGGAGCAAGACATGACACTCAGGTAAGGCTAAATCAAGAGAGAAGTGAGTCTAGCTAATATCATATATTCAAATTTTTTGAAATCTTTCTTCAAAGATCAAGGGAAGAGGTGCAAGAGCTTATTGCTGCTATAAAACCTACTGGTGTATTCATTGAGTTGTAAGGAATCGAGAGCATATAATTAAGGAACCCTCTAGTGAGTTTCATGTGGCCATGGAGGAGGCCAAAAAGTGTGGGGTCGAGGTTATATGGGGAGATATGGAACAAGGAGTAATAAAACTTGTTTTATTGTTTGCCCTTAAATCTTGTTAAATGTTGTTATTAAATGTTGTCATGAAGAATGATTTTGTGACATTTTGTGGATATGCCATCCCAAGAGATGCACGTGTTGAGCGTGTTGAGCAAGGTGGAGGTGTCAACTCACGAGGAGCGAGTTGATCTTATCTTTAACAATTTTCACTTAATTCTTCGCAATTTTGACTTATTTCTCTCGGTCATGAAGATTATACGGGACGAAAGAGATAAGTGAGTTCCTTTTTCCTATTATGGTTGAAAATCTCAAGTTATTATCCTTAAAAATCTCAATTGTTGATACTGATTCATGTTCGACCATTTGTTAAAAGCTGCCCAACGTCATCCTTCACTAGTTGCGGTGGTTGGCAAAGCCCACATCTCTGGACTCTCAAGGTATCTCATAATGGAGGCTCTATAATGGCTGCGCCTTCCAAATTAGCCTTCCAAACATGATCCTATGAGCCTTCCAAACAGGCACTATGATCCTCTATGAGTTCTCAGCCGCCTCCATTATAGAGCCTCCATTATGAGATACCTTGAGAGTCCAGAGATGTGGGCTTCGCCAACCACCGCAACTAGTGAAGGATGACGTTGGGCAGCTTTTAGCAAATGGTCGAACATGAATCAGTATCAACAATTGAGATTTTTAAGGATAAGAACTTGAGATTTTCAACCATAATAGGAAAAAGGAACTCACTTGTCTCTTTCGTCCCGTCCCATATAACCTTCATAACCGAGAGAAATAAGTCAAGATTGCGAAGAATTAAGTGAAAATTGTTAAATATAAGATCAACTCGCTCCTCATGGGTTGACACCTCCATCTTGCTCAACTCGCTCCTCGTGGGTTGACACCTCCACCTTGCTCAACAAGCTCAATACGTACATCTCTTGGATGGCATATCCACAAAATGTCACAAAATCATTCTTCATGACAACATTTAATAACAACATTTAACAAGATTTAAGGGCAAACAATAAAACAAGTTTTATTACTCCTTGTTCCATATCTCCCCATATAACCTTGGCCCCACACTTTTTGGCCTCCTCCATGGCCACATGAAACTTACTAGAGGGTTCCTTAATTATATGCTCTCGATCCCTTACAACTCAATGAATACACCAGTAGGTTTCATAGCAGCAATAATCTCTTGCACCTCTTCCCTTGATCTTTCAAAAAAGATTTCAAAAAATTTGAATATATGATATTAGCTAGACTCACTTCTCTCTTGATTTAGCCTTACCTGAGTGTCATGTCTTGCTCCTAAGGTACCCATATTGCACGCCGTCATCCTATTCCCATTCCCATTCCCAGTGAGCAATAATATCTAGATGTTAAATATAGGCTTCCGACTGAAAAATGGGGGTATCCCATTGGCCTCACCCCCATTTGATGTTGATGTGGGTGTGGGGGTCAGTTTTGTGAAATGAGGTCGAGGAGGAAAGGTGGGAGATTTGGGAGAGAGCAAGAAGAAGGATGAGGAGGAAAGGGATGGCCGATCGAGCTCGAGTCATTCTCCCGATCATTCTAAGAAGAAAAAAAAAAGACATTTTTTAGAGTTTCTTGAGCAAGAAAAGGATGAGCAAGAGAGTTTATTGAGCAAAATGATTTTTTAGCGAGCAAGAGACAAGCGGGGCTTGGAACGGGTGAATTTATAATCTAATTTAATTTATTTATTTTTCAAAATCGAATTCTTTTTTTTTCTAAATCCATTATTAATTTTCTTCTTTTTTAAATAAAAATAATTAAACTTTCGAATTCTTTTAGAAATAATTAAAAATAATTAAAGTTCGAATTTTTTTAGAAATAATTAAAGATTCGTTTTTAATAATTAAAAATATTATTAAAATGAGTAAAAAATAGTTTGTAGGTAATAGTTTGATTTTGAAAAGATTTTTTAAGAAAAGGTTTTCCAAAAAATAAACTCTTTTTCTTATAAAATTAATTTTTTCTTTAAAAAAATATATTTTTTATCTTTATTTTGAAAATATCAAATTTTTTCTGTTTTTTGTCATAGCTCGTACTCAAGCGGCATGCCTCGCCCGATTAGAGGCTCTGGCAGACTCCGACCGAGCAAGAAAGAAAACAAAGGAAGAAAATGAAAAAAAGACTGATTTTAGCATTTTGTTGCTGCATGAGATAATTCTGTTTTTACTTTCGTACGAAGTAGGGAGAGAGAGAGGCCACAGAGGGAGGGACACAGTTTGGTGAGGGCTCGTGCTCGTACTTGTACGAAGAGATACTCCCGGCTAGGAGAGAGAGAGCGAGGCAGAGAGAGGCGCGCAGAGAGAGGGAGAGGGGGACAGTAGGAACATATAGTTATAGTGGTAGGACATGTAGTTATGGTTTGTATTGGAAAGCTTTTTGCTTTGCTCGCCCTAGCTCCTTTTTGTCGCCTAGCTCATAATCATAGTAATTAGATAGTAATTAGGTATAATTAGATAGCAGGAGAGCAGAACTGCACTAGTCCCTTGTTAAATTTACCCCAAAAAAATTTAATTCAAACTTCTCTTCTTGGTTTACCTTTAGACAGTTGTTTTTCTTTTTTTTCTTTTTGGCGACCCACCTAATTTAACCTCACCACCGCCCCACGGCAAGGTGGGGTAAGGCAAGGCATCGCTTAAATCCCCACCCCAAGCCACCCAGCGCAAGCATAATTAATCAGAATTGAGAACTATCATTGAACTAGTTTACTAACTAGGCATTACCTCCAATCCCAAAGCTCTACACTTAATTGACCATGACCAACGCATAGCTAACCCTCCAGCTCATACAAATTTTTTTAATAATCCAAATAAGATAATGATGATCAAAATAAATTGTCTCAAGAACTATCTAATTTAGTTTCTTTTTTTTTTCCCTTTACTTGTTTAATCAAAATAAATTGTTTACTTGAGTTTTTTTCAAAGGAAATCCCAATCCTCCTCTACTTAGAACATTGGCACTTAGAACATTGGCACTTACAACATTGGCATAGCATGGGCATGAGCATGTTTACTCTCCTTAAATTTACCCAAAAAGAAATTAATTCAAAATAGTTTATTTCTTCTTCCCTCATTTACTTTCTTACTTTCCTCCCCTTATTAATCAAAATAAATTCATCAAATTAAATAATTAATTAGGGAGAGAAGTATGATGACCTACTTACAAGATTAATCAACACTAGATTAATTAAAATAAAGAGAAACTATCAATGATAAGTTACCAAATTTTTTTTTTTACTGATCTTTAATAATCCAATAATGGAAGCTTGAAAACCTATGGTCTATTTAAGATTGAAATGGTCTATTTAGTCTGCTCTTAGTTTAGTTTGTTTTTCCCTCTTGTTTAATCAATCCAGTTTAAACATTGGGCACGGCACGGGAATGGGCATGGGCATGACATGTTTATATTTACCCAAAAAATTAATTCAAAATAGTTTACTCTTTAGGGGCCTGGTGCGTTTGGTTTAGGCGCTCTCTACCTCCAAAGTCGAAAATGCTGAACTTGGGAAAATGCTACCGGCAACCAACCATTTTGAAGTAGAGCCCTAGGGACTAACTTTGATTTTTCCCTCCTTATTATTTATTTAAATGCCAAAATAATGCTAAAAAAAAAATCAAATATATGTAAATGCTAAAAAAATTAAATATATTTTGGTCTTTTTAAAAATAAGATAATTATGATGATCAAAATAAACATCTCTATCTAGCTATTCAAACAAAATAAAACAGGAAAGGCAAAGAAGGGCAAAGTTTAGTATTAAAACAAGTCACACCACGGTCTTGAGACCATGTAAGGTTCATTCCAACTAATAATATGAATTGCTTCGGCAACCCTTGAATCAATTTTTAACACGGAGACTAAATGTCTATGCCCATGCCCATGCCCCTGACCAATGTTCTATTTCTAAGTAGTAGAGCATTGGGATTTCTTAAA
The DNA here is from genome assembly GCA_016097605.1 of Eucalyptus guilfoylei. Classification (NCBI taxonomy): domain Eukaryota; kingdom Viridiplantae; phylum Streptophyta; class Magnoliopsida; order Myrtales; family Myrtaceae; genus Eucalyptus; species Eucalyptus guilfoylei. Next base: position 26,148,060 of record CM027864.1, on the reverse strand, counting down.
CTCAAGTTTTTCTAAGTAAACAAACTCCAGAGATTTATTTTATTTTGATTAAACAAGACAAAACAAGAGACTAAACTAAACCTTTAGTTTTTCATCTTAAATAGACCATAGCTTCTTCATCCTTTATTTCAAGATTTCAAGCTTGGATCATATTATCTTTTTTGAATTATTCAAAGTTTCATTAACTTTCTTTTTTTTTTTTTTTTTTCTAAAGAACTTATTATGAGCAAAGACATAGAATATTCTATTCAAGACTTAATTCTCACCTAGTGGAGGAATCGCCTCATTACATTGCATTTGGAATCTTTTTATTTTATTTTATTTAAATTCAATAGCGGTAAGCTGTAAATATGGAGTCCTACTACCAACCTTCCAATACCGCCAAGCCCATAGAGGGTAGCCAAGCCCATAGGTCCATAGGGCGTAGAGCCTCCTTATCCGAAATTTGATTTCCGGATGCCAGTTAGTTAAGTAAATCTCAACACAATGTAAAACAGACCTAAGGCTAAATCTCAACACGATGTTGATCGCTAATTTTGGGAAAAATTGAAACTTTAGTAAGACAAGTGGTGGCCATTAGTAAGACAAGTAGTGGCCAGACAACAAGCGGTGGCCAGACAAGCGGAGGCCAGACAAGACAAGACAAGCGGAGGCCAGACAAGACAAGACAAGCGGAGGTCAGAGAGCGGAAGAAGAAGAAGAAGACAGGCTAGAGAGACGGAGAGGGAGACTGACCAGAGAGGTTGGGGGGGTCGTCGACGGGCGGAGGGGAGGGTATGGCTTCTCTCTCGCTCTCTCTTTTTTTAATTTTCTTCCCCTCCTCCCTTGTTCTGTCTTTTCTTTGTTTTGGATGTTGTTTACCAAGAATGTGGAAAACGAGGATCGTTTTCTTGCCCGTGATCGACGTAAGAAAGAGAGGAAAGAGAGAGAGCTCCGGTCAAGAAAGACGAAAGGAAATCAAGATGAAAAAATGGTCTTTCGCGGATAAACACGCTCTCCCCCATTTTTCTTTCAATTTTTGGTTTTTTTTTCCTTTTTTTACTTATTATATGTAATTCAAATAATTGAATTCTACAGGTTTTTGTAATCAGGATCGGAGTTGGGGCTACTTTTTTCACTATTGATGTCATATTAATGACGTTTAATGAGAACAAACGTGGGTAGATAGAATGAGGTAAAATCTCGGAAGTATGCCACTGTACTTGCCCCACATAGAAAGAAAGAGGAAAACCGCAGAAAGAACGAACGAGCATCTTGGAAAGTCTAACAAAACCGGCCTGCGGATTGCGGCATTCTCCCAATGACATTGTTTTATAGAAACAAATACCATAAGAGGTAAACCATATATCCATTGAGCTGTTGGTTATTATTCTCCATTCAGTTGCCAAATTGATCATACAATAATCACGAAACTGTGTTGGTGCATTTGCGATTTCATTAGCAATGGATCATAAGAGTCTTATCATATTTATACTCATATTTATACAGATATACCATATGAAAATTTTGTCATATCCTAATTAAAAATCCCCATGATAAGTTAGGTCCCGTGATAAGTTAGGTGATAAGTTAGAAGTAGACTTGAAGTATTATGATTAAATGGGTCTATTACGAGAAAGCAAATCGCAAGCAGGCGCAATCGATGGCATCTTCTAAGTTTACCAAAACAACTTGGCATTCCGAAGAAGAAGAGAATATACCCTTGAAAAAGAGAGAGATCGCAAGAGACGCCGAGAGAGAAATTTGATGATGGCGGTCGATTTCGACCTCGATCGGGGGTTGAGGGTCCTATTTATAGGGCTTTAGATGCTACCTTAAAGGTAAGTGCCGAGACGGAGACGAACAGCACCTTGTTTTCGAGAAATTTGATGACATTGCAAGCAAGCACGATGGCATCTTCCAAGCAAAAAGCTTCGACCAAAACAACTTGGCATTCCGAAGAAGAGAATCCAGAGAAATACCCTTGAAAATGAGAGAGATCGCAAGAGGCAAGAGACGCCGAGAGAGAAATTTGATGACGGCGAAATTAGATGACGGCGGTTGAATCGACCTCGATCGGGGGTTGAGGGTCCTATTTATAGGGCTTTAGATGCCACCTTGACGGTAAGCGTCTCCTCGATGTCGAGACAGAGACGGAATGGCGCGTCGTTTTCGAGACCGACTCGGGCTGGCGTAAAGATATTATTAGGTTCCCTTCTGTGGACCGGGGCTTTTTCGCACCCACGCATTGCGCTCCTTCCTTATTATAAACGAGCGTAGGGCGCGGGCATCTTATTCGACCAAAAAAAAAAAGACTACTCATAATTTTTTGACCAAAAAAAAGGCACTAATATGCTTCCTGAAAAAAAATTATTCCTAATAAAATAGAATTGCATATGAAAAAAAGGCAAGTATACAAAATTCGGACCTACATCAGGTATTAGAAAAAAAAACAAACTTGAGTTTTATCCCAAGTAAGCGCTACGAATGTAGAACATTGGGTATGGCATAGCTTGGCAAAAGACATGTTTAGTAATGAAAATAAATTCATAAAATAAAAATAAAAATAATTAATAATTATTATGGAGAGAATTTAGTTTACTTAGAAAAAAACAAACTTGAGTTTTATCCCAAGTAAGCTCTACGAATGTAGAACATTGGGTACGGCATAGCTTGTTTAGGCTCCTTAAATTTACCCAAAAAAATTAATTCAAAAAAATTAACCTTTTACTTTAATCAAAATAAGGGAGAGAATTTAGTTTACTTACAAAAAAAAAAAAATTGAGCTAATTTAGGTGTAGATACCACAAGGTCATTTGGGCTCATTAAGGAAGCATATAAGACCCGCAAGAAAATTTTCTCTTATGTACTGAAAAACTGGAGACATACACACCCCGTAGACCTAAATCAATTATATTATACACACCGGAAAAAAAAAAATCCAAGGGTAAGGACAATCACTCGCGCTCACACATTGCATAAATAACACCCGCTGAAAAGATTAAATGAGTACCTCGGACATCATAAAGCCTGGTGATGCAAACCATCGCAACTTGATTTCTCATCATTATTTAGTTGACACTAGAGCCCTGACTGACCTACTCTACGCCGGATAGGAGTCGGGTAAAGGCGGAGTCGACTTTCTTCTTGAAACCAGAAACTTCGAATTTAGACACTGCTAATGTCCGTTGTCTGTGCTTTTTCCCTTTTAAGAGATGCATAACTACTTTAACATGGGATTCCCTGCAAATTATAGCTTCGTTCATTTTTGTCGAGATAACACATCCATCATGGAATGCATATAATTATTGATAAACAAAAACTCATGGTGTATATCTTCGGGTACTAACTAAAAAGCCTCCATATGTCCGATGGAGATCATATTCACTCTGTTATTGTAATAGCTAAACAACAATCTTTTTCAAGGAATCTTTACCGCTTTTTATTCATGATCATACATAATTCTAGGTGTGCATGCATAAATGCCTAAACAATTGAGTGAAACACCCAAAGTGAATAAGTAAAATCTAAAGCCAACGTGCTTGTAAAAACAATCCCAACCGTGTCGACAATATTGAATACAGAGGGTTTATTATAAGGTCTCGAGGCGTAACCCGTGTAAGCAAGGCATAAAAAATGAAGGATATCCGGCGCTCATTTTGACATTATTTATTTATTTATTAAATTAAAAATAATCTCACGAGTGAAGCGGGGTGGGCTTGACTGGATACTCTCTCGACTTCCTCTCCCTCTTAATAATTTCTTTTAGGTTCTTCGATTTGTGATTAATTCGTAGTTAAAAAAAAGTGCACCCTAATCTAAATGCTTGCATGGTGAAAATTCCTAAAAAATAATATTTACCAAGGATTAAGAATCGCAGTGAGGGCGAACCGTTCAGTAACGGCGAGGATTGCTTGACTCAAGCAAACACCCAATGAGTTCCTATGAAGAAAACCGTTAGTCCTTGATTTTTTTTTTTTTTGGGTCTAAATTAATCCTTGATTAAATACATGCTAACAATGCGAAGCATGATTTTTTTTTTGTCACAAAAAAATTTATATTCATTATTTAAAAGAATACATCAGCAATAAATATAGACTTCATAAAAAGCGAATCGAAGCAAAGCAAAGCTCAGAATACTACAATACAAATTCAAATCTAGAAAACAAATAGGATCAACAAAAGGCTAGCAAGGTTAAGCACACCCGAGTTCCACAATAATAGATCTATCAAACAGAATAATTGGTGGCCAATCATTTGATCTCATATCTTCATTAGTGATGAGTACATACCGAAAAATTTCTCTTCCAATAACTACGACATTGCTAGTAGGTAGTGCACACTTGGTTCGGCTTTCTCTACACCATCGTCGTACCGAGACAAACCAAAGTTGAATGAACACATATGTAACATTTGGAAAAGCAAATCTTTATGGTTCAACTATGCACCATATCTTCGTAAATTTTGTAACATAAGTGAACATACCAAACAAGTAATATAATGATGAGAAAGGGTATCATTCTATGGAAATTGATGATTAATAAACTAATTAAATACTAAAAATAGATTAATTCTAAAATTAATCTAACAGATCAAAATAGAATTGAGAATAAATTAAAACTAAAAATCTTAAAAGAAAAATTTGGAGACTAAATATAGTAAATAGCATCCGATTTCACCATAACCATTAGATATGAATTTCAAATTGTTACGCATATAAGGACGATATCAAACATGTGATAATGGAATTTCCTAATCTATTTACTATCTTATCTTTAGATATAACAAACCTACTTAGTTTATTAATCCATTATATCTCTAAGTGAATTTAAATAAACATAAGTGCATTAAAATCTATGAATATTCCCGGTTTACAATGAGTCTTTTGGATCACCTTATCACCGAAAGCTACACAAATAACGCGGTATATTTCTATCCATGTTTAATCCATGGTTATATACTATAATGATCAATTGCATATTATCACTTCTCAATCTCAAACATGTGAATCAAATCATTCAAGCAGTGGCCAGTCATTTAAAAGCATTAAGCACAATAATATATAACTCACATAAATGAAATTACTTACAAAACATAAAAATCATGAAATTCACAGTATCATGGTTAGGCTACATCATAGCTCTAACAAAAGAAAATTAGAAGATAATAGAAGTAAACATGAAAAATATAAATTAAACCTAGCATCTTGAATCAAAGAACAATAATTCTGTCACCACTTTTGTCTTCTCTTCAAAATATCAAAAAAACTCTAGAACAATAAAAAAACAAACTAAAAATAAAAATTTGAGAAAACAACTTGATTACCGTTTTTACTATACTAACATGTTTTATATGGTAATTGATTGGGCCTTCGTCCCAACCATTTCACCTCAGAAAAATATGATATTTAAGTATGTTATAGATTAAGATGTTTTAAACAACTTTCATGAAGGAAGTTTCTCCAAATTCAAAGTAAAAAGAGCTCTATAAAATTAGAAAGCATGAAATAAACTAGGAAGTCAAAACTTATGAAACTCAAGGTGTCAAGTCTATGGAGGAGAGGTGGCGCCCTACTTGACTTGCGAGATCACTTGTCATCATTCCCTTACGCCATGAGTCATCCCCTTTCATTAATTATTTGGGATACATAAGCCTCCTAATCGGGGCCAAAATAAAGGTCGAAATCGAGAATGTTACAAAAACCAAGCCAACTCCCTTAAACTTCTCGAATGGACTTTGGTTTTTGTTAGACCCCAACATTCCTCCAACTTAAGGTACTCAAAAACAGGGTTACTCGTCAAAATTCTACTCACCACCTCATTACACAGTCCCGAGGAGTCGAGGGACGAGGACTTAAGATAATGCCAACCGATGCCTCTGATGTCCATGAGGTCGCAAATTTTTCATACACAGATCCTGGAATGAAGAGCATTAGTAAAGGAACAGAGACATCACGTTACCCTTAATACTTTTAACTACAACAGAAAGCTCTTCGACACTGCGGGTCGACGGGTGATCAACAACATGGACAATTTCCAGGTATATTTTTTACCTAAGGCAAGGCGTAGGAAAGTAAGACTCTGCCCACAAAAGAAGAACACGTGCAGCGTTTGATCTGGGACGCGGATAAAGGGTCAAGTTGTGACCGTCCCGCAGCACGGAGAGGGAAAGATTCGGGACGGTGTTCCAGAGGATCCGCCACCTGTTTGACAATATGGAAGTCATGATGACGTCTCTAGTGGGCAAGAAGGAGAAGATGTGATGGTTGAGGCAATTGAGCAAGAGGCTGATGTACTCTAGACGCCGAGGAACTCTGCCATCTGATTGGTATGTGAATGGAAGGAGAAGGAATCCGAAAACCATATAACATCAAGCGATGTGATGCTTTGCAAATGCTCAGCCATTCTGGGTAGAGCTCTGCAACCCTTCAAAAGCTCAGACTTCACTTGCTCTGTTCTCGCTCGCTCAGTCAATGATCATCGTGTCTCACCAATATATCGCTGTCATACTGATTATAGAGTCGTTTAATAATTTAAATACCTGATTTTATTAAAATAGCCGTAGTTAAGGAAATGTTTGGGTTATATTTGATGAACACCTTACGACACGTTCTTTTAGCAATGCTTGGACATTGTCTAAGACTAAGTCCACATTTGTGCTGCTTTTGCAATTTCTTCATGTACTTTTTTCGCAATCAATTTTAACTTCACCAATATCGAACTCTTTTATCATCCAATTAATTGATTCGTCAAATTGTTTGCATGCATTGCTGGCGTATATGGACAATTCCATTCAAACAATAAAAAACAAGAGAAACAATCACAAGAAGAAAAAGGGAAAAGAACCGTGGAAGTTTAAAATCGAGGTAGAATCATGTAGGGAGGCAATTTTTTTAATGCGGAAGGAGTAGATTGCACAGTCAGAACCTATATGGGCATTAAAATTGCAAACATAAAACAATTTTGTTTTGCTGATATAGAAAGCAATTTACCAAATTTGGCGTCAATGTGAACTAATGTAATTATGTGATTATTAACACCGAAAAATGGCCAAGTGTTTTGACCAGCAACTTCATCGATGGAAGCTACAGAAATTGACAACAGGAGCAGAAGATTACACTAAGTGTTGGAAGCATTTAGTCCATATAGTACAGTTGGTCGACAAAAGGACCTAATTTTGATCCAGAGAGATGTCAACACAAAAACGGTTTAAGTGTTGGAAACTTGGAGTGAAGAGTCGACGAGTAAAGTACACCGACTCGGTTGAGGAATGTGGCATGTAATTATCAAGTAGTGAAGTTGATAATATCAGATTTCGTAACCGTTTGTAGATAAGTGCCATTAAATGAGAGAGCCACGCGAAACATGTTTAAATTCTTTGTGACCTTTTATGTATAATTTTTCGTATAAATACCAGAGTTGTATTCTTTGTGAAAGACCACTCAATCAATCAAATAATACATGTTGTTCGTCTTTACTTAAAACGTAATACCAGTGTATTTTATATATTGCTGACAACAATTATTCACATTATTCGAACATCGCATAAAGGAGACCCTTCAACCCTTTGTGGATTGGACAAGATTGGACTAGTTTGTGAGTTTGACGGGTATTTCACCCATTCTAGTGAATTCTTTTCGGGCATGCTTGATGAGACTCTTGCTCGTTGATATGAGGAATCTTTCACGGGAAGAACCAAAAATCAACCAGAGATAGACAATAATGCTGGCATCCTCAATCCAATACAGCAAATTTGACGTGAAATTGCTGCACATTTTGAGTCTTCAGCCATTGGTGGAGCGTCAAGAGAAGGCCAATGCAAGGGAATTGATCTTCCAGGCATCTCATTGAAGAACAGTTAAGATAGTAAAACCAAATCGAAGCATGATGAGAATCATGAGAAGGTCACTTAAGTTGCAAGAGGCAGAGATGACCAATTGTATTGTGCATCACATATCAACTGTAATAAGGCAAATGGTTATCAATGTTTGTGCACGATGCCACTCCAGAGGATCATATTTGCAATCCCAGGTACCAATTTCTGCAATTTTTTTTTTGCATAGCATCACTCTTTTGCTTTGCGTGTTCAATTCACATGTTCGAATTCTCATCTGCTTTGTATTTTTTCTTATTGAAAAGCATATACCTACTGATAGCTTGTATTCTTTTATGTGATGAGTAAAATCCAAACTAGGAAAAAGAAAAGTAGGCACTCTTTTATGTGATGAGTAAGTCCAAACTAGGAAAATTAATCTTTGGCCTTTCATTAGTTCGCAAATTTTCTAGGTTGATATTAATTTCTCATACCCATAAAATAAGGAACCCCATGCCCTAAATAAAACAAAAACTGACCTTTCTCAAACAAATTTTAGCATTGGTCATAAGCAAGACCTTAAAAGACTTTGACTACCGGGAATAATCCGGGTAGAGGCTGGAATCCGGGCCTCGAAAAATATACCGGCCCCATTGGTCACCCCGTCCAAACCCTTTACACGGTAAAGGGGGCCACCTTGGAGCCCGCGATGCTGGTATCCCCGTGTGCGGGGCAGGTACAGGTGATGAAGAGGCCCGGCCGGGGAAACTCAGCCGGGGTGTAAAAAATAAAATAAAATTATGTGGCTAGTAGCTTTTAATTACTAGTAAAGTTGATGTGTGACAAGTATTTCAAGTTTTTATATATATCAAAATAATTTTGTATGCAGCGTGGATGGTAGATCCTTGGTCCTCCACCACAGAGGCCAAGGTTCGAAGCCCCTGCGAAGCAGGGAGGCTGAAGCGCTGTGTGGTGACTTACCCGATGGCACGGGGTGGTGGTTTCACCTGTGCTGCCCCCAGGTTCTTCCCGCCGGCTGCCGGCTTTCGGGGTTTCCTGGGTCACAAAAAAATAATAATAATAATAATTTTGTATGTATGTACATATGAAAAACTTTTTGACTCGCGTGAGAAACTTAGTATAGCTGGTTACAATTGGATGAAATTGTCTAAGCATTGGTTTGGTTGCATATGAAAGATAAATGAGTCAGAATAGGAGAAAATATTGCTCAAGACTGTCGGAAAGCGAAAACACCTGCCATTGGAAGCACGCCATATATTTTCCTCGGACACGAAGTCAACGAAACAAACGTAAGAGACGCAACATTCAAAAGAACGCGGACGTTAATTTTCACAAACGTTTACGTATGTACGCGCGCTAATGAACCGAACGTGCCCTGCCAATTTGACGTAGACCATGGAAACAAGAAAAAAAAAATTGAAAGCATATCAAAATCCCCAAAAAAAAAATTAATAATAATAAAAATAAACAGAAGAAACCGATTGTATACAAACAGGCAAGATTCTGTTTCAACATAGCGAAAGCTCTCTCTCTCTCTCTCTTGCGCTTGCCCCCACCACTGTGTACGTTTGTGATTTGGTCACTTTCCTCTTTAGGTGTCGTGAAATTTCACTTTTATCTGCTTCTTCCTTGTGCTACCATCAGGTGCTCTCTCAACTTCTATGCATGTGAATACAAGCGACGATAGTTGGTTGAAGAATTCTGGGTGTTTCAATTATTTCAAGTCCTTTCCCTCATTTTTATAGCCATGAAGTTTCCGAGTGGGTAGCCAGGCTTTCCGTAGATGAAAAAATTGAGTAAAAATAACATGAATATAATTTTTCAAATTTTTTCCTAATTTGATGAATTGAAAACATCAGCTTACAGGCTTTTTGGAGGTGTCAAAATTAACACAATAGGACATTCGACAAAAAGTTATGCCCACTAAAAGTTTGGCTTAATTTGTGTAAAAATCACATGAATATAATTTTTTAAAATTTTCCCTATTTCATGAATTAACAGAATGTTTGACAGAAAAGTTAGCCGTGGAAAAGTTTTGCCAAATTTGTGTAAAAATCAAATGTATATAATTTTTTAAATTTTCCCCCAATTTGATGGATTGGAAAAATCGGGGCACGCATTTCCTTAAGGCAAAAATCAAGTCAATTAAACATTGGACATAAAAATTATGCCCTAGGTGCAAAAATATCCGATTTATCAAATCAGGAAAATTGTTTAATTAAGGACGAGGAAGGGCAACAAATAAGAATATTCTCCCAAGTCCGAGTCCCAACTCAAAGATGTGACGGGCACTATCCAGCAAGTCACCAAGTCGGCCAGTCCTCAACCACTAAGAGGGCGAGGAAGAGCGGTGGTGATGGCAACAGGTCCGAGCCATCGGTTCTGCCTATGGGAGGAGCCGGTCAAATTTAAGCTCATCTAGAGTGAGAGTGCGGAAATCGTGGTCCTTGAAAGGTCACTCAAATTCCGCTGTGGGAAGAGCCTAGACCCTTTGATCCACATGCACGCATTATCTCATTTCATAATTCCATTAAGTTTGACTTCATCTGCGACGAGTCGCAACCATCAAATATGATTAGGAAGATGAAGTGCAAGTTCGTGAAAGGGATTATGAGCAGGCGATTGGAGAAGAAGACCCACGATCGGAAAGTCTTCGAGGTTTCGCTTCTCCCGACTCCCGTGGCAGGGACGATGGCAGTGGTTAAGTAGTGCTCGCGTCCCTGAAGGGGGCCAAGCATGCTGCTACCCCGTCCAAGTCGCCGGAGGAAGAAGTCAAGGAGAGCGGCTGAGCCAGCATGTCTTCTCTGTAATGGAATGCGTATTGATGAAGAGCTTTTGAGAGTTGGTATGCGGAAGTTTCAAATGGCGGAGCTGCACATGCTGTGCGTAAAGCGGCCTGACTAAAGGACCTGACCAAATCGTTCATGGATGGGCACGTCGGGCAAAGGTGACAGGAAAATAGTCATAATTTCGATTTCTCGATAAATTCTAACATCAGAAATAACAAATTTTATGTGACTTGTAACTTTTCCATTTACAAGTAATGTTCATGTGTAATATGTAAGTCTTCTATGTATATATATATGTTGAAGTAATTTTGAGGTTATGTATATGTCGGTACCTTTTTATTCTGTGGAGTGAGTTTTATTAAGACTCAAGGGAGAAACTTGTTATAGGCGGTCAAAATAGGATACGGTTGGAGATCCATACGAGAGGCCGCGAACTAGCCAACAACTTTTCATCTATTAGTGTGAAAATAGAAATTTATTTTCTGCATGATTTCCTCATTTGAAAAATGCAAAGATGACAAACGAATGATCTGACTTTTGGTTTAATTTTTGCAATTGATCACCGTCATTATTATTTCATGTACTAAAACATGTATTTTACCTTTTATGGGGCACAAAACAATGAAACGAACAAAAGAGCCGTAACTTTCGGAAGAGCACATGCTTTAATTTTTGCGACCGTTATGTGTATGTACGTGCCAACCAATTAAAGTGTTCGTTTTTATTAATATATATATACCAATTAAAGTGTTCGTTTTTATTAAAATATATATATATATATATATATATATATATATATATATATATATATATATTTATACACAAAATCAAAAACAACAAAATATAGATAAATAAATGGATGAATAAATAATGAACAAATTAGTAAACAAAACCCATTTGTGGGTAGCTGTGTCGATTGAGAGTCTCGCCCTCATCGCAGAGATCGAGAGTTCGAAACTCGCAATTACTAGCGATTTAAATGGAAGGCCCTTGGTAATGGATTGCTGAGCTAGTCTCTTTCGAGGTATAGGGGCTTGGCCCTCAGGAGCCATTCGGGCACGGGGGCCCATGGTGGAGTCCTCGGTTACCAAAAAAAAAAAAAACAAATTAGTAAACAAAATGATCGTGTTAACAAGGGGGCCTTTCTGGTTCTCGGCTGACAAGATAAAATTTCGTTTAACCCATCAAAGCTCGTCCAGCCCGTCGCCTCCAGCCCATTTTATCCACCAATTAGAGGCCCCAGAAGCTGCTGCCCTAACCAGCCCAGTCCACGCACGAAAGCCCTAGCCCATCAAACATTGAGAGACGGGAAGGCAAGAAAGGCGCGCGTGAGAAGAGTAGCTCAAGGCCGTCGCGAAGCTAACGAACCGACGAAACAAACGAAAGAGCCGTGACTTTGAAAAGAACCCGTACTTTTGCTTTGCGCTATTATTCCCGTATGTACGCGTGCGAGTGAACGGAACGTGCCCTGCCAATTTGACGCAGACCGCGGGAAAAAAAATATAAAACACCGTTGACCGCAGACCAAACCCAGAAAGAAGCAAAAAAGGGAAAAACGGCACCTGTGTATAAATTGGCGAAATTCAAGAAGCTCTCTCTCTCTCTCTCTCTCTCGCATTCGCCCTCCCCGACTCTGTGTAAGTTGGTGATCTGGTCGCTCTTCCCTCTTCAGGCGTGACGCTGGGTAAGAAATTCGCTTACCTCTGCTTCTTCTTCGTGCTACAGCAGGTCTCTCTCTCAACTTCTATGGATGTGAATATGAGCGACCATAGTTGGTTAAAGAATTCTGGCCATTTCAATTATTTCAAGCGCTTTCCCACATTTTTGTAGTCATGTTGTTTCTGTGGTTAGCTGCAATTCTGGATACTCTGTATCGCTCTTCAGAAGCAAGCTCATGTACAGGGTCGAAGTAAATTTATGCGTTTCAGAGAATTCCATGTTATAGAACGTTATTAGACATTGTTAGACCTTAAGAGTACCGTTTGTTTCGTTATTTCCTGGATAGCAGGTTTTCATGTTAGATTAATATAAATGCCCCTAAATTAAACAACTATTGAGTAAATTTTGGACTCTCTCTGTTTCTCAATCTCGAAGAACCCAGAACATTTATATATAGCTAGCAATTCTCATTTTTCGTTCAAGATACGTGAACTTTTATCTCTATTCAATTAAAGGTCAGCTTAAATATCATCCTTATGAATTGGGGCTCTCATAACTGTGTGTCTATTCATAGTGGGAAAAAAAGCTTCCTTAAGTTTTGTTGACCCACTAACAATTCTGGTGAAACTCCATTGTTTGGACGAAGGAGGGACACTAGTGTCAATGTCAATTGCGCGATATTTCAGTGCAGGGCTTTAATTATTGCATAGCAAAAATGTTAAGGTAATATGTGGGCTAAACCTTACGTGCATGTACAGTAAGACATGGGTTATAGTTCTTAGTGTTATCAATAACCTGACTATTGAAAATTCCATTCACTGAATATGGGGAAACTTTAATTTGCTCTTCTTTTGTGTATATAGGCCAAGCAAGTAAACATGGTCAGAAAGAGAGATCAATTTTGGGACTATGTAGAGCCTTTGGATGGCAAATTTAAGTGCAAGTTTTGCGACAGAAAATTTACTGGTGGTGTTCCAAGAGTTAAATCGCATTTATCTGGAATTAGAGGCTGTGGTATAGATATATGCACCAAGGTCCCCAAAGATGTTCGAGTTGCCGCTGCCAGAGAAGGTCCTAATAAGAGAGCCAAGACTGGAGCCTGTTCAGGTGAGACTGAAGAGTCTTTGCCCAAAATGCTTATGAGTAAGGATGGCGTTATGCCAGATAAATTGCTTGCTAAGTTCGTCTTGTTAAATAATGTTGATGTCAATATTGTGCGGAGGCCGTCCTTCATTGACTTTGTGAATGATGTGGCTGAACACGGTTCCCCTTATAAGTTGCCTTGTTGTTCAGTAGTCAAAACAGTGTTAGTGCCTGATTTGGAAAAGGAAATTGGAGAGTATGTGGCGAATGTGAAGAAATCATGGGATAAAACAGGTTGCACACTCATATCTGATATTTGTTTTGATAAGGACAGATGCTTCATCAATATCTTTGCCTATTCTATTGAAGGGATGGTACTATTGAGTACATTTGAAATCCTCAAAGATAAGTTAACAAGCACTTTCCTGAGGGACATCTTATGTTTTGTCGCTGAAAAAATAGGGCCCAGCAACATTGTGCAGCATCTGATCGGCAATTTTGAAAGTTTTGAAGGGCTTCATGAGGATAGGCTCATTAGCAACTATCCCCATGTATTCCAGGTTTATTGCGCTGCCCATGGAATACATGTACTCTTTGAGAATATTTACAATCAAATCAATTGGGTCCGAAAAGCATTTGATCAAGCAAGAGCGGTTGTCACTAACCTTCACAAGCATGATGGCATCTTATCATCGATGAAGCAGTTCACAAGCAACTGGGAGTTGAAACAATCATCAAAAACCAAATTTCACTCAAATTTTTACATGCTTCAATCAATCATGGGGGTTGAAAGTGAGCTGCGATTGCTTGTTTCATCATCTGAGTGGCTTTCATTAGGTCTTGAGAAGGATGAATCAGGCATAGAAGTGGGTGAAATCATTCGCAGTCCTGAATTTTGGAGTGAAGGGAAAGAAGTCTTGCATGCTCTAGAACCGATATTTCGAGTACTCTGTCTAGTTGATGGCCACGGTGTTACTTTTGGGTTCTTCTATGCAGCTGTGGAAATGGCAGCTGAGGCTATTAGACAAATATATGAGACTAATGTTCCTAAGTATGTGGTTTTATGGGAGTTATTCAAGAACCGGCGGGATACTATTCATCCAATGCATGCTGCTGCAGCTTTTCTTAACCCTGCTTACATGTGTAGTGAGAAGTTCATAGACACTTGGATGACATTTAAAATTTTCTGTTTTTCTTTTCTTGACATGGGCCATCTGGAATCACGTAATAAGATACAAAGACTAGGCTACGAGACTTGAACAGCGGCATCTTCTTTAATCACAGTCTGGTATGCTCTGATTTAAAAAAAAAAAAAAAAAAAAAAAAAAAAGGTATTGCAGACTCTATAATTGTCTGATTTTCAGGTTTGGTTGTTGTATGCAAAATTCTATAATCCTAGAAACAGAGTATTGTTGAAAGAAACAACAAACAAATGAGCAGACGGTGCCTTGCCTGTCTAAATTTCCTAAATTTGTGAAGTTGAACTTGGGAAACCTACACACAGCAAACAAAATACATTTGGAGTTTTCAGTGTGATTTCTGAATCAGTTGCTTTGGCAATAACTTTGGAAAATGGAATTACTTTGACGGGATTCGTGGCAATTGAATTGACGGTGACTTTTGCTTAGAGGAAGCTGTCTTTTGAGCTCATCTGAGATTTATAGTAAACTTAAATTGTCATTTTAGCCTTTTAGGTATGTTAATATATGTGCACGGATTTGATATTATTAGAGCAGAGTGTGGTATTTAAGTGTGAATTCTGCTTAGTTGTCCAATACAATAATGAGTCGCCTAAATCGATGTCAATGCAATTAATATGCCCCATGTTTACTTTGCATCACTAGTATGATTTAACTTTTTTTTCTATTTTCTTTGTCCATTGGAGTGAGGAATATCTTGGAAACTTCGTCACCATAGAATTTTGTGGAACTATTGCCAAGTAATTCAAAGCTTAAGTTGATAGATGAAAACGTGATTTATATCTAGATAGTATAGCCCTCCCTCCCACTCATGAATAAGTTGGAATGACCTAAGATTAAAGCGCGAAAATTGATTGTTGGAGTGACAAATAAGGGGCTTGAAGAAATTCAGACAAAGGACCTAATGTTATGATATTATGTGAAATTTTGTGGAGCCATTACCAACTAATCTGAAAGCTTAAATTATTTTATGGATGTGTGGTTGATACTTAAACACCATGACATTTGCTTGTCTCCAATTAGTTTTTGAAGCATACAAGCAACAAGATATAGGAGTAATAGTGTCCAATCATTTGAATTGATCAGTAAGCAATTTACCTGAGCATGCTTTTTTTTTCTATATATTCACAGTCAAGAGGGCCGAACTAAGCACTTGTGGGGACAGAATCAGGAGGCTGAATAATGCATCTGTAGATGCTGGTACTACTCTCTCCCTGACCCTATATAATGCACCTGTAGATGCTGATGCTACTCTCTCCCTGAATCCGTACAATGCACCTGTGGATGCTGGTGCTACTCAATCCCGGAGAACTTTTTCAAATGGACTTGCGAAAAACGTAAGAATTTTTGGTGCTACTCAATCCCTGACAACTTCTTCGGAGGAATTTGTGAGAAACGTAAGGATTTTTGCCTTCACAATCACCTGCTCTCTCTGCTTCCTTATTACTCCTTCATCCTTAGACTGTGAACATGTCCATAGTTGTGTTGTTTTCTTGTCAGATATTTACATTCTGTATGGCTCCCTAGAATTATAAAAAAAAAAAACATTGTCACTGAGATTCTCGCTACTTGCAGCTGCTGGTATCCGAAGAGCCACCATCAATGGAATTAAGAGAGACATGTAGCCGAGTTGGGAACACGTCTCCCGTAGTGAGCAGGAGCTTCAGTGATGGGCAAGGAGCAAGTTGCAGCAGAGTAAGTGATGCAGTTTCGGTTGTTAGTCCTTATTGCCCTGGTCGAAATCTGCGTGGGTCTTCTGTGCAAGACAAAGATTGAATCGGCATGGAGACACGGCACAACGATCACTCATACTTGGAGAAGACTAACCGGCTCAACCAACTTCACTTTCTTACTCTGCTCCGTCTTTATTCTCTTTCGAGGTGAAAACTCCAACGTAAAGGCATTTTATCTGTTTGAGGAAAACAGCTCCAGTGAAAACAAGGACTGACTTTTGGCACGCTTAAATCTTCATTTTTGATTCGCATGCCACATCTGATCGTCTTTTGCCTGTGCATTGTTCTTTCGTCCATGGAGTGCACGAGACCCCTCTACGTTGTCCAATGTTGACACCTAAAATTTCGCAAATGATCGCTTTTTGTGCTTTAAAAAAAATAGGACCTTGCTTTCCTACAAAAAAAATGTCTCATTAATTAAAGGTCGAGTTCTTGCAATTTAGATTGCTAAGCATATAGTACATCTTTTCTTTAAAACAAATGGGATAAGTTTCCTTGGAGTCAATTTTCACCAAAAAAAAAAAGACTATAAAAAAACAACAAGTAAAAACAAAGAAAGTAAAAATTATAAAAGACAAAAAAAAAATATGGAGAGGTATGGGTGCAAGCTTAAAAAATGGAGGCATGGACGGTCAATAAAGCGCTGGACAGAGCACTTGATGCGTAGGGGAATGTAAGGATAAGCGATAAGCTGAACAGAAATACAAGAGAAGAAAGGAGGTGCGGGCGGCATTGAAAATGAAGGGTGCATATTGGCTACGGCGCTACTTTTGGGTTCTTGTATGCAGCTGTGGAAATGGCAGATGAAGCTATTAGACATATATGTGAGACTAATGTCCCTAGATATCATCATTTATTGACGACATTCGAGGAATGGCTGGGCGATATCATTCGTCCAATACATGCTGCTGCTGCTTTTCTTAACCCTGCTTACATGTGTGGCGAGAAGTTCATAGAGAATGATGCAATGAAAAATGGCATGAATTTCATGCTGGAAAAATTGGTAGGTGTTGAAGAAAAGAAAAAAATTTGTGGAAGAAATGCTGCTCTATCGTGACAAAGTGCCAAAGTTGTTCACTAGTATAGCAAAGACAATGTTAGGAACATCTCACCCTTGTAAGCATCTATTCTTTAATCAATTAACCGTGTTGATGTAATTTCATATTTTATTTGTTTCAACGTGAAAATTGTATACTAATAGTGTTGCTTATAAAGGTGACTGGTGGGACTATTGCGGCGATGTCCTTCCTGTATTGAAGAAGTATGCAATTCGAATCCTAAGCCAACCCTGCAGCACTTCGTTCTGTAGGCAGAGTTTGAGTGCATTTGAAAGTGAGAAGAGGGAGCCATTGATGCCTGCAGTGATGGACGATTATCAATATTTGAGGACAAATGCATTACTGATGGAGAATTTCAACGCCATGAAAGAAAAAATTAGGAAGCCACTTGATCTTGAGAAACTCGATGAACTTCCTCATTTAGCAGAGTTTATGAATGAGAATTTCACTCGTGGTCTACCTAATGAGACCAAAGTTCCTTTATCAGATGAAAAGCTAAATTGTTGGTAAGAATCTTTGTTGAGACACTTTAGAGATGATTGAGATTTAATTGCATGCCAAGCTGATTAGTCGCCAACAACACGGGATGATTTACTAGAGTTAGAATCAAATATGACATTGGTGAATGATAATGTCACTGAGAATGTTTCTGCATTTTTTTTACTGATCTTCCGCAGGAATTCACCGTAAGTTTATTTGCAACACTGTTTGAATTCGTGTATCCCTTCCAAGTATATTTCTATATATCGATAACAGAGATAGGGACATAATCATTTCTTTTGATCACGAGTATTGGTGTCTGTGCTTCTTTTCTATACTTCAGAAGACTAAATGATATGACGTGTTCAAGCTAGTGATTGCTAAAAGGCTGTAGGTTTTGATATCTGCTAGAATGATTTCATATGTTGGATTTGCCCTTGACATTGTCTTCCTTTTTATTTGTCTGCTGTTGGCAAGAAGGCTGTCTTCATATTGTGTGTACTAGGCACTATCTTCTGTTGCAGATTTTTATTGAGTGAATTGTAAAATTAGTATTTCTATCGACAGGTCTGCATCAGCGAGAAAAGATGGTGAGGGTGAAAAGCATTTACGTCTTCATTTTATAACAAAACTACCATCGAGCATTATTAAAGGTGATGAGGTAGAGGGGGAGAGAAATTCTCTTATTCATGTCATCTTGGCAGATTCCAGTACCGGTAGGGTTGTGCAATCTGTACCCTTATCAGTGCTGGAGTTGATGGTGACGGTGATTGGAGGTGACTTTGATGAAGAAGCTGGTAAAAATTGGACTAGAGAGTTCTTTCGAAGGAATGAAATAATGGGGCGAGAGGGGAACATGCCTCTCTTGACTGGTAATCTCTCCGTGGTCCTCAATAAAGGCATAGGGGTATTGGGTGCCGTCACTTTCAATGACGTATCAAGCTGGACAAGAAGTGGAAAATTCAGGCTTGGGGTCAAAACTACGTTGGCTTGTTGTGAAGGAATCCGTGTCCTTGAGGGCATGTCCAATGCCTTCGCTGTGGAAGATGGTAAGTCATTCAAATTTAGACACTTGATGACAATTCGACGCTTCATGTTCTTATTTTTTTTCCTTGAGGGCACATCTAATGCCTTCACTGTGGAAGATGGTGAGTCATTCAAATTTAACTCTTGATGACAGCTTTTATGTTCGTTTTCCGTTGGCCTTCACTGTTGGGGATGTTAAGTCATGATTCAGTTTTAGACACTTGATGACATTTAAGATTTTCTGTTTTTTCTTTTCTTGACATGTCTGGAACCACCTAATAAGATACATAGACTAGGCTAAGAGACTTGCGACAGCAGTATCGTGTTTAATCAGAATCTAGTATGCTTTGATTTTTTAAAACAATTTTAGAGCAGAGCAGACTCTGTAGTTGTCTGAATTTCAGGTTTGGTTGCTGTTTGCAGAATCCATAATCCTAGATATGGGTATGCTTGAAAGGAACAACAAAAAATGAGCAGACAGTGCCTTGCCTGTCTGAATTTCCTAATTCAATGAAGTTGAACTCGTGAAACCTACTCATATCAAACAAAATAGATTTGGTGTTTGTAGTGTGTTTTCCGAATCAGTTGTGTAAGCAATAACTGTCGAAAATGAAATCACTTTGACAGCATTCATGGCCATTGTTTTGATGTTGACTTTTGCTTAGAGGAAGCTGTCCTTTGAGCTCGTCTAAGATTTATAGTAAACTTTAATTGTCATTTTAGCTTGTTAGATATGTTATGATGTGTACGGATTTTATTTTGCTGGAGTAAGAGAATGTGGTGTTCAACTTTAAATTGTGCTTAGTTGTATCAATATGATAATGACTCACCGAAATCTATGTCAATGGATTAAATATGGCCCTTGTTACTTTGCAAGATCACATATGATTGCTCCATTTTTATTTTCTTTATTCATTACTCACATAACTTCGAATGAGAAATATTTTCGAAACTATCACCCTAGATTTTGTCAAACCACTGTCAATTAATTCAAAACTTGAGTTATTAGATAAAGTCATGATTTTTGTTTAGATATTGTAGCCCTCCTTCTCATGCATAAGTTGGAATGTAACCTAAGGTTAAAGTGTGAAATTTAATCATAGGTGAGGCAAACAAGGGGCTTGAAGTGATTCATAAACTAGATTGAGACTTTGATATCATGTGAAATTTTGTGAGATCAATGCCAATTGATCTACAAGCTTAGGCGACAAATGTGTGGTTAATTTTGAAACATCATAACCTTATCCAAATACTTTATTGATGCAGACAAACAACTAGATATATGAGTAATAGAGCCCGATCATTTGAATTGATCAGGAAGCAATTTTCCTGGCACTTTTATTCTTTGTAATCACAAGCAGGAGGGCTGATCCAAATATTTGTTGGGGCAGAATCCAGATGAATGAGATAGAGCAACGGGCAGCAGAGTAAGGATTTTCCCTTCATACTTGGACTGCAAACTACATGTTTGCGTTGTTTTCTTGTTAGATAATGACATTCTGTACGGCTCCCTAGAATCAGAAGACAAATCGGTCAATCATGTTTTAGCATGGGGTCATGGATATTGTCACTGAGATTGTCCCCACTTGCCGCCACACTGGGAATATCTTGATTACATGGCTCCTGGATAGTTTTAATGGCCCAACTTGACATTATATACCGAAAGACTGAGTTCCATCAATGTAAATTAGTTGATGGTCATTTCGAAAGGGTTGGCCACTTATGTCCCATTTGGCAATCTGAATTTGAAGCACTTATTCTGCGCAGCATGTATAAGACAGCATGTAACCTATCTTTTTTTTTTTGGTCAGACAGCATGTAACCTATCTTAGCCTGCAAAAGAATGTACTATTTTGAGTTCCCGGCAATAGTTGCATGTCATTTCCTTTACCATGTTACATGGCACTAGCAGTTCTGTTTAACCTTCTTGTTTGTCTTGCTGATGCCCATTCCCTTTTCTCTTGAACTATGTACAGGTTCCACAAACGAGCCTTGGAGATAATGTCCATATCCTCTGTTTTAGCTTTTCAATACTAGGAAGTGGAGAACGGGCTCAGCAATTGAACCCTCATCAATGGAAGTCGTAAAGCAATAATCGTTGTCAGGGCCACATTGCTGATTTGGGAATGTGTCTCCCGTGGTGAGGCAGGAGCTTTGGTGAAGCACAAGAAACTGCTTGCAGCAGAGTAAATAATGCAGTTTCGGTCCCTGCCCCTGCCGGTACTTCTTGCCACACCTGCTTGCAGATTATTTCACGAAAAAAAAGCTGGGGGATTTGACATACTCTCCTGAGGTTGCTACGATGTCAGTGCAGGCTGGGTGACTCGCCTGAGATCTTGATGGTTGACTGCGGTGGATGGCGACGGTGGGGCTGTTGTGGCAGAGCAAGTGTTGGGTGTGTGCTTTACTAGCTAGGGTTTTGATATGTAGGTGAAAACTCATAAATATTGCTTTTATTTTCCATTGCTAATTATACTTGCAGACAATCACAAGTTTCTGTCAAAACAGAGGATGGAAATGTCCCCCGTTCTTGAAAGGTAAAAGAAGGATGCCGTCAATGAACCCGACCCAATTTGTGCATTGGGTCGCTGATGAACTACAGAAATTTGAATGTTGATTGATTTTATACTCTCATTAATGAGAGGAGAAAACTCCACTGAAGAGGCATTTGATCAGTTTAAGGATGACTTAACCACACCCACTGCTTACACTTCAGATCTAACAGTCTTTTGCCTATGTCGTACCTTTCAATTTCTTGCATTTTTTTTTTCCTATCCAAAAATCATAAAGAACACTTCAACCCTTGTTGATCAGACTAGTTTTCCAAAGGAACTTTATTTCTTATCATCTATTTTATTTATTTATTATTATTGTTATTATTATTTACTTTCCATTTTCCTTTCTCATTCGGTTCCTCATCTCAAAATGCACTGAACCTCTACCTGTTTCCCTTTTTTCTTTCATTCCACATGCCCAAACACCTTGAATCTAGTGTACAGTCATATCTTCTCCATTGAGAAGAATCAAACATCATCTTCTTCAATCTATTGCCACGCCCAGGCCTTTCAAAGCTAATGATATTATTATGTGTTAAGCTCCCTCCATTTCTTTTACGCACAAACTCCCCTTTTTGTTCATTCATGGTATGCAAACACATTCAGCATTCATCCACAGTAAAAAGCACTACAAACTCTTACGTTCAGAATTCAACATTAATCCAGCAAAAATCAATCAGGAAATCATGAACAGAACATGCTTTAATTCAGAAATGACAATTTGAACATTGAAATCAAACTCAGTTTCATTTGGGATCGACAGAACACATCAGACTAAAACTTATTTCGTATGAGTGATTCTCGGCTATTGAACTAAACTGAAACTTAGAAGTCAATGAGCTGCAACACCGACGACAACTGGACGAAGGGAAACCAAATTCAAACAAAACTTATTTGATAGAAACAAACAAACGAATTAGAACACGGAACTCAATCTCGGTAAGATTTGAATCTGAACAGACACTAACATCGTTCAAGAATTTCATTGCACACATGATATACATTTTCAGTCCAATATTCCGGATCCCGGAGAAAATCAAAGGATTCAGAGCAGTTAAACCGAAACATTATCAAAGCAGATTCCCTCAAAAAATAGATCCTCAATTAAAGCGTATTTTCGCACAAAACACACCTAAAGTCTCGGCCTCTGTTATGTGTGAAGAACAACCGAAACAAAGCATCGATCATTTACCTTAGTGAGGAGCGCGTACCGATCACGATGGGTTGCTCAACTGACAAGAGGAAGTACTGGAAGTCTCTCCGTTGAAAATCGATACACGCGAATGAGCTTCACACGAGAATGAACTGCTTCGACCGTCTCGATCGATATACAGAGCTCGACAGAGCAAGATGAGGAGCGGCCATTGGCGTTGACCGGCGGTGGCGAGGACATCAGAAGGCGATGGAAGAGGAGGATAACCGTCCAGGAATTGTCCAGAACTCGAGCATGAATTCCGTTTCTTTATAAGGGAATCCGGTTGGTTTGATAAGAGAGAGGAATCGCTATTCCGTTCGTCACCTCCATCCGCTTGACCTCCACTTCAATCTGGATTGCTCGCTTCGCTCCCGGGGTAACACACGAGAGAGAGAGGGAGAGGGAGAGGGAGAGGCAACACTGAGATAAACTGAATGACCGGGCAAGCCCACTGAAGCGGACATGAACTGGACTAACAGGCCGTAAATTTGAATTAGTGGGCTGCGCGAATTGGACAAAGCCCAAGTGATTAGATCAGGCCCTCTCCGTATTGACCGAATTGAAGCCCCCTTTTTTTAATTACTTTCTCTCTTTTTCTCTTAATCTTTATTTGTTAATTATTGGTCATTTATAATCTACTAAGTATGTTCTTTACTTCATTTTATTTTATTATATTCTTTTTTACAAAAATTTATATTTGATTTGTCGATAAAAATTCAGGTGTCAACAATCCCCTTCAATTTGAACAATTTACCAAACACCTTGGATGATGGCTATATATGAATTCCTAAGTACATATACATTCGAATGTTTTTAGCATAGCATCATTTGTTTGCTTCGGTTTTTCAGTTCACATGTTCGAATTTCCATCTGCATGGCACTTTTTTCAACTGAAAAACATGTGCCTATTAATAGTTATTATTCTTTTATGTGATAAGTAACTCAAAACTAGAAAAATTAATCTTTGACATTTCAAAAGTTAGCAAATTTTCTATGTTGATATTACCTTTTCATACAATATAATAAGTTCAACCCTATGTCTAGAAGACAAAATTGGCCATTAAAGTATAAAAGACTCTATTCATTTCGCGGAAAATGTGACGTTTTAGGAGTTATCTTCTAAGAAAATAATCATTTTTTATGGTATTTGGTTGAAACTTGAAAAGAAATAGAAAATATCTTCCATTGTCCGGTAATAAAGATCTTTTCCTCCACGTATCCCTTTTAATAAATTTTTTAAATCTAGTTTTTAATTATTTTTATTCTTTATTCTTTATTCTTTATTATTTTTCTTTTTCTTTTTCCATTTTTCTTTCCTTTTCTTTTTCTTCTTCATTGGCAGGCCGAGCTCGAGCCTCGCTATAGGGTGGCAAGGCTTGAGCTTGCCTAATGCCGACAAGCTTGAGCCTTGCCCAACGTCACCATAGCCTTGTTGATGTTTGGCGGGGCTCGAGCTCACTTTGTGTCGGGCGTGGCTTGAGCTTGTCTATGGCCAGTCACCAACCAATGAAGAAGAAAAAGAAAAGGAAGAAGAAAAAAAAGAAAAAGTTAAAAAATAATTTAAAAATCAATTTTTAAAAAAATGAAAAAGAAAAATATAAAAAGGAAAAGGTGTTTGGTGAAAGCAAGTGAGATGAAAGAATATAAGGAAAATGTTTTCCTCTTTTTGAAAAATGGAAAATATTTTCCCATATTTTAGAAAAAAAATTCCATTGATAGAAGATGTTTTCCCCAACCAATTCATTTTCCATGAAACAAACGTTGAAAAATTCAGAAAACGTTAATGCGGGAAGTTACTTTACGTGAAACGAATGAAATCTAATTTCTCGATAAATCCTGGCATGAAATATCACAAATTTATGTGGCTAGTTACTTTTCATCTACAAGTAATATATATTACAAACTTTTTATTCGATGGAGTAAGTTTATCGAACTCACTTAGAAATTTGTTATACTCAGCTAAAATTGGATAAGGATGGATGGCCTTACAAGGAGCCATGAACTTGCCAACAAGTTTTCATCTATCAATCTGAAAATTGAAAGTAGATTTGGTGTTTTTCCTCATTCAAAAAATGCAAAGATGAAAGGTAATTATGCCGCATTTGTTTCACAATAAGTTTCTTGATAAAATAAATGCTTTCAGTGGATTTTAAATTGTTAGCTTTGTTTTATTTGATGGTATGTGGAAAAGCATGTAAAACCCTATCGTAAAATAGAAAATGAAGAAGCTAATGAGTTTTTGTCCTGGAGATGCTTTTATGTTCAGTATCCTTAATTCATAACGGAGATTATATTTTTCTAAATTTTGTATGTGTTTTCCTTAGCCAAAAATATTTTTCACTAACTGACCATTTCAATCAAAACAATGCATGAAAGTTTGGAAATTTAAATAGCGACCAATCCTCTAGGAAGCGGCTATACAAGCAGTGGATTTAAATGTGCCTTTTTCAACTTGTTGCCCTAATACTATTCGGACTGCAGTTAGTCTCTTTTATGTACTGTACACACCATACCTTTTCCTCGGACATATGACAATTAAATGAAACGTAAGGGACTTATCTTTGAAAAGAATGCGTACTTTTGTTTTGGCAATAATTCGCGTAGGCACGCGTGCAAATCAAAGAAACGTGCGCTGCCAATTTAACGCAGACCGTGGGAAAAAGCAAAAAGCAGAACATTGACCACAGAGCAACACTCCAAAAAAGAACAGAAGAAAAAGAATATAAGATCTCTCACAAGACGGATCTTCTATATATTTTTTGCTCTTGAGCTTTTAAAGAATCTGTTCAGATCCAATGACCGAGATTATATTTTCCTAATTTTTGTTTGTGTTTTTTTTAGTCAAAAATATTTTTCTATTGACTAACCATTTCAAACAAAATAAATGTATGAATGTTTGGAAAACTAATTAGCGATTAATTTTTTAGAAAGCAGCTATACAAGTTTTGAATTTAAATGTGCCCTTCAACTTATTGCCTGAATACTGTCTGAACCGTAATTGTTCTATTTATGTACTGGAACACACCATGTCATTTTCTCGGACATGTGACAATTAACTAAACGTAAAAGACATGTCTTTGATAAGAACGCGTACTTTTGTTTTTGCAATAATTCGCGTACGCACGCCTGCAAGTCAAAGAAACGTGCCCTGCCAATTAGACGCAGACCGCAGGAAAATGCAAGGAAACAGAACATTGACCCACGGAACCACAAACATATATTCGATTTGTTGGTAAAAATTTGATTATCAACGGTCCCCTCCAATTTGGACGATTTAGGTACATATACGTTCGAATTCTTTTAGTGTAGTAGCATCATTTATTTGCTTCGTTTCAATTCATATGTTTGAATTCCCATTTGCATGGCACTTTTTTCAATTGAAAAACTTGTGCCTATTGATAGCTAGTAGTCTTTTATGTGATAAGTAACTTAACACTAGAAAAATTAATCTTTGACCTTTCAATGGTTAGCAAATTTTCTATGTGGATATTACCTTTTCATACAATAAAGCAAGTTTGACCAAAAATTGACCATTGAAGTCAATATTAATTTTTCAATAAATTCTAGCATGAGATATAACTAATTTTTGTGGCTAGTTACTTTTCGTCTACAAGTAATGTTCATGCATGATGAGTAGTGTGTGTGTGTGTGGGTATTAAAGAATATGTGTATATGTTACAAACTTTATATTCGAGAAGTAAGTTTTACCTAACTCAAGTGAGAAACTTGTTGTACTCAGTTAAAATTAGAAAGGGATGGAGGCTTGTACAAGAAGTCACGAACTTGCCGACATGTTTTTATCTATTAGTCTAAAAATTAAAAGTAGATTTTGTATTCTTCCTCATTCAGAAAATGCAGAGATGAAAAGTCATTAGGGTGCATTTGTTTTGCGGTAAATTTCATGATAAAATAAATGCTTTTTGTGGATTTTTTTTAAGGAAAATTATTAGTTTTGTTTTATTTGGTGGCATGTTGAAAAGCATGTAAAACTCTATAGTAAAATAGAAAGTGAAGAAGTTGATGAGTTTTTGTAAGTAGATGCTTGTTATGTTTGGTATCCTTAATTCACAATCAAGACTACTACATTTTT
The DNA here is from genome assembly GCA_016097605.1 of Eucalyptus guilfoylei. Classification (NCBI taxonomy): domain Eukaryota; kingdom Viridiplantae; phylum Streptophyta; class Magnoliopsida; order Myrtales; family Myrtaceae; genus Eucalyptus; species Eucalyptus guilfoylei. The sequence continues at coordinate 26,121,381 of CM027864.1, read as the reverse complement.
GAAATATTTGTATGTGTGTTCCTTATTCAAAAATAATTTTTTATTGATTAATCCCTTAGAAAGAAATAAATGCACGAAAGTTTAGAAAAATTAATTAGCGATTAATTTTTAAGGAAGCAGCTATTTAAGTTGTGGATTATTTAAATGTTTCCTTCAACTTTATTGCCTTGATACTGTTCCACCCGCAATTGTTTTTTTCATGTATTGAAACACATCGTATATTTTCCTCGGACACATAACAATTAAATAAAACGAAAGGACGTACCTTTGAAAAGAATGCGTACTTTTGTTTTCACAATAATTCGCGTATGCCTGCGTGCAAGTCAAAGAAACGTCCGCTGTCAATTTGACCCAGACCGTGGGAAAAAGCCAAAAAACAGAACATTGACTCACAGAACAACACCCCCAAAAAGAACAGAAAAGAAAAAGAACGTAGGATCTCTCGCTGTAGAACGAATCTCCCACTTATTATTTCTCTTTAAGCCTTTTAAGGACCTACTTAAATTTAGTGATTGAGATTATATTTTCCTAATTTTTGTATGAGTTTTCCTTAGCGAAAAATATTTTTCTATTTACTAGCTATTTCGAACTAAATAAATGCATGAAAGTTTGAAAACCTAATTAGCAATTAATCTCTTAGGAAGCAGCTATACAAGCTGTCGATTTAAATGTGCCCTTCAACTTGTTGCCCTAATACTGTTCAAATCGCAACTATTCTTTTCATATCCTGAAACACATCATATGTTTTCCTCTGACACAACAATCAAATAAAATGTAAGGGACGACGAATTTTTGAAAAGAACGCGTACTTTTGTTTTTGCAATAGTTCGCGTAGGCATGCGTGCCAACTTGACGCACACCGTGGGAAAAAGCCAAAAAGCCAAAAAGCCAAAAAGTAGAACATTGACCGCAAAGCAACACTCCAAAACAGACCAGAAATGAACAAGAACATAAGATCTCTCACTGAAGATGGATCTTCTACCTATTTTTTCCCTTTTAAGCCTTTTTAAAACCTATTCAGATCTAATGACTGAGATCATATTTTCTTAATTTTTGTATGCATTTTTTTACTCAAAAATATTTTTCTATTGAAACTAACCATTTCAAACGAAATAAATATATGAAAGTTTGGAAAACTAATGAGCGATTAATCTTTTAGGAAGCAGCTATATAAGTTGTGAATTTAAATGTGCTCTTTAACTTATTGCCCTAATACTATTCAAACCGCAATGATTCTATTTATGTACTGGAGCACACCATATCATTTACTCGACTCGTGACAATTAAATAAACATAAAAGACGTGTCTTTGATAAGAACGCGTACTTTTGTTTTTGCCATAATTCGCGTACGCAGTACGCACGCCTGCAAGTCAAAGAAACGTGCCTGCCAATTAGACGCAGACCGCGGGAAAACGCAAAGAAACAGAAAATTGACCCACAGAACAACACCCCAAGAAAAAAAAAAGGCACCTATATAAACAGGTAAAATTCAAGCACCTATGCAAGCTCTCTCTCGTTCTCCCCAACACTGCATAAGTTTGTGATTTGGTCATTCTTCGTACTCCATGTGCCGCACCGCGGGAGAGATTTCGCTTCCCTCTGCTTCCGATTCAGCGTAAGTTCGTGATTTGGTCGTTCTTCCCTCTTCAGGCTTCACGCCGCAGGAGAAATATCGCTCCTCTCTGCGTCTTCTTCGTGCTATAATCAGGTCACATCCTCTCTCTCTCTCTCTCAACTTCCGTGTATGTGACTATGAGGGACGATTAATGGGTTCTGGGCATTTCAATTATTTCAAGTCCTGTTACTGAGTTCTAGGTACTCTGTATTGCTCTCAGGAAGCATGCTAGTGTGCTGCGTTGAAGTTATGGATAGTAGATAATTTCTTGTTAGAGATATTATTTGATCTTGAGGGCATTATTTGTTTTATTATTTCCATGGTAGCTGGGTCTCTTGGGTATAAATACCCCTCGATTTTAACAATTGTTGGGTAAGGTGGCCTATGACTAATTTGTCTATTCCATTCTTCTGAAGATCCCAGAATACAAATATATAGTTAGCAATTCTATTGAGTTTTGATCTCAAAGCAATGGATTTCATTTTTCAGTCAAGATAATGTTTTATTTCTGTTCAATTGAAAGTCAGCTTAGATATTAGTGTTATGATTTGGAGCTCTCGTAGCAATATGTGTGTATACTAGAAGTGGTAAAAAAGCTTGCTTAGGTCTTGTCGACCCACCGACAATTCTGGTGAAACTCCCTTACTTTGATGAAGGAGGGACTTTAGCTTGAATGTCAATTGCATGATATTTCATCGCAAGGGCTTTATTATTGCTCAGTGAAGATGTTAAGGGAGTATGTGGCCGCCAAACCTTAAAACCTACTTGCATAGATTGGAAGTCGTGGGTTATAGTTCTCGGTGTTGTCAATAATGTGACTATCAATAACTTAATTCACGTCCATAGGAAACAATTAATTGCTCTTCTTTTGTGTATATAGGCCGAGGAAGTAGACATGGTTAGAAAGAGAGATCAATTTTGGGATTGTGCAGAGAAAGAAGATGGCAAATTTACGTGCAATTTCTGCCACAAAACATTTCCCGGCGGTGTTTCAAGACTTAAGTCGCATTTATCTGGGATTAGAGGTGGCGGTATAGACATATGCACCGAGGTCTCTGAAGATGTTAGAGTTGCCGCTGCTGAAGCAATTTCTGCTAATCCTCACAAGAGAGCCAAGGCTGAAGCCTGTTCAGTTAAGACCGAGGAGACTTTGCCAAAAATGCTTATCAATAAGGATGGCGTTTTACTGGATAAATTGCTCGCTAAGTTCATCCTGTTGAATGATCTCGATATCGATCTTATGCGGAGGCCATCCTTCATTAACTATGTGAATGCCGTGGCTGAACATGGTTCTAGTTATAGGTTACCATGTTGTTCGGAAGTTAAAACAAAGTTAGTGCCTGATTTGAAAGAGGAAATTGGAGAGCAAGTGGCAAATGTGAAGAAATCATGGGTTAGAACTGGCTGTACACTCATTTCTGCTATTTCATGTGATGAGGATAGATGCTTCATTTATTTCTTTGCCTATTCTGCTGAAGGGATGGTACTATTGAAGACGTTGGAAATCCCTAAAGATGAGTTAACAACATGCGCTTTGCTGTGGGAGGCCGACAAGCAGGGTGATACTTTATATTCTATCTTTCAAGAAAGGGGGTGCATTGTGCAGTACATAACTAACACTGCTCAGAAATTACGTAATGAGGATATCTTCATTAGCAATTATCCCAATTTGTACCAGACTAATTGCGTTGCCTTTGAAATACATGCACTCTTTAAGGATATTTACAATAATATCAAATGGATTAGAAAGGTATTTGATCAAGCAAAAGCGGTTGTCACTAAAGTTCGCGGGCATGATGATGGCATCTTGTCATCAATGAAGCAGTTGTTCACAAACAACTGGGAGTTGAAACAATCATCAACAACCAAATTTTACTCAAACTATTGTATGCTCCAATCAATCATGGGGGTTGAAAAAGAGCTGCAGTCGCTTGTTTCATCACCTGAGTGGCTTTCGTTGGGCTTTGAGAAGGATGAATCAGGTGTAGAAGTGGGCAAAATCCTTCACAGTTCTGAATTTTGGAGTGAAGGGAAAGAAGTCGCGCATGCCTTAGAACCGATATTTCAAGTACTATGTCTAGTTGATAGCTACAGTGCTACTTCTGGGTTCTTGTATGCAGCTGTGGAAATGGCGGAGGAGGCTATTAGACATATATATGAGACCGATGTACATAAGTATCAGAGGTTATGGGCATTTTCAAGCTACGGAAGAGTAATATTATTCATCCAATACATGCTGCTGCGGCTTTTCTTAACCCTGCTTACTTTTGTAGCGAGAAGTTTAAAGAGAACAATGCAATGAAACAGGGCATAGATTTCATATTGGAAAAATTGGTAGGTGGTCAAGAAAAGGCAAAATTTGTGCAAGATATGCTGCTCTATCGTAGGAAAGAGCCAAAGTTGTTCAATTGTACAGCAATGACGATGTTACAAACATCTCACCCTTGTAAGCATCTGTTTTATTATTTCACCGCATTGATTAAATTTCATAATTTATTCGTTTTCAATGTGCAAATTGTATACTAACGGTGTTGATTATAAAGGTGACTGGTGGGACTTTTGCGGTGATGACCTTCCTGTATTGAAGAAGTATGCAATTCAAATCCTGGGCCAACCCTGCAGCACTTCTTTCTGCAGGCTGACTTTGAGTGCATTAGAAAGTGCTCATACCGAGAAGATGAGCCCTTGCATGCCTGCAATGAAGGAGGATTATTCAAGGACAAATGCGTTACTGATGGAGAATTTCAACACAATGAAAGAAAAAATTAAAAAGCCACTTGACCTTGAGAAACTCGGTGAACTTCCTCATCGTACAGAGTTTATTAATGAGAATTTTACTCATGGCCTATTGAATGAGAACAAAGACCCTTTATCAGATGGAAAGCTGAATTGTTGGTAAGAATCTTTGTTGAGACATTTTACGTCTGATTGCTATTTAAATGCATGGCAAGATGATCTGTCACCAACAACGTGGGTTGATCTACTAGAGTTAGAATTAAATATACGGTAGTGAATAAAAAGGTCACTGAGACATGTTTTTGGTTTTCATACTGATCTTCCACAAGAATTCATTTAAGTATATATGCAACACTGCTCAAATTAGTGAATTCGTACCAAGTATATTCGTATGTATTGATAATATTGACAGGGATGGCATCATTTCTTTTGATTGTAAGTACTGATATCTATGCTTCTTTTCCATACTTCAAAAGACTAAGTGAGATCGATATGTTCAAGCTATTGATTACTAAAAGGCCGTAGGTTTTTATTGTCAATTGATTGCAAATTTATGGTAATGTGAATGACCTGCTAGAATGATTTCATATGTTGGCTATGCCGTTGGCAAGAAAGCTGCCCTCATATTGTGTGTCCTGGGCGCCACTTTCTGCAATGCAGACTTCTATTGGGTTGATCGTTTAATTTTTACTTCTATTGACAGGTTTGCATTATCGAGGAAAGATGGTGAGAGCGAAAATGATTTACGTCTTCATTTTATAGATGAACTACCATCAAGCCTAGTTAAAGGCAATGAGGTCAAGGGTGAGAAGGGGCTCGTATTCATGTTGTCTTGGTAGATTCCAGGACAGGTAGTGTTGTCAATCTGGACGCCTATCAAAGCTAGGGTTGACGGTGACGGTGATTGGAGGTGACTTTGACAGAGAAGCTGGCAAAAATTGGACTAGAGAGTTCTTTGAGAGCCATGAAAATAAAATAATGGGGCAAGAGGGGAAGATGCCGCTCTTGAATGGTGATCTCTCTGTGCTTCTCGATGAAGGTATGGGGACATTGGGAGCTATCACTTTTAATGACGTATCAAGCGGGATAGGAAGTGGCAAATTCAGGCTTGGAATCAAAACTAAGGAGGGTTATTGTGAAGGAATTCGTGTTTATGAGGGCACGTCCAATGCCTTCGCTGTGGAAGATGGTAAGTCATTTAAGTTTAGACACTTGATGACGTTATATTATATGCTTTTATGTTCTTTTTTCTTAGCCTTCGCTGTTGAAGATGTTGAGTCATGATTCAGGATTAGAAACTAGACAGAATCACTTTTTTTTTTTGGTTCTTTTTTCTTGACATGGGACATCTGGGCCCTATAATAAGATACAAAGACTGGCTTAAGAGACTTGCAACATCGGTATCTCGTTAAATCAAAGTCTGGTATGCCCGGATTTTTAAAAAAATTTAGTGCAGAGCAGGCTCTGCAGTTGTCTGAATTTCAGGTTCGGTGACTGTTTGCAGAATCCATAAATCTAAAAATGGGTATGCTTAAAATAAACAACAAAAATTGAGCAGACAGTGCTTTGCCTATCTTTATTTTCTAATTCGGTGAAGTTGAGCTCATGAAACCTATAACAAACAAAATAGATTTGGTGTTTCTAGCGTGCTTTCCGAACCAGTTGCGTCAGCAATAAGTTTTGAAAATGGAATCACCTTGACAGCATTCATGGCCATTGAATTGATGGTGACTATTGTTTAGAGGAAGCTAACTTTAGTAAACTTTAATTGTCATTTTAGCTTGTTATATATGTTATGATGTGTCCGGATTTGATTTTATTAGAATAAGAGAATGTGGTATTCAACTTTAAACGGTGCTCAGCTATATCAATATGATGATAACTCACTGAAATCTATGTCAATGCATTAAACATGGCCCATTTTGCTTTGCATCAGAAAATATGATTTCTCTATTTGTATTTTCTTTGTTCATTTCTCGCATAACTTTGAAATGACAGTGCCGGCAGCCCCATTTCCTCCTCCAAGGCCACTGCAGCGGCGGCAGCGGCAGCGGGGCAGCTGCAGCGGCAGCGGCGGCAGCGGCGGCAGCTGCAGCGGCGGCTGCAGCGGCTGCGGCGGCAGATGCTTCTGCTGCGGCGGCAGATGCTGCTGCTGCGGCCACTGCTGCGGCCGCCGCCGCCGCTGCCGCCGCCACTGCCGCTGCCGCCACAGCCGCTGCCGCTGCCGCCACAGCCGCTGCCGCTGCCGCCACAGCCGCTGCCGCAGCCGCTGCGGGCAGCGGCAGCAGCTGCGGCGGTGGCGGCAGCAGCTGCGGCGGCAGCTGCGGCAGGGGCGCTGCTGCGGGGTGCGCTGCAGCGGCAGCAGCTGCAGCTGCCACCGCCGCCGCCAGGAGACTATCCACCTGTTCAGGCCACCAATGTGTTCAGAGATTATTGGTAAATTGCAAGACTTCTTCAGCAACAATCTGCAGGCATTGTGGAACAGTTGCTGGACGCTTCCCAGGTCATTCTCCGTCTCATTCTGCACTTCATCATCATCCTCATCCTCACGATCATCTTCTTGGCAGAGGTCGTTTTAGGCAGCCTCCATTCCAACACCTTCTGCTTTTCCTCTGCTTTACTCTGGGAGGCGTCAGTGAGCCAGCTACTGGAGCCAGCAGCCGTTGCTGCCGGGCAATCAAGATCAGGGGAGCGGCGGCATGGATGTCACATCACCGCCATCGCCACCGTGGCCCAGTTTGGGCCAATACCCTTCATCTACTGGCTCATGACAGTCCTAGACTCCTACTTGTATACTGGATCCTTTGATTAACAAAAGTGAACATAAAATAATTTCACGCGATTGTTTTTAGGCCTTTTTTTTTTTTTTTTTGGCTTTCTCTTTGTAATCTTGCCTTTCGTTCTCATAGCAGATTGCATTGTAAAGGACAGAAGACAGGAAAAAAAGAGAAAAAGAAAAAAGGTCATGATGATTTGATTACGATGTGTCCTTTTAACTCCATTATACACACGAGGATCAAACCGAAACATGTAGAAGCATCTCATCACTTTCTATGTTGTCTCCTCGATGCTTTACAGCCAAAAGTTTCGTTGTCGATATTTTAGTAAAAGAAAAGAAAGTTGTTCCCTTTCGGTAACAAATCCACGTTATCGCTTGGGTATCGTCGCGAGTGGTGCCAACGGTTATGATATCTTCGGGAGCAGGTGTGCATCTGCGGAGTAGAAAAATCTCTAGCGATTACTTTGTTTTTCTTTTCTAATATTGGAACACAAAAAAAATCATTCACTTTTCACAAAACGAACAAACCTTATAAAATAATTGGGATTTGGCAATATATAACATACAATACATGTGGCAAAATGACAGATTGTGGAGAATCCACCATCCAAACTATGTGCATCCTCGTGATGGCACAACTTGGCATTATATACCAAAAGACTGAGTATAGTCTATGTAGATTCGTTGGATGTTCATTTTTCCGGAGGTTAAAAATACTTCAAGGTGATTGGGGGAAGGGTTGGCCACTTATGTCACATTTGGCAATTTGAATTTGAAGCCCTTATTCTGTGCAGCATGTATAAGACAACATATTATTTATCTTACCCCGCAAAGAATGTACTATTTTGAGTTTCTCTGCAATAGTTGCATATCATTTCCTTCATCATATTATGTGGCATTACCAGTTATTTTCTACCTTCTTCTCTGTCTTGCAGAATGCTGATGCCCATTTCCTTTCTCTCGAACTATGTAAATATTTTTCTATTTACTAGCTATTTCAAAGCATAAAAGCAAAAAAGTAGAACATTGACCACAAAGCAACACTCCAAAACAGACCAGAAAAGAAAAAGAACATAAGATCTCACTTTTTTTTTTTGGCTTACATAAGATCTCTCACTTGAAGATGGATCTTCTATCTATTTTTTTCCCTTAACCCTTTTAAGAACCTGTTTAGATCCAATGACCAAGATCATATATTCCTAATTTTTATATGCGATTTTAGCCAAAAATATCTTTCTATTGACTAACCATTTCAAAGCGAAATAAATACATGAAAGTTTGGAAAACTAATTAGTAATTAATCTTTTTAGGAAGCAGTTATACAAGTTGTAGATTTAAATGTGCATTTCAACTTATTGCCCTAAATACTGTTTGAACCGCAATTGTTCTCTTTATGTACTGGAACACACTATTTCTTTTCCTCAGACTCGTAACAATTAAATAAACGTAAAAGACGTGTCTTTGATAAGAACGCGTACTTTTGTTTTCGCAATAATTCGCGTACGCACGCAAGTCAGAGAAACGTGCCCTGCCGATTAGACGCAGAGCGGTGGAAAAGGCAAAGAAACAGAACAACACCCCAAAAAAAAAGAGAAGGAAAAGGCACCTATATAAACATGTAAAATTCAAGCACCTATGAAAGCTCTCTCGCGTTCTCCCCAACACTGCATAAGTTCGCGATTTGGTCATTCTTCACCCTTGAGGTGCCGCACAGCGTGAGAGATTTCGCTTCCCTCTGCTTCCGATTCAGCGTAAGTTCGTGATTTGGTCGCTCTTCCCTCTTCAGGCTTCACGCCGCGCGAGAAATATCGCTCCTCTCTGCGTCTTCTTCGTGCTATAATCAGGTCACATCCTCTCTCTCTCTCTCTCTCTCTCTCTCTCTCTCTCAACTTCCCGTGTATGTGAATATGAGCGACGATTCTGGGCATTTCTGAAGGGATAGTTGCTATTCTAGGTACTCTGTATTGCTCTCAGGAAGCATGCTAGTGTACAGCGTTGAAGTTATGGATAGTAGATAATTTCTTGTTAGAGATATTATTTGATCTTGAGGGCCTTATTTGTTTGATTATTTCCAAGATAGCTGGGTCTCTTGGGTATAAATATCCCTCGATTTTAACAATTGTTAAGTAAAGTGGCCTCTGACTAATTTGTCTATTCCATTCTTCTGAAGATCCCAGAATACATACATACATACATACATACATACATACATATACACATGTATGTATGTATGTATGTATGTATGTATACACATATATATAGTTATCAATTCTTATTGAGTTTGATCTCAAAACAATGAATTTCATTTTCAGTCAAGATACTTGATGTATCAGCTTAATATCAGTGTTATGATTCGGAGCTCTCAAAGCAATACGTGTATGCTAGTAGTGGTATAAAGGTCTGCTTAAGTCTTGCCGACCCACTGACAATTCTGGTGAAACTTCCTTGCTTTGATGAAGGAGGGACCTTAGCACGAATGTCAATTGCATGATATTTCATTGCAGGGGTTTTATTATTTCTCAGTGAAGATGTGGCCGTTAAACCTTAAAAAACCTATGTGCATAGATTGGAAGTCACGGGTCATAGTTCTCGGTGTTGTCAATAATGTGGCTATCAATAACTTCATTCACTGTCCATGGGCAAACATTAATTTTCTCTTCTTTTGTGTATATAGGCCGAGGAAGTAGACATGGTCAGAAAGAGAGATCGATTTTTGGGATTATGCAAAGAAACTTGATAACAATTTTAAGTGCGAGTTTTTGCGACAGAATATTTGCCGGTGGTGTTTCAAGGTTAAGTCGCATTTATCTGGGATCAGAGGCTGTGGTATAGACATATGCACCAAGGTCTCTGAAGATGTTCGAAGTTGCCGCTGCTGAAGCAATTTCTGGTCCTCATAAGAGAGCTAGGGTTGAAGCCTGTTCAGTTAAGACTGAAGAGACTTTGCCGAAAATGCTTATTAGTAAAGATGGCACTTTGCTGGATAAATTGCTCGCTAAGTTCATCCTGTTGAATAATCTCAATATCGATATTATGCGGAGGCCATCCTTCATTAACTATGTGAATGCTGTGGCTGAACATGGTTCCAATTATATGTTGCCATGTTGTTCAGTAGTCAAAACAAAGTTAGTGCCTGATTTGAAAGGAAATTGGAGAGCAAGTGGCAAATGTGAAGAAATCATGGGATAGAACCGGCTGCACACTCATTTCTGCTATTTCGTGTGATGAGGATAGATGCTTCATTTATTTCTTTGCCTATTCTGCTGAAGGGATGGTACTATTGAAGACGTTGGAAATCCCCAAAGATGAGTTAACAACATGCGCTTTGCTGTGGGAGGCCAATGAACAGGGTGATACTTTATATTCTATCTTTCAAGAAAAGGGTGCATTGTGCAGTACATAACTAACAGTGCTAAAAAATTACGTAATGAGGATATCTTCATTAGCAATTATCCCAATTTGTACCAGACTAATTGCGTTGCCTTTTAGAAATACATGCACTCTTTAAGGATATTTACAATAATATCAAATGGATTAGAAAATTTTTATCAAGCAAAAGCGGTTGTCACTAAAGTTCGCAGGCATGATGGCATCTTATTATCAATGAAGCAGTTGTTCACAAACAACTGGGAGTTGAAACAATCATCAACAACCAATTTTTACTTAAACTATTATAGGCTCCAATCAATCATGGGGTTGAAAAAAGAGCTGCAGTTGCTTGTTTCATCACCTGAGTGGCTTTCGTTGGATTTTGAGAAGGATGAATCAAGTGTAGAAGTGGGTGAAATCCTCCGCAGTTCTGAATTTTGGAGTGAAGGGAAAGAAGTCTTGCATGCTCTAGAACCTATGTTTCAAGTACTATGTCTAGTTGATAGCTACGGTGCTACTTCTGGGTTCTTGTATGCAGCTGTGGAAATGGCGGAGGAGGCTATTAGACAAATATATGAGACTAATGTACATAAGTATCAGAGGTTATGGGCATTTTTCAAGCTAGGAAGAGTAATATCATTCATCCAATACATGCTGCTGCAGCTTTTCTTAACCCCTGCTTACTTTTGTAGCAAGAAGTTTAGAGAAACAATGCAATGAAACAGGGCATAGATTTCATATTGGAAAAATTGGTAGGTGGTGAAGAAAAGAAAAATTTGTGCAAGATATGCTGCTCTATCGCAAAAAGGACCCAAAGTTGCTCAATTTTACAGCAATGGCAATGTTACAAACGTCTAACCCTTGTAAAGCATCTGTTTTATTATTTCACCACATTGATTAAATTTCATAATTTATTCATTTTCAATGTGTAAATTGTATACTAACAGTGTTGATTATAAAGGTGACTGGTGGGACTTTTGCGGTGATGACCTTCCTGTATTGAAGAAGTATGCAATTCAAAATCCTAAGCCAACCCTGCAGCACTTCGTTCTGCAGGCAGAGGATTTGAGTGCATTTGAAACTGCTCAAACTGAGAAGAGGGAGCCATTGATGCCTGCAGTGATTGACAATTATCTATATTTGAGGACAAATGCGTTACTGATGGAGAATTTCAACACAATGAAAGAAAAAAATAGGAAGCCACTTGATCTTGGGAAACTTGGTGAACTTCGTGATTGTACTCATGATCTAGTGAGCGAGAATGAAGTCCCTTTATCAGATGGAAAGCTAAATTGTTGGTAAGAATCTTTGTTGAGACATTTTATATATGATTACGGTTTAGATGCATGGCAAGATGATTTGTCACCAACAACTTGGGTGATCTACCAGTGCTAGAATAAAATATGACAGTAGCGAATCAAAAGGTCACTGAGACATGTTTTTGGTTTTTTTATACTGATCTTCCGCAAGAATTAATTTTAAGCATATATGCAACACTGTTCAAATTAGTGAATCCCTACCAAGTATATTTGTATGTATCGATAATAGAGACAGGGAGGGCATCATTTCCTTTGATCATAAGTACTGATATCTGTGCTTCTTTTCCATACTTCGAAAGACTTAAGTGAGATTGATGTGTTCGAACTAGTGGTTGCTAAAAGGCCATAGGTTTTGATTATCAGTTGATTGCGATTCCTATGGTAATGTATGAATGACCCGCTAGAATGATTTCATATGTTGGATTTGGCCCTCAGCATTCTCTTCCTTTGTATGACTATGCCGTTGGCAAGAAGGCTGCCCTCATATTGTGTCCTGGGCACCCCTTTCTGCAGTGCAAACTTCTATTAGGTGAACTGTTTAATTTTTATTTTCTATTGACAGGTTTGCATTATCGAGAGAAGATGGTGAGAGCGAAAAGGATTTACGTCTTCATTTTATAAATGAACTACCATCAAGCCTAGTTAAAGGCAATGAGGTCAAGGGTGAGAGAGGGGCTCGTATTCATGTCGTCTTGGTAGATTCCAGGACAGGTAGTGTTGTGCAATCTGGACGCCCATCAAAGCTAGAGTTGGCGGTGGCGGTGATTGGAGGTGACTTTGACGGAGAAGCTGGCAAAAATTGGACTAGAGTTCTTTGAGAGCCATGAAAATAAAATAATGGGGCAAGGGGGAAAGATGCCGCTCTTGAATGGTGAGACCTCTGTGCTTCTCGATGAAGGTATGGGGACACTGGGAGCTATCACTTTTAATGACGTATCAAGCGCGATAGGAAGTGGCAAATTCAGGCTTGGAATCAAAACTAAGGAGGGTTATTGTGAAGGAATTCGTGTTTATGAGGCACGACCAATGCCTTCGCTGTGGAAGATGGTAAGTCATTTAAGTTTAGACACTTGATGACATATATTATATGCTTTTATCTTCTTTTTTCTTAGCCTTCGCTGTTGAAGATGTTGAGTCATGATTCAGGATTAGAAACTTGACAGACAATCGCTTTTTTTTGTCCTTTTCTTGACATGGGACATCTGGGCCCTATAATAAGATACAAAGACTGGCTTAAGAGACTTGCAACATCGGTATCTTGTTAAATCAAAGTCTGGTATGCCCGGATTTTTAAAAAAAATTTAGAGCAGAGCAGGCTATGCAGTTGTCTGAATTTCAGGTTCGGAGGCTGTTTGCAGAATCCGTAAATCTAAAAATGGGTATGCTTAAAATAAACAACAAAAAATGAGCAGACAGTGCTTTGCCTATCTTTATTTTCTAATTCGGTGAAGTTGAGCTCATGAAACCTATAACAAACAAAATAGATTTGGTGTTTCTAGCGTGCTTTCCGAGCCAGTTGCGTCAGCAATAAGTTTTTTGAAAATGGAATCACCTTGACAGCATTCATGGCCATTGAATTGATGGTGACTATTGTTTAGAGGAAGCTAACTTTAGTAAACTTTAATTGTCATTTTTAGCTTGTTATATATGTTATGATGTGTCCGGATTTGATTTTATTAGAATAAGAGAATGTGGTATTCAACTTTAAATTGTGCTCAGCTGTATCAATATGATAACTCACTGAAATCTATGTCAATGCATTAAACATGGCCCATTTTTGCTTTGCATCAGAAAATATGATTTCTCTATTTGTATTTTCTTTGTTCATTGCTCGCATAACTTTGAAATGACAGTGCCGGCAGCCCCATTTCCTCCTCTAAGGCCGCTGCCGCTGCCGCCGCTTCAGCCGCCGCCCCGCCCGCCCGCCGCTGCTGAGGAAGCTGCTGCCGCCCCGCCGCCGCCCCGCGGCGCAGCCCGCGGTGGCGGCGCCACGCGACGCCGCTGCAGCATGGCTGACTGCCGCCGCCGCCGCCCCGCCGCCACAGCGGCAGCCGCAGCTGCTGCTGTTCGCCGCAGCAGCAGGAGCAGCTGCAGCTGCTGCAGCTGCAGTGGCTGCTGCAGCCGCCACCGACGGGAGACTATCCACCTGTTCTGGCCACCCGATGTGTTCAGCGGTTATCGGTAAATGCAAGACTTCTTCAGCAACAATCTGCAGGCATTGTGGAACAGTTGCTGGACGCTTCCCAGGTCATTCTCGGTCTCATTCTGCACTTCATCATCATCCTCATCCTCATCCTCACCATCATCTTCTTGGCAGAGGTCGTTTTGGGCAGCCTCCATTCCAGCACCTTCTGCTTTTCCTCTGCTACTCTGGGAGGCATCAGTGAGCCAGCTACTGGAGCCAGCAGCCGTTGCTGCTGGGCAATCAAGATCAGGGGAGCGCGGCATGGATGTCGCGTCACCGCCATCGCCACCGTGGCCCAGTTTGGGCCAATACCCTTCATCTACTGGCTCATGACAGTCCTAGCTCCTACTTGTATACTGGATCCTTTGATTAACGAAAGTGAACATAAAATAATTTCACGCGATTGTTTTTAGGCCTTTTTTATTTGGTTTTTTTTTCTTTGGAATCTTGCCTCTCGTTCTCATAGCAGATTGCATTGTAAAGGACAGAAGACAGGAAAAAAAATAAAAATAAAAAAGGTCATGATGATTTTGATTACGATGTGTCCTTTTAACTCCATTATCCACACGAGGATCCAACCGAAACATGTAGAAGCATGTCATCACTTTCTATGTTGTCTCCTCGATGCTTTTACAGCCAAAAGTTTCGTTCTCGATATTTTAGTAAAAGAAAAGAAGGTTGTTCCCTTTCGGTAACAAATCCACGTTATCGCTTGGGTATTGTCGCGAGTGGGTGCCAACGCTTATGATATCTTCGGGAGCAGGCGTGCACCTGCGGAGTAGAAAAATCTCCAGCGGGTTACTTTGTTTTTCTTTTCTAATATTGGAACACAAAAAAATCGTTCACTTTGCACAAAATGAACACACCTTGTAAAATAATTGGGATTTGGCAATATATACCATACAATACATGTGGCGAAATGACAGATCATGGAGGAATCCACCATCCAAACTATGTGCATCCTTGTGATGGCCCAACTTGGCATTATATACCAAAAGACTGAATATAGTCTATGTAAATTAGTTGATGTTCATTTTTCGGAGGTTAAATATACTCCAAGGTGACTGGGGGAAGGGTTGGCCACTTATGTCACATTTGGCAATTTGAATTTGAAGCCTTATTATGTGCAGCGTGTATGACCAACATACTTACCCTGCAAAAGAATGTACTATTTTGAGTTTCTCCGCAATAGTTGCATATCATTTCCTTCGTCATGTTATGTGGCATTGCAATTATTTTTTACCTTCTTCTCTGTCTTGCTGAATACTGATGCCATTTCCTTTCTCTTGAACTATATACAGATAACTCTGGATTCCCAATAGCACATGATTCCCTCTAGCCAAGAGGACGCCATGAAGCTGTGCATTGCCAGAGTGTGAACGGCCTCCCGTGGTGAGCAGGAGCTTCGGTGATGCACAAGAAGGTGCTTGCAGCAGAGTAAATGATGCAGTTCGGGCCCTGCCAGTACTTCTTGCCACACCATAGATTCGCCTCTGTCTAATAAGTGTTACCTGCTTGCAGATTATTTCGCAGAAAACCACACTGGATGATCCGACATACTCTTCTTGGCTTTAACATGAAACTGGACAATTTCCAATTAGGGAAAATACCAAAAACAGGCTCGAGTTTTGGACCCTAGCCTCACACCTCTGCCGTCGCTGTATGCGGTCGTAGCTAAATTTCTCTCTTCCCCTTTCCCTCCATACCTCCTTCCACCCTCTCTCTCTACCCCTCTCAAATCTGGTTTGCAGCTTTCTCTCTCTAATTCGCAGGTCACCGCCAGCCACGGCAAGATCCGGGGTGGCAGTTGCAACCCTCAATCGAGGTTATGACGCCATGGCCGACCGTGATCTGAGGTCACTGCGGCAGTCAGAGGTTTCCAGGCAAGTCGCGGCTGCTTGCCTTTGTTCGAGACAGAGATTGAATCGGCAAGGAGACTGAGCACAACGACCCCTCCTGAGGTTGTGGAGATGTCAGATAAGGCTAGGCGATTCGCCTGGTGGCAGAGCAAGTGTTGCGTGTGCGTGCTTTATTAGGGTTTGGATATGTAGGTGAAAAGTCATAAATATTGTTTGTATTTTCCATTCCCAATTATACTTGCAGGCATTCACAAGTTTCTGTCAAAACAGAGGATTGAAATGTCCCCTGTTCTTGCAAGGAAAGGAAGGATGTTTTCAGTGATTGTGACCCAATTTGTGCATTGGGTCGCTGATGAACTATAGAGATTTGGATGCTGATTGATCCTACACCCTCATTCGAGGAGAAAACTCCACCGAAGAGGCATTTGATCAGTTTAAGG